>CM076678.1:85132718-85732718 GCA_038501925.1 Xenopus petersii | reverse complement strand
TTTTCCGATTTCACTTTGTGACATTCGGCGCATGTGCAGTAGAGCCGTACCGGTAACTGTTCCTACTGCGCATGCGCCAGAAAACGCCGGTCATCGCAGGAAGAAGACGCGCGTGGAAGAAGATGGTGACTGTGAACTCCATGGACAGGACCTGCGCAGAGGGGTGAGTAACAAGTTAGGGGCATTTGCCCAGGGGGACAGGTAGGCCAGGGGGGAGGAGGGAGGGGGGGCAACGGCGGGGAGGGGGGGAGGGGTTTTGCGCCCTGGGGCTTTCCTTCTCCTTTAAAGGTGAACCACCCCTTTAAATGTGGTGTGCAAAGGATTAAATGTTAACTTCCAAGTATTATGCACTTCACTAGACTGTATAACAGAAGCAAGAAGTTTGTGAATTAAAAAAACATGGGATAAACAAATCGATATTATCATATAATATAATTAGTATACCTGTATACATCAAAAACGGACTGTGTAATTTCAAGTGTAACATCTGACATCTGTCAATAAGGGCCTTTCATGATGTAAAAGGGGAGGTCAATGACAAAATAGTGCTTAGTGATGAAACAAGGAAGCATAAAAAGCAGATTACAGAGACACCACCTGTCTGCTACATACAATGCTGTTCTAACATCTGTACACCAGCGGTTTCAGAACACTTTACACGTCCATTCATGCAACTCTCACAAGTATCACCTGTTTCTAGGAGTTGCATGATACCTTGGTAATCCTATGACAGTAACCCCACATAATCACACCTCTGTGAGGTTCAGATGTCACCTCGCTAAAGAGTTACAATTGCCATTGTGATTGGATTAGTGGAAGAGTTTATATGCAGAGGATTTCCCACACCAGTCAGTTGAAACGAAGAAGCTGCTCGGATAAGTAGTGAAACGTTTTCAGTGATTACTCAGCAAGTCCAGTTGTTTCAGAATTACTTATACTAAATATACCATGACCGTTTCCCAAGGGGGGCAGCTAGGTTTGGGGGAGAGGAGGGAGGGGGGTCTATGTAGGGTAGGGGGTAGGGTTTTTTATAGTTAACGGTTGAATTCTCCTTTAAGTGTTGATCAAAGCTTATTTGCTAGTTAAGCAGTTAAAATAGTTTATTCATTCCTAAAGTACTGAGCTGTCAGAGGCAAAGAGGAGAAGCTGTGACTCCCAAGTTAAGCAATAGCATTTGCAGGCTCAGTCTTTGGCCAGTTATGCAATATCTGTATCCCAAGGTCATGTCTTCCATCTAGCCAGCACTTTTGGCCTGAGTAGCAAGATACAATAGATGTCTAGCACCCCTTAAAGCGCGCCTGTGGCATGAAAAATGTTTCTCGAAGCATGTAGTCTGGGCTAACAAGAGACGCCCCCTAAGAAGGACCTCTCCCCTGCACTGCATGGAAGCTCCCAGTTGGCCATGTTGGGACACTCTTGCTCATTATGTGCATGCTTGTAACGCATCTGGGGAGATTCAGCTTATCCTTCATCCATTATTTATAGTACCAGTGGGATGCTACAAACACTCATCTGAATTATGTGTCTAGCTTCAGCACTGCAGTGGGAAAACTCCACGCAAAAGAGACTTTCATCACATTTAGTGATCACATTTCATCACAAGTAGTGATGGGCTGGTCAGGAAAAACTCAACCCTCCTCCAACCCTATCTTGCAAAACTTTAACCTGCACCAGACCCTCACCTGAAAAATGGTGTTATTATAAGACCCATACTTTTGTCTTCCTGCTCTCTACACTACAGCACAAGCAGAGAAGAAGTTTACTTCCCCACTCTGAACTGCACCCAAACTCAACCCGCATTTGTCACCCAGATTTCAACCCAGACCCATCAAATCTTTCCAGTCAGTGGCGTAACTAGAGTGCTCCACCCTCCCGCCCCATCCAACTTCCGCCCCACCCATGCCCACCCAGACTCCGCCCATGTCCCACCCCGACACCACTCACGTAACACCCAAGACTTTCCGTCCTCTTCCTCGCCATTAAGAGAGTGGCTGGGAGGAGGGGGTTTTCTTATTAGCTATTGAGGAAGCAGACCCCACAGTCTGGGCCCACCTGCAGCTGCGGGGTCTGCTTCCTCCATAGTTATAGTTACAGAGATGAGTCAACAAATGTACTTTTAAGGTGACTGATTAGATTAGAAATCATATAATTTGCTATTTACCTGTCAGACGGACAAATTATAATTATATATAATATCAATTAACTTTTTTTTAAAAAAAAAGGATTACTCTTTCTTATATATGGCATGGTTAAAATGCAAATTTCATGCCACGTAAAAGAAATATACTATATAGTGGGTATAAAATCAGCTTTGATCGTGCTCAGCATTTCACATTTTATGGATGGAAGCCATTAACTGTTCTTATTTAACTTACAGCATTGTCTTTAAATAGTTACACTGATCTCTTTTGAGCAATATTTACAAAAAAAATCATGTTAATGCAGGAAAAAAACTGTTATGTCAGCAATGTAATGTCTAATACAATTATGGAAACATAAACATTGCCTAGATGAAGTTAGAGCCTTTAATTGTGTAATTTCCTTTTTATTAGTAAGTGACTTTTCTAACATCTTTCTTCACAAAATATTAAATTACAGATAAAAAACACTGTGAAGCTCACTAATAAAGTTTTAACAACTGCTATGGATTTTACAGTTTGCCAATATAAAACCACAATGTTCTATGAATCTACTGCAGAATGCTGACACATTGCAATTACGCTACGGATTTCTGATTAAATTACACTAACAGAATCCTGTTGTTCTAAAAAGCTTATTAATGGGTGGATATTGCTACATGATAAAGAATCAATAGTCATTCTACAAATTTTATTAATACAATCCTGTTGTTCTAAAAAGCTTATTAATGGGTGGATATTGCTACATGATAAAGAATCAATATTCATCCTACAAAATGTTACCAAATGCATGTTATAAAAAGTAAAAATGCATCTACAGTATATACAGAAACACAAGTTGTACTTTCAGTCTTGACACCCTAAAACTGACCGCTTCATGGCATAACCTTTGAGATTGGTTGAAGTCCATGAGGCTTCATAACTGATTCTCATGTAATCACATGGCCTGAATCCAAGGGTTTGATTGGCCAAAAATAGTTTATTACAGTAGGTGAGGCTGGAGCAGGCCTAGACAATTTATCATCCCTCCCAGGGGGAAATTTTTGCTGTTAAGAACACTCATATTTATGAGTAATACAAAAAACTGTATTATTTTCTTTCATCTTAAATAATGGCAGGTGTATTTTGATATGTGCATCATGGCCAGGGTTGTCAAATTTATATCTGATGTATCTTACTGGGTGAGGATAGTTTGATTATTAAGATGAAGTGCTAGTATTACAATGACCAGATAAAATGATTTTATCTGGTCATTTTTTTCTAATGTAGTCATTTTTTTCTAATGTAGATCAGGTTTGAAATTGTGCAAGAGACATAAATATGTCATACTGACATATATGGTCCAACAAACATTTGATTCTTTCGTCCAAAAGTAAGCCATAGAGTGGAAAGCATTTTAAGATGCTTTGAGGTCTTGAAAAGTCTATGGCCCAAATTCACTAAGAATCGTAGTTGCGGCAGGCGCAAATTCGCCGCACTTCGCCAGGCGTATTTTCGCCAGCGCTACGCAAATGCACTAAAATCCGAAGTTGTGCACAGGGGTAGCGTAAGTTTTCGAAGTTGCACTAGCGTTAATTCGCCAAGCGAAGCGAAGTTTCGCTAGCGATGGTTCAAATTCAAATTTCAATGGAGGAACACGTATCACCACTTCAAATGCCTAGAAAACCTTCAAATCAGCAACTAAAAATTTTATTTTGGCCTACACATGTGCCCACTGTCTAGGTAAGTTGCCATGAGTCAGGAAATGTAGGGGGGAACGAGGGGAGCCCCAAAAATATTTTCGATCTTTTTCAGCCTATCACCCATCATGTAGAAAACACGCCAGCGTTTTTTGGGACTTAGAAAAAATTTTGACTTTTTTTGAAACAATCCCTATCTACTCTATTGCGCTTCGCCAGGTCTGAGGTGGCAAAGAAAGTCTAGCGTAAAAGGTAGCGTTCAGTACACTGCGCAAGTTAGTGAATTTGCGTAGTTACCTCGCTAGCAAAAATTCGCCTGGCGTAAGGGTGCGAAGTAACACTAGCGAAATTATGCCAGCGTTCGTTAGTGAATTTGCGCAGTAACGAAAAATGCCAAACGCTAGCGAATTAACGCTAGCGTTTGGCGCTTCGGCGCTTAGTGAATTTGCGCCTATGAATATGATGTCTTCTTGGTAATTGGCATATGTTAGAGCAGTGATCCCCAATCAGTGGCTTGCGAGCAACATATTGCTCACCAACCCCATGTATGTTGCTCGCAGTGGCCTTAAAGCAGGTGCTTATTTTTTAATTCATGCCTTGGAGGCAAGTTTTGGTTGCATAGATCCTCTTATATGCTATTGTGTACTTCGACTAGGCCAAAATTCTATTTGAATCTAAAAAGAATTAGACTATTCGAATATCGAAATTTATCATGTACTGGCTCTTTAAAACTTCGACTTCGACCATTCGCCATCTAAAACTTGCCGAATTGTTGTTTTAGCCTATGGTGGACCTCCTAGAACCTATCTGGAATCATTTGGTGGACTTTGAAAAATCAAAGTTTTTTGGGGCAAATCCTTCGATTCGGATTCGATTACCCTAAGGGGAAGATTTATCAAGGGTCGATTTTTGAAGTAATGGGATTTTTTTTGAACTCCCACCAATCGAAATTTATTTAAAAAATCAAAGTTTTTAACTTCGGGGGGAGTATGGTTTTTATTCCAATCGAAGTTTTACCACATTTGATCGAATTTGAATCAAAGGATTTGCCCAAAGAACTTTAAATTTTCAAAGTCCACCAAATGACTCCAAATAGGTTCTAGGTCTAGGAGGTCCCCCATTGGCCAAAACAGCAATTCCATAGGTTTTAGATGGACGAAAAGTCGAAGAGACAGTACGTGATAAATTTCGATATTCGAATAGTCACATTTTTTTAAAATTCAAATTGAAATTTGGCCTATTTGATAGTCAAAGTACACAAAAATATCTTGAAATTGGAATTATTTTGCTTAAAATTTTAAAAAATTAAATCTGCCCCTAAGTGTAATTTGCTTCTTATGGTTATTCATTCATGTGGTTCAAGCTTAATACTAAGTACTTTAACAGCTGGCTTGTGTATTTTTGAGTGTAGGCACAGGATTAAAACTCTCTGCATGTCATCATCTCATGATGATTTGACACATTTATAAAAAAAAAAAAAAACATTTATGGCTTTTATGGCATTTATGAATATTTGTCTTTTGTTTTCATTGTGAGACATTTAGGAATTGTTTAATACTGATGCTGCCATCTGCTGGAAAAATAGTTTCAGCACTATACACACACTAAAACACTGGCTTTAACATTTAGGGATGGCTAAAAAAAGAAAGGTAGCAACACAACTGATTCAAATTCTATCATTGCAGCCCTGAGGATGATTTAAATTATCATATTCCTGCCTGTTTAGCCACTATGTACTTGTAATGTACTGTAGCAATCAGTGGCATAATTAATTAATTTCAGGCCACCAAAATGTTTACAGGTTGACTTTGTTTTACCAATATTTATTGAACTTAGCATAAATGAGGTCCTCATGGGGCCCGTATATCTCCTGGGCCTGCTTTCTCTATGGTAGCAATATCACTGTCATGGGGTTTATGACTGGGGGTGACCACAGGCAAAAAAACACATATTACAAGGCTTGAACAAATGAACTTTAGGTGTGTCCTGGCCAACCAGTATACCAGGATTAGTCTGGCCACTCTGGACTGAGTGGGAAGGTATGGGCCCTTTCCTGGAGCATGGTGCATAATTGTTGCTCATTAGTTAGTTCAGGATCAGGGAAAAGGCAGATGCACATTGCATAAAAACAGGTATACTGCCAAAAAGAACCTCATTTAGGCTTGCAGTGCACATGCCTACCAAATCAAAGCACGTATTTGGCATCCCGGGGACCTTTTTTCAAACTTGTGTTGCATCCTCTTTTTACATTTGATAGTAGCTCATGGGTAAAAAAAGGTTTGGCCCCTGCTCTACAGTCTGTCTGTATCACTGCATTATTTATAACAAACCACACACAGAAAACACAATTGTCCTAATAGCATTATTCCTGCTTCTGTCTTGCTAGTGGTTGGTGGGCTCTTGACATAAAATTTTCTAAAGGGCCTTTGCTGCCCCAGTTCAACATCGAATGTGTCTTAACTGTAATATACAAGAAAAGGGAAAAATTTAAAGAGCTGGCTCTCACTGTTGCACCATCCCATATATAACTTCCGAGATAGTTAGGAGTGTGAAAGTTAAAACATAACTTTTAATCTACAATTAAAATCGATGTCCACAGCGCCGATCCTGGGGCTGCTATAGCGCTCTTTGCACTAACTGAGCCGAATTTCCGGATTAAATCCCGGAAGTTCGGCTCTTAAAGTTACAAGAGGCGGCTTTTTGCCGCCCCTTGTAACTGGCCGCTCGCTGCCGCCTGAGGCAAGGGTTTCACCTTGCCTCATGGCAGAAGCGGCCCTGGATGTCCAGACGAAAAGTATCAAAAGAACAGCTAGAAACAGGACGTTGATTGACTGGTATACGAGGGTTGTCGCGATTGTGGTTAAGCGACCTTTTAATCCCAGCAGACTAGCTACTGGTAAATATTAGTTCTACCGCCAATTGTAAGTTCAAACCCGTGGTTTAATTAGCAAATTCCAACCCCTTCACCCTCATAGCACACCTCCCATTGGTGTGTATATCTTTTAGCTGCAGTTAGGCAGGACGTGTGATAGGGACTTAATTGGTAAAACTGATCGGGAGGGTGTCTAACGAGGGTGAAGGGGTTGGATGGGCTGGATTGATCCGTGGGCCTGAATTTGAGCTTTGTGCAGAATACCAAGCACCTTATTAACAAGGCACTACTCGAATGTTACTTCACAATGGGAGGTGTGCTATGAGGGTGAAGGGGTTGGAATTTGCTAATTAAACTGCGGGTTTGAACTTACAATTGGCGGTAGAACTAATATTTACCAGTAGCTAGTCTGCTGGGATTAAAAGGTCGCTTAACCCCAATCGCGACAACCCTCCTATACCAGTCAATCAACGTCCTGTTTCTAGCTGTTCTTTTAATACTTTTCGTCTGGACATCGATTTTAATGTAGATTAAAAGTTATGTTTTAACTTTCACACTTCTAACTATCTCGGAAGTTATATATGGGATGGTGCAACAGTGAGAGCCAGCTCTTTCAATTTTTCCCTTTTCTTGTATACTATTACTATTTGGCTTTGCACACCATATACTGTACCTGATGGTTGGTGCTCCCCAACACCACATTTTTTTTTCTCGTTAACTGTAATATATATATAACTTACCTCTTAAAACCATGGTATAAACTACCACTCACCGAAGCTGCGAGAACACTGGTCATATACAGACATCATACGTTTCTAAAAACAATTCACATGGATGGTAGCATGTTTTTGGAATTATTTTATAGATCCACCATTTATATTTTTTGTATTACCAAAATAATAATTTGATATATAGAAAGTCTGGGTTAAATCTGAACATAACCAAAAGAACCATTACAATGCACTATGTACATGTGAAGTTTAAAAACACATTTTCATAAAAAAAAAAATTACATTTTCCTTACATAGTCTTAATCAATTCCACTGTTTCGATACTTGTGTAAGTGTAATAACACACTCTGTGACTTGTTTGAGCTGGATAAACTGTGCTGTTTGCACAAACATGATTTCACTGGTTCCATGAAGTGGGGAAATAAGTCTGGTTGGTAATGCCACTGGAAGGCTGCTCGAGGCTCATTGTGTTTAGGTTTGGACTGAGTAAGAGCAAGCCGATTTTTGGCCAGTACTCTTCATTCTGGTAGGTCGGAGGGGAGAGCTGAACGTAATCCCGAGATACTTGCTGGGTTTCAATAGGAAGCACCTCATCGCCAAGAATCTCCAGACGTGAAGACTGGGGGGGTTCTTCTATAGGCTTCTCATACAGAGTAGAGCTAGGCTGGGGTCACAATAAATCAAAAACATTTGACATCTGAACTACAATTCACAAAAGGTTTGCACATCTTTATTTGTGTACCACTATCGATTAAAATAACACTGAACTAATGCCTAAGTTTGTTAGAGAGTTATGAGATTTAAGGGTCCCATAATTGTCAATGACTGATTTATATCTGATAGATATATCTTGTATATTGCTAACGTTAAACCTGTATACAAACACATAAGCAAGGTTTGTTTTTTTTTTTTTAAAACACATCAGTTAATAGTGCTGCTCCGACAGAATTCGGTACTGAAATCTGTTTTTCAAAATATCAAATTTAATATTTAATTTTCACATCTGATCTGGGGCTAGACATGTTTATTTTCCATGTGCCCTCAGTCATGTGACTTTTGCTCTGATAAACTTCAGTCAGTCTTTACTGCTGCACTGCAAGTTGGAGTGATATCACCCCTCTTCCTTTTACCCCCCAAGCAGCCCATTAGCAGAATAATAAAAAACAAGATAACAGCTCATTGACACAAGATAACTGCCCCTTGGTAGATATAAGAGCATCACTAAATAGTACAAATCCAAGTCCCACTTCAACTCTTTCTGTTATATTGAGTTGGAGATACAACAGTTTAATCTGATAGCAGTTCCATCATGAAATAATGGGCCAGGCAAAATTACCTGTGATGGCAGCCTACACACCAATATTACAGCTAAAAAAGAATATACTTGTTGGTTTAGGACCAAGATTTTATATGGTAGAGTGAATTATCTGTAATGTAAACAGTGTAATTTAGAAATAAAAACTATGCCATAAAAATCATGACAAAATCTCTTTAATAACTGGCTATTATGAAAAATTACTAAAATGTTATCTGTTTTTGTACAGACTGTGACTTATTCCTCCTGCCCATTTGAAAAGCTGCTGTAGCTTTAAATCAAACCTGCAAAATCTACATCCGACAGTCGTGTCTCGTCGAATCAACGCTGCGACACCATGTGACAATTCTATCTCTTACCTTATTTTTATTGCATCGCGTCGGATTGCGACAAAATCGCTCGTGGAGTCCTACCCTTATACTATCAGCTGTGTTGGTAGGGGATCATAGGGAATAGTGTTTACTGGATGAATAGACAAATGAATGTAAATACCTGGTACTGTTTCTGGATTTCTGTTAAGAAAGTGTCCAGGACACGGTGTAGATTTGGCAACGGAGGCCACAATTTATCCTTTAACTTTCTGAAAACCAAAGATAGAGGCAGAACATTCAAACAATGAAATACATTACAAAGTGAAGGTGCAAATATAGAAATAGATTTCATGTGGAATGCTGAGCTCTCCATAGGTTTAAGGAAAACTAAAGTGAAAATCGCTGGCGACACCAAATGTTCGGCATCCCCAGTGATTTTAATTGCTTGTTGATTTCTTATTCCTCATCTGTCTTCTCTGTTCTAGACAGGCACATGCACAGTAAATTTACTTTTTTTGTCAAAGTTTGGCTTTCACTTTACTGAGCATGCACCTGTCTGGAACAGAGAAAAGTAGACAAATGAAGAATGAAATTCCCTGCCCCCATATCTCAATGGTGGAGTTAGCTGTGCCTTTTGCTCTATGTTGTTCAAGGTTGCAGTGCATCCCACTGTTATTAACAGTCCCAATTTTGCAGCTCAATGCCCTATAAATGCACATTTCACTCAGTTCATAGTCTTACTTCTACAGCCCCACAGTGTGCTTTTCTTCTTCCCATGAGAACTGGACATTACCCCCTTTGCACATTGCAAAAAAATGTCCCATAATAGGTACAGACATCTTAAAAATCTTTATTCACATACCACAGAAATGGTGCAAGGTGCACTTTTGGATGCAATCACCATGTTTGTATTCACACAATGCAGCATTTGTTTCAGAATTTCAGTGTTGTTGCAGTGGTCAGAGGGAGTTGCACATTGCACATTTGCAGCCAATGTGGCAACATTTATGTAATTGCGCTCCCACTTCAACACAAATCAGACACAACTGCTCTGAAAGTTTTCTAAGTCTGTTTGGGGAGCTCATGCAGGCCCAGACCTAGGCCAGCAAAGGGAGCAGCACGCTGGCTGCATCTGAACTGGAAACTAGGTGGGAGATTTTGACAGTTATTTGAATCTGTTGCCCACCTAGTCCCCAGTGTCAGCAAACAACACCAGCAGTAGCAGCGGGAGTAGGTGAGGGGGGTTCGAGCGGGGTTGCACACGGGGTGGTTGTGTGTGGGAGCGGTTGGTGTGAGGAGTAGCCTAGGGGAGCACCACTTTTAAATCAGGCCCTTTGGTGTAGCTCTTTATTTAGAACAGGACACAGAGGAAGGCAGCAGTGCCAACTATACAAAAGTACATTGAGTGCATTTTGATACAAGTACCTGCAAACTGGGCTTTACGTTCAACTGAAGTATTATTGAGTCCACAACTGCTCTTGTGGTGTTACATGTTAAAGGAAAACTCTACCCCCAAAATGAATACTTAAGCAACAGAACGTTTATATCATATTAAGTGGCATATTAAAGAATCTTACCAAACTGGTATATATATTTAAGTAAATATTGCCCTTTTACATCTCTTGCCTTGAACCACCATTTTGTGATGGTCTGTGTGCTGCCTCAGAGATCACCTGACCAGAAATATTGCAACTCTAACTGTAAAAGGAAGAAGTGTGGAAGCAAAAGACACAATTGGCTCAAGTGACCTAAGAAGTATCGTTTGTTTGGTTTGTTTGTGTGCACTATGAATCGTACGATCTCAGGGGGCGGCCCTTATTTTTTAAAATTGCAATTTTCTATTTATGATTACCCAATGGCACTACTAAAAAAGTATATTATTATGAAAATGGTTTGTTTACACAAAGCAGGGTTTTACATATGAGCTGCGTTATGTAATATCTTTTTATAGAGACCTACATTGTTTGGGGGTATAGTTTTCCTTTAATTGTACTAATGTATTTATGAGAGAAAGTCAAAGGTCAAGGAGCAAATACATTTAATGCACTGATTTCCATCATCATTTTAGGTCATCTACATATATATATATATAATACCTATAGCTGGAGCAATCTCACTTACTTGAAACTGGATGGGAACACACAATAGGTAATCAGCGCAAACACAGGAATCAGTAATAGGGATATAGTAATTACGGGAATTATCCAGCCTGCAAAATGACCAAGGCACATATAAATAATGCATACCTGATGGTATCCATTTAATTTTACTTCCGATATTTGGATTTAAGATCCCCTTATTCAGGCACTGCATGGCCCCATTATCTTTAAACAGGGCTGCAGATACATGTGAATATAGCTTTATCAACTATTAAGCTAAAGTTCTATGAGTATCAAAGATTGCAAAAAAAATAATAAAAAATCCTTTTAAATCTGCACCTAAATGGCCTAGAGTCTGCCGTCCCAAAAATTACTTTTAATCCCTCTATGTAAAAAAAAAAAAAACAACCAATTAAGCATCTTTTTATAAACACAATAAGACACAATGAAAATAATGCATAGAGTTATATAGCTGTGTAATGAATTTTGGCTGTGGTTTAATGGGATATAAAATTCTGGTGTGCAAGATCTAATACAAGGTAATGTTTTATTATTACAAAGAAAAACGAAACCATTTTATTTGTATAAAATGGAGTTTATGCGAGACAACCTTTCCGTAATTTGGAGCTTTCAGGCTAACGAATATACTTTCTGTCGCTGCAATGTATGGTGTCCATTATGAAAAGTGAATCTTATAACTCATTTCTCTTATATTATATAAGCAGGGGCTACATACCTCTCCCCACCTACCCCACAACAGGCCCTATGACATGAATTGTCGAGACATTATTTGAAACAATTCTCACCAGCACTTGCAGAAAGTTTTATGGTAACTGAAGGTGACCATGTGCCCCAGAATCCCTGCATTTTGTCTCCATCTGGCTTAGCTCTCATCTGCAGGGTGTATTGTAATCCTGGGGTGAGCTCGAGTATATCACACTGAATTCCTTGAGGAAACTGCAGAGTCTAGAGACAAACAGTTAATAGGTGTGAAGATTTTGCCTGGCTATTTACCCACTTACCCTCCATTTCTGTTTTTCTATTAGATATTCCCATATAAAAGTCATATATGGACCAAATCTCGCTACTTTCCAAAGTGGTATCTGGCTGTGTGCAGCCAGGTATTCATCCAGTATGTTTTCAAATTTGTTGGGCATAGACCATGTAGGGGGCTATTGATTATGTCCCCCTTCTCCCATTTGGTCTGCATAGGACCCTGTTAGGCGGATCATCTAAGTTGTAATGATTTGCGTGATTGATAACCTGCAGGATGATTTCATATAATAGGGGCCTATGCAGACCAGTCAGAAAAAGACAGTATCAATCCAATCTTTAATTGCATTGGAACTCCATATTCTTTTGTTAGCAAATGAGCACAGCTGTTAATTGATCTGTACACTTATTTGATTACCTTCCAGGTTGTGTTTCCACCCAATGAGTAGCGAACTTGATAGACCACATGTTTCGCTAGGCTGAGCTCAGAAATAGACCAGTTTAGTTCCAGTTTGCCACCTGACAGAGGTTTTACACTGAATTCTGGAGGGGGTGGAAGGACTAAGAAAAAAAAAAAGATATTAGAAATAACGAATATTTTGTCATGCAACATAGTGCTTATCTGGACATAGAAACTTGTATTCAAACAGCAAGATATATTAACGAAAATATCAATATACAGAGAAAAGAACACTTGTTTAACAGTTTTTTTGTGTTATTTGCTCATGGGAATTATTCTGCAGTATATAATGTTTGTGAAGATTCTGGAATACCTTCTTAATTTATATTTGTCAATTTTAATGAGAAGGATCTAGGGTTTTTTTTGTAGATAACACGTTGTCTAATTCCAGGCAGTGTTATTCTGTGGCTACTAAAGCAAATAAAGTTCTGTCTTGTATAAAAAGGGCATTAACTCAAGAGATGAAAACATAATTATGCCTCTTTATAGGTCCCTGGTAAGGCCTCATCTGGAGTATGCAGTGCAGTTTTGGACTCCAGTCCTTAAGAGGAATATAAATGAGCTGGAGAGAGTGCAGAGACGTGCAACTAAACTGGTTAGAAGGATGGAAGACCTACATTATGAGGGTAGACTGTCAAAGTTGGGGTTGCCTTCTCTGGGAAAAAAGGTGCTTGCGAGGGGACATGATTACACAAGTACATAAGAGGACATTATAGACAAATAGCAGGGGACCTTTTTACCCATAAAGTGGATCACCGTACCAGAGGTGACTAGAAGAAAACAACTTTCATTTGAAGTAACGTAGGTGGTTCTTTACAGTGAGGTCAGTGAGGTTGTAGAATGCACTGCCGGGTGATGTTGGGATTCAGTTAATGCCTTTAAAAATGACTTGGATGACAGACATAATATCAAAGGCTATTGTGATACTAAACTCTATAATTAGTATAGGTATGGGTTTATATATTTTTTGTGAAAGTAGGGAGGGGTGTGTGTATGGATGGTGAGTTTTCATTTGGAGGGGTTGAACTTTATGGACTTTGTCTTTTTTCAATCCAATTTAACTATGTAACTATGTAATGTGGTTTAACTTGGAATGTTAAATTACCTTATCTTGGGGAACCTAAATTTGGGTGTGAGGTTGTCAGGGCTGACCTGAGAGTAAATAGCACCCTGTGCTATATTTATTGGGTGTTACTTAAAAGGAACAAAAACACCAAAAATGAAAGTTTATGAAAGTATTAAAATTATCATGTAGTGTTCCCTGCACTGGTAAAACTGATCTGTTTGCTTCAGAAACACTACCATAATTCATATAAACAAGCTGCTAAATAGCAATGGTGGAAATTGAAAAAAGGCTATATGGCACAGATTAAATAGTGGATAACAATAACAGTATGTTCTACAGAGCTTCTCTGCTATCTACTGTGTAACCTGAGCCTTTTCTCATTTGAATAGCTGCCCCCATGGCTACACAGCAGCATTTGTTGATGTTACTGGTCCCCATAGGTCATATACAAAGTCTAGAAAGTACAGTAAGTAAAGTGCAGTATTCCTTTGATCTACTGTCATCTTGTAAAAGTCCAAATATGTCTACAGTAGGGTCTGATAACCTCACCATAGTGCCCTAGGCATGTGCATCTTCTGCCTACCCCTAGTTCCAAAGAAGCAAAAAAGTCAAGCAAAGAAGAAGCATTGCCTAAAATTTATTCTGTAGGAGATGGTTTGGGTTTCTTGATAATAAATCTCCCTGTAGTACATTTGTCATATGTTTAGGTCGCTATTCAACAGGTTATGTTGCTATGTTAAGCATATGTGAGAGCAGTGTGTGTGCTTTTAAGAGATGCTTAGTATTAAAGAGATGAGGGCCAATTTGTATATATGTAATATAAACAATATGTAATGATTTTTGCACTTTGCACATATCCCCTCAGGATTTGTACCCATCAGCCATTCTGCAAGTGCAAGGGTTGGACCTTACCAGGGCTCCTGAAAGGGGTAGCACTTGGGTGGCATGTTGAGTAACCTATATATTGTGAGTATTGTGCTCCCTACTGTAAAATGTAATGCTGTTGGGGGTCAGGTTGTCTATCAATCTCTGCAGCCCCCACAGTATGCTGACATTTCCCTTCTATGATCTCCCTATAAAGAATATATTTGAGCCTATAAGCATTATACCCAGCAGAGTGACTTGTCATTCTTATACCAGTCTCTTCAAATTTAATTCTAAGTCCTGGGTTCTACTCAATTTCTATAGATTTTCACATACTCTGCATTGCATGCTACACTTTTTATAGGCATTCCCCCAATGTCTCGAGCCACATGACACCCTCTGCCCAGGAAGTTTCCACCTTACCCTTTAAAAATCACATGGGGCAAGCTGTTTTAGGTAATTTATACTCACCAATGTGGTTAATCCAGAAAGGTTCCTTGTAGTACATTCTCCTTGGGTGATCAATGGATGATACATTCATTATCAAAGAGACTGCACTGTCACTTGTTGTCATGAACACACAGCTGCAGTTAATCATTGTAACAGATTCCATGCACGGCAGCCACTCCGATCCCCTATTATTAAATGTATAGTTATAATAGCTCAGAATGAATCATCCTACAATTAATTAAAGCAGCCATATTAAACAGTTATCTTTCTGAAAATACAACAGACACTCAAGAAAGCAATCCAATCCAAGATATTGTTGCATAACTGACGAACAGATGTAAGACTGATCATTATACAGAATGATGGATTGTAAACACGAAGACTGCTATCTTCTATATATTCTACAACCACCATCCAAGGCTTGGGTCCATAGGTGCCTATATATTAATATGGCCCTGGGATCAATTATCCAGGAACCCAAATCCAGAAATCTCCAAAGTATAGCAACACTATTTTCCATAGTGTCATGGTGAAAAAAATATTGTTTACACAAATGTAATAATAAGGCAGTACCTTGTACTTGATGTGAAGTAAACATAATACCATAATGATATTCAGGAGCCCCATTATATTTGTAGGGAAATTGAAGATGGAATTGCTGTATCTGTTGCATGTTTTTACTCTCAATTCTGCAAGTAGTGTAGTAGAATTCAAAAAGATTTTGGGGTGGCCCAAAAATGTCTCTGGTATTTCACTCACATATACCATCGATTACCACTGCCTTGACCTTGTATTCACCCACTCTTGCAATATCCTTAACTTCTCCAGCTCATCCTTTTCTCTTTCCGGGCAATGTCTCTTATCTTTTAATATCACACTTCCTTCAGCCACCCCAATGGTGGGGCAATCTTAAAATGTCACTTGCAAAAGCTATGTAACATTTTTTTTAACTCCTTCCACTGCAGCCACATAGAGGCCTAGGGCATATTTTTTACTGCAGTCATATTTCAAAAGCATTATTGTAGCTAGATATCTCCCTAGTTCTGTTGCTGAAGAACATTCTCTTCATCTTCAAAATCAAACTTTTTCAAACCTGTTTTTGAAATTTCCCCAGTGTACATTCACCACATTCTCAATTCATAAAAGACACTAGAATGAATTTTCACCAAGAGAGATGTTTTAAGGTTGAGGCTGGTGAACTACCATTATAAAGACAGAACCGCCAATTTTGCAGCTCATTAACTACATCATCTTCTTCATGCTAATATACAACATAAATCATTAATATTTTATGTTGTGAATTATTTAAATCATTTTCCCCATTACAATTGTTGTATTGCAACAATGTACTTATGATATTTAATAAATATGAAATTTGTTATAAAAATACACCTGGTGAACTGAGATGAACTTTGGTGGAGTTAAAAATAAATAAGCCCCATAGTGGGAGGTTGACATCGCTGTCTTGGTGGATTATGACCTAGACCACTTGTATGTAGGATTCTAAACAATATGGAATAAACAGATTTTTTAAAATCTTTAATCTATGCATAATAAATAATTAGCAGCTATATACCAATTTCTACCAATTTGGGTTTCTTAGCACAAATATACTGTATTTCTATAAAAATTCTTGACTTTCTCTGGTTGTTTTTTTTAAATGGATTACTACAGTTCAGTCGACAGAGGAAAAGACTCTCAACAGAATGATAATCCCAATGAGTGGTTTAGGAAGTGTTAGTTGACAACTTATTTTCTTCTCTTTTTAAATAATAGAAGCTATTTGATAAATGTAACTTATAACAAGACAATAATACATTTTGCTGTCTTACCCATATTTATAAAAGAGTTGCTTATAATTTTCTGTATTTTTCCGCCAATTACAGCACACTGCAGACAGGTCTGGGGTAAAGCAATGTAACCCAATAACTTCTAAATAAAGCAGATAAGCACATTAGTGTGGCATACAGCAGGTTTATGATTTCATATGGAAGGCAGAACAATGACAGAGCTTTACAGTGGATTTTAAGGCAAAAACACACGGTAAGAATTGTTGTCCACGATATATCACAAAGTACTATAACAGATCAGTATGACTTCAGACTATAACAACGGAGAGGAAAGAGAAAGAACCCCTCTTCTATCAAGTACCCCAAAGGTCCGTTTCAATTAATTGATTTCCAAATTTAACAACAACATTTCATTATCCTCTATGAATTATGACCAAACTAGCATTGTGAATTGATTTATTGAATGGTAGACAGATAATTAATCAGAATTTATTTAATCTGCTTTTTTATATGAATCTAATTAACTAGCACTTTTTAATTTACAAGCATTTAATTAATGGAATTCAATGAATGTATTCGTGAATTGAATTAATAGCACTAGCACTTTATTTGATAAGTACAAATCCAGTTGGGGTGATGACAGTTTGGTCATAATTCATAGAGGATAATTACATTTTGTTGTTAAATTTGGAAATCAATTAATTGAAACGGACCATTGGGGTACTTGATAGAAGAGGGGTTCTTTCTCTTTCCTCTCCGTTGTTATAGTCTAAAGTCATACTGATCTAATCAGACCTTGTCTTCTATTGAGGGGATGAATTGTAATCACATTTAAGGGTATCATTTAATTATTCAAATATCATGAGGTACCACAGGCAAAATTATGAACGTTGCAAGTATAAGGAAATAATAACCCTATGGATGTTGATGCCAGTAGATTCACCAGTAAAGATGTTGGGGTTGGGTGTATGTGCTGTTAATAAAAGACAATGCAAACTAAAAAACTGTATGATGAGTCAAGCATTAACATAAATATTGCTACACATGTTTACTAGCTTCATATATCTCTTCTATTTTATACATTAGATTACATGTCCCATCTTTTTAGACATGCTGCAGTTATATAAAATGCCAGTTTTAGTCAGTCATTTAACTGATTTTATTGCAAGATACCTGTAGACTGTGGAGTTAAGAAACTGGCAAGTTCTGACCAAGACCCCCAAAACCCATCCAAAGGGCCATTTGGCTTGGTGCGGATCCGGAGATGATAGAGCTGACCAGGCTGGAGGTTATCAAGGCTGCAGAACTGATTTTCAGTTTGTAAGGTCTATTCAAAAAAGGAAACACAATGTTTGTTTATCTTGAAGATCATGAAGAGCTGACTATCCTTAAAGACAATTGCCAAAGGAGTTGAAACAAACAACAAACTATATATACATACTCATCTTGAAACTATATTATGAATTTTATCTTGTTATTTTGCATTTCTATGATGCAGGTCATTGGAAGGCCAAGTGATGATTTTTGCATTAAGACCAGATATTGCATATACACAGTGGCGTAACTACCGGGGGAGCAGGGGATTTGATTGGGCCAGGTCCCGCACCCCTCAGGGCTCCCCGGCAACTCGCACGCCACGAATTCCGGGCTGATTCAGGGTGGTTCCGGGCATATGGAGGGGGGTGGGGGGCCCGGCTGCACATCCCGTGCGAGGGCCTGTCCCCCTCTAGTTACGTTGCTGCATATACCTGACTAAATGTAATGGTTTCCAAAGAATGATGTTTTGGAGCTAAATTGCTTATAGATTTTGACATTCGCGCATGACCTTAAATCCGTATTAGCCTTTAATCTTTAAGCAGAGGTATTATTGCTTCAACAGAATGTCTTACTTGAATGTATTTTTCTGACAAACCCTCTGGCCAATATTGGACTTCATAAAAGAAGAAAACATGAAATTCATTATCTTCTGAGATCTTCCAGACAGCTTGAAAGGTATTGCCATTACCAGTCCAAAAAACATGGATATCTGTTGGATGATCTAGTAAACCTGAAGAAAAAAAGACTGCAATATAAGCATTCTAAAAAAAAGTAAATGTATTTATAGGAAAGTGTTGCGATAGTCTTCTGCATAGATAGGCACTTTTTTTTCTGATTCTGTAAACAATACACTTACCTACAGCTTCTACTGCTACTTTACGATTGTGGAGGGTTTTGTTCATACACATCTCCTTCACTTTTATAGTTAAATCATTAAACATAATTACATCCTTCTCTGGAAACTCACAGATATAGAGAGTGTGGTTTCCATTTTGTTTGGTGAGTGGACATTCATATTCTTCATCTCTGTGATGGGTATTGGAAAGAAAAAGAATAGGTTTACTGAATCTAGCTCTTCTTTCTTATTTTAAGACTGATCATATAGGGTGTGGAATGTAAGGTTTATAATTGTCAGAAAAATATTCCATCCTCTTAATTTCAGAATTGAAATCAACTAGGGTTTAAGTGGTGTAAAATTACTTTTATTTAATGTATGTATCCATGACTTGTAAATGTCATCGGTATTATTAAAATCAATGCCATATTTGATGAATGATACACAAAACCCCAACCTACTAGGATCTGTTGTGAAGACTTTCCACTCTATGTTACTCAAAGACTGACCACTGGCTAATTTGCTGCTGGATAACCACCATCTCATCTGGTTCTTGATTTGAGGATGTATAAGTCAGGGCCAGGTGTCGTATGCAACTTGGCTGACAAACTCACTCTACCCCCGCAGTTCCAGCCCTGGTATAATTATCCTCTTCGATTCAGTTCTATGTAAAATTTTTCCACTGATTTGACTTCTGAATGCATATGTTTTAATATTTAGCTATATAAATATATTAAATAACTTGAAGTAAGTATAATCATAATCATCATTTATTTATATAGCACCAACAATTTATGCAGTGCTTTACATTGGATAATGAAAAGGGAGGCAGTAAATAACAAACAAGGGTTTATAGAGTACAATAGGATTAGAGGGTTAAGAGTTTAGAAACTAAAGGGTTAAAACCAGAGATGAAATATAGGGAGGGACTTCATTGTTCAGGGCCTTGAATGTGAGTGTTAGTATTTTGAATTTGATTCTAGAGGAGAGTGGGAGCCAGTGAAGGGATCTGCATAGGGAAGCAGCTGATTTTGAGCAGTAACATACTGTAGATGAATGAGTCTAGCATCAGCATTTAGAACAGGCTGGAGTTGTGAAAAGCGACTTGGAAAAGCTGCAAGGAGCAGGTTGCAGTAGTCAAGTTGGGAGATTATAAGAGACTGGATAAGTGTTTTGGTTGTATCTGAACTGAGGTACAGCTGGTCAATGTTGTGCAATTGCATACAACAAGATTTTGCGAGTGTTTCGTTGTGTGATGAAAAAGACAGAGTCTCAGATAATTCCTAGGCAGCATGCCTGTGTGGTCGAGTGAAAGGTACTGTTGTTAACTATGATTGAGATCTGAGGGATAGAGGAGGATCTTGTAGGAAAGATAGAATTTAAGGTGGCGCTGTGACATTGAGGAGGAGACAGCAGAAAGGTTGTCTGTAATTTGGGAAAGGACAGAAGCAGAGAGATCAGGAGTAGATAAGTAGAGTTGAGTGTCATGAAGGTGCTACTGAAGTCCAAACGACCAAATAAGTTTTCCTAGCGAAGAAGTATAGAGTGAGAATAGCAGAGGATCTAAGACAGCCTTGAGGAACTCCAAAAGAGAGAGAGAACATAGTAGAAGTAGAGTTAGCGAAAGCAACTTTAAAGGAACAGTCAGAAAGATAAGTTGTAAACCATGAAAGAGCAGTGTCACGAATGCCAGCTGAGTATAGAATGTGTAGGAGGAATTTGTCGTCCACTGTGTCAATGGCTGCAGAGAGATCTAGAAGGATGCATATGGAACAGTGACCTTTAGAGAGAGGTAAAGGTTGTGTAGGTTGCTAAGTGCAGGAGAGAGTGTATCAGAAATTGAATAAATGTGTTGAAAAGGTATGAGGTCAAGGGAGCAGGTTGTGGGTTTTCAGCAGGCTAGTATTTGCTAACTTCATCTAGTGTTACAGGAGTGGAGTGCAAAGTGGATGTGAGTGGACTGCAAAATAATCTGAGATTGTTGTCAGGTGATATGCTCATTCTAATGAGATATATTTTTTGAGCAAGATCTTGGGCAGTTACATTTATGGGTAGAGGGGGCATAATAGTGAAATAAATGTGGCAAACAGTTGTTGTGGTTTGTGACTTTCTCTACTGTCATTCAGCTGATCTACTTCATCTTCTGAGGTACCAAGTTGAACTAGTGTGTGTGGGAGTCAAGAGTTATTGAAAGAGCATTGTTGTAGCATGAAGCTGCCATATTCAGACAAGAAAGGTTGTTAATGTGAGAGATCCTCTGTGCTGCTACTGTTGAAAATTGTTGTGGATCAAATGTGTTGAGGTTTCTGTACGTGTTGGTGGAGAGAGATGGTCCTGATAGCGCAGATAAAAGTGTTATCTGAAAGGAAAGTATGTGATGGTCAGATAGTGGGGAGGGGGAGTTAGTACGATTGCTAGGCTGACACGAGTGGCAGAACATAAGATCAACAGCATGACCCTCAATGTGAGTAGGAGAGTCAGTCCACTGAGAGAGACCAAAATAAGTTGTTAGCGAGAGGCGTTTAGAAGGAGCTGAAGAAGCAGAGTTCAAAATGAGAATATTGAAGTCACCTGAAATGAGAGCTGGTGTGCCGCTTGAGAGAAGGTATGGAAGCCAAGCTGCAAAGTGATCCAAGAAAGTAGAGTAGGGACCAGAGGGACAATATATGACAGTGACACGCAGAGAGATTGGAGAAAACAAGTGAAAGAAATAAAAGATGTTGTGGCGTTTGAAACCTACATTTGGAGGAGAGAAGAAATCCAACCCCACCACCATAACAGTCTCCCAGTCTAGGGGTACAACTAAATGAGAAGCCTCCATAGGAGAGCACAGCAGATAAAGCAGTGTTGGTAGGAAAGAGCCATGTTTCAGTGATAGCCAGAAGGTGACATGATTTGGATATAAATAGGTTGTGAACTGCTGTGTTTATTGCAAATTGGAGTGTTATGGCTTTATGTGAATGAGGTTTGCAGGATTAAAGTGCCTATGGTCTTAGAGATTGGAGAAGACATTGACAAGTGCCTGTGTTTGGGAATAGCCGAGTGTAGGAACGATGAGAGAGTGGGACCAGAGTTTGGGGCGATATCCACAGCTGCAAGTAACAGTAATAAGGAAAGTGATTCAAAAATTAAAGGTGTCGATACAAAACAGCGCAGAGGTTCTGCTGCAAAAGTGCCCTTATTTAACACATGTTTCGAGCACCAAGGCTCTTTATCAAGTGTGATAACTTGATAAAGAGCCTTGGTGCTCGAAACATGTCGTGTTAAATAAAGGCACTTTTGCAGCAGAACCTCTGCGCTGTTTTGTATCGACACCTTTAATTTTTGAACTACTATTGATGGCTTTGGATGGAAGCATGGTGCCGCGATACCTAAACTAAATCACAGAGGAACAAGTACCAATTTATTACATTTAATAAGGAAAGTGACACAAGGTGTGACCTAGATTTGAAAGTACAAGCATTGTAATGTTTGATGGGTTGAGAGGGTTTTTTGAGTTAACAATGCAATACAGTGTGCTTAGACTGAGAGAGCCTGATGGGAGCAGTGAAGAGCGGATTAGAATTTCATGATAGTTAGATGAATGTTGGAGGGCTGAGGATATATGCAGAAGTATACAGGAGAGAGGCAAACAGGTGGCAATCAAATTAAACTTAGTGAAATGGATCATGTTTACAGAAGTAATGAAGGTAAGCAGTGATGACTGGATGCAATGTCCAATGCTTGCTGGGTGTCCCCAATGCAACTACTGATCCAACTGATTTCCAACTCTGTCTAACTCTATCGGGTTATTTATTAAAGGTTGAGTTTGTGAGTTTTTTTCTACCTCGAATAAACTCACAATTTAAACAAAATTTAATGTTTTCCTATTCATGAAAAAATTTGAATGACAAAAACTCAATTGAATGCAATTGTGTAAAAAAATTGAATACTCAGAATTTATCATATTTATAGGCTAAAAACCTTGAATACCTCGAATTTATAGACTTGTTGAAAAACCAGCATAAAACACCCAAAAATCATGACGGCAAAAACATCTTGGAAAGGTTAAAGGGACCTCTGTCATTGACTTTTACATGAATTCATCAGGTTTTAGCTGGAGTATTTTAGGATAACTTTTAGCAGCTTTAGGGCATAATATCCAGTTATCCAGAATGCCTAGGAACTGGGATTTTCCAGATAAGGGGTTATCTCTAATTTTGATCACCATACCTAAAGTCTACTAAAAAAAATAATTTAAACATTAATTGAACCCAATAGGATTGTTTTCCCTCAAAAAAGTGTTCATCAAATCTTGGGATCAAGTACAAGGTACTGTTTCATTATTACAGAAAAAAAGGAAGTAATTTTTAATAATGTAATTATTTGATTAAATAACTTTCTGGATAACAGGTTCTGGGTAATGGATCCCATACCTGTATATAGCTTGTTTGGAATTATCCATACAGGCTCTAAACACTTCTTCAATGCCGTATTTCTTTTTGTCTTATATAATATAATATTATTATTAGATATTAAAAACTTTTATAACGTTTTTTTGCACTATTTTTTGGAATGAAAGCATTTTTTTCACGCATAATTTTTTTTATATAGGCACATAAGAACTTTAAATGCACATGTCACTAGATACTGGATGTTAGCAGAAAGACAGGTTGTATAATATAAAATACTTATAAAATGGCAGTATTTTGAATGATTTTTTATATCTATACTATTTTTCTAACTATACTTTATTTTTACATATTGGCCTTTATGTATATATTGTGGATACAGTATTGCGGTTTTAGTCTGAATAGAAGATTCATAATTTACTCTCACTGTTTATTTTTTTTATATAGTTGTGAATAAAACTAAATCGGAGAAATGTCAACTGACGCAGAATTCTGGGGGAAATGGTGCATGGTAGGAAAAATATATGCTGATTGCATTCAAAATTGCACTAAATAAAAACTAGATATGCTGCAATATACTTATGGGCAGATTTATCAAGGGTCAAAGTGAAAATTCCAATTTCTATTTAAGAATTTTATTTTATTTTAGTCTAATACAACTAGGGAATAGTTAAAATTTGATTCGAGTTTTTTTAAAAAATTAGAATTTTGAAATGTATCATGTACTGGCCCTTTAAGAATTCGAATTTGACTATTCGCCAACTTAAACCTGCCAAATTGCTGTTTTAGCCTATGGGGGACGTCTTGGAATCAATTTGGAGACATCCTGAAAATCACGTTTTTTTTGGTGACAAAACTCAAATCTAATTTTATTTGAGTTTGCGAATTTGAAAAATTTGATTATAATTTTTTATTTTTTAAAATTTTGATTTGTCGTTTTTTTTAAAATTTCGAGTTCATAGGAGTTTATGAACTTGAAATTGGACCCTTGACAAATCTGCCCCTTGATGTAGCTTTTGCAGTTACAGTGTCATGGAGAAGGTTGGGAAATAGGAGATAAAAGCTGCAAATAAGTGCTCCAGGTCTTAATGGTGAGGGGAAGGACTGGGCTAACGGACTATTTAGAAGTGACATGCTACACCCCCTCCTTCCAATTACAGTGGGGCTCATTTATCAACCCTGGACAAATTTGCCCATGGGCAGTTACCCTTAGCAACCAATCAGTGAATAGCTTTTTAAAGCCAGCTGCAAGTAGAACAATGAATGCAGCAATTGGCAAATATGCCCAGTGTTGATAAATGACCCCCAGTATGTTCCGTGCATTGCTGCTCTTCAGTGGCCATGGCCCACAGCATCACACCCAGTACCATTGCTTCATGTCCACTCTTAGCTATTTTCAAGAACATTCAAGGCTTTTCATTTTGATAAAAGCATCTTCTTGAATGACATATGCATTGGTCTAACATATAGATTGTGCCCGAAGTGGTAACTGTACCTGTCATTAGTCTCTTCTGCACTTACCCTCGTGAATAGAAAAAGCCATAAGAGGACGCATTATTCCCGTCATATTCAGAGATCATTTCATGTTTGGTATTCTTTACTCCCCAAAAACATGTAAGGTCTTTAAAGGACCGTGTAAAGCAATGAGGGATGTATGGATCACTGGATAACAGATCAATATCTGAAAAATAAGAAAACATTGACTATTGCAAGCATTAGTGTTGTGGCAGGAAGACATTTGCAAAAACAGTTATAATTATAATCTGCAGCTCAAAATATTCGTCATCTGCACTCTATTATAAAGCCCTAACATCAGCAAGAAGATCTAATCCATTCAACTAATGTGTTAACTGCAATGGCATATATGAACAATGGAGGTTTAGAAGTTTTGCAGACTTCAGCATTGGTAGATTTTCAGGATAGGAAAGATAAGAAACATTTCAGTTTCAGTGCAAAATAAACAACTGAAACATTGCAATGTTTGCAGATTAATATCTTTGTTTATAAAACACAATTTATTAATTACTCAGATTACACTCAAATTAAAGTTGAAGGCACGCAGCACCTAATAATTTAATTGCAGACAAGTAATTATTGGCAACACATTTAATAAAGTGGCTATCCCTTACTTCTTGCCCACATGGTACTGTCCAGCCAGAGGGGCCCTTTAACTAACACTAGAAGCAGCTATTGGTGATATGGCTTTGTTTCTCCCTGTATGGTGAGCAATCTGGCCTTGTATCAACATTACACTCAGTAAAAGTAAATGTATAAAGAATTGCATAGATATAGAACTTTAGATACAGTATGATAATAATAATTCGAATAATACGAGTCAAAGAGATTTCAATCATATCAAACCACGATGTCAGCAAAACTCGTACGTTGTTTTCAAACCATCCTATAACCATGGAAACAGAATACTCCATAACAAGAAAAAAATATATCACACAGGGTAAAAGTCATATACATCAACAATATCAGCCTCTGTTATAATTACACACTGCAATTCACTGCAGACATTTACACCATAAGCAAAAGAACAATGTAAGGCAAGGTATTGGTAAACATACAAAGGGAACTTGTAGGTGGCCAAATTATTCAGTTTCAAATTCAATTTTTTTCAAATCCTGGATCCGAAAATTGCACCTAAACTTTATTTTTCTCGCTATCCTGATTTTGTTTTCTTGGTGGTTGCAAGATTTAGGAAAAACTTGTATCTTGTAATTGCATTGCTCCATGGATTTTTTAACAACAAAAGAACAGATTTTGCAGTTACAATTCAGTTGCCAAATTTTTCATTTTTTTTATAGATTTTTTTCTTTAGATAAACTTGCTCCTCAATATACTATATTCATATATAATTGTGTACCCTTTTTATAGAGAAAGGAGCAGTGCAGTTACCAAAATGATAATCTAATACTGTAGCTCTGTAAACACAAAAAAACACAAACCGTACAGCTCTCATCTGAGACGTTTATCATGGCAGAAATCAAAGGGTATTAATGAAGGAGAGAACAGCTAATGCAATGCTGCAAGTATGCCACCATTGAGGAGAAGAACCTGAATGCCTCTCGTTCAGTTGAAGCGATAGATTGGCACCTGTTGAAAATTCTCCACTCCACAAGGAGAACTTTTTGGCCAGGTATTTTTTTTCTGATACCATATTAAATATGTATATATAGGGGTAAACAAAACAGCATGAATCTAATTTTCAGGGAAAATATTAACTCCATTTCACGGAAAAAAACTCTTTAAAGTATTTTAAAAATGCAGCATTTTGTTTTTTAAAACATAATTTGATATTTCTTATACCTCAACAAGAGAATAATTTGCCTGAAAATTAGACTTCTGTGATCTTGTTCACATTGACTGTGACAATTTGCCACAGTGAAGGAAAACATGCCTTTGGGAGATTATAACTTGACTGCTGGGTAAAGGATCCCTGCCTGAGAGATTCAGCATCTGCAACTGGAGGTGCATTCCCTATTAATATCAGATGGAAGCAGTTGCAGATGGGAAAGGCATACTCGGGCTCATTTATCAACACTGGGCAAATTTGCCCAAGGGCAGTTACCTATAGCAACCAATCAGTGACTAGCTTTTTAAAGCCAGCTGCAAGTAGAACAATGAATGCAGCAATTTGATTGGTTGCCATGGATTACTGCCCATGGGCAAATTTGCCCAGTATTGATAAATGACCCCCAGTGACTGTATTAGGTGTCCCTGAGAGGAACACATCAGTCAAAATGTATCTGCCACAAGTTTTTGGAAATATAGTAATATAATAAATAACAGCTATTTCGTTTTATTATTGAAGCAGTTATGGTACTAATAATAGTCTATTTGTATTGTTTCTAGCATAATAAACTTTAGTGTTCTGCTACCCTAACTTTACTTATCCGCTACACCCATGCACACAATGATATTACAAGCTCTTCAGAACTGAGAAATAATCGATGTGTTTACTTGTTACATCTTGTTGTTGACTGACAATAAAAAACTCTGTGCAATAAACTCACTGAAAGTTTAGTCAGCCCCAGATCCTTCCAGCAGATGCAAGTACAAGTATGAGACCTGTTTCCAGAATGCTCTGGACCTAAGGTTTTCCGTGGTAACAGATCTTTCCGTAATTCGGATCTTCATACCTGAAAGGAGAAGGAAAGTCGTTTAGCACTTGGGGTGCCAAATATAAGGCACCCTCAAGTGCTTCTATCAGCAGAAAACTGCACCGGACCAGGGTTATACCAGAGAGCACCACGGATTGCTCATCTTCCGGCTTCTTCCTTAAAATTTCCCAGGGCAGAAGCATGCGCAGTAGAGTAAAAAAGTAAACTTTTTAGTTAAAGTTCGGCTTTTTGTTCTATGGTTCATGCGCAGCCGCGCAAAGAAAGAAGTAGCCAGAAGAGGATCACTCCATGGAGCTCACTGGTATAACCCTGAGCCGGTGCAGTTTTCTGCTGATAGGAGCACCAACCCAGGGTTTCAGGTAAATCAATACAATCATTTAGGGGCGCCTAACATTTGGCACCCCAGGTGCTAAACGACTTTCCTTCTCCTTTAAGTCTACTGGAAAGGCTTCAGATGTTTCTTCTCCTCTCTCTAACTCAGTTAGCAATTATGCAGGTTTCCTTTAGACAAAACAGTTGTACTTGATGGAAATGTTTCTTTATTCAGCCTCATCTACTATGTTATGTTATATTATTTTTATTTCAAATAGCTGGAGCTGGAGATAGTAGCTGGAAGAAAAACTCACAGGCATTTTATTAGGGATGCACCGAATCCACTATTTTGGATTCGGCCGAACCCCCGAATCCTAAGCAAGGGATTCGGCCGAATACCGAACCCTAATTTGCATATGCAAATTAGGGGTGGGAAGGGGAATTTTTTTTTTACTTCCTTGTTTTGTGACAAAAAGTCACGCGATTTCCCTCTCCACCCCTAATTTGCATATGCAAATTAGGATTCGGTTCGGCCAGGCACAAGGATTCGGCCGAATCCTGTTGAAAATGGCCGAATCCTGGCCGAATCCCGAACCAAATCCTGGATTCGGTGCATCCCTACATTTTATCAGTACAGTAACCTGAAGCCACAAATCAGACGTTTGCTTTAATGAATAGATCTGCGCTGGTCATCAACATGTTGTCTGGTTGCCAGGTTACTGGACTGGCACAAAACTGCACCTGAGTTAGTGAATTGCCCCGTGCTTTTCATATCCCCATGCTACTTGGTAAAATTGTATCTTCATTTTCATATTGGCATCAACAAGAAGTTTTGAAATATTAACAGAAGAAAGGAGGAAGTAAAAGCATATTATATTACAGCATTTATGGCACTCGCATTTCAACACGACAACATTTACCTTATACCAATCTGTAAAATATAGATATATTTAAAGGACAGTAGCCAGAGGAATTTCCTATCTTTTTGAAACACAATATATAATCAACCCCATAAGCTAATAAGCGTTTAAAGGATTAACATTGATTCTATGATCAAACTTTGAAGGACCCTATAATAAATTCATTTGGCATATACATTGAACAGTGTCAGCATAATAAAAAAAGATTTCTGTACCTTGTTCTGTAACAGGTGACCGAGGTGTGAGCTGCATGGTGAAAGGTAGAAAAACACACACATATGGAATTATCTTTTCACAGGGGTTGTGGAATACCATCTTGCTGGAGAACCTCCTGTCCCTTTGGTTGCTTTGCTGGGCTTATTGCTCTGCCAAGACTTATCTTGCCCCTTAACCTGGAGCCTCAGGAAATGTATTTCTTGAGAGGTGGGAGGGGGGCCCAAACCACCAGTGTGTGGTGAACTGCATCTGACAATGACATGACCAGTACAGGCAGTGCATCCTGTTGGTGGCGGCCGCAAAGGCTGAAAGTAAGGAACTGTAATAGCAGGAACCAGGGAGGGGAATAAAAGACAGACATCGGCTGCCAAGGATAAGAGTGTGAATGTCATTTTTCTAAATTCTTTTAATACAGTGATCCCGGTTGCCTATAGCCCCTAATAGAGTTTTTTTTTACTTTCAGAAAGTTCTGCAAGTAGGGTCAAGCATTGACCAATAATGCTGCAGTAGGAGAGGAGACATTGTTAGCAACAATTCACAAATGTGCACACCCACCTATAAGAATAGGCACACCCTTTTTTATAGTAATAGGTGCTGCTAAAGATCACAAGTCTGGGTTACTGTTACAGCTGACCCACAAGAAAAAAGATAGAGAGAGAGATGCAATTACAGGAGTGTTTTAAAGGCATAGAGCCGGTTTAAAGGGGAACTAAAGTCTAAAATAGAATAATGCTGGAAATGCTGTATTTTGTATACCAAGGGGCTGATTCACTATTGGTCGAATATCGAGGGTTAATTAACCCTCGATATTCGACTGGGAATTAAAATCGTTCGATTTCGAATATCGAAATCGAACGATTTAGCGCTAATAATTCGATCGATCGATCGAATTATTATTCGATCGAACGATTTTTATTCGATCGAACGATTAAATCCTTCGAATCGAACGATTCGAAGGATTTTAATAAAACGATCGAATGAAAATCCTTCGATCAAAAAAAACTTAGCAAGCCTATGGGGACCTTCCCCATAGGCTAACATTGACTTCGGTAGGTTTTATCTACCGAAGTAGGTGGTCGAATTTTTTTTTTAAAGAGACAGTACTTCGATTATCGAATGGTCGAATAGTCGACCGATTTTTCATTCGAATCGTTCGATTTCGATCGAATTCGATCGAATTTAACCAATTCGATGGTCGAAGTAGCCAAAAAATACTTCGAAATTCGAATTTTTTTTTATTCGAACCCTTCACCCGAATTTTGTACATCTGCCCCTAAATATAAACATGAACTTAGTGCACCAGAAGCCTAATTAAACAAATTATTTATGTTTTCAAAGTTGGCCACAGGGGTCTGTCATCTTGTAACTTTATTAAACATGTTTGCAAGACCAAGACCTCATGCTCAGTGTGTTCTGGGCTTCAGTTGGGAGGTTAAGCTTAGGGATCGTCATAAATTATCAAAAAAGTATAATTTCTGCCATAAAAGCCAATACAGCAAGACTGATTAATAATCAGAATATACAGACTGAACTGGGTCTCTCCTGTGGATACAAATCTCGACACGGTCACCGGCTGCTTTATAGGGAAACAAACAAAGCTGCTCAAATTCTGGGAAGTAAGGTGGGGGGCTCCCCCCTGCCATTTGAAAGTATGATCAGTTTCCCTGCAGAGCAGTTAGGGACTGTCTGAAGCTTCCTATCTGCAGCTGACAGAGCAAGTAAAACGAAGGGGGAATTTCACTGCATACAGTCAGGTTTATTATAAAAACGGTACACATTTTTTTATATTAAAGTATATTAGAGATAGATTTCTTTTTCCATTAAAGAAAGTAAAAATGGGATTTTATTTTTTTGCCTTTACACTCCCTTTAATGTAATAAGATATGTTGGAACTTAATTGGCAATGCACTCTGCATTTTAAAGTGATAGCACTGCTGATGAGTCCTCTAATGCTATGGTCCAGTGTCATATATCAGATATGTAGCCAGGGCCTTGTAATCAAGCTCAGCATCTGTAAAAAAAAACCCTACATGTATGGTTTCTCCTTTGCAGTAAGGATCTTCTGTTCTCATGGAACCTTGCAATCTGATTGGTCAATTGGGCAAGCATGTGATTGCAGGATAATGAGATGACAGATTGAAGCTCAGCTCAGGTACATGTTTTGTTGCATTTGGATGTACCCTGTGGAATGCTGATATCTGATAGGATGGTGGGCAATTTTGTCAGGAGGATTAAAGTTTTGCATAGTGACTGATTTTCTCCAAGATTAGAGGATTGTCCCTGAAAACTTTTGTTGCATTCTGTGTACAAAACAAATATATGTGGTAATATAAAATAACAAGTGGGGACAGGTAATCGAGATATGTTTTTTAAAACAAAACTATCAGTACAAGGAGCGAATGATACCCAAGAAATGTTGGTCATACCATGTTCAAACACCCTACAAACCCTCTTGTTTATACATAAGATTATTGTATTGATCCCTGTCTATATCATTATGGTATTGTTTTAATGCTGTTGTGTATACAAACAGCCCAAAATAAATAATAATAAAAATACATAAATTTTTGCACGTCATTGAACATCCCTTAAAAAACCAACTTACCATAAACTTACCCTAATTTAGTCTGTAACTTAGTTTAATAGTTCTCTCTCACAGATGTGTTAATTCAACATCAGCTGCTTTTCACATAGTGAATGGTTAAAGCCACTATTTGCTTTATCTCATCCAATATAAAAGAATAGCCCACACAGTGAAGTTCTGTGGAACCCCAGGCCTCATGTGGATTAAAAGCCACTTACAGAAGATATTCAAGTCACATGCACAGCAGCAGTGGGGTCAAATAATCACATAATTGTTGTAGTTTTTCATAATGACATAAAAATAAAATAGATTTTTAAATACAATGATATTGTCCTTGTGATCCCAAACCACGACATTAAACCAAACTTAATCCAAACATCCTCAACACCCCAAATTTATAAATTTATTTATACACCAGATTTGACACTATTTTCTACTGATATTGCATATTCCATTTCCAAATAATAGAAACAAAGACACTGGATACAAAAAGAAATTCACTTTATTCATACAATTAGTACAAAATGAATACGTAGTGCTGAAATGTACTTGATTCCTGTACATGAGGAGCAGGGGAGGAGGGGTTTAAAAAAAGACCAATCAAGAGTTTGTACAATATAAACCTTGTTGTTTGTGGCAGAGTTGAGCTGTACAGGAGGGATAGCCACACACGCTTATCGCACATTTACAGACACTCACACTTTTAATAGACACGCTTACATAAACAAAGAGATATGGGCTGTTTGACATGTTCATGCTTTCTGAGTTCATAGCCCTAGTAAAGTGACTTTATAGGAAGATCACAACAAAAGCCTGTGAATCCTGCCATCAGCTTTGTTGTGCTGTACAATCCACCACAGTGGGTGAAGATTCAGTCTATGTGTCATCATTTTTCACATATTGTAGATTATTATTCTTCCGCTGTGGCATCAATTCCGGCATAAGTAAAATTCTCAAAGAGTGCCATGTTTACATATGCCTGGTAAATGAGAACAAAAGACAACACAATGACAATATGTAAGTTTAAACATGGCTATGTACTAAATTCCTCCCCCCAGTAATTGTAATGTGAATCAGAAGTTTTCAAATATTTTGAATCACCAAAGATACTAAAGTGATAATTATTCCTTCAAAAATATGTTTTTACTTATATTTAAACTGGGGTAGACTTGTTTTCAGGCTTTTATTTGCATTCATTGTGACCTTTAATGGAATGTAGGGGCAGCTTTAACCCTGCTCAAAAGAAATCGGAAGTCTCTCTGTTTTTAATTCCCTGATTTTCAGAGCAAGACACTGCAAAACAACGATGGTGATTTCTGTTCTGGAAAAACCAACAAAAAGAATGTAGAACAGTGGAACTTCCCCGACAAAGGAAGCCCACTGACCCCATAAAATCTTACAAAGTGTGTGACTGAGTTTATTCATTTTCTTGTCTGGTAGTTCATTAGAAAAGGTTCAGCACCAGGTTCACTAGAAGTGTGTCTCTATGGTTTATGTGTGTGCAGAGGGGCACACTTCCTGTAATGGCCAACACCAAGGTCTTTGTTACTGACCAGCAACTCCATGGGGGGAATTCACAAAAGTGGAGATAGCCCATTTTTGGAGTGAAAGTGGTGGTAGACGGAAGTAAAATACTTTCTCCATATTCACAAATGGAAATCCGCCTAAATTCCGACTCAAATGCCACTTTTCATGTTTTAGTGGAAGAAAGACAGTTTACAGACACTTTTATGAATTTGTCTTTCAAACGACATAAAAATAGTGCAAAAACGACATTTAAACAATATTTCCCTGACATTTTAAAAATGGAGTAAAGCTCAGTATAACTATTCCCAGTGTGTCAGATCAGTTCTAAGATAAGTTGCGTTGCTTTATTTCACCCAGTCTTCATTTCACACCTCTTGTGGTGCCCCATTGGGGAATTATAATATTAATAGGGATTTGCATTTTATAGTCAGGGCACACGTTTCTCTTTTACCCTATAGGTGTTAAAGCCTCATTAACAAAACAAGTAAAACACTGATTAAACAAAAAAAGTATATTTTATACAATTTGATATGCAAAACGTTTTTAACTCACGTGCGTTATTTTACTAGTTTTAGCTTAATAAATGAGGCAATATTAGCAATTTGAGCAAATATATTATTTTAATGAAAAGTAAAGCCTCCCAGCCATTTTTTTTTAGTTTTAGCAGCAATTAGACACTTGTCATGAGATAATAAAACTTATTTCTGATACAAATCCCTAAATTATGCAAAATAGTATTTATTGTATTTAGACCCTTATATCTTGTTACAGAAGTGGAATTCACAAGTGGAGATAGAGGTTTGTGAATTTGATGGCAAATCTGACACTTTTATCTCCACTTTTATTTTGTCTCAATATCAGCACTTTTGTGAACTCCCCCCATATCTCTTAATTCAGCTAGGTGGAAGGTGAACTGATAATGCTTGTACATGTGGCATAAAATATATACAGAGGCATATAATAAATAATATAACAAGAGGCTAATGGAAAAAAAACATGTTGCAAGCAGTATACCTGTCTGGGCTTCAGCTTAGAAGCAACAGTAGGTCAGTTATAGACAAAATAGTTTTTTAAGAATGACCCAAGAAATTATTAATTAACTAGTCCTTAAATGTGTTGCCTAAAAACATTCTGGATAACTGATAACCAAGATATTTTTGCACACATACCTTTCTGGCATCTAGCATGCGGGTAATATGTATTGATATCTGACTGAATGTAGGTCTTTCATATGGACGGTCTCTCCAGCATTGCTTCATCAGTTCATACCTAATTCAAGGAAACATTTAGGAGGTTATTTATCAAACTCTGAATACAAAAATCATGGAAAATTCAGATTTTTTTTTTTAACCAAATTTTTTCGGAATTTATTATACCCCGAGGCTGAAAAAAGTCTGAATCCAAAAATCGGCCATCTCCAAGCTGTCGGGTCCTGTAGATGGCAAAGGTCCCATTTCAATATCATGGTCCGCGCTGAGTTTCGGCCAAAAATCTGTTGTTTTTTTTCAAATCTTGGCACCAAAAGTCAGATTTTGGCAGGAAAATCTGACTTTTGATGGGAAAATACGATTTTTTTCAGATTTTTTGCCCGAACCGATTTTAGCGAGATTTTTATATGATAAATAAGGTCCAATCGGAGTTGGAGTTTAGAGTTGGAGTTTTTGAATAGAAATAATGAGATAAATTTGGACTTTGATAAATAACCCCCTTATTATTTATCTAGACATAGATAGAGACAAAATTACAGCAATGCCATTGCTTCTTTTAGAGAATGTTTATTACTGTAAAATACAGGAATTTACAAACATTACCATAGTTATACCATGAAAAAAAACACAACCTATTAAAGGAGAATTCTCTCCCTGAATCAGTTGTACAGGCTGATACATTAGATAGCTTTAAGACGGGGTTGGATGGCTTTTTAGCAAGTGAGGGAAATAAAGGGTTATGGGAGATAGCTCATACTACAAGTTAATCCAGGGACTAGTCTGATTGCCATTTTTGAGTCAGGAAGGAATTTTTTCCCCCTCTGAGACAAATTGGAGAGGCTTCAGGTTTTTCTTCTGCCTTCCTCTGAATGAACTGGCAGTTAGGCAGGTTAAAAAAAAGTTAAAAGGTTGAACTTGATGGATGTGTCTTTTTTCAACCTAACTTACTATGTTACTGTGTTAGTTGTAAAAATAAAATATGCCTCAAAAACAGTAATATTGCATTAGCAATGATGATTTTGATAAAAAAAATATTTATATAGTTTGTTTAAAAAGCAAAGGGACTTGTACGGATTATATTACGGAGTGCATTTTCTAAAACTGTGGTTACTGTTTACTTCCATGCATTATATAGAACAAGCCTAAAATATTTTTGTTTAACTATTATGATTAGTCATAGGACATAGGACTTGGTGTGTCAGGTATTATTGTTTTTAAGAGGCAGTACCAGTGGCATAATGGATGGGCCCAGTGCACTGCAGCTCCTAACCGTCTGTCTCCACCCACTTGCCTACTCCTGCCCCTCTCTCCCAGGCAGCTCGCCTACCTACTTCAACACAGGGGGAGCGGGGGATGGGAGCAGGCATGCGGGTGGAGAAACGGCAGGTAGAAGCTGCAATGCACCAAACCCCTCAGAAATATTTTTGTAACGGGGCCTGGTGCGGCATTGTTATGCCACTGGGAAGTCCCATAGTCTGGCCCCCCCCGTTCCCAGTACTCCCCCATGATCGGAGGGGTCTCCTTCCTCAATAGTTATGCCACTGGGCAGTTTCTCCCACATAAAAGTCTTGCTTTTTTCCCTTGGCAGCTTTAAGTACTTGCTACACTCCCAACCTCCCCACCCCTGTCATTCTTATGAATGAAAAATGAAAAACTGTTTGGTATTTTTAGCTTGAAAATGCTTAAATGTGCATTTTCAGCTGAAAACTGAATGTCACAGTTAGTGAAAGGTGGCTTTGACTCATATCAATAAGAGGCACAGAGTGTACTGGGTATGTCTTAGTTTTCTGGGCTGCTTAGGTGCAGAATTACAAAGAAAAAAATACCGGCCTTCCTATTTTTATATGGATTTTCCCTATTAATAACATTGGGATCAGACTTAATTTGTACCAGCCAGGCCTTTAAAATAATGGGCAGGTGGCAACCCTACATGTACTATGGATATCTGCTGGTTAAGGAATCAGTTTGGGCGAAAGAGAAAGCCAAACTAATAAAAAACTAATAAAAATAGCAAAATGAAAATGAAAACCAGTTGAAAAGTTACACAGAAAAGGCCAATCTATAAGAAGACTATTATCTGCAACTGGTTCATAAATCATATTTATGTTTTAAACTTATTAATGGGAAATTAAATGAATGGGAAATATAAATGTATTGCATTCTGTCTTATTTTGCTATATAGCATAGCAGGAGGGTGACAACTTACACTTCATCATCACAGTTCCTTGGTTTCTCCATTCTGTATCCCTGGGGAAGATTCTCATACAGTTCTGCACAAGTCATTCCACAATAAGGGGTTCCACCTGTGAAACACAACAAAGCAAATGTTAAGTAATTATCCGAAAAACTATATACTGTACTTATACCTGCAAGAATTCCAACTCCAAGTTTATTTAAATAAAGTGCAGTTTCCAAGTGACTTACCTAAACTTACAATCTCCCAGAGAAGAACCCCAAAGGACCAACTGCAAAATACATGAAAGCTATTTGACTGCAGAAATAAAAGGTTTCCCAAAGGATAACAATATATGCCTATATGAATATGTAACAGTGCTTTGTTTCAGGTGCCACTGTGTGCACAGAAGCATTGGAAGCTTTAGGAGACCATTTTCTGTTGTTAAACAGTATTGGCTTCTGTCAATCCCTTATAAGCATTTCATAGGTATGAAACTGTTTTTACATCATGATTATGACCAATAGTGTATCTCAATGTATGTAAAATATCAGTAATTCTCAGTAAACCATCAGAGGAGGTCAGCCATTTTACTTTTTTTTAATATACAATTTAAATATCAACCCTGACATATAACTGCAGATCATTTTATCAGAATAAATATTCCTGCTAGTTTTTCGCTTTCAAAAAGTATTACTTACACATCACTTTTTGTAGTATAGACGCTGTAATTAAGGGATTCAATGGCCATCCAGCGAACTGGCAGGCGTCCCTGGAACAAAAAATAAAGCTCCAATTCAACCTACAATGAATTTATGCCATAAGCTCTATTTACAAAGAAAACATTTACATTCATGAACAGAGCATAATTAGGATGTATAAGAGTGTTTTGTTAAACAACTGAGGTTCCCTCTGTCCCCACAGCCTGAGTCATCATCTTGCTGCAACAATGGCATAAGAATGTTTTTGTGAAGGCTTTACGTGATGTCATTATAATTTATTACCTACTTTTTTAACTCCATGTGCAGAAATGGCAGGCGTTTGCCTCTGAAATACTACTATACAAAATTTGTAAACTTTTAAATGTTTATCGATTTATTTTAACTAGGGATGCACCGAATCCATTATTTGGGATTCGGCCGAATCCCCGAATCCTTGGTGAAAGATTCGGCCGAATACCGAACCGAATCCTAATTTGCATATGCAAATTAGGGGCATGAAAGGAAAAAGTGGAAAAAAATCTTGTGACGAAAAGTCATGTGATTTCCCTACCCGCCCCTAATTTACATATACAAATTAGGATTTGGATTCGGTTCGGCCAGGCACAAGGATTCGGCCGAATCCCGAACCGAATCCTGGATTCGGTGCTTCCCTAATTTTAACCCCTTTATGTTTGTTTTAAATACGGCCACTATGGAGTAGGGTTAAAAGTAAGGTAATACTTTTATAACTTGTTGTAGCTTAAATAGCGAGAGCGATAAGGATATCAAAGAAATATTTCAGTTTATACACACGGAAGAAAATGAATGCAGAAATACAGTTGATGCATTAGTAATGCACTTCATGTTGCATACTGCCACACTATTCTGTGTTGTGCTGTGGAAACACCCTTCCACTTGCCAGACATTCTGAAGGAATCAGATATACAAGACTCTAAGCCATAAAAGTACAACCCATACCATAGTTTTTTTCACGTACACCTCCTCTCCTCTTGAAAGTCCAAAATCTGCAATTTTTGTCACTAAATTCTCCCCAACAAGAACATTTCTGGCAGCCAGGTCTCTGTGAATAAACTTGAAAACAACAATGGTTATTTGGAAAATGAAGATACTATTATGCAAAAGATGCTCATGAAAAAGTATGTTTTATGCCAATCTAACAATCACGTAATCATTAATTATCCCCATGTATGTCAATGATACAAACTCCATCACTTATGTATTCTAGGAACCCCTAATTAAAATGTATAAGGATATGGCATGGAACTTCTAACTACAGTCTCCAGTATTCCTCCCATATGACACAAATTAAAACATGTAAGTACGTAAGACAAGGAATTTAAAGGGGACCTGTCACCCAGACATAAAAAGCTGTATAATAAAATCCCTTTCAAATTAAACATGAAATCCAAAATCTTTTTTTTTTATTAAAACATCCATACCTGTTATAAACTTGTCCTCAAATTCCCCCTCCCTCCTCACAATCTAATTGTGTAGCCAGGGAATTATAGATCAGTTTAGATTAAGGATATTTAGTTGTACACATCTAAACCAGAATCCTATGACCTGCAAAGGCAAAGTGTACTAACAGCTTGGATGCCAAATATCACACATGGATTCATTATAAATAAATATTATAGTGATCTTTGCCAAAAATGTAATAAGGGTATTATGGGAGTTGGAGTTCTGTAACAACCTAATATTTAGGAAACGTCTTTGTGACTTCAGTTATTCTTATAATTTACCTAAAGAGGAGCATTATGGCTTAAAAATGTACTGTATGTTTCTGTCATTAGTAAATTTAGATATTCTGCTAAGTGCAATGTACCTGTTTTTCGCTGAGGTACTGCATTCCTTTTGCTACATCAGAGGCAAACTGAAGTAATTGTTGGGAGGTAAGTGTGGAAGCAGTCCTATGCTCCTTGGCAAATACAGGGTCTGTCTCAAGAACTCGACTCTTCCGTAAGAAGTCAAGGAGGTTCCCATAAGGAGCATACTCAGTAGCAATATAGAGGTAGCCTGATTGGAAAAAGCACACAAATTGCCAATTGCTATTTTCTGATAGATAAAACAATGATTATTTAGAAAAAAAATCTCACAGACAAAATAATTACATTATTTTCAAAAATGTAATTTTTAAATAAAAGTTTCAAACTTGTCCTAAGGAAAATCTATGCATGCTGTACACTTAGTAGGCAGCTCTGTATTGTCACCTGATCTAAAAACATCATTACATAAAACAGGGAATGGTGTGTACAAAATGTAGCTCTCATGGAGACCTGTGCACTAGATATGGTCCCACTTATGTTGTGTTGCTTGGTAGAAGGCACAAACCCTCAAGGCAGGTTCGTACTAGTACTCTTAGGTTCAAGTAGGAAGACCTCCAAGACTAACAAGACCATGATCATTGCACAGACTGACCATTCTTTCCAGAAAGCAGCAGTGGTTCAAGTGCAGGTGAATGATAATGATATGTCATATTACCTCTGTTCTCACAGGCTCCCAGAAGGTTGATGACATTAGGGTGATGACCCAGTTTACATAAGACTTCCAGTTCCCCTGCAAAGTCCCTGTGATCATTTTCAGATGCAAATTCTGGAATTATAACATTTATAAAATGTATTGATGAAACAGAAACATATGAATTGTCATAACGTTCATAGGTAAATGTATAAAACAATCTCTAAGTGCTTGTTTTCCAAGTGTAAGTCACATATTTTCCACCACACCAGTGGAACTGCCACTTATCATGCAAGCTAAAAGGAACTGAATGCTACATTCTTGCTACATGTCCTGCTACTGTGAAGGGTACTATGCCAGAACTTGAGTGTTGTGAATGCGTCTTTGTCACGACCGGCACCCGATACCAGAACAAATGCCAAGTACCCTGGTCTCGGCTCGGCTTCACCAGTAGTGTGACCACCGTTGGGCTTCGGGAGGAGCCCTCAGCTTACTTGGGTGCCACCTGGACTTAACGAGGGGTGCAAGGCGAGATGTTCTGACTGGCAAAGGGGCACGACTGTTAGCAGAGTCTTTAGGCCGAAGGTCACAGTACAAAAGGATTAGACAGAAGGATGGTCAGACAGGCTGGGTCAAGGCAGGCGGATATCAGAATCGTCAGGCAGGCAAGGGTCAAAACCGGGTCGTCAATCAGGGGAATAAGCAGGAAGAGTTGTCGTAGGCAGGCGAGGGTCAGGATACAGAGTTCAGAGTAGTCAGGATACAGGCAGGGTCAAACACGGAAAATCAAGATATAGTTTACAGGAACAGATGCACTAAGGCTCAGAAGCACCAGGAAACAAATCCTATCACGGCACTGGCTGGGAAACAGAATGGGCCATAAATATTCAAATTTCGCGCCAAACGGGCGTCAAAAAACGCGCTGACGCTCATGCGCCGGCGTGCCTGCGCCTCTAAGAGGCGCGCAGGCGCGCCGTGCGCGGCCTAGTTTCCAAGATGGCGCCGGTGCCAGCACCGGCTCGAGGACCATGCGGCGGGCGTCCCCGCCGCATAGGTAACTTCCTAACAGTCTTGCACACTGTATGCAGAAATTACTCTGATGAAGGGTGGCTTGACTGCTTAAAACATTGCACAATTGTTACACTATCTATGGACCAAATAAAATTGGGAAACACCATTTTCCCATTAATTTATATGTGTGGTTGATGCATACTAAGCCAGAACTGCATCCCTTAGGATTGCTAGTTTAAGAATCCTGAGGCCGTAAGGGATCAAAAGGGCCACAGGATAAACGCCATTCTTACCTAATAAATATATATAACAAGGGAAACCCCATCCTGCTATATTCCAATAAATAAACTGGACAAAGATTCATATTAGTTGAGTTGTGACACTTGGGTTCGATTCAGGCAACCTCTGTGTCATATAATCACTTCAAGCATTGATTCTGCACAATGATTACACTGGTATTATTCCATACCTTTTAGCATTTTGACAGCTGCATTCATCTTCTGTCCATCCTTTTTAATCATGGCTTTAATGACTTGACCAAAATTCCCCTCTCCGATTACATCTTCAAATTTGATGTCCTCCCATACCAAAATAGGATACGAGAAAGGCTCTATCTGGGGCCTTGGTTGACGACTGAGGGTCAGTGTTCCAGAACTGAACTGCAAAATGGTTTCCTCTCCCTTTCCATAAAATATCAGAGATGCTAATCAGCATTTAAAGACTATGGAGGAATACATATTAATTTTAACATACCTGCGAGCTCAAGTTGAGAGCTACAGAAATAAAATAAAACTAGTTCTTCACTCTTCTTCAATAATTTGGAATTGACTAAAGCTATATATGAAGCGTAATCAATACTGAGGTATGAATGACTTTAATTTATACATATGGAATTAAGAGCCACAAATTAAGATCTTATTTTGTATAACATTCAGGTTTTCTGTTTTTCGCTTATGTCAGGTCCTTTCTTGAAGGTATATGTATCAGATCGGCGATGTTAAAAGCTGTTGCTTCAATATCATATAGCTGGAATTGCACTTCAAATGGATATTTATATATATGACTGTGATTGTGATGCTTATATTTTGTACTTGGTGCTATGTACCACTGTTCTCCCCTCCCCTTTTTCCTTTCTGTACCCTAACCTTTATTTAAGTTTGGGAAAAGTTCAACAAAAATCGAAAATACAAAACAAAATCCAGATTTTCCATTTTAATAGAAAAGTTATTCGATTGAATTTATTTTTAAATTAAAACTATAATGTGAAACCTGTGGGTATATCTGCATTGAAGGAAGGTAAGGGTTTCTTAAAATAGTTTCTTAAAATCATACTCATGCCCCTGACATTTTTTCCAGTACCAGCCCTTTATTGTTTTATTGATGTGCAATAGCAGGTAATTTATTTTACATTTAAATTACATATATGTCGATATTATTTATGTAACATACATTGCACCTAAAAATAAGGACACGTCTTTCTGCTTCTATTAAGCAACATAAACTACATTAACATTATTAAGCAGATTAAATCAGTTTTAAAGAGGTGGTTCACCTTTAAGTTTACTTTTAGTATGTCATAGAATGGCTAATTCTGAGCAACTTTTTAATTAGTCTTTATCATTTCTTTTGTATAGTTTTTGAATTATGTGCCTTTTCCTAATGACTAAAATGACTAAAAAACAAATGCTCTGTAAAGCTACACATGTATAGTTATTGCTGCTTTATTACTCATCTTTCTATTCAGACCCTCTCCTATTTATATTCCAGTCTGAAATCAGTGCAGGGTTGATAGGGCTATTTGGACCCTAGCAACCAGATTGCGGAAATTGCAATCTGTAGAGCTGCTGAATAAAAAGCGAAATAACTCAAAAAACGTACTTAATAAAACATGAAAACCATTTGTAAATTCTCTCAGAATATCACTCTGTACATCATAAAATAATAATAATAAATAACCCCTTTAAATTATTAAATTGTTCTATGGTCTCCATAACTGTCCAGTCTTAAACCTGAAAAAAACCCATTTAGCAAATAAATGTTGCCTTTACATCCAACAAAAAAACTTTGCATGGAAAAAAGATGTTAATCTGAGTTCAAGAGATGACATTTTCTTCTATATTGTAGAACACACCCCTGATTTATTCAGCAGTTTTTTGATATTAAAGAAAACATTTAATATATTTAAAGGGCGCTTTTGATATGTAGCTTGCACTAAGGCTTTGTTTGTGGTCTTGAACTTGAAAAAACTGTCTGGAATTTAGAGATTAAATTCTAACATTATCATGCTTTATAGTACTTATACAAAGAGAAAAATACATAAACAAGACAAAACAGTGAACAATGAATACAACAATCTGATAGGTTGCCATGGGTTACTGCCCATGGGCGAAATTGCCCAGTGTTTATAAATGACCCCCACTGAGTGTATTGTTCCAGTGGCTAATGTATGTAATACAGTACCAGTGTTGCTTTTATCTTTTTACCTTTGCTGACAACATAACATCATTAACATCATTGGAGTAACATAACATCTTGCCCCATATTAACCCCTATTTGCGAAAGGGGGTACAAACTTTTAGCTAACTTTTTTTTTTTTTTTTAATTTTTACACTATTGGTACAATTTACTTAATTTGGAAGCTGAATACTTTACTACTAGTATAAGTAATAGTTTTTTTTTAATGAAAAATAAATAGCACTTACTGATCCTGACTGGTAGGTGAACATTCTTCTACGGTGGAAAAAATTCTTTTTAATACAGAAGAGAGCAAGCAGGGCGAGGATGATAGTGAAGCATGTGATTGACACAGAGCCAATTATGGCCAGGATGAGCTGGTGACCTGACCCAGAAGGATGAGGGTTCCGGCTTTCCATGCTTGGTGGTTGACTCCCTATCTCTAGCAAAAGAAAGGGAACAGGGGGCTCATGTATTTTCACAGAGAACAGAGCAATAAACATGTTCAGCTGCAGGACATGTTGGTAAAAATAATACACATAGGTTGTTATTTATCAAAGACCGAATTTATTTCAATATTCTCTGCTACAAACTCCGATCAAATCTGCTTGGGTTGTTTACACTTATTTATTATTACATTTCCCCAAAAATTTGCTTTGCAGTAAAAAAAAAAAATCAGGTTTTCACTTTTATTTTCGGATTTTTTCATCTGATTTTCACAATTGTTTTGGAATTTTCACCCAAAAACTTTGGGGTATTGCACAAAACCCATCACACATCAAAAAACCATTGGGACTTCTCCCATTGAGTTATATGCAACCTCAACAGGTCTAAGATTCTGGATTTTCAGTTTCGGACTTTTCCATCAACGGGGTTTTATAAATTCCGAAAAATTTGTGATTTTTCAAAAGTCTGATTTTATTAAAAGAAATCATTGTGTTTATTGCATAGTAAATAACCCCCATACGGTTGTATAACATACCTTACATACAAGTAATACAGCTTTGCAAAAATAGTTATAACAGTTACAGTAATGTTTTTTTCCCTAATTACATAATATGGGGCAGTTTAAATGGCATGGTGGAAGATCATAGCAGGACCATGCTGGCACTTATGTTTGCACATATGTAGAATGTTAATGTTTTTTTATTTAATTTCCCTCTGCTAGTTTATCTCCCTGATCTGGGCTGTGCAAAACCAGATCTGTACTTCAATATCTGAATAGGAAACCAAATAAAATGGCAACTGGCATTGCCAAATAGTGGTAAATAAGCCCTTTTATCAGACTGAAATACAAACTTATTTAGACCATCCTAAGCCAGTGATTAAGTCTGTGAGTTTATTCGTTATTTTTACATGTCATCTGCATCTTCAGTATACAGTATACCCCAATTTAATTGTACAATGCTGTAGAATATGTTGGCTCTTTATCAATATGTGGTGTTATTAGTAATAATAATGCACATCTTTATTTGATTTCCTGCTGACTCGTTTCACATGAACACTTTCACTGCTAGGTGGCGCAGCAACTCTTTCACAGTGCAACTGTCAAACAATGACCTTTTTTTCCCATTTAAATATATGAAGCAAAAAGTGTAGAACATTTGGTCAGCAACACAGGTTCTACAGTACAAACAAGGTCCAACAACTCCAGGAAATTAAAAAAACATTTAGAAATGATTTTAATTATAATATTCATGTCTGAATAAAGCCTGTTATTTGCCTGAATTTTGTAATTTGTGGGCAGGACCTCACTACTTCTGTCTGACAACAGCTGGCACCCTTAGGCGGCTTACATGATGTCCCTCCCTGCAATTACCTTTCCTGGGGGGGGGGGGGTCCAGGGGTTTGACAATCAGAAATTTGCCTCTTAAAGTTACCAGGAGCAGCTTTTTGTTGCCCCTGGTAACATGTGAGGCGAGTTTCTCAACTTGCCTCACTGTTAAAGCCCCTGTCAAGCACTAAGGCCTCTTCTGATTTGGCCAGCTTGTGCCAAATAAATTTTTTGGGCCAAAATCTTGGGGGAAATGCCCAGCAGATTTAGAGAAATTTCAAGTATGTCAGTTTTTTTTAGCATTTGGTTTATTTTACAGAAAAATATTGTAAATAATTTTATTTCAAAGAATCTAGAGGTATAAAAAAGATAATTGAGCACACCAGTTACTTAATAAAGGTATATCCTTTGAGCCTACTGCATTAAGGTATAAAACACGCTCTTACCCACACTGTGCGATGTCGATTGCACAGAAAGGCTCCAGTCCCCAGGTACCCTTGAATTTGCCCGTACTCGAAACTGGTAAAAAGTGCTGGCATTCAGGCCACTGATAATAAACCAAGTTTGATTCTGGTTTTCAGTGTCTGCCCACTGAGGCTCCCCTGGAATCCCTACTGGACGGCTCTCAACTGTATACTTAATGATACCACCATTGGGGTCATCAGGAGGCAACCATCTTAGCTTTATGCTATCCCTGGAGAAAGCCTCAGCACGTAGGTCCTTAGGTGGAGATGGACCTGCAGGGATATTGGCTGTTACTCTAACTCTGCCCCTTGCAGTTAACAATTAATAAGCTGTACAGACTGAATCACATGATTGCCAAATGTAACATATTTCCAGTGACTGTCACTATAATTTAACTCTTTGTTCCAGGAAATGTTTTACTCTAATATTCCACGTTTACTATGTTGCGAATGTGACATGTGTATTAGCTTTAAATTGGCATACATTTGCGTCTTTTTAATCTTTTCTATTCTACACCATTTGATAAAGCAGCAATTTTAGCATCTCATTATCTATGCTTTGGTGTTAATTCACCTGCACATTTTCTCATTACTGTTGTATGGTAAAATATGCTGATGTAATTATGCAAAGTATTTACTCCAGCAAAATTGTACCACATTGTGCTCTCAATGGCATAATTATGACGGTAAGTAAATATGCAAGGCTGAAGCTAAAATACACCTGACCTATTAGGGATGCACCGAATCCACTTTTTTTGGATTCGGCCGAACCCCCGAATCCTTCACGAAAGATTCGGCCGAATACCGAACCGAATCTGAACCCTAATTTGCATATGCAAACTAGGGGTGGGAAGGGGAAAACATTTTTTAATTCCTTGTTTTCTGACAAAAAGTCATGCAATTTCCCTCCCGCCCCTAATTTGCATATGCAAATCAGCCAAAGAGAAAGATGTGCACTTTAGTAAATATGTCCCTATGAGCCTTTGGTCTTGACAGTCACAATATTTTTATTATTGACACATTAATCAAAGCTGATACCCAAGTCACATTGTCAGAATGTGTTTGAAAAACTATACAGCATTGTACACTAAAGGGCCAGCTCGAGCAATCATAAAGCAAACCCTGCATGAGTTAAGGAACTTACATGGGGTTTTAGGGAAAAAACTTCATTAGTTGAGGTGCTGTATTTTTTTCCAATATGGCTTTCTTAAATAAGATAAAGGTATAGCTTATAGCTGCTGAGCTTTTTATTATTTAGAAAAGCCACTTGGGGAAAATATTTCAACTACTGAGGTTTTTTTTCCCCAAAACCCTGCATGATTTCTTTAACTCAAGCTGGTTTTTCTTTATGATTGCTCAAGCCGAAAGACTTGAGCAATCATAAACCAGCCTCTAAGACTCCATGATATGTATCACATGTGGGGAGAAAGACAATTTTTTTGGATGTATTTGACAAGTCGTTCCAGTGCAGAAAGTAAATAGCTAAATCTAACTACTTTTAACTCTATGATGAGGGGCAAGCATTGTTACCACTCATAAACAGTTAACGATAGATGATAAAACTGTCCTTAGGAGTATTTCAAAACAGTATGAACCAGTTTTATTGCTTATGCACTGTGCAGGGCTACTGTCAGTAATCATAGGACCACATATTACTAGGTTAGCAGGGCTCGTTCGCCAAAGGGTCTTTATTAATAGCCCTGTTGACAAGGACACCAATGAAGAAAAATTCCCCGTGCATGCCTTGATCTTCCTGGCCACACCATGAAAATTACACTTTTGCTTTTTCCCCTTGGAGTATCCCATGATGGCAACCATTTCTGATGTCTAAAGACATATATCATCAAAGAAAACAATCCTGTATGTCTTCAACAGTTCTGCAATTTGCTTTAAGTGTATGTCTGACTTACCCTTGCTGTTGATGGTGACCACAAAAGGTTCTGAAGGAGGCCCTAAATTACTGCAGTGGTATATGAGGACCCTCAAAGTGTATTCTTTATTGGGGCTTAGGCCATAGACTTTTCTAGACAGCACATTCATATTTGTGATATTCTCCTGCCGAATAAGATGGTTTTCTGGATGATAAATTTGCAGCAGGAAGCCATTACCAATAACTGAACTCAAGGGCAGGTTCCAACTGATGTACAATGTATTTCTATCTTCCACTGCATGACCCTTAATGACGGGTTTCACTGTTGGCTCTAATTAGAAAATAAAAATAAAAAAACTTAATTGGTATTGCATGAACCTGATAGCTTCAATTTATAAATTATCTGCATCTTTTCATTCAGGATTATAAACCCAGGACAGGGTAACTTTATTTAGTAATAAAGCTCTTATTTCTGCTATAAAGTAGTTTAGGGTAACAAGTAGTGGATACCTGGCCAAATTCTTATCTGGGATCCTATAGGCCTATATTTACATGCTTTGTCCAGCTCTTCCATTGCAAGGCTCATAAACCTACCACAAACTGTCGCTTGACTCTTACCCTGGCAGTCAGTCTCCATGACAGCCAATGGTCCTAATGGGCCTTCTCCTCCTGGACCTGGCCGGCTCAACTGTGCTTGTATCAGATATGTGGTTACAGGTTTCAGTTTCTGCAGAGTGATATTTTCTTTCTGTTTCACTGTTGTGAAAAATACAAAAGTTGAATTTAAGACATTTCTGCTATGCTGTAATCTAAGCAATAGAAGTACAGTGTCAATTCAAACACCATATTCTCTGTCACCATATTTTCAGTATTTAATACCTTTCAGCTCTATGTTATCATTTACATCAGTCCCATTGCATAAGCAGTATTTTTTATTTACAACCGCTGTTTTGTTTTTGGAATATTTTCCTATGCACTTACCCTTTTTCCCCATGCCACATTTCTGCTGCCTGTTGCAACTCAGCATGCACATTTATGTGGAAGTAATAACAAAGTTTATCCCAAGTTAAGTGAGATGGCTGCTTATTGGGCATTTGTCTTTAACATTTTATCTGCAGTCAGAAATATTTGACTGGTGTGGGTTGCAGGCACTTTTCTGACACCAAAGATATACCTTCATTGTACCATGTTATACCACTTATTTCAAAATCTGTATCTGCCCTGACATACTGCAGAACAAAAAAATTATCATACTCCAAATGCACTATGTTGGCGCTGCAATGAAGAAATAGGATCTATGTTCATCACATCTGGTGGAGCTGCAAAAAGCTGAAATAATTTTGGGACAAGGTGTTTGAGGGAATTAATATAATATCGGGGGTACCTATAGAGAAAAACCCAAGTATTGGTTTATTAACAATGATCCCAGGTTCAAAGACAAAGTATAAAAATTCTCTAATTGGGTACTGTTTAGGGGCTGCAAGAACGGTGATACTTAGACATTGGAAATCTATATCACCTCCCACATTTAGCAAATGGATTTCTGAAATGGGGCAGGTAATGCGTATGGAGGAATTATCATATTTACATGATAAACAAACTGTATATGTCAAGACTTGGGCAGCACGGGTTATGTTTTGGGAATCAGACACTATTAAAAATATATAAATGGACAGAAGCAATCTTTTAAAAGTAGTACATATTGTAGAATACCAGAATGAGCAATAAGGTGAGTTTGGCCTAGTACAAGTTTCTTTCTTTTCTGTCTTATTCCTTCTTTCCTTTTTCTCTTATTTCTGTTTTCTTTTCCTGGGTATTTCCCCTAGATCTCTTCTAAACCATCCCTCCCCCTTTTGATTTTATTAGTGGATTTACTATTAAGGTGTACTGCAAAGTAGGGCAGCCATCAGGGGGTCACTGGGGGGACAGTCCTCCCGGTGGATTTCCCCGCTTCCAGGGGGCCCGGCCGCTACCTGACTCTGGTAAGTCCCCTGAGCCACCAATGTAGCCCCTGAGCCACCAATGCGGGCCCCTGAGCCACCAATGCGGGCCCCTGAGCCGCCAATGCGGGCCCCTGAGCCACCAATGCGGGCCCCCGAACCCCATACTGCCCCTGAGCCACCAATGCAGGGCCCCTGAGCCACCAATGCAGGGCCCCTGAACCCCATACTGCCCCTGAGCCACCAATGCAGGGCCCCTGAGCCACCAATGCGGGCCCCCTGAACCCCATACTGCCCCTGAGCCACCAATGCAGGGCCCCTGAACCCCATACTGCCCCTGAGCCACCAATGCAGGGCCCCTGAGCCACCAATGCGGGCCCCCTGAACCCCATACTGCCCCTGAGCCACCAATGCAGGGCCCCTGATGCCCCTGCAGGCCTCTGAACCCTCAATGAGGGCCCCTGATTCCCCTGCAGGCCCCTGAATCCCCATGCCGGGCCCCATATCCCCATGCAGGGCCCCTAATTTGCAGAGGGCCTGGTCAGCAGTGTTTTTTTTTTTTTGTGACCCCTGGCTGCCAATGCAGGCCCCTGAACCCCCAATGAGGGCCACGGATTCCCATGCAGGGCCCCATATCCCCCAATGCGTAGAATAATTGTAAAACAAAGTGCAATTTAGGTTAGAGCAGGTACCTGCTTAAAGAGTCTACCTTGATGTGGTGGCAGGCTTAATAATCCTTTTGCCAAAATGATTTTATTTGCGGTTTGTGAATGTGTCCATGTGACCTTTGTGGCGGGGGCGTGGTTAAGATGAGGGCGTGGTTGGGGCGTGGTTAGGGGAGGTGTCATGAGGGGGGGCCCCGAAAATTTTGTTGTGTGGGGCCCAGTGATTTCTGATGGCGGCCCTGCTGCAAAGGGATCTGGGTGTAGGGTCAACAAACTATCTACACAAAGATATGAGAAGAGGACCAATTTCAAGCAAGATAAATGTGGGATTAAAACTCAATGTACCTCTAAAATGTCAGTAGAAAATGGACAAACCGAATAGAGAGTCCAGGGCTAAGGAAAAGAAGTGGATACCCCAGTATTTTGTTTTTTCTCTATGTTTCATATTTTTTCTAACATCTGAACATAAACAATGTATGGAGAATGTGTTATGTTATTGTAATGAGAATGTCAATTTCTGTACTTGATTACTGTATATATATATATATATATATATATATATATATATATATATATAATGTCAGTACAGTGAGTGCACTCTTTCCGGATTTAGAATGTAGAGGGTGGTGCATTGGTCAAATCTTCATAATACATCTTAATAAATGGACCCACACTCCTTCATTTTGTGAAATAAATTGATGTGCTTTATTCACAAATTCATCTCCTGGAGATGAATTTGTGAATAAAGCACATCCATTTATTTCACTAAAATGAAGGAGTGCGGGTCCATTTATTAAGAGATATATATATATATATATATATATATATATATATATATATATATATATATATATATATATATAGCAAATTATTATTTATTTATTAACTCAGAAATTAGTAGTATACAGTATTTGATGTTTCTTACCTATAATATGCTCCCATGGAGAATCACTATCCCTAGGTTTGTAAAGTAATTTGATTGATTTGATGGGTCCATCACCATAAAAAGTGCGCAGTGGAGCAAGGGTCAGTTGTTGACTCTGTCGATCCAACAAAAGTGGTGGCTCTATAGGCTTAGGCGGTACTAAGGAATGAAAAAGACATAGTATAATAGGAGGTGTGTGTTGGATGTATCCTCCTATAGGATTTAAATAGATACTCAAATCGAGCCTGGCCCCGAAATTCCTCCTGGGCCTGACTTGAACCAAACAGATTCTCTTAGGAAATTAACCAGACAGCTTTATTTGAGGTATATAGTAATACAGAGTATTACAATACAGAGTATTAAATAATAGCTCACACATCCTGAAAGCTCGTGAGGACATTGGGGGACAATTCAGTAATATTACATACAACCATTTAACCATTTCTTCCCTCATGGGGCTGGTCCTGTGACATCCAATCATTGTCCTTAGTTTAACATAACTATGCCTCTCTGTCCATTTTAAGTGTAATCCTTCCTGACCCAAATATAGTCCAAATAAGTACATCTGCAGTGCTAGCACGGTGTCCAGAATGGTATCTGTGCAGTGGGTGTGTTTTTGAGGCTATAAGTACCTTTCTCAACCTTGCACTTGTGACTTTGAGCATACCTCCCAACTGTCCCTTTTTTGGAGGGACAGTCCCTCTTTTGACAGCTCAACCTGCTTTTAGCAGAGAGCACAGAACAGCTAACAGGTGCAAATAAGATACTTTGAGACACAAAAAAACAGTTTAGATAAGGAGAATTATTTTCAAACTTTCATAACCTGACAAATTTTGTAAAATGAACATGGTAATTAGGGGATGTGACCACAGAAAGGGGTGTGGTCAAAAACATTTGCTGTGCTACGTGCGAAAAAAAATTTTGTCTCTCTTTTTACTTCCAAAATGTTGGGAGGTATGCTTTGAGGCAACAGATCTATTCCCTGTTCTGTGTAAACATTCTACAACCCTAATCTAAATCCTAATCTAAAACCCTGATATCCACAGTGTGCATGAAAGAATGCAGTCACTTCATTACAGTTTATAAGCAAATAAATAATTTATTTGTTTAACAAGTAATGGCTTCCCTTACCTTTAACATAAACTTGGAATTTGCGGCTGTCTTGCCCACCAGTAGTGAATACACGGCATTCCCACAACCCATTGTCTGTCAGAGTAAGTGACTGCACAGTGAACTCACACGTACTGCGCTCCCGATCTAACACTGCTTTACTAGCCTGAGAGAGTGGTGGGTCAAAAAAAAATGGCAAAGTAAACCAAAGAGTGGACTTTGTACATAAATAATGAAATGAAATATTTGTAGAAAATAACCTTACTAATTAAAACAAAAGTATTGGCCCTCATTTGTTGTACTCTACTGATATATAAACTAATCGAGGCTACACATATCTGGAAACTAACTTGGCCAATAAATGTTTGATTAAACCTATAGGAGCATAATGAATAAGAGTGAATATATAAATTACTTTTATGGTATTGCACTGCTATGCCATGCCAGTAAAGAAACCCTTTAAACACATTTACTTGGCCTCCTAATGCACCTCAACCATTTAATCTTCTCTGGCACAGCATATGCCACCCTGGTGTGCAGGATTCTAATGTGCATGAGCATCAAATACCTTGGACTGTAAGAAAGCATAGTGCCCATGTCTCCTCAAGTCCTGGATGCAGAGGAGGAAAGTACATTTTGAAAGCACAGGGGGTTTTATGTTGCTATAGGACTGTAGGCCACTGTGGCACCACTGGGAAAACGTTGAACCTTTAAGGATCTGCTTTTGTGCCATACTGTTAAGAACAACATACAAACTCATGCAAAAAAAAAATGAGTGCATAACATTTTAGGGGTCATTTTCAAATGCCCTAACTGATGGATGTCGAATTTTGAGGGGGGGGGGTGAGTAGGGGACAGGATAGGAAACTGTGTGAACACTTGCATCCAAGGCATACCTTCTCACCTTGCATTGCACAAGTTAGTTATGGGGCAGGATCAGTGTTACTTCTGTTGCTCCTCACACTTGCTTACATGGACAAATAGCACAAAAGTAACATTGTACTGTATGCCAGGTCAAGGGCAGGAATAAGTATGGGAATCTTGTAATCCTCACCACTTGAGCACCACTCCACACAGAAATGTTGTGACCACATCATTAAACTAGAACCTCAGTCTTCACTTTTACTTTCCTACACCCCCATTTACTTGCGTGATCGTCAGACTGTTTCACATCAATGTCTGGAAAATGATTCCCTAAATTTTAATACAAATGATTACCAATTCTTCTGATTACTAATAATTATATAAAAGCGGAGCAAATAACTCACAGCCAATACAGAGCCATCAGGACGGTGAAGCTCAATGCTTTCACGGGAGGGCTGAGGGTTGCCAGAAGATGCACAGGTTAATACCGCAGTGGAATTCAAATTCAACTCAACTGCATTTGGAAGATCTATGATCTGGGGTATCCTGTCTGCAAGGTACAATACACAACATATCACCATGGTCCCAATTACATAAACTTGGATACTGGATATAAAGAGGTTTCACTGTTACCTGATTTCTCACAGTGCTGTCCATGCCATCCTGAAGGGCATACACAACCACTAAAACTGTTGCAAGAGCCACCATTTTTACACTGACAATGCAAGGCACAATTTGCCCCATATTTCTCAGGAGGACACGCTGTAATTACAAGATGTCAATTAATGCATGTATGGTGGAATAAGCCCTGGTCAAAGCTGATATAGAAAGGGCATCTTAATACATTGGACCAGATTAATATCAATTGAGAAAAATATTATTTTATGGTTTATCACGTGAAAACTAATAGACCAAATTTGAGAATAAAAATAATTTTCTAATAATTCAGCTGTTGACTGAGCTACAATCGCTTGTGCCCAGCTTTATCAACAGATTTAAGAAAGTCTGATACATACAAAACACAAGTAAACTGTTGATTTTACAAGAAGGGAGTAGATAACATCCCATAATTACCAGGAAATAAGGCTGTCTAAGCAGGCAGGAAAAAAGTAACTAAAGGGGTTGTTCGCCTTTAAGGGTATAGCCACACTGGGCGTTTTGGGGAGATTTGGTTGCCTCGTCTCTGCGGCAACCAATCTCCCCAAACGCCATCCCTCACTCTGCGCTGGCTAAAATCAAAAATGGCAGTGCTAATCACATGCGGCGGTTCGTGCCTCACAAGGAAACTTTGGGCGACTTTGGAAAGCGAATCGCACCGTGTGATTAGTGCCAGCGATTTTTCTAGCTTTCAAATGGGGGTCACTGACCCCATCTACAACAATGCTCTGTAAGGCTACACATTTATAGTTTTCGCTGCTTTCTATTACTTTACTGATCCTTCTATTCAGGACCTCTCCTATTCATATTCCAGTCTGTTATTCAAATCAATTTATGGTTTTCTAGGGTAATTTAGACCCTTGCAACCAGATTGCTGAAATTGTTAACTGAAGAGCTGATTAAAAGCCTAAAAACAAAAACTACAAATAATAAATGAAAACCAACCGCAAATTGTCTCAGAATATAACTCTACATCATACTTAAACTTAATTTTAAGGTAAACAACCCCTTTAAGGATTAAATTAACCTTTTTATTCATTAATGTACATTTAACATAAACATATAAATATGGGTTCTTATAATATAAAAAAAATTCTACCTGGATGTATAAACCCGTTGTTACATTTTATCGCACACAGGTGGCTTGGAATTTTATTTCTTTATCTTTTTTAAAAGAGCCCTAATTAGTGGTGTCTTTATCAGGCTGGACTATGTTCTGCTAATTGTTATAGCTTACTTCATTAGAGCAAATTTGAGGTCATAAAGTTTCATGTGGCTACTGGTAACTTATGAAATATTTCTTACATTTCTGACAATGTGAACCTGTCCAACCACTTCCACAGGAGCAGCCGTATGGATCTGGAAGACAAAAGGTACGCCCTCTGCAGCCATGCTCCCCCTTACACGTTTCCTGGCAGTTTCTGCCAAAGTTTCCTTCTCTGCAGGCTAATAAAAAAAAAAACTTTATGCAATACAAAGCGGAAAACTATTTATTATTGAACTCTGTGTCGATGCATAGTTTTTACGTGGAAGGTACAACATACAGAATCCTTGTGCAAATGTTCAGGCACTGATAATATAAAATTGATTTTAAAGTACCTGTTACAATAACAGAACATTGGGTATCTTTTTACTCTTTGTCATTAGCAACAACCATAAAGAGTAACATGACTGTATGGAAACTACACAGTTTTCTTTAGTTAATAGAAAGGGGTTTTGACACCTTTATCACTTTTTTTCCTTGCTACAGGCAAATTGTAAATATGTAAAAAAAGGCCTTGAAATCATTAAGAAATAAATACAGAAATGCAGTTAACCAGATGAAAATTCATAATACCAACTTGTTATTTTCTCAACTTATGCAAACCTTAAGTTGTCAATGACTCAAAAGCTCATGGCAACAGCAATTTATGTTTATGGATCTGCACAAACAGAATTTTTCTGCAGTGGGGGAAGTGCCCCTTTCTTTATTTTATAACACCACCAGTATCACCATTGCAGTGTAAGTTAATTGCAAGAATGCGGTGGATTGAAAACACAACTTCAAAAGCTCATGGAACATATTGCATTTTCTCTGCTTGTGGAGAAAGCAAAGATGTGGCCCCTCTTTTTGCCCATCCATTTATGTCCCACATATGCCCAATGTTTGCATTGACAGACATGAGAAGGCCAAACCAACAGGGAAAATTATGGCAGAGAAAATATCAATGTACATACCCTTCTCACATCATGTTCCCATAAAACCTGGAGCACATATACACTCTCCACTGCTGTCGTGACATATTCCACCATTTAAACACTCACGACAATCCTTCTGACAGGATGGGCCCCATTTATTATCTGGACATCCTATAAAAAGAGGAAAAGCACAGGAAACAGTTGTTTTACAGAAATCTAACAATAAACAGAGAATAAAAGCAGCTACTATTCAGATGATTTGTGCCTAACATTTGGAAGTGGAAATAATTTTATAGCAACATCTATTCTCTTAAAAAATGTTTAGTGTAAAACAAAAAGAGCATCATTTAATCACAAACTACATATATTTAAGAAACTCCTCCATTTCTACTGTTTTCTTAGTTTCTACTAAGTCTAAGAACTGAATTTGAATTTGTTTTAAGGAAAATTCTAACAGAATACTTTTTTATGTGTAGGGTTTGGGTACTAACTAATTATTCCTCTTTTTTTAATCTTTACCTTTAATTTATTTCTTGAATTTGTCATAAGGAACATGCCAAGAGCTCATCACAGGAAACGCACCCACTTTTCATTAATGCCTATGGATTTTTAGAGGCATATTTATTGATGGGCTAAAGTTAAGAGTTTGCCCGCTTCTTAAAATCACATAGGAATGAATAGAAAGTTCACCATTTATGAAATGGTGAATTGTATGTAACTTTGACCCATAGAAAAATATTCTTCTAAAAATCCCATAGGAATAAATAAAAAGTGAGTATGTATTTCTGCGGTAAGCTCTAATTTTCAGAGTTTGATAAATCTGCACCTGCGTGTCTATGAAGGGTTTCAACTCTTTCTTATTTCCCTTTCCTGTCTTTCTTTTACCATTCACTTATCACATTTTTTATTCCTTAACTTCGCTGTCCTACATTATATTATAAAAAACAGGCACCCTCATGGTTTGTCAGAAAAGCATTTTATTAAAATTTAGTGATTGATAATGTTACAGAAAATTGTCTCCTGATAAAATTACCCATATCTGTGTGTGTACAGAAATGTGTCGGTGCTATATAAATACCAGAAAATAAATAGTTAATTGCGTATGGAAAAGAAACGGGCTTAAACTTCCTTCATACCCTCTGCACTTCTGTATCCATCTTTTTTTGCCATATGCATTGACGTTGCATTTTATAAATAAACATCTTATTTAAAAATATGGATTGTTCGTTTTCTTAATTCTTCAGCCAAAGCATTGTGTTCATTGATTTATCAATAGAACTCTGTTACTGACAATTGGAGAGAACAAATACAGTACAATTCTTTTCTGACCTCTGACAATGAGCCGAAAGAAGGCATTGTTGAGAGGGCTTGCTCCCATGAAACCAGCACTGTAAATCCCTGCATGAGATACTTTCACTGCCTGCATGTTTAGTTGAGCAGTTTTATCAGTCACTTCCCCTTTGTAGGTGGTGTGAAACATGGTTCCTTAAATATAAAGATATGATGTTGTTACATACATAAACTATTCACCTCAGAGAGAATTTTCATTAACGTGTATAATTGTTTGTATAGCATTATTTATGTATATAGTGCCAACACATTACAAAGCACCTTGCAAGAAACAGGGTACAACAAATAAATTAAGACCCTATTTGAAGCTATAAGGTAATTTACTTACCATTGTATTTCCATAAGATGTCTGCATGTTCATGCCTGTTTATCTTAGCTTCCAACGTTACATCACTGTTTACACTTACTGTCACAGTAACTTTGACTGGAATCAGATCAGCTGAAGGTAAAGATGAGAACAAGTATGTAAACTTAACCTGAAAAATACAGTTGTTTATCCTCTGAGTAAGGGTAAGCTAAACTGCTGACGGCCATCTTTATTTTCTATTTCATAGGTTTATTTATGCATTGCATGTAGTAGGTCTTGTTGGCATATTTATAGACAGTAAGGATCTGCGGTTTTCTGGATAATGGTTGTAACAGTTACAACCTTTAAATATAATCCCACTTTAAAATATGAAAAAATGCCAGCGTTTTGTCTTTTTTTATGACTTTTTGGCATACAGGATATGATGTCACTGACAAGATTGTTGAGGATGTAGCTGCATCTTATCAGTTCGCCAGGTATAAGGATCATTCACCTGAGTGAAAATTCGCCTGGCCAATACGGCGCAAAACTTTGTTAGAGCTGAGCTCTTTCGCTAGTGAATTGTCCTCTACGCTTATTAGTAAATTGCCAATGTCCCTGCCACTTTGCCCTTTAGTAAATTTGCCCCTATGTATTGTTTACACATTTATAAATAATACTCTGTTGTTTGCTGTCACATTGAAGGTTTCATATCCCATTTATTTGTTATAAGGAGATGAGTCATAACAGAAGTATTTATAAGAGATATGCCATAATCACAATGCTCCAGTGCTGGTGGAGCCGATTTTTTGACAGTGGTACAACCATTTAAAGTTACTATCATTCAGGGTTGAACTGGGACAGCCGAACTCTGGGGAATAAACCCAATGTGCCCCGATGGCCTAAACCCACTGCTGTCCCCGACCTCCTTCCCTGGCCCCGATTGCGGCCACAAGCACAAAATGTACGCGCGTGGATGCTGAAAAAGGGGATGCAGTTGGGGGCATTGATGCAGCAGCCCAGATGGCCCATAGGTCTAGGGTTGCCAGTTGCCACCTGTCCTGATTTCACCCGAACAGCCCGGTTTTTGGAAGTGCTGCCCGGGTGAAAAGTTCCTATCCAGATTTCCAAATTAGGAAATCTAGACAGGACATTGCAGTGAATGACATGGTGATCAGCCAGTTGCTGATTGCCACGTCACCCGCCCCCAATATCACTGGCCCACCCCCCCACATTACCGGCCTGCCCCTGCCCGTTTTCTAAAAAAAACAAAACAGTGACAAACCTACATGGGCCCCCTAGTCTGACCCTGCCATCATTACTGTTTATAACTAGAACAAGTGTTTGGCTTCAGACTGTGTGCTGAGGGAACATGGAGCCAGTAGCAAAGTACTCACATATGATGCTGAAAGGTTTCTACAAATACATCTGTCAGCATTCCAGCTGCAACCTCACCACTCCCCAGTATCAGCACCACACATCGTATAATGCCTGTACATCACATAATAGGGATTTTAGCAATGAACAGCTACTACACCTGTTTTCTCAGAACAATCTATTTTTTTATTATTATTTCTGCAATTTGTGAGCTTTTTTTTCTTAGTTTTTGAAGTTTTATATGTTCATTTATTAGTGTTTATGACCCACCTATCCAGCCAAAAAACAAATAAGCGCAAACATTTAATATGAATAGATGAGGTAGCCATATAATTCTACATTATTTTAACAAACATATTTATAAACTCTGCAAAAGAGAAACAATAATACTATTGCAAGACAATAAATAGCTCCTTGTCCGTAATCAGTGGAAAAAGGTAAATTGTCCAAGTGCAGTTAAGCACCAATGTTAGTAACTGAGTCCCAATTATCTTGCAAAGAATATTAGGAATTAAATGAAAGCTTACCATTTGGGAAGTTATTTACGTATAGTATTTCAGTCTGCTCAGCAGGCCCTTTTCCAGTACAGATGAGGACCCCAACTAGTTCATTTATTACAAATCCATGAGCACGCACATCATTTGAACCAGAGGCAGTTTTAAATTGTGTTTTGGGTGTAGTACGTACAATACTGTTATCTCGCCTTATATGCAGGTCTGAGCCATGCATATCTTGTTCCCCTGTCACACACCGCAAGGAAAAGTCTGTTGCACGGGTTCCAAGTGACACCAAGGTGACATCAAGAACTGCTCCTGTTGGATAGAAAAGTCAGATCTTTTAAGTCACATCCCAAAACATGCAATTATATTGTGAATAACATTTTTTACAAACTCTAATACCAAGCATTGGTTACTAATTAGTATGTAGGAAATTGGAACGCATTGGAATGATCAGCAGTTAAAGAAAGATGAGGACCCGAGATGATATCAGAGAAACCTTTACATTTTTTATGAAGCATGATGAAGTGCACCAGACATCTTTATCATTTTGGGGTCAGGGATGGGACAAGCTACTTGAGAAATAATGATCTGTGGTTTTGCAAAGACAGTGGACCTCATTTAATAAGAGGGAGAATGGAAAAAAAATGTTGAATCTTCATTCAATACTTGAGCAATTCCTTTTTAGGATTAAGTGCCAATATTGTAATGTGTCTAGCATGCCTATAGCATAAGGTATGTTTCTGAACTTTCACAGAAAGGAGCCTTGTAGATTACACCAGCCACTGACCAAGCATAAAGCAAACGGTTCCATTAAGCTCTGTTTTTGAACACTATTTTTTTGCACCAACTTAACTGCTCATATATGGAAGTCATTAAGAGAATGGTCACAGCATACCTGCAAGTTCAAAGGGGAATAAATGTGCACATACTGAGACAATATAGACTGATTGCAGGTGATATGTTTTCACACATGAAAATCAGTGGACCACATACATGGACAGATAAGCTGCTGATTTATTCTGAAGGAATGCCCATGTATGACCACCTTTCATCATCACTTTATAGCTCAACATATGTCCCTTGGTGGGACAGGTAGGCATTTCTGCCTACATGTCAACAAGATGTAGTTGCTGGGCATGCAAAATAGTTTTCAATGCAACACTGCTGATCAAAACACTTGCCAGTATGCTAATAGTAAGCATCATTGCTTGTTATCTATCACCCATCTGTCTCATTTACATTATGAGAGAGAGGAAGTTCTGATAACCAAGATTCCTATCGCAGAAAAGGAATGTGAGACCCCTTAATTTAAAAATATGTACTACATTTACTTCAGAAGCACATTTTATAAGCAGCTGGCTTCCTGAAGAGCATTGACCAACAGCATTTAGAATTGCAAACACCCCATGCAAAACTGCCTACATATCATGCAAATTAGAATATCAATGTTCCCTGAACCACCACAAATGGGCTGACACAACAAAGACATAATACTAAATTCTAGTTAGTAAATGAAATAATAAATGTTTGCTGTGTACTTGAAATAATAGCTGGCTGTAAATAGATGGGGTAACATATTTACTAAACGACTTGTACTGAGTTTCTGGTTTAACTGACTTTTGAACTCTATAGGCTTGACCAAAGACGTACATCTCAGCCGTGAACAAAAATATATATATATATTTTTTATAAAGTTCCATTTAATAAACTGGGCATGCTTCATATTAATGTGTTTATTTTAAAAATGTTGCTATTAATGTAATTCCTCATTGTATCATTTTTACTTTCATAGTGTAACAAGGATATCCAGTCTGTTCCAAAAATTAAAACTACACAGGGGTTCTGTGAATACAAATTACTACAATAAAATGCAATCTTGCTATGAAATCATGACTTAGAAGGGGGTTAATGCCCCAAAGAACTTGGGGTTCATATAATGACGCTGTGCCAATTCGCTCTAGTGCAGTAAACAATGACAACCAATCAGATTTTTGTTTTTAATTAAGATTTTCCCAACGGTAGTAAATGAGCTGATGAAGAAATATGAAGGTGGGGCACTTCAGGTGTGAAAATTCTTTCTCACACTTCAGGTGTGAAATTTCTCTACAATGTGATTCCTTAGAAGGCTTGAGAAAACATTTAATGGAAGGCTTAATCTGATGGTAGTGTAACTCCGCTCCAGCGATGACCTGTAGGAACAATAGGTTGTTCTGAGCTGAACCTAAGGACCAAACCCAAGTGTGCTGAGAGAAGAGACCCTATATGTAGAGAGGGGCTAAGGAATGTAAAGCTTGGAAAGCTGAAAATGTTATATTTAATATATTACTTGAATTTATATTGAAAGGAGATAGTTTATCTACAATACATACCCCGCAAGTTGGAAAAACAATTCAAACTGATTAGCAACAACACTGTAACACATTGATCTACAAACTGATGAGTTTCATATACAATGTATCTAGTCAACTAGTTCAGGGACACCTTGTATCAATGTATCAAACAGTATCTAAAACATAACTTTTAATGTAAATCCCATTAAAACTGGTAGTGCAGCCATATACAAACTCACAGCATATTAATCACATAGCTGTGTGGGACCGTGTCCCTTAAATAACTGGTGATTAAAAACGAAGTGTAGGATGGTTCGGTAGTGGATATACGTAATTGTATATTGGAAGTTTTACTAAGGTATCGGCGTTCTAGTTTGCCAAGGTAACATTTCAAATTCTACTTTAAAGGCATAATGCCGCCAGTCCCCTCCCTTCCAAGCTTCCCTGCGTGCAAATTCTACCTATCTACATCGGGAAGAGTGGGAGCTATCCACACCACCTTCCACCTACACCGCCCAACGCGTTTCGCTGCCTAGCAGCTTCGTCAGGGGCATAAGTGAAGGCCGCGCTGTCATTGGTTTAAATAGGCCAGGTGCTGGCATCTCTCTTCGTCACAAGGTGTCTGACGTTGCTCTGCGGTCACTTCCGGTTTTCGCTAGTGCTTGTGCTTACTAATGGCGGAAGTCCAGAGATATAGCTTCATAGCCATTCATTTCAAATGCGGTTTGCCGTAGCTAGCATAATATCGCCCATTCGTTCAATCTCATACTATAATGCTAACTGGACTATTCTCCATATTATCCCCATTACTTGAAGCGTGCACCTATAGTGCCTATACATTTTACCCTTTTTGGCTTACATAATTAAATTCTACATCAATACAGTGATATTTAAACATTTAATTTAGGTACATAGAATTTTTTAGTTTGAGATCAAATTAATAATAAAGAATGAATTTTTATTTCAATTGAGTATTATATGTATAATAAACTTATTTTTAATAAACTTATTTTTACTTTATGTACAATCCTGTATCTGGGGTTATAGTTTGTTGTGTGATATTCTTATAGAAATGGAGTGAAGGTAAAACCTTCATTCAATCCCAAAGGTGATTTGCTTTTCAACCAATATATCCATTGTGCCTCACATTGCAACCATTTCTTGTTTATATCACCTATTCTTGTGGTGGGTTTAATGTGTTCTACGCCAAAGAACTTCATTGCCGCTATATTTCCATTGTGGAATTGGTTTATATGGGTGGCCACTGATGTGCTCTAAAATTCTACGTCTGAGTTCTCTTTTCGATTTTCCAACATAGTTCTTGCCACATTCGCATTTCAATATATATATCTCCTGCTGTTTTACAGTTAATGTAATGTTTTATCTTGTAATCTTTGATATCCGATCTACCTTCAACCATAACTGTTTTTTTTTTGATCCAGTATATCTTTTAGGTTTCTACTCCGCCTGAAAGTGACTGTTGGCCTCACACCTATAACTTTTTTTAGTTCCTCATCCTGTTGGAGGATGTGCCAATGTTTGGTGAGAATTTGTCTCTGTAGATACTTTAGTTTGTGCTACTGCCACAATAGGAGTATCTATGGTACCACCTCACAAAAATAAATATTAAATACAAAAAAAAATATATATAATGAAAAAAATAAGAAATAAGAAAACACTCACAGTTCACCTCAGTCCCAAGGTGCAAAAAACCAAGAACACTGTATCCCAAAAATGTGAGGGTTTCCAAAAATAAAGAAACAGATATAAAAAGTAAAATTTTTTTATTAGGACATGGAGACCTAACGCGTTTCGTGCCTATAGGGGCACTTACTCATAGCCTATGAGTAAGTGCCCCTATAGGCACGAAACGCGTTAGGTCTCCATGTCCTAATAAAAAAATTTAAAAAAAAATTACTTTTTATATCTGTTTCTTTATTTTTGGAAACCCTCACATTTTTGGGATACAGTGTTCTTGAGAATTTGTCTCACCATGTTCTGCACTGTAATCCCCTATCACCCTGATGACTTTTGAATGTTCATTTATTTCATTGTCTCTGGTGTCTCTCCTGGGGACTAATAAGATATTTCTATCTGACTCAAGTGCTTTTTTATATACACAGCTAGGCGTCCCTGAACTAGTTGGTTAGATACATTGTATATGAAGTGGTGATCTCATCACTTTGTAGATCAATGTGTTACAGTGTTGTTGCTAATCAGTTTTAATATATTACTTGACCAGACGTGTTTTTGTCTGTGCATTATTTGTGCCCTCTTAAGAGAGTAGAAATGTAGGAGGTCACACTATAAACACCTTTCATATTATTTTGCCTTCATATGTATGTTTAAAAGCCAGGTCAAAATCTCTGAAACCTCTGCATTTCTTATGTATCTTATGGATGATGAATGTGTATGGTGAAATAATTAGGTGTTACCTAGAAAATAAATGTGTATGTAACTTAAAAACGTATTTTGAGGCTGTCAAACTATACTCAAGGAAATAATAATAAAAAAATGTTCTTACCAGTTTGAACTAAAAGCAAGGAGAAAAAGAACACAAAAGGCAGAAACAAATGCAAAACCATTGTTCTAAGTCAGAAGAGGAAAGATCCAGTCTGTTTGTCTTTTATCCCTCTCTCCAGGAAAGTATTCTCCTACTCCTCCTACTCCTACCAAACTATTATCATTCCATAGAGCATGTTTGGAACAGACGTTCCTGTGTCTCCTTCTCCGAAGTAAACAAGAAATCCCAAGATCAATACATGTATCCAGTTATCCTAGCCAGCAGCTAAATAATCACAGCAAATTTTAAGTCTATAATTCCAAGATCAGCAAGCTTGATTTACTGATTAAAGTAGTGTTTGTAAGCAGCACACAAGTTTCAAGGGACACGCTTCATATTATTTTTTCAATACTTTCATTCTCGTTGGGTATCACAGCATGGTGTACATTCGTCAAGCTCCCGTTTTATTAATGGTTCCTGGCTCTCTTTTCCCACTTTTGTTTCAGTATTAGGTCTGCTTTTTGCTGAGGCTTTCCCACGTTCACCAGTCAACAACAGAGGAAAAGGCGTAGCTGAACTGGGAGTCACAGGAAATTCTGCTGAGCAGTCAGAGATGGCCTCTAGCTGAGGAAATCACAGTCAGAGTAACCCTGAGAAAAGAATATGACAAAATTAACCCTTTAAAGTTGTTGTTATATTTAACTCTCCTGCTTAACTTGGACAAAATATTGTATTTATTGGATCACCGAGAGCAAGAGACGAATAACAAATTAAACTGGATTACAATTTTGGAGGAGATCAGTGTCATACACTGAAAAAAGGAGCAATATTTTAGGTATTCCCTTTTCTGTAGCGAGAGTTAGTATAGAAGAGAGCTGTAGGCTGCAGACCTTACTTCAACAACAAAAGAACATTGTTAATGATATAATATATTATAGGAGTTGTTCACATTTGAGTTAACTTTTAGGATGATGTAGATTGGGTTTAAATTTTTATTATTTGTGTTTTTTTAGCTTTTTATTCAGCAGCTCACTAGTTTCCAATTCCATCAATCTGGTTGCTAAGGTCCAAATTAATCTGGCAACCATGTATTCATTTGAATAAGAGACTGGAACATGAATAGGAGAGTGCCTGGATAGGAAGATGAGTCATAATAAATAGTAATAACAATACACTAATAGTCTTACTGAGCATTTGTTGTAGTTTTTTTTAAAATGGGATCTGTGACCCCTATTTGAAAGCTGCAAAGAGTAAGAAGAAACAGACAAATAATTCAAAAACTAAAAAACTATAAAATAATAAATAATGAAGATTAATTAAGCTAGCAAGAAGGCAGTTCGGGGAGATTAGTCGCCTGTAGAAGAGGCGATTTGTTGCCGGGCGCTAATCTCCCCGAATCTCCACGTGTGTCTCTGCCCTAAAAGTTAACTTAGAGTTGAACCACTCCTTTAATTTACAGTGTTTACCTATTCTTATAAAAGGAAGTTAATATAATGTGTCAATTACTTAGTACACACAGAACCGCATAATTATGGTGTACCCTTTGTTTAATTCTGCAAAAATGCTGTATGAAAATACCATTGTCTTCAAATTCTTGATTGATCAAAATAATGCCCCTATAAAAAATGTCAGGATTACCCCCTGTGCTTTGGTAACACAAAACACTAGATGAATCCTACAATTCATCCGAAACCAGTTTTTTCATAACGAAAGAAAATATAATTATAAAACAGTTTCCATTATATAATACGATTAATTACAAATTGTACTCTTTTTTATAAAGTTATTTGTAGAAAATAATGTTTCCCTTCTTGTCATGGAGAAAAGGCTGACTTTGATTTTTGAGTACGTAGCTTTGTTTTGCTTGCTTGTACCGAATTATGAAATTACTTTGAGGAAATGAAGAACAATGGTAGGAGACAATGTCTGGAACCTGAAGACTGGGAGCAGAAGAAAAGCCTAATTCTCAGATAAATATTCTGCCATGTATTTATATAGTGTACATCAAAAATACAAAACTCATGATTTTAATAAATGCCAACACAAACTGAATTTATGATGGGTACCTCAGACTCATTAGGGCAAATTTGCCATTGGGCAGTGACCCATAACAACCAATTAGTTGTTGGCTTTTTCAGCCACCTGCAGGTAAAACGATGAATGCAACAATTTGATTGATTGTTATGGATTACTGCCTTATGGCAAATTTGCCCACTGCTGCTAATTGTCCCCCATTGTTTTATCTAAGAACAAATACCCTAATGCTTGTCTTTAATTACATTTCAGGCCATGTCAAGATAATTGGCATACTGTCCTGCATCATGCATTTTCACCAGTTGTTTTTCTCCTGGTGGACAATCTCCCAACTGCCTCTTGCTGTCCCCATTTGTAACGATGGCGGCGGCGCGTCCATCCTTGCCGGCGTCGCTCCCAAAATGGCGGCGCCCATGGCCGCCACGTGGGTAGTGGCGCCGGGCGATGACGTCAGCGCACCGACGTCGGCGCAAGAGCGTCAATGACGTCAGAATGGCGCCAAGTTTGAAAATAAAAACGCCAACTAGACGCCAGAATGGCGCCCAAGAATAGGATAACTTTCCCTAAGCTTATCCTGGGTTCCCTGTGTGCCTTATTGCCTAATCCTGTTCCTGCCTTGTATCCTGACCCCTTTGCCTGGACTTTGGACTTCGTTGTATTCTGCCTGCCTGTGAACTCTTGCCTGATCCTGACTATTCTTCGTTTAACCCTTTGGACACTGCGACCTTGTTCCCTCAAGAGGGCTTCCTCCTTGATCCTGACAACCTCCCTGAAGGGAGCTCCCGGCTCCCTGACATTATTCTTGGGCCATGGATCCCACTGAGGAAGCTCCGCCGGATTTCGGCAGGGCCTTTCGAGGTCTGCATACCCGCATGGAGGCGTACGAAGCTCGGCAAAATTATGTCGGACACACGCTGGAGACGATTTTGGAAAAGTTATCCATGCTAACGCCGACTACTCCAAGGCCGAAGACGCCCACGCTGGTTGCTGCCGATATGGCTACTTCATCCACCACTTCTGGTCCGTGAATTCCTGCACCGCCTCTCTACAGCGGCGACCCTCAAGCCTGTCGTGGTTTTGTGAATCAGTGCCAGATCCGGTTCGCCCTACAACCTGCGGAATTCAACTCTGAACGTGCAAAGGTTGGTTTTGTGATCACTCGTCTGGCGGGGAAAGCGCTTGAATGGGCTTCTCCACACTGGGAGAAGGAGTCTCCCTTAAATGATGATTCCAAAGCCTTCCTTCATGAATTCTGGACGGTGTTCGATGCTCCCGGTCGGGTGGCGACGGCCGCTTCTCGTCTGTTCCAGATCCGCCAAGGTAATCGCAGTGTAGTGGAATATGCCATTGAATTCCGTACCCTTGCTGCAGAGACTTGCTGGAACAATGATGCCTATCACGCTGCTTTCTACAATGGTCTCTCTATCTGCCTCAAAGATGACCTGGTCTCCCGTGAATTACCCACGCAAGTAGAAGACCTCATTGCTTTGTCTGTCAAGGTGGACACTCGTCAGAGAGAACATCAAGCTGATAAGGACAGAGTCAAGAAATTCCCACCCATGTTGGCTCCTCGCTTTCAAAGACCTCTATTACCTCCTACCTCCCCGCAGCCTTCAGTTATTCCTCCGGAGGAACCTATGCAAGTCGGAAGAGCTCGTCTCTCTGAAACTCCGGAGACGTAAGGCTGGACTTTGTCTCTACTGTGGGGGTCATTCTCACTTTGCCAACTCCTGTCCTGTGAAGCCTCTGAGTTCCCCTCTTCAAGGTAACCTTGGAATGACTCATGTAGGGGGTGTTACTCCCAAGTCACAAGAGAACTCTCATAGGTTTCTTCTGCCTTTGCAGATTCGTCTGCCATCTAAGACCATTGTTGGCTCAGCTTTTATTGATTCTGGGGCTGCTGGTAATTTCATGGACGCTCTCTTTGCCAAGCATATGAATGTTCCCCTGTTTCCATTGACTACTCCTCTCCGTGTCACTGCTATTGATGACAGACCCCTGGAGGCTGAATTCATCTCCATGACGACTGGGGAATTGCCTGTGCAGGTTGGGACGCTGCATAAAGAAAGACTTTCATTCCTAATTATTTCCTGCCCATCCGTTCCAGTTGTTTTGGGGCTCCCTTGGCTGCGTCTGCATAATCCCTCCATTGATTGGTCCGCTGGACAGATTTCTTGTTGGAGCCCATTTTGTCAGCAGCACTGCCTTCCTGTTGAACCCCTCCAGAGGCTGAATATCTCTTTGTCGGATCTAAAGACTTTACCCTCCTGTTACAAGGACTTCGCTGATGTATTCTGTAAGAAGTCTGCAGAATTCCTTCCTCCACATCGACTATACGATTGTCCTGTCGACCTCCTGCCTGGAACCATGCCCCCTAGAGGTCGTACTTATCCTCTCTCTCCAGCGGAGACCACTGCCATGAAGCAGTATATCCAAGAAAATCTCCAGCGGGGGTTTATTCGCCCTTCTACCTCTCCTGCTGGGGCTGGATTCTTCTTCGTGGAAAAGAAGGATGGAGGCCTACGTCCTTGCATCGACTACCGGGGTCTTAATAAAATTACGGTTAAGAACCGGTATCCCTTGCCCTTGATTGCCGAACTCTTTGACCAACTGAAGGTGGCTAAAATCTTCACTAAGTTGGATCTCCGTGGGGCGTATAACCTTATCCGCATACGAGAAGGTGACGAATGGAAGACAGCATTCAACACTCGGGATGGGCACTATGAGTATCTTGTAATGCCCTTTGGTCTCTGCAATGCCCCCGCTGTCTTTCAAGAATTCGTGAACGACATTTTCCGGGATCTCTTGGGAAAGTTTGTGGTCGTGTACCTTGATGACATCCTGATTTTCTCCAAGGACCTTACAAGCCATCGTTCCCAGGTGAAGGAAGTACTCTCTCGTTTGAGGAAGAACTCTCTCTTTGCCAAACTGGAGAAATGTGTGTTTGAAGTGTCCAAGATCCCTTTTCTGGGCTATATCATCTCCCCAGAGGGTTTCGAGATGGATCCTGTGAAAGTGTCTGCAATCCAAGAGTGGCCCCTACCGCTGAGCACCAAGGCAATCCAGAGATTCATTGGTTTTGCCAATTACTACCGGCAATTTATTAAGGGATTCTCTTCTCGTATTGCTCCTATCCTGGCCCTCATCCGAAAAGGGGGTAAACCCAGCTCATGGCCCCCGCCTGCTATTGAAGCTTTTCAATCCTTGAAGGATGCCTTCACTTCTGCTTCGGTTCTCCGCCATCCTGATCCGGAGTTACCTTTCTTCATCGAGGTGGATGCTTCTGAAGTTGGAGCTGGAGCTATCCTGTCCCAAAGACATCCCTCTGATGGGAAGCTGCACCCATGTGCGTATTTCTCTAAGAAGTTCTCTCCTGCAGAACAGAATTATGATGTTGGAAATCGAGAACTTCTGGCTGTTAAGCTTGCCTTGGATTCCAGTCACGATCTACACGGATCATAAGAATCTTGAGTTCATTCAATCTCTCAAGAGGCTGAATCCCAGACAAGCAAGGTGGTCTCTCTTCTTCTCCCGATTTAACTTTGTCTTGACTTTTCGTCCAGAAAGACTAGAGCCTATTATTCCTCCTGTCAAGATCATCGCTTCATTGTATCCTCAGTTTGCTGATCAAATCCTGGCTGGTCAATCTTCTGCCCCTCCTGATACCCCCATTGGAATGGCTTTTGTACCTCCTGAACTTCGGCTACCTATCCTGCAACAGACTCATAGTTCCAAACAAGCTGGACATCCTGGTCCTGTTAAAACTCTTGAACTTTTACGTCGTCTCGTTTGGTGGCCGACAATCCGTAAAGATGTCAAAGACTTTGTTTCTGCCTGTACCGTTTGTGCCACTTCCAAGTCCAGTCATTCTCGCCCCAGTGGGTTACTACAACCGTTGCCGGTTCCCTCTCGTCCTTGGACGCACTTGGCTATGGACTTCATCGTTGAACTTCCTCCCTCCAGTGGGAACACAGTGATCTGGGTTATCATTGCAAGATGGCCCACTTCATCCCTCTATGGAAGCTTCCATCTGCTGTGGAGTTGTCACAGTTGTTCATCCAGTTCATTTTTCACCTGCATGGCTTCCCGGCCGAGATCGTTTCTGACAGAGGGTCCCAATTCACTGCAAAGTTCTGGCGTTCCCTGTGCAAAGATCTGGGTATTAATCATCATTTCTCCTCAGCTTATCATCCCCAGACGAATGGAGCGGCTGAGCGAGTGAACCAATCCTTGGAACAGTTTTTGAGAAACCACGTTTCCCTTTGTCAAGATGATTGGTCTGATCTCCTCCCGTGGGCGGAATTTGCCCATAACAATGCCTGCCACACTTCCACTGGAAGGTCCCCATTTATGTCGGTGTATGGTCAACATCCTCAAGCCTTCCCACAAGACTTTGTGTTGTCCGATGTTCCGGCCGCTGATGACCACACAGCCCACATGTCTGCTATTTGGGCCGCAAACAAGTCCAACCTGGAGAAGAGTGCTCTGGTTCATAAGACTTTTGCAGATCGTAGACGTAGACCCTCTCCTCCCTACAAGGTCGGTGATAAAGTCTAGTTGTCTTCCAGGAACATTCGGTTGAAGGTACCATCTCCTAAGTTGGGTCCGAGGTTCATAGGTCCTTTTTCCATCCTGGAGGTGATCAATCCCGTGGCTGTCAGACTTCAGCTTCCCCCTGAGATGCGAATTCCCAACGTGTTTCATGTCTCCTTGTTGAAACTCGCCACCTCCAACCGCTTTTCCGTTGTCCAGCCTCCTCCTCCTACCATCTCTGTGGATGGCCAACAAGAATATGAGGTGGAGAAGATCCTTGACTCCAGGATCTCCAGGGACTCTCTTCAGTACCTCATCAAGTGGAAGGGCTTTGGCCCTGAAGAATGCTCCTGGGAAGGATTCTCTGATGTCCATGCTCCTCGTCTGGTGAGGGAGTTCCATTCCAAATTTCCCCAGAAGCAAAGTCCTGGTGGTCCGGAGGCCCCCCGTGAGGGGGGGGTACTGTAACGATCGCCGCCCGGAGCAGGCCCAGGAGCTTCGGGCGGCGCGTCCATCCTTGCCGGCGTCGCTCCCAAAATGGCGGCGCCCATGGCCGCCACGTGGGTAGCGGCGCCGGGCGATGACGTCAGCGCGCCGACGTCGGCGCAAGAGCGTCAATGACGTCAGAATGGCGCCAAATTTGAAAATAAAAACGCCAACTAGACGCCAGAATGGCGCCCAAGAATAGGATAACTTTCCCTAAGCTTATCCTGGGTTCCCTGTGTGCCTTATTGCCTAATCCTGTTCCTGGCTTGTATCCTGACCCCTTTGCCTGGACTTTGGACTTCGTTGTATTCTGCCTGCCTGTGAACTCTTGCCTGATCCTGACTATTCTTCGTTTAACCCTTTGGACACCGCGACCTTGTTCCCTCAAGAGGGCTTCCTCCTTGATCCTGACAACCTCCCTGGAGGGAGCTCCCGGCTCCCTGACACCATTGAAGTTAAAGACAGCCATGCATGATAACCTGCACTTCTGTGGGGTTTTCATTGAACCCAAGTAGTCACTGGTTGGTAGAGAAAAGCTACATGTGACACTAACTTGAATGTGTCCATAAACAGGCCAATAAATGCTGGCGACAGAGTCTGCATCTTATTTTCCCCAGCCAAATTAATAGTAATTTGGGGGGGAGCACGGAAAGGCAATTGCATTGCAAAAAAGCAACAATATTTATATGGAATGTGTCTCTAAGGATTGATGCATAAAATCTGTAAGGCTGTGCTGTGAGAACCTACTTGAGTATGGGGTCCCACCAATGGGCTTCACCTGATGGCTTCCTTGATTGATATCTGGCTGTATCTTCATTTTAGTGATCCAATCATTGAGCCCTTGCTTGATATTGCCCATATCAAGGTGGTCGTATCAGTGAAAGATCTGCTCATTTAGCAATAGTTCTTTTGATGTATGGCCAGCATAACAAAATATGACGCAGATAGCTTTTTGATTACTACTATTTGTGGCAGTAATCAAAAGCCTGTGGTTCGCTACAATTTACTTAAATGTTATCCTTGAAGATTATTACGTAAAACAATTATGTGCCTGAGCCCTAAGAGTGGAGATAATGTGCCTAAGAGTGGAGTAAATCTGTTGCAAAGGAATTGCTCCATGTGTACAATGGTTACTGCCTCTATAGTAATCAATGATTTGGTTCCATATTTACTCCACCTTGAGTTCTACTAATTATGCCTTCAGCTATTTTTATAGGCTTTATTACAATGTTATTATACTGTCATTAACAATGTTTAACATGGATATGCATTTACAAATAGTAATATGATCTGTTCTTCCTGTCATTCTAGATTTATTTTAAACAAAGCATGAGTTACAAAAGAGCCATAGCCAGTGTAATGATACTTATCTTTGTTTTCTTATTTTATCATTGTTTTATATATGAGACGCCTCAAAGGGAACTAAAAGATCAGCCTGTATGTGGGATTTGCAACTTGATTTACTTTCCCATTATTTTATAACAATAAATTATTCACTCTTATTGCTTTTGTTATTATACAATTAGAAAACATATGGCAATGGTGGTCACAAATTGGTCCAAATTGCACATTTAGTTAATTTTGTAAGTGAAAAGTAGTAACTAACTACAGCAGAAATCAGTATTTAAAAAACAATAGTTTTGAAAATGTTAATTCATAATTTTCAATCTAGTGCCTCTTGACAAAAAGTGATGCCCTATTTAAATTCACTTGCAGTAAAACTGCTGGAGTTAGTCTTCCTTATTACTGAAATTGCTACTGTTGTGGTATGTATATAGCGGAATCCATTCTTCCCTGTACGCATACAGTGGCAGATTTATTAAGGCTCGAGTTGTTTTTTTTCATGAAAACCCCAGTATTCAAGTTGTATTTTTTGATGAAAATTAATTTTTTTTTAATTTTTCCACAATGTTTCCTGTGCAACTGGATGGCACCTACTCCCAACAGTTGGGAAGTGCTCCTTTTTTCTCTAAACAAACTTGTAGTGATTGTGGACAAATAGTTACATTTTTCTTTATCATTCCACAGAATTTAATTCCAAAAGTCCTCTGGCTCATCTAGATGCTGTTTTGCATACCTCAGAAATTGATGTTTGTGATGATGTTGCAGGGAAGGCTTCCACCTAATGACTCTTCCATGCAGATCAGGTTTGTGTGTAAGCAACACTGCATTGTGGAGAGTTGCAATATCAAACTTTCCTGCGGGTTTTTTGCAGTCATATGAGGGTATGCTATTCTGGTCAGCATACCAGAGAGTTTTCTTAGTCTTTCAAACCTTGCCTTGACTATGACAGTTCCCCTTTAACTGCCATTTTATGACATTTCAGACTGGAAGTATTTTGCAACCTTGGTATAGCCTTCCCCTAATTTGTAATCATCAATTAGATTAATTTTCATGTCTTCAGTAAGTTGCTTAGAGGAGTCCATTAGAAAGGTGCAATTTTGGGCTACTTAGTAGTGATGTGCGGGCCTGCCCAACAGACCTCGGCACTTCCTTTGCGGGTCACGGATTGAGCTTTTCTGCCTGCTATCCCCGCCCATGACCTTACACTGCAGGTTTTCTGCTTTTATTTTTATAGGCACGTGCTTGCCCCAGCCCTTTTATGATGTCATTGGCAGGGCAAGTCTATAAATAGAGGGGAGGAGATGGGTGTGCGCAGGCTCGGGTTGGTGTGGGTACCTATTATTAAATCACCAAATAATTTACTTTCTTTTATTTGCTCAAATAGTGTTCATCACTACAAAAGTGGAAGGGTGGCCAGACAGGCCACAATTATTACTTTCTTTGTTCCTATGTTTTAAAGTTAGTAAGTAATTAATATGTTGTTTTTTTAACTGCATAACTTGTTTTCTACTTTTTATTGTAATTTTGCAAGGGATGCCCAAACGTTTGCTTTTAACTGTATATGTTCACATACATAATCACACAATACATGCCCTCATATATGTTTATGTGTGTGCATATGTGCAATGCCGGATTTCAGCGGTGGGCACCCCTAGGCCACACGGCTCTAGCGAGCGCAGGCGCACCGGAGCTGTGCATCCCCAGGGCTCCTCAGCAAGCGGCCTGGCGACATGCTGCCCCTACCAACTTGCCGCCCTAAGCCCGGCCCTTTGTGGCCTCGCCCAAATGCAAGCATGCATATGTGTGACTGTGTGTGTGAGCATATACAGTTAAAAGCAAAAGGTTGGAGACCCCTTGCAAAATTACATATTCACTTGCATACACATACTAACTGTAGCCCTGGATATTTTGCCTGTCCAAGAAAACGTCCTAATTCCTCTTAAATGAATTGGCAATTTACCATTCAAACATCACCAGGTAGAGCATTCTACAGCCTGACAGTCTTAATGCTTGCATTTCTTCACTGAAATCCACCAGGTGTGTATTCTCTCCGGAGCCGAAACAAGGCTTCTGGATTCAAACAGAGATGAGGATTCAGCTATATAGCGGTCAGGGGCTGAAATCTGCCTGCCTTTCAGCAGGCCGATTTCTGCCTTGTCTGGCCCTAGCCTAAAGGAGAAAGAAAGACTTCATCCAACTCCAAGTCCTCTACATTGGTCCCCCCTCCCTACACTACCGGTTACTGTCAAAAATACCCCAATGTGTGTAGCTGATATAAAAATGCAGAGTTCCACAACAGTAGCATGCCCAGCTGAAGTTAAATTCAGGATCAGCTTCAGCAGCACATGTTCCAGCAGGTGTTAGCAATCACACAGAAGAGGATCTGAAGCAGTGTAAGATGGTGCTTGCCAACCCAGCTAAACAGCTCTGCATATTTATGTAAGGTACAGAGATAAGGACACTTTTGAACCTAACAGATGATGTAGGGTGATGTAGGGGACATAGGGTTCTGGGGAGTGTTTTGATGTGCTTTAAGAAGGGGCGTTTCTGCCATGAGGCAAGGTAAGACTGCCCACACGTTACTAGGGACAGCAAAAAGCCGCTCTGTTAGGAGTGTCCAATGGCTCTTCTCTTCGACACTGCATGCTGGCGTGTCCGGTTTGGGTGCCAAATTCAAATGCCAGAGTTCCAAGATTCTTGCTCGAAAATAGGTTTTAAATAGGTGTGTTCCTGGATGCAATTTCCTTGCTATTTGGACTAAACTGTTTTAAAGAAATGAAAATATAATGTACTGTTGTCCTAAAATTGGTGTTCTTGCTTGTTTACTTAAATAAAACAAACTGCAGAGTAGCCATGGAGGCAGCCATTCAAGCACAGGAAACAGTGTATAATAGATAAGTTCTGAAGAGTCATCAACTATAGAGCTTATTTATTATCTGCTGTGTATCCTGTGGCTTTTTTCCTTTTTCAGATTTGAATGGCTGCCCCCATGGCTACACAGCATCTTGAGGTTCTGAAGAGTTTCTACACACCAGTTGTACCAGTACAGCAAAACATATTTTCTTTACTTTGATGTTACTGTTTTTGGTGTTACTGTTCCTTTAAAGGGACAGTGTAAAGGGCTTCAAATTCCATGTTTGCCCTGTTTAAGCTCAGATTTATTTTCAGTACAAGCCCTATTCATTGAACTCGAGTTGAACAAGTGGGTATACAACACCTTTATGAAGCAGTGTGGTTTTAGACCCTTAGGTCTGAATGTTTCATACACCTTTGTTTGCTTTTTTCCTGACTATTTTAGAACCCATACTCATAAATATCCTTTTTTATTTACAATATGAGCATTTTGGTTGCTTGCTTCACTGCAGGAAATGGAGAGTTGAAAAGAAATTCAGTAGGCAAGAAATAGTGATGGTTCCTATATGTTGCATTAGGGGTGAAACTGTAGCTCACAGCCAGCATAAAGAAGGCAGTTAGGAGCAAATATTTAATCAGCAACGCTAAAATCCATTTAGTTCTAAATTATTATTATTATTATTCACATTGAATAAATATTCACATTGAGAACAATTTTGCCTTTGCACAAATGAAACAAACATCTTGCAAACCCTTTGACCCACACAGGACAGTAGGATAGTGCCTGCAAATTTTATAGATTGCAAAGTGTACAGTATGTAACAAAACATCTTACTAAAAAAGTTATGTTTGCTCCAAAAGTTTAGGCCACTTTCAAGCAAGTCTTGAAAGTGCACAATTAAGATTTGCAGTGCAATAAAAGTGTAATGAAGGCTATAGCATTGCTACATTCAATTTTTTATTCTTAAGATGTCAGGTACAGTACTTGTTTTTGGGATCAGCAAACTCACATTTGAAGTGGTCTTGTGGAAAACACAGATTCTTTGTGGTACTTCACACTGGGCAGTAAAGGGTTTCATTTGTTGATACCAGAACAATAGAAAGGAAGTCTGGGGGATATCTCCTGGTAAGAACTGTCTTAGGCAGTATGCTTGTTTTGATGGGGGTGGGGATATCTTCATATAGCGGTGTAAAGACTTTTAGCTTCCTGCAATTATTATGTTCTTGGCATATTTACAACAGTCCCAAAGTTTTTTTATGCTATTGACTAAGGAATAATTTTCTCGTCTACACAAATCCATTTTGCATGGAGACTGGTCACAGTGGAGGTCAGTCATTAAGAAACTACAATCCCATATGTGCATATTAACACCAATTGTCTGTGTTTCCATAATACTTTTATATTAATGTCAGAGCTTTTTTTATCCTCATTTTAATCCATTGGGATATTTTAATCTACTGTGAGAGCACAACAGTTATGCAATCTCTATAAAATACTTTTCATATGTTTTATAATGTTTTATATTAGGTTACTATCACAAATTAATTTGGAAGGCTGCAGAGCACTCACCATTGAAATCTGTGACCTGGGCCCACTGGCACCTTAAAAATTGGCCCTGATTCGTGTAACTACACTGCTGGTGGGTGCAAAACAAATCTGTCCCACACTCGCCCCGTATGTGAAGTGATAGTAATAGCTGAGACGCACCTGTCACTGGGTCACTCTGACACAGGGTGGATATCAGCCAGAAAATGCCCATGTGTATATTTTCTGCCTGAAATCCTCCTTTTGTGCACAGGGAAAGGCAGATCTCATTCATTTCTGTCACTGTGCATACAAGATGGGTAGGGCATTACTCTGCTAGAGGAAAAAAACAGGGGCAAATTTACTAACCTCCGAAAATTCGACAGTGACGGCTTTGCTCACAGCGCAACACTTCGCCAGACGTAGATTTGCCAGGTCAATGCTAATCACTAAAATCCGAAGTTGCGTCCAGGGCGTCGAACGCTGGAGAAGTTGCACCAGCGTTACTAAGCCAACCCAAGTGAAGTTGTGCTAACGTTGGCTAATTTGCATGCGGCAGGAAGTTAAAGTTGAATGGAAGTATATAGTTTATGTGCTATATGTTAGGAAATGTAGGGGAGAAGGTGATTACCCGAAAAAAAAATTACTCTATTTTTCAGCCTATCACCCTGAAAAAACGAAACACTATAGTTTTTTGGAACTATTTTTTGAGGAACTCTATCTACTCTATTGCACTTCGCCTGGTCTGAGGTGGCGAAGGTAAGTCTAGCGCAAGAGGTAACGTTCAGTAAAATCTGCATCTTGGTGAATTTGTGTAGTTACGTCCATTTGCCAGAGCGCAAATTCACCAGGTGTTAGGGAGCAAAGTACCACTAGAGTCTATCTCCTTCGCTAGCGGAATTACGCTGGTGACCGTTAGTAAATTGTTGAAGTACCGAAATTACATCACGCTGGCGAATTTTTGCCTGCATTAGTCACTTCACTCTTTAGTAAATCTGCCCCACACTGTGTGGCATAAGCCTTAAATAGGGTTGCCACCTTTTCCGTAAAAAAATACCGGCCTTCCTATATATATTTTCCCTATTATCAACATTGGGATCAACCATCATTTTTACCAGCCAGGCTGGTAAAATACCGGCCAGGTGGCGACCCTAGCCTTAGAGCCTGGGCAGTAGACAGCATCTAAAAGGGAACTATGTCTATGACCTTTGCGGGTGACTGCTTGTTTGGATGTGAATTGGATAACCATCTGAAGACTAGATGGTTTTGTGGTTCCAGGTACTGCTATTCCCCAAGACAAGTAATTATTTAGCAAAAAAATAGGATATAACCATGTTCCAGCTTCTGTCCATTGATAAAAGATAGGTAGTGTAGTGGGGTGGGCAAATTTACCTGTTTTGCTTCACCGAAAATTCATCAAACGAATTGAGGCCAATGACCAAGAGATTGGATGGCTGTCAGGGGCATATTTACCAAAGAGGGAAATTAGAGATTACCACAGTCTGCCAGAGTGATAGCTTGCCACTCGCTATTCATTTGTAAAGGATTTTTACAAGGAAATTATACCACCCATTGAAAACGTGTCCCTAAAATCAGGGGGGATTGATTCTTGCAGACTGCTGTAAGTTCTAATTTCTCTCTTTGATAATAAATATTGTATCTTATGGTGTTTGATAAGTAGGTGCATCTAACATCAGGCTAGCCTGCAGTTCCACTCTAAAGGTGGCCATACATGTAGAGATCTGCTTGTTTGGTGAGGTCGCCAAAGGAGCGATTCTCTCCTCGATATGCCCACCGTGAGATTGGCGATATCGTTCTAATCACAATTTTGAGCATATGGGTAGTCGGATTGTGGACCACATCGACAAACCAATGTGGTTCTTGATCTGACAGGATTTTTAACACTGCCCGGTTGAAAATTGGGCAACTATTGGCCAGATATTGATTGGGGAAGCCCATCGGAGGGCCCCATACACTGGGAAGCTTACATCTGCATCATGTGTACTGAGAATAGGTGCACAGAATAGAACTGTGGAAATGCAGCACCTTAGCTTTGGTGTTAAAGCTGGTGTAAAAGTGCAATTTATGGTTGGTAGGCAGGGTGATATATGATTGAATAAAAAACTCAGGTGAGGACTATTGGCAATGGCATATATATTTTAACTGAGATTTTCACAGCTTGCCTTGAAGTGTTTATATATTTGTATGTTACATTAATAGAACAGCACACACGTGGATATTTGATTCAATATGTGAAACACCTGGTGATCGGACAAACAAACTACTACAATATCTCTCAAAACAAAATAAACACAGCTGTGTAAATGGAGGCAGTAAGCAGGAAGTCCTGTACCAAGGAAGGCACTTATTATGTTGAGGAAGAGTCATCAAAAAATGGAAAAATAAGTAATTATAAACTAAATTCAGTCGAGTGAGAGGATTACTTTACATTACAGAATGACACCAAGTTACAATAAACTGATTTTGTTTAAAGCAAAAAAATAATATAAAATTGAAGACTGATTGTTGGATGTCTTCGTTACAGAACTTGGGCAGCGAATGTATAGTATGAATATGAATATTTGGGATGTGTGAAGGTTTTTTTGATGTTGTCAGTCTCTTTGAAATATTCATGTCCTACATTATGGCTCTCCACAGGCTGCAGGCTCTAGGCAGTGGTCCCAATCACCATTTTTTTTTTTTGAGTCAACCAAGCACCAAATGGGGAGGCACATTTATCAAAGGTCGAATTTCAAATTCATGTGAGTTTTTAAAAACTCCCCTAAACTCCCATCAATTCCAATTTCGACCAATCATAATTTATTTAAAAAAATCAAATTTTTAAAACTCAGATGAATTCTCAAATCTAATTCGAATCAAATTCTATTCAAACTTAATGAATTTGATTTGAGGTTTTTCTCTGAAAAAAACACTAATGTCAGGAAGGCTGCAAACAACTCCAAATTGATCCCTGGACCTCTCCTATTGATTCAAACAGCAATTCGGCAGGTTTTAGTTGGCAAATTCAAATTCTTAAAGGGCTAGAGTATGATAAATCTCGAAAATTGAATTCGAATTTTTTAAAAAAACTCGAATCGAATTTGAATAACTCCCTAGTCTAATTTGACAGTTTTAACCATAAAAATATTTGAAAATTCAAATTTGAATTTTCGATTCCTAAATCTGCCCCAAAGTCTCTCCCCAACTTTAACTAAACTCTTCTTCTTAACTTAACTGCATAAGACATTTATATTCCTGTCTTGTAGACTAAATTAGAAAGTATGGTTACCACTTAAAGAATTGCGTGCAGCAGTTTATATGCAGGTCAAAAGGTAAAATTAGAGATCTGCACAGTATGCTAGCTAGCAGAATGGAAAACAAACTGCCAGAGAAAAATGTAAGGCCAAGGCCACGCTGTGCTGATTCTCATCCTGCAGATAAAGGCAGACCGAGAATCAGCCCCTATGTTAGAATCAGCACTCATCTGTGCCTGCACCCACATGTGGTAGCGTTGGGCCCCCACCAAAATAAATCTACTGAGGCAAACAATCCTCCTCCCCTTGATCCCCCTCGCGACCCGCTCGCGCGCACCACTATTTTAAGTTAATATTAAGGTAAAAGTCGGGAGGGGGACTATGATAAAGCATACTCCATGGTCCAGTCTGCTGTATAGGTAGTTACGCCACTGCCTGTACCCAGAAACACTGCATTGGCCGAGGTGCAGGAACCTGGAGCAGATTTTGGTTCTAAAATCATGTCCCTAAACCCAGGCCGACCCAGTGGTGCTGGATTCAGGCACAGAAGAGAGCTGATTCAAACATAGAGCCTGATTCTCCTCCTGCCTTTATACACAGGCTGAGAATCAACCCAGTGTGGCAGAGGCCTAATGTTTACAGTGAGCAAATAAGTTAAATATAAAAATATAAGCACTATTTTTATGTAACTGAACCTTTACAGCAGTGGTTCAACATGTTGTTTACCAACCCTTTGGATGGTGCTGCCAATGACCATAGAGCAGGTACTCATCTTTGAATTCCTGACATGGAGGCAAGTTTAGGTTGCATAAAAATTCAGTGAAATGCCTCCTGTAGACATTAGGGGTACCAAAAAGCCAATCAAAGCTCGCCACACTTTTTCCATTTAAATGTGGCTCACTCCCTATAAAAGGTTGGGGACCTCTGCTTTGCAGTATAACATTGTATAGTGAAATCTAAACAAATCAGCGTGTCACCATATTCTTACTATATATAATGTCTTAAATCCATAGATACAACCACTGGTTTATTCTTTCTCATCTCCTTAAAGATCTCCTTTGTTTCAGGATGCTTTCCTGTTATTGTAAGGAGAGTTTGTGCCCCACATCCTGTCAGATTATGCGAGCCAGGAGCCAGATGAGCACTGTTTGACTTTGTGAATTCTTAGGTTGTCAGTGTCAACACTCACTGTCCTCATCATCCTCTGTAAATAATATACACCCCTACACTAGGGAGCTTTACATACAGGATTAAACATGTTTAAATTCTTATGTTCTAGCAGAACTAAATAAAATAGTTTAGGAATCGGAAGAAGCTGGCTGGACACTTAAGTATGGCAAAATAGTCTGTAAAAGTTTATTATTGGTCATTTATTAGCAATGCAGCATGCATAATGATATAAATACACTCAATTCCTATGGCACATCAGGCATACAGTATGGGGCAGATTTATCAAGTGTCTAATTGAAAACTGGAATTAAAAAAATGGGAATTTCGAGCTATTTTTGTGCACTTTGACTAGGGAATAGTCCAAATTCTAATCGAATTTTAAAAATAATCTAAAATTCAAATATCGAAATTTATCATGTACTGTCTTTTAAAATCTTCGACGTCACCATTCGCCATCTAAAACCTGCTGAATTGCTGTTTTAACCTATGGGGGACTTCCTAGAACCTATTTGGAGTCAATTGGTGGACTTTGAAAAATCTAAGTTTTTTTTAAAAAAAAAAATACTTTGAATCAAATTCGATCGAATACAGACTATTCACCCGCAGAAAAAAAACTTGTTTTTTTTTTTTATTCTAATTTCGAAGTTATGGGAGTTCAAAAAAACTCCCATTTCTTCGAAATTCGAACCTTGATAAATCTGCCCCTATGTATCTGTAGAGGTACGGGTACCATTTACTTCTGATTTCCAACCGCAGGAAAAACTGGTAACTTTTATGTTATGTAAACAATACTTCTGCATTTATTAGTCCCAAATCCTTCATCCCAATAATATTATTATCCTTTATATAGTGTCTACATATTATAAATGTGCTTTACAGAAATCATCTCTTATCACAGTTTCTTATCCCGTGGAGCTTACAGTTTAAATCGCTACCAAGCACCTTATCAATAACTAATTTAATCAGAACCAATTAAAATGCCAGCATATTTTTAGTCTGCAAGAAAACATGAGCACCTGGAGGAAAAATAATATAGACACAGGGATAACATGCAAACTGCATGCCGATAATTGCCTGGGTAGTATTATACTTAAAGGGGCTGGTCTCACAGTCTGCAATTGGTTATAATCTTTTTATTATTTGTGATTTGTTATTTAGCTTTTTATTCAGCAGCTCTTCAGTCTGCAATTTCAGACATCTGGTTGCTAGTGTCCAAATTTCCCTAGCAACCACGCACTGATTTGAATAAGAGACTGGAATATGAATAGGAGAGGCCTGAATAGAAAGATGATTAATAAAAAGTAGCAATAACAATACATTTGTAGCATTACAGAAAATGTGTTTTTAGATGGGGTCAGTGACCCCCATTTGAAAGCTGGAAAGAATCAGAAGAAGAAGGCAAATAATTCAAAAACTATAAGGCAGAAAAAAGAAGGCAAATTGAAAAGTTGCTTGGAGTTTACCATCCTTTAACATACTAAAAGTTAACTTAAAGGTGAACCACCCCTTTAAGAACCACTGCTTCAAGGGGGCAATAAAAGCCACTGCACCTTCTAGTGTTGTAAACTGTGTGCACAGGGCCAGGCGGTAGAGATGGCGCGAACTGTTCGCCGGCGAACTTGTTCGCGCGAACATCGGGTGTTCGCGCTCGCCGGAAGTTCGCGAACGTCGCGCGACGTTCGCCATTTTGGGTTCGCCATTGTTGGCGCTTTTTTTTGCCCTCTCACCCCAGACCAGCAGGTACATGGCAGCCAATCAGGAAGCTCTCCCCTGGACCACTCCCCTTCCCTATAAAAACCGAAGCCCTGCAGCGTTTTTTCACTCTGCCTGTGTGTGCTGAAGAGATAGTGTAGGGAGAGAGCTGCTGCCTGTTAGTGATTTCAGGGACAGTTGAAAGTTTGCTGGCTAGTAATCGTGTTGATACTGCTCTGTTATTGGAGGGACAGAAGTCTGCAGGGGTTTGAGGGACATTTAAGCTTAGGTAGCTTTGCTGGCTAGTAATCTACCTTCTACTGCAGTGCTCTGTATGTAGCTGCAGTGGGCAGCTGTCCTGCTTCTGATCTCATCTGCTGACTGCTGCAATAACAGTAGTCCTTGTAAGGACTGCTTTTATTTATTTTTTTGTTGTTTTACTACTACTACTACTACTACTACTACTACTATAAGAGCCCAGTGCTATTAGTCTAGCAGTGTTGGGGAGTGGGACTGGTGTGCTAATCTGCTGCTCCTAGTAGTTCAGCAGCACCAACTGTAATTTTTTTTTTTTAATATTCATTTTTTTTTTATTTTACTTTTTTTTATTTTACTACCGCTGTAGTAGTGTATAAGTTGACCTTTTAGGCATTATTTGCCCTGTAGGCATTTTTTGCCCAGTGTGTTATTCAACCAACTGCCATCTAGCTGTGTGACCTTGTTCACATTCTGTCTAAATATCCATAATATTACCGTCTCCAAAAAAAACACCGGAGTGACTGTTTTCAAGCAGCCATAATAAATTTTACGTAATCCGTATCCATCGCTGTAGTAGTGTATAAGTTGACCTTTTAGGCATTATTTGCCCTGTAGGCATTTTTTGCCCAGTGTGTTATTCAACCAACTGCCATCTAGCTGTGTGACCTTGTTCACATTCTGTCTAAATATCCATAATATTACCGTCTCCAGAAAAAACACCGGAGTGACTGTTTTCAAGCAGCCATAATAAATTTTACGTAATCCGTATCCATCGCTGTAGTAGTGTATAAGTTGACCTTTTAGGCATTATTTGCCCTGTAGGCATTTTTTGCCCAGTGTGTTATTCAACCAACTGCCATCTAGCTGTGTGACCTTGTTCACATTCTGTCTAAATATCCATAATATTACCGTCTCCAGAAAAAACACCGGAGTGACTTTTTTCAAGCAGCCATAATAAATTTTACGTAATCCGTATCCATCGCTGTAGTAGTGTATAAGTTGACCTTTTAGGCATTATTTGCCCTGTAGGCATTTTTTGCCCAGTGTGTTATTCAACCAACTGCCATCTAGCTGTGTGACCTTGTTCACATTCTGTCTAAATATCCATAATATTACCGTCTCCAGAAAAAACACCGGAGTGACTTTTTTCAAGCAGCCATAATAAATTTTACGTAATCCGTATCCACCGCTGTAGTAGTGTATACGTTGATCTTGTGGGCATTATTTGCACAGTGTTTTCTTCAAACCGCCATCTAGCTGTGTGAGCTTGTTCACATTTTGTCTAAATATTGATAATATTATCGTCTCTAGAAAAACCACTTGAGTTACTTTTTTTCAAGCAGCATTCTAGCTGTGTGTATTATCGTTTCCAGAAAAACCAACTGAGTTTTTGTTGTTGTTGTTTTTTTAAAAATAATGCCAGGCAAAGGCAGGCCGCCACGCAGAGGCCGTGCTAGGGGCCGTGCTGCTATGCAATCCTGTGGCCCTAGCAAATTGCCCAGTTTTAAAAAGCCAATGACCCTGAACTCCCAAAATGCTGAAGAGGTAGTTGACTGGCTTACACAGCACACCCCATCCTCTACCGTTTCTAACTTTACCACAACATCCTCCTCATCCTCCACTGCTATGGCCACCCCACGTAACACTTCCTCCACCACCGGTGCCCCTTCTTCACTGGAGTCAGAGGAGTTATTTTCCCATGAGTTTCTTGAACTGAGTAATGCGCAACCATTATTGGCAGAAGAAGATGAAGGAGATGAGGACGTTACACCAGATTTAATTCTGGCAGAGAACACGACAGAGATGGACATAATGATGAGTGATGAGGAGGAGGTCCCCGCTGCTGCTTCCTTCTGTGATGTGTCAGAAGAAATTGATGCATCTGAGGAGAATGATGATGAGGAGATTGATGTTTTGTGGGTGCCTAGTAGAAGAGAGCAAGAGGAGGGTAGTTCAGATGGAGAGACGGAGAGTCAGAGAGGCAGTAGGAGAATAAGACTTAGAAGAAGCAGGGAGGACAGCCCGCAGGGATCAGTAGGGCAAGAACATGTATCGGCACCTGTGTTCAGCCGGCCAACGCACCCGCCATTGCCACCAATGCCGCCAACTTCTACTGTTACCGCCAGATCGCACACTTCCAAAAAGTCAGCAGTGTGGGATTTTTTTAATGTGTGTGCCTCTGACAAAAGCATTGTAATTTGCAATGAGTGCAGTCAGAAACTGAGCCTTGGTAAGCCCAACAGCCACATAGGTACAACTTCTATGCGAAGGCACATGAGCGGCAAGCACAAAGCACTTTGGGAGCAACACCTCAAAGGCAACAGGCAAACTAAAAGCCACACTCCTTCTGGTCCAGCATCTTACTGCTCTACCTCTGCTCTCCTTGACCCATCTGAACCACCCTCCACTCCGCCTTCCACCTTGACCACCTGTTCCTATTCCCAGTCATCTGCCACCAGCCAAGTTTCTGTGAAGGCCATGTTTGAGCGTAAGAAGCCAATGTCTGACTGTCACCCCCTTGCCCGGCGTCTGACAGCTGGCTTGTCTGCACTCTTAGCCCGCCAGCTTTTACCATACCAGCTGGTGGACTCTGAGGCCTTCCGCAAATTTGTAGCAATTGGGACACCGCAGTGGAAGGTACCCAGCCGCAATTTTTTTTCTAAAAAGGGAATACCACACCTGTACCAACATGTGCAGAGCCAAGTTACCGCATCTCTGTCACTTAGTGTTGGGCCAAAGGTCCATATGACTACTGACGCATGGTCCTCCAAGCATGGTCAGGGCAGGTATGTCACCTACACTGCCCACTGGGTGAACTTGGTAATGGCTGGGAATGGGAAGCAGGGAATGGGTAGCTCAACAACAACAACAACAGTGGAGTTGGTGTCACCGCCACGGATTGCACGCGGTTCTGCCACCACCTCTACTCCTCCATCGCTCTCTACCTCGTCTTCTTCCTCTTCTTCTTCTTACTCTGCTGCTGGGTCCTCCTTCTCCTCCTCCACACCTGTGCACCCCCAGCTCCCCCTAGGCTATTCGACGTGCCAGGTACGCCGTTGTCACGCTGTCTTGGGGATGACGTGCCTGGAAAGCAAAAACCATACCGGATCTGTACTCCTGTCATCTCTGCAGTCACAGGCCGATCGGTGGCTGACCCCACACCAACTGCAGATCGGAAAAGTGGTGTGTGACAATGGAAGCAATCTGTTGGCAGCGTTGAGACTGGGAAATTTAACACATGTGCCCTGCATGGCACATGTGTTAAATTTAATAGTCCAACGTTTTGTCTCCAAGTACCCAGGATTCCAGGACGTTCTCACCCAGTCCAGAAAGGTGTCGGCCCATTTCAGACGTTCCTACACAGCCATGGCACGCCTTGCTGACATTCAGCAGCGCTACAACATGCCAGTCAGGCGTTTGATTTCTGACAGCCAGACTCGCTGGAATTCAACGCTCCTTATGTTGGAACGTCTGCTGCAACAACAAAGGGCCGTCAACGAGTACCTTTTTGAACTGGGTGGTAGGACTGGATCTGCAGAGCTGGGGATTTTTTTCCCCCGTTACTGGGTGCTTATGCGCGATGCCTGCAGGCTCATGCGACCTTTTGAAGAGGTGACAAATATGGTCAGTCGCACCGAAGGCACCATCAGCGACCTAATACCCTTCGCTTTCTTCCTGGAGCGTGCCGTGCGACGAGTGACAGATGAGGCTGTAGACCAGCGTGACGAGGAGCTGGAAGCGCACGATTTATGGTCGGAATCACCAGAACGAACCCAGGCACCTGCTGCAACGCAGGGAGAGGTGCCAGAAGTGGAGTCAGAGGAGGAAGGTGGCTTTGTGGAGGAGGAGGAGGAGGACCAACAGGAGCAGGCTTCCCAGGGGGCTAGTGGTGACCTTTTGGGGACCCCTGGTCTTGTACGTGGCTGGGGGGAGGAGACCGTGGATGATGCAGTCCTTGATAATGAGGAAGCGGAGATGGATAGCTCTGCATCCAACCTTGTGAGAATGGGGTCTTTCATGCTGTCATGCCTGTTGAAGGACCCCCGTATCAAGAGGCTTAAGGAGAAGGACCTGTACTGGGTCGCAACGCTACTAGACCCTCGGTACAAGCATAAAGTGTCAGAAATGTTACCAACATACCACAAGTCCGAAAAGATGCGGCATTTACAAACCAGCCTGCAAAACATGTTGTACAATGCTTTTAAGGGTGATGTCACTTCAGGAACTCATCAACATTCCAGGGGCAGAGGTGCCAGTAATCCTGCCACGAGCACACCTGCAAGGACAAAGCCCTTTGGCCGGTCTGTAACGTCAGACATGCAAATGTTTTTCTGTCCAAGGCAGCGCCACAACCCTTCTGGATCCACCCTCAAAGAACGCCTCGACCGGCAGGTAGCGGACTACCTGGCATTAACTGCAGATATCGACACTCTGAGGAGCGATGAACCCCTGGACTACTGGGTGCGCAGGCTTGATCTGTGGCCAGAGCTGTCACAATTTGCCATGAACCTCTTGTCTTGCCCAGCCTCAAGTGTGCTCTCAGAAAGGACCTTCAGTGCAGCAGGAGGGATTGTAACTGAGAAGAGAACTCGCCTAGGTCACAAAAGTGTAGATTACCTGACCTTTATTAAAATGAATGAGGGGTGGATCTCGGAGGGTTACTGCACGCCGGAAGACTTGTTCTGACTTCTATGCAGCTGTCCTTCTCTTCAAGCCTCATGACTCCACACACAGCTGTCCTTTAGCGTCCTCCTCCCTCCGCCACCGTTACAAACTAGGGTGCAAACCCTACTGGTTTAATTTTTTCTGGCCTCTGTGCTTCAGTGGCTGCAACCAAAAAAACTGGGCAAACAATGTCTACAAGGTCAACGTATGGCGAAAAATGACTATTTTCAGCATTTATATGGCATATTTTTTCTGGCAACTGTGCTTCAGTGGCTGCGTCCAAAAAAATGCACATTTTCTGCATTTATATGGCATAATTTTTCTGGCCTCTGTGCTTCAGTGGCTGCAACCAAAAAAATTTATATTTTCTGCATTTATATGGCATAATTTTTCTGTCAGCTGTGCTTCAGTGGCTGCGACCAAAAAAATGCATATTTTCTGCATTTATATGGCATAATTTTTCTGGCCTCTGTGCTTCAGTGGCTGCAACCAAAAAAATTTATATTTTCAGCATTTATATGGCATAATTTTTCTGTCAACTGTGCTTCAGTGGCTGCGACCAAAAAAATGCATATTTTCTGCATTTATATGGCATAATTTTTCTGGCCTCTGTGCTTCAGTGGCTGCAACCAAAAAAATTTATATTTTCAGCATTTATATGGCATAATTTTTCTGTCAACTGTGCTTCAGTGGCTGCGACCAAAAAAATGCATATTTTCTGCATTTATATGGCATAATTTTTCTGGCCTCTGTGCTTCAGTGGCTGCAACCAAAAAAATTTATATTTTCAGCATTTATATGGCATAATTTTTCTGGCAACTGTGCTTCAGTGGCTGCGACCAAAAAAATGACTATTTTCAGCATTTATATGGCATATTTTTTCTGGCCTCTGTGCTTCAGTGGCTGCGGCCAAAAAAACTGGGCAAACAATGCCTACAAGGTCAACGTCGTTGACCTTGTAGGCATTGTTTGCCCAGTTTTTTTGGCCACAGCCACTGAAGCACAGAGGCCAGAAAAAATATGCCATATAAATGCTGAAAATAGTCATTTTTTGCCATACGTTGACTCAACGTATATGGCAAAAAATGACTATTTTCAGCATTTATATGGCATATTTTTTCTGGCAACTGTGCTTCAGTGGCTGCGACCAAAAAAACTGGGCAAACAATGCCTACAAGGTCAACGTATGGCAAAAAATGACTATTTTCAGCATTTATATGGCATATTTTTTCTGGCAACTGTGCTTCAGTGGCTGCGTCCAAAAAAACTGGGCAAACAATGTCTACAAGGTCAACGTATGGCGAAAAATTACTATTTTCAGCATTTATATGGCATATTTTTTCTGGCAACTGTGCTTCAGTGGCTGCGTCCAAAAAAAACTGGGCAAACAATGTCTACAAGGTCAACGTATGGCGAAAAATGACTATTTTCAGCATTTATATGGCATATTTTTTCTGGTAACTGTGCTTCAGTGGCTGCGTCCAAAAAAACTGGGCAAACAATGCCTACAAGGTCAACGTATGGCAGTTGTTTAAAGAGAACAGTAGATTACTAGCCAGCAAAGCTACCTAAGCTAAAATGTCCCTCAAATCCCTGCAGACTTCTGTCCCTCCAATACAGAGCAGTATCAAGCAGATTACTAGCCAGCAAACTTACTATCATCTGTCCCTGAAATCACTAACAGCTCTCCCCCTACACTATCTCTTCCAAGCACACACAGGCAGATTTTTCAGATACATTTTTGCCCTTGATCCCCCTCTGGCATGCCACTGTCCAGGTCGTTGCACCCTTTAAACAACTTTAAAATCATTTTTCTGGACAGAAATGTCTTTTTTAGATGTTAAAGTTCGCCTTCCCATTGAAGTCTATGGGGTTCGCGAACCGTTCGCGAACCGCTCGCATTTTTGCGCAAGTTCGCGAATATGTTCGCGAACTTTTTTTCCGACGTTCGCTACATCCCTACCAGGCGGGCGCCCCTAGGACGGTCCTAGCGCCAGCCTACACTACCATGCGCCATTCGAGGAGCGTGGAAGAGGAGACAGAGCACTGGGGAGCTGCGCATCCCCAGTGCTCCCGAGAAATAGGGCCGGATTTACATAGTGGGCGCCCCTTGGCCCACTGCCGTTTGTCGTCCCTGTCCCTCCCCTTTATTTGTGCATATTTTCATCATCTGGACTGGAGCAATGGGAAATTTAAAAAATGATTGTATCTCCAGCGCATCCCCAGTGTTTTTGAACCAATGTGGGTGTTGTTGGGCAGCATGCCACCCCCTAAAATCCTGGCGCCCTAGGCCCGGGCCTAGATGGCCTTTCCACAAATCTGGGCCTGCCGAGAAAGCGGCTGGAGCGGCATGCTGTCCCTAATGCTTTGCCTCCCTAGGCCCGGGCCTTTGTGGCCTCGCCACAAATCTGGACCTGTGTATGCAGATGCACAACTAGGAGCACTAAAAAACAAAAAGCAATATTAATGTTTGCCATGGTTTTAGGGTGGGCCGAGACAGTCAATGATTGCATAATATAGGGACAGAAGACCAATATGAAGGGTATTTTCAAAAAATGAACTGTAAAATATACAACAGGTATGGGGTTCATTATCTAGAATGTCCATACCTTAAGGGTACTATAAACATTTTCCTTGACTCACTCAATCCTGACCCAATTTTCCCATGTACATCATTGGCCCCACTCAATTGTCACCAACCTGTCCCCCTTATGTTATTTATTATTATTACTAACATTTATTTATATAGCGCCAGCATATTTCACAGCGCTGAAAAGTAAATGTGTTTAATTACATACATAGATCATATGGAGTTACATATATCACAGCCAATACCAATACAAAAAGGCCCTGTACAAAAGAGCTTACAATCTAAAGGGAAAGGGAATAAAACACAAGGTGAGGTAGTGGGCAAGATCAGAATTAAGTGTGTGAGAGATGTGGTACTGTATGTGGTATTGCATTTGGTAGTTAAGCAGGGTAAGGGTAGGCTTCTCTAAAGAAGTGCGTTTTATGAGATCTTTCAAAAGCAGAAAGGTTGGGAGAAAGTCAGACAGACCATGGGAGAGAACTCCAGAGGAGGGGTGCAGCCCTTGCAAAGTCTTGGATGCGAGTGCGTGAGAAGGTAATGAGAGAAGAGTTGAGTAGCAGGTCAGTAGAGCAGCATTGTAATCAGTTGAGTGGATATATAGAGAAGTTCAGAGATGTAGGGTGGGGCAAAGTTATGTAGTGCTTTGAATGTCAGGATCATTAATTTGAATTTTATTCTGGAAGGTAGCGGAAGCCAGTGTAGGGATTGGCAGTGTGGCATGGCAGAGGAGGAGTGGTTGCTGAGGTTTATGAGCCTCGCAGCAGTGTTCATTATGGACTGGAGAGGTGACAGTCTCTGGAAGGGAAAGCCAATTAAAAGAGAGTTAAAGTAGTCTAGACGTGATATGACGAGAGAGTGAATAAGAAATTTTGTTACAGATTATTTTTAATTTTAGAAGGCAGCAACCCTAATTACACCACCAGAGTTTTTAGCAGTGAAGACCCTTGCCTCTGAATATACCTCCATTACAGCATCCATTACGGTACATTACAGCATTTATAGCAATAAAGACTTCAGCACTTTTCCAACAATAGAAAAAAGTCAGTATTGCTGCTTATTGCACTTTATATCAAACTCCTATGAACACATATGGCATGAAATGACAGTGGATTTAAATCACCTTGAGCAAGTTAAAAGTAAAAGTGCAAAATCGCATGATATTGCAGCTGCAGGAATATACATGCTCACAGTGATTTCATTGCTTGTGGGTGATAAGATGCCCGAGTCACTGTCCTAATGGCCATGGTTATAACAATGCCACTCTTAAGCACCCCTTTTAAATAATCATATATTATATAGTGTATATGGAGTTATGTGCCCCATAGTGTGAAATAAAATGATGTTAGAAGTGACTGAAGAGTTCCATAACAGAGTGATCAACATCACTGGGGTTGTTCACCTTCCAACACTTTTTCCAGTTCAGTTGTTTTCAGCCAGTTCACCAGAAATAAAGACTTTTCCCAATTACTTTCTGTTTTCTATGTGTGCCATTTCTTCTAATATTGAAGTGTAAAGTCTAATTTTTAACCTTCTAAGGGTTGGGGCAGACGAGCAGATTCGGGGAGATTTAGTGGCCTGGCGACTAATCGGCTCTTCTCCCTGAACTGCCTTCCGTCTGCTTGAATGAAGAATCGCCTCACTAATGCACTCGCGGCGTTTGATTTCCGAAGTTTCCTCGTGAGGCAGGCGGAAGGCAGACGGAAGGCAGTTCAGGAGATTGTCGCCACGCAGAAGAGGCGATTAGTTGCCAAATCTGCTCGTCTGCCCCAACCGATAAGCTCCAGGAGGGGGGTCGCACACTGTTCTAAATTGATACATTTAGTTAATACATTTCGTATTTTTATTTCTGCTGAGTTGAATCCCTGGGTTTCATTACAGGAAGCTGTTAGGATTGATACAATAGTTCATAATACTCCAGAGATGCTGCTGAGAATTGTATCAACTCAATGTTGCAAAATTGTAGCAGTTTAGAGTCTGCACCTGAATTACTGAGCTGCCAGACTGAAACAGCACAGACAGTAACATTCAACTTTAAACTTAGATTTTGGAAAAACAGTAAAAAACAAACAATGGAAAGTAATTAACTAAATGGTGCAAAATTGTAACCATTCAACTTTAAACTTTGGAAAAGGTTTTGGAAAAACAGTAAAAAATAACAGACGGAAAGTGATTGAAAAAAAATCTTTATTTCTGGTGAAACAATTGAACTGAAAAACGTTTCTGGAAGGTGAACAACCCCTTTAAGTGCAGTTTCTTTTTTATTGATTTGTCAGGTGTAATAAAGTAACAGTAATATCAAAAAATGAATGAAAGTGTTTTAAAGGGGTGGTTCACCTTCAAACAACTAGTTGGTTTCAGATAGATCACCAGCAATAACAACTTTTTCCAATGACTTCCTATTTTCTATGTGTGACCGGTTTTCTAATATTGAAGTGTAAAAGTGTCATTTTTCACCTCCTGAAGCAGCTCTGGGAGGGGGGGTCGCCGACCCTGTAAACTTCTAAATGGATACATTTAGTTTATACATTTCTTATCTTTGTCCCTGCTGAGCAGAATCTCTGGGTTTCATTACAGGGAGCTGTTAGGATTGATACAATAGTTGCTAATACTCCAGAGATGATGCTGAGAAATGTATCAACTCAATGTTGCAAAATTGTAGCAGTTTAGAGTCTGCACCTGAATTACTGAGCTGCCAGACTGAAACAGCACAGACAGGAACATTCAACTTTAAACTTAGATTTTGGAAAAACAGTAAAAAACAAATAATGGAAAGTAATTGAAAAAAAGTCTTTATTTCTGGAGAACAATCTAAAAACAACTGAATTGAAAAGAGTGTTTTGAAGGTGAACAACCCCTTTAAAGTAATACAAATATAATGCCGTGTTGTCCTGCATTGGTAAAACTGCTGTGTTTGCTTCAGAAACACTACTATTGTTTATATAAATAAGCTGCTGTGTAGCAATGGGGGCAGCTATTCAAAGAAGAAAAGGCTCAGTCCTTGGAGTCCTTGTAGATGATAAACTTGGCTGTAGCAAGCAATGCCAGTCAGCAGCATCAAGGGCAAATAAGGTCTTGAGCTGTATTAAAAGGGGCATAGAGTCACGGGAGGAGGGGGTCATTCTTCCACTGTATAGAGCACTGGTAAGGCCCCATCTAGAATATGCCGTACAGTTTTGGTCTCCATCACTCAAACAGGACTAATAGTACAAGTTGATCCAGGGACTGGTCCGATTGCCATTTTGGAGTCAGGAAGGAATTTTTTCCCCCTCTGAGGCAAATTGGAGAGGCTTCAGATGGGTTTTTTGCCTTCCTCTGGATCAACTGGCAGTTTCGCAGATATAAAAAAAAAGAAAAAGAAAAAAAAAAGGTTGAACTTGATGGACGTGTGTCTTTTTGTCAACCTTACTTACTATGTTACTATGTTACTATGTATAAGTTACACAGCAGATAAGCTCAATAGAACATAATGGTGTTATCTATTATCCACTATTTAACCTGTGCCATATAGACTTTTGTTTATATGAACTATAGTATTGTATCTGAAGCAAACAGATCAGTTTTACCAGTGCAGGGCAAAATACATGATATTTTCATTACTTTTATGGGGTTATTGAGTTATTTTTTAGTATGATGTAGAGATTGATATTCTGAGACAATTTGCAATTGGTTTTCATTTTTTAGTATTTGTGGTTTGTGAGTTATTAAGCTTTTTATTCATCAGCTCTCCAGTTGCAGTTTTAGCAATCTGGTTGCTATGGTCTAAATTACCCTAGAAAGATGAGTAATAAAAAGTAGCAATAATAATCCATGTGTAGCTTTACATAATATTTGTTTTTAGATGGGGTCAGGGAGTCCCATTTGAAAAGCTGGAAGTAAAAAGGCAAATAAATAAAAAAATAAATAATCAGGAAACGTGTCTTAGAATTGGCCATTCTATAACATACTAAAAGTTAACCTAAAGGTAACATACTAAAAGTTAACCTAAAGGTGAACCCGCCCCCTTCTTTAAAACACTTTAATGCTTTGGTTTAAAGGAACAGTAACACCAAAAAATGAAAGTGGTTTAAAGTAACGAAAATCTCCTGTTGCCCTGCACTGGTAAATCTGTTTGCTTCAGAAACACTACCATAGTTCATTACAAGCTGCTGAGTAGCAATGGCAGAAATTGAGGCTATATGGCACAGGATAAATAGTGGATATATATTCCATTATATTCTGCAGAGCTTATCTGCTGTGTAACCTGAGCCTTTTCTCCTTTGAATGGCTGCCCCCATTGCTACACAGCAGCTTATTTATATAAACTATAGTAGTGTTTCTGAAGCAAACACAGCAGTTTTACCAGTGCAGGGCAACACTGCATTATATTTTTATTACTTTCAAACAATTTATGTTTTGATGTTACTGGTAAGTTTGGCCATTTGGCTTATAATGGAGTATACTGTATTAGGTACAATACATACAATAACTACATATATATATAAACCTGCTATCGCTTTTTTTGTATTCTGTTTAGAATGAGTTAGCGTCATCCCTATCTGATTCTTCATCTACATATTCAGGTTGTTTTTCTCTGTGATAACCAGTAAAGTAAATATAAAACTCCCATTAACTGAAATATCGGGCGCCCCCTAGCGGCCAGAAAATATCCATAACCCTTGCAGGAAATTGGCAAAGGCTTTCTATAAGCACAGCCTGTTATATGGGATTGTTGCTATTAGGACAGATGGATAATGGACAGACAGACATTGTCCCAGGCAGATGGGCGTGATTTACATAAGTTAGTATAAGTTTAATAGGAAGGGAAGCCGTCCAATAGCTGAGGGATAAGGCTGCCATTTCCCTGTAACCCTCCGTGTAAAACACCACGATCCGGGCATAGGAAGTTGGTTACATTTTAACCAGCTCTCTCACCTTTGTACTTTTCCTCCTGTGAAACTCCGCCCTGCAGTATGTGTGGGAGAAACAGAAATGAAATAAAGTGTGAGAGCAATTGTCGGGGCGAGGAAGCGCACATTTTGCTATGTTAAACCGATACGGTTCGGCAAGGGCAAGAGCGGTGAGTAAAGGTAGAAGGGGCGGGCACATAGGAGCGAACCATTGTAAGGTATAGGGAACCTATATATAACCAGATTCGCCCCCTTCAAAAGTGGCAGTGCCTTGAAATTGTACCAGTAGTACCTGCGTCATACGTAACAGGCACTGAAATTACTTGCTGGGCCCCACATTAGCGCTCCCTTAAACGTTGGGAATAAGATATTTTTTGTAAATATAAAAATGCTCATCATTCAGTGTACCACTGAGCCACCACACCAACGGTACAGTGGGGATTTTTTATAAAGAGCAGCAGCATAACTAGATGTTACTGGGCCCCCACAGCAAATCTCTCCAAGATATCCAGAGATTGTCCTGTTTTACCAATATATTGTGAAATTGCTCATTATTTAGGGCTTCCTGGGACCCCCTATAGCTCCTGGGCCCTCCTGCAGCCACAGGGTCTGCTTCCTCTGTAGTTTCTAGGGATGCACCAGTTCAGGATTCGGCCTTTTTCAGCAGGATTCGGCCGAATCCTTCTGCCCGGCCGAACCAAATCCGGATCCTAATTTGCAAATGTTAATTAGGGGCGGAGAGGCAAATCTCGTGACTTTTTGTCGTAAAACAAGGAAGTAAAAATAGTTGCCCCTTGCCACCCCTAATTTGCATATGCAAATTAGTATTCGGTTCGTATTCAGGTGACTCTTTCGCAAAGGATTCCTGGGGTTCGGCTGAATCCAAAATAGTGGATTCGGTGCATCCCTAGTAGTTACGCCCATGGCTGTAGGACCATAGGTGAATTATAGAAATGGCTAAAGGCTTCCTAAGGCTACGTTCACAAGTATAAATGCAGCCATAGGGGGTTCCTATAGGGGCCTTTCCATCATTCTGAGCTTTCCGGATAACAGGTTTCTGGATAATCCCATACCTGTACATGATACCTGGGGAATGCATATTCAGGAATAGTAATACCTTGTAGGGAGAGCAATAATAAGTTCTTTTTAATTGTACTTCTGTGTTGCAGGCAGCTATTTCTATTACATATTCAAGTATTATGCAGAGATATCTGTGTTGCCAATAGAAAATCTAACAACTGCTGACTAATTAAGAAGAGGGGGTTGCTAACCCAGCGTTAACCATTATGGGTGAGTGATTTAAATATTTCATTAAACAGTGCGCTCTCTGGTGGAGGCATTTTAATGTAATTGAAAAAGATTGTAATATATTTTGTTTAGCAGGTTGTTGTTGTGTAATGTTATCACAACTTAAAAATATATTTGGGTCCTCATATGTGATGTGTGGTCCTTTGACCTCTGTGGTGCTCTTAGTGGGACTTGTGGCTGTCAAAATAGTTTGTCACTTATTCCCACTCAAAGCAATAGGAATCCTCTGTGGCAGGCATTGGCATTGAAGCAAAAGGTGCTCAGCTGTCGTGTATTGTGTGCATGCCCAGTATAGAAAAATTCTATACAACTGTACTACAGTATTGTGCATCTGCCTGATTCCATCGGCCACATTACTATTGGGACCTTTCAGAACAAGGCAGAGCATCAGTGGAAGAACTATACTCCAGGCCTGTACTATATTTTAATCACTGGGGGTCTAACATTTTGGCACATGCATACTGTAATTGTAAATTCACTTTTGTTTTCCGGTCTCTTCCATTTTTGTTGTGTTCCCGTCTCTTCCATTTTTGTTGTGTTAACAAATAAGCTGATGTGTTGTACTGTAAGACATCACTGACTTATTTTGCTGTGACTGAGCTGCAGTCATGCCAGGAAGAAAACATATTGGCCCATGCATGCAGAAATTTTTTTAATTAAAGTAAATCATATTAGTAAATCATATTTTCCAAAGCTATTTTCTCTAACCTAACCTGGCTGATACCATTGAAATCACTGGTAAGTGGAGAAAACACCAAGTCACATGGGCATTTTATTACGTATTTCAGTGCAGTAGTAGTAGTATTTTATCCATTGTGCCACACAGCATTCCTCATCATGTGTTACTGGAACCCATTTTTTTTCTTTATTACTTTAGTTGTACTCATGGGATTGTGCTGACCCGCTGAATGGAATACATGAGATGCTGCATGTTGCATGCCAAAACAATAACTTCAGTTGAATATTTATGTCACCGAATGACAGTTCTCAGCATTCCCATGTAGTCTTGACTCAGCTTTTTAGATATAGTATCCCCAACATCTACAGAGACTGCTGGAAGCTGTATACAGCTCTGTGGCCAGTGTTTGAAATGCTTGTTATATGTCTACATTTAAGAATCCTAATGCAAACAAGATAACAATGTCTAAAAATGTTTTTTCCTGTTTTCAGGTGGAGATACAATTTTGTATTTGGTGTTTTTCTTAACACCTTTAACTGCAAGCCCATGTATACAGCACTCACAGGTAGGAGGACAGAAGCAATTGTCTTTTGACTTGTGGATGCAAGGGAACTAAGTAAAGGCATATTCATTATTCTCAGTCTTTACCTTTGTGTACATGTCTTAAACTGGCCATACATATAAAGATCCACTCATTTGGGGACGACAACATGAAGATGCAGCCCTCAGCCAACAGGATTTTTAAACCTGCCTGATGGAATTTTCCTAATGTTTAGCCAGATATCTGTTGGAAAGGCAGGAACAAACGACACCATCTGACTTTTATCTGATCCGACTTTACATTATATCTATAGGGGGATTCGATTTCATAGGATCATACAATCATGGCAAGATCAGATAAAATCTGACCCACAAATTCTGATCAAAATCTCTTGTTTAATTACCCTTAGAGCTGAGAGGTAGGACACAGGTTGGCTGCAAACTGGGGGGGGGGGAGATATTATTGTTCTTAGTGTCAGTTGTATAGATAATAGATCGAAAGGAATGACAAGAAAATACAGAATCGCTGAGCGCCTTAAGATCATTATGAAATGTTTATTTGTAGTTTAAAAGACACAATTCTACCCTACCACTTAATATTGTAATCTTTTTCAAGTAGGGTCCTCTGATCCCATTCATTACTCTGTAACAGGCCCGGACTGGAAATCTGTGGGTTCTGGCAAATGCCAGAGGGGCTGCTATAAGGTCCCATAGAAAGTCAATATTTAGTGGGCTGGTGGGGGCTGTTTGGGCCTCTGTGTGCGCCTTTTGGGCCAGTGTGTAGCTGAAATGCCAGGGCCTATTTTAATTCTCAGTCCGGACCTGCTCTGTAACCCTTGTTTGTTAAATTATTGTAAGACCCCTGTTTGTCATAAATAATTGTAAGCGCTGTGTGACTTACTGGCGCTATATAAATAAGTGATGATTATGACATTCATGCAGGTGTCCATTTTGTAATGCTGGCGATACACAGGCAGATTTATTCTCACTATTGCTCCCCTTCAGCTGTACACAGCTGTACTGCCTATGTACAGGCTCTTCTCAATGGCCTCCCTGACCGATATCCGGGCAAAAATTTATGTATGAAAATCCCATTGGGTGAGGACTGATTTGGTGCAATGATGCAGTTCCCGTTTATGACCTGCTTTTTGTCCCGGCTGCCAAATGATCAGATCAGCTTGCTTTGCCACAGGGGCTTGTTTTTACATAAGGGACAAATCTGCCAAAGCCCTAAAATTAAAGAAACTGACAGAAGTGGAACAGGACTGTCAGTTTAAATGTGCCTGTATATGTTAGAATTTTGATCTTTCACACACCATTGATTTGTTCATTTTCTCCACTATAATTAAAAGCATGAATTGTCAGAAACGCTGGTAGAAGCAAAATAATTCTACCTCTATTGGGCAATTCATCATTAAGTTGTGCTGATATTCGGGTGCCTTTAAAGGCACCTGATAAAAATGTTCCAACCTATCCTATTGCCGAGATAACCGATATCCAAAGCTTTTGCCGATATCGGTCACCTCGTCTCCCACCATACACACACCAAATATCGTACAAATAGTGTATGTATGGCCACCTTAAGGAGGAATGTAGTCAAAGATAAATAGAGCAACTAATAAAAAGGCAGGGTTCATCAGAAAATAACTCGTTTGAAAGGGTTTATTGGAACAGGAGCATAATAAATAAAGTAGGTACAACAGAAAAAGAGGAAGAACAAGACTGGCAACAAATGTATATTTGAAACATAGAGAAGGAGAGATACCAGATAAGCAAAGTCAACATAAGAAAGACAAAGGGAGGGAAGGGAAAAGTTAATTGATCAAAAGCAGTTGTTAAACCAGATATAATTAATTAATATTGAAACGCTGCAAATATTTTGCATTGATATGTAAGATACTCTGAGTACCCTCTTAAAGGGCACCAATCATGACCAAAATGATTTACTAAGTAAATACACTATGTGAAAGTTCAAGAAATCGAATTTTTAAAACAGTTAGAATTGTTTGTATAATGTAAATGATCAGCTCACTATTCCTTCTGCAAGATCTCCCCTATCTCCACTGCAGTACTAGCTGAGGCAGCCATCTTGGATTTCACTGGCTCCTCCTACCTATATCTTCCCAGCCAACTGTAGCTCTGAAATCTCGCACATGCTCAGTTCAAATTCATTGTTTGCTTATCAACCCTTCTAAGCTATTTTCAAATCAGCCAAACCTGTGTGTTAGCTGCTGTTCAGTAGTGCTGCCACCTGCTGGAAGTTAGCAGGTGGCAGCACTTCTAGTGGATACTTCTAGTGGAGGAGTTTACTAAAACAAGGCATTCTGGGTAGAATATTTAAAGCAGTGTTACAATCTGAGCATGCTCCTGAAATTTGCACATTAGAGTCTCTGTTAGAGTCTCAATATGGCCTCCATCAGTGAAAGAACCCATTTGACAAAGTAAGGGATTTTTTTAAAACCTGCAGTTTTTTCAAAAAACTATATATGTAGTTTGATTAAACATGTTTAGCTTGTACTGGTCAGATTGTTAATATGTGTTTGATTTTGGCTGTGATAGGTGCCCTTTAAGTCAAATACTATTGTATCTTTTACCTTGTATCTTTTTACATATTCACCTTGCTTATGCAACCAGTTTGTCAACATATGAACTGTTATGTTTATAAACTTGTTACTTAAAAAATTGCTTATCCAGCTAGCCACTTGTTCAGACTCTTCATCTCAGCATACTGTATAGCATCTATACTAAATGACTGCATAAGCAAGTATGCTAGAACTCTTGTGCCCTGACATGTATGTCACTCTTATAAGATAAGATGCTTGATCATGATCCCTGATTTGACAACAAGAGCCAGACAACATAAAAAAATACATTTTGGGAACAATTCATTTGCAGAGAAGAATTTGCATCCTAGAGATCATTATTGTGGCAAAATGCAATTTTATAATAAGTTGAGTAATATATACAATAATGGATTGCAATTTTTGAAGTGTAATAATCACTGTGTACATATTGTAACAAACACCTATCTTTATGTTAGTGGCATATTGCCACTTACGTATGCAGCTTTGTTCTTCATGGATGAATATTTCCATTTTGATATCTTTACAGGGCAAAATAGACTGTGGTAACAAAGGACTCCTACAAATCCCTGCTTCTCTCCCTGAGGGCCTCAAACATTTGGACCTCTCCAATAACTCCATCCATGTCTCTCAGCCCCTTCCAGAAAGTCTTTCTGAGGTTCATTTCTTGAATCTCTCCCATAACCCACTTAAAGTTCTTCCATCAAGGGCATTTCAAAATTTACCTCATCTTCAAACTTTGGATCTGAGCAGCTGCAGCATTGTTAGGCTAGATCCCCATGTCTTTAAAGGACTCATCAGTCTTAAAACACTGATACTTAAAAACAACAGCTTCAGAGCATTCAGCCTGGCAGACCTTCCTATACTGACCCGTCTAGACTTGAGAGAAACTTTGCTTACGTCACATCCTTTTCAGAACACCCACAGACATTGGTATTTCCAGTTGCTAACAGACAGTGGATTTTGTGAGTGCACAACAGAAGAAACTCTTCAGGATCCTGATCAGTATGGTGAGAATGCAAAAATAAAGACTAGCAAGTTAATAAGAAATCATACATATATATATATATATTAATATATAGGGTTAAATAGAGTTAACATTTGCTTTATTTCCTTATATGTATATATATATTTATGCTTATATCATATAGAAGTTGCCTTGCTGTTTCTTATAAGAACAATCAATGAAATTACATCCATAGACTGCAGAGTAACATTGGCCTCCAGTGGCCAAATTGCCTTAAAATGTTTTAGCACTGGGTTCATTTTATCTGCCTTGTCAGTCGCATATTCAGGCAATGCGTTTCATGACCTTGAGTGTCCACATATTACTTGATTTCCAATCCTATCATCCCTAAACAGAGCTATAGCATGATGGGAATTGTAACAGCTGTAGACTCAAGGTTAAATTTGTTAAATTGTCTGTAGCTGAAATAAGTTCATAACTTCAGCACATTGTTGTAAAATGAGTGAAATTTAAAGTACAGAATGTCTCATAACAGAGAAAGGACTTCAACCCACAAGATTTTATAAAGTTTTGAGGGGAAAATGTGTAGATTTTGTAATCTTATTGAAACACCTGATGCATAAACTTTAAGTTAAAATCATATATCAAGTTCAATTCTTGATGACTACGTTTTTGGAGATCCAGGAGAACACAGATGATATTTGGGGCACTTAGTAAAGGAAGTTAAACAGAAAAGTTTTGGCTTGTTCAATGATGAAGGGCAAACCAGAGCAAATTTCATACTTTTTTCATTTTTGTGTAGGACTTTTTTGTTCCTGCTCAAGGCATCTGATTGAGGAAAAAGCATTATCTGGACCTAGGGCTAACATCCGCTTTGCCCGGGATGTTAATGATTCTACCACTAATACATCATACAACCTCAGTAAGTCTTGTGAAAAGAAACTTGCATTCATCTGAAAGTGAACAAAAATTAAGCATAATCTATACGACTTTTGTTATTACAAGGTACGTTAATGACTCTGTAAGTTCATTGTAATTCACTGACAAAAATGTTGTCTAGTTATGCTTTCACTTTGTCACATGCAAAGGACAAATTCAAGATTCTTTCATGTTTTTATGAAAAGGATTCTGACACAAGGACCTTATTTACAATATACTATGGGCACCTGAGGGCCCATGGCGGCTGCCTTAGCTGAGCAGCCCTCAAGTGCTTATATGGTAAAACGTAAATTTTAGCTACCTGTTCAGATTTTTTTAGATTCAATTTCAGTTTAAAGGATAGTTTTTTCTATTCTGTGTAAGCATTGCTCTATTTACTGATAAACATTTGGCTTTTATTTTTCCAGCTTCTCCTGCACCTGCCAAAGCAACGACAAGTGGCAGAAGCTGGCCGTATCTAGTTGGATTTATTGTGATTGCTATCTGCTTGTCGATTCTCATTGCAATGGCTGCCAAGTGCAATGTGTTCCATCGATACATCCGCAGCTACCGCCACCGTCCTTTGCCAGAAAATGACTGGATTAATCAGTCCCAAACAGAACTTCCAGGGGTACCACTGCCTCCAAATGAGGATGAAGACGGATTTATAGAAGACAACTACATTCAGCCAGAAGATCACCATGATGAGGAGGAAGATGACAATCTTGAAAGAATGTATGATATCTAATATGCAAGATAGAGGGTTCAGTCAATACAATACACACTCCATAGGTCAAGGACTGAGAAATAGAAAGAGATGTAACTATAAATGTGCTGGCCCAATTTTATGGATAGCTACACCCACCATTCTATATGTAAATATTAATCATGTTTCTACTCCAGTGCCCAAGTGTATTCTGACTGTGATAAGTTGGCATACATTTTCCACTTTTTAAAAATTTTCTTTGAAAAAACACCCAGTTCAATAAATGTCTTTAAAATGTATAATGGCTACTGTTTCACCTTTAAATTAACTTTTAGAATGATTTACAGATTGTTATTCTGAGACTGCAATTAGTCTTAAAGGAGTTGTTCACCTTCCAACACTTTCTTCAGTTCAGTTGGTTTCAGATAGTTCACCAGAAATAAAGACTTTTCTAATAATGAAGTGTAAAGTGTCATTTTTCACCTTCTAAAAACTCTGGGAGGGGGGGTCGCCGACCCTGTAAACTGTTCTAAATTGATATGTTTAGTTGATACGTTTCTTATCTTTGTTCCTGCTGAGCAGAAATGTATTAACTAAATGTTGCAAAATTACATGGTTAGTTACATAGTTAAATTGGGTTGAGAAAAGACAAAGTCCATCAAGTTCAACCCCTCCAAATGAAAACCCAGCATCCACACACACACCCCTCTCTACTTTTAATTTAAATTCTATATACCCATACCTAACTATAGAGCTTAGTTTCACAATAGCCTTTGATATTATGTCTGTCCAAAAAATCATCCAAGCCATTCTTAAAGGCATTAACTGAATCAGCCATCACAACATCACCCGGCAGTGCATTCCACAGCCTCACTGTCCTCACTGTGAAGAACCCCCTACGTTGCTTCAAATTAAAGTTATTTTCTTCTAATCTAAAGGGGTGGCCTCTGGTACAGTGATCTACTTTATGGGTAAAAAGGTCCCCTGCTCTTTGTCTATAATGTCCTCTAATGTACTTGTAAAGTGTAATCATGTCCCCTCGCAAGCGCCTTTTTCCCAGAGAAAACAACCCCAACCTTGACAGTCTCCCCTCATAATTTAAGTCTTCCATCCCTCTAACCAGTTTAGTTGCACGTCCCTGCACTCTCCAGCTCATTTATATCCCTCTTAAGGACTGGAGTCCAAAACTGCACTGCATACTCCAGATGAGGCCTTACCAGGGACCTATAAAGAGACATAATTATGTTTTCATCCCTTGAGTTAATGCCCTTTTTTATGCAAGACAGAACTTTATTTGCTTTAGTAGCCACAGAATGACACTGCCCAGAATTAGACAACGTGTTATCTACAAAGACCCCTAGATCCTTTTCAGTTTAGGGCTATTCCACACGGGGAGATAGCGACGCGTTTGCGGTCGCGGCGACAAAGCGCCGCGACAGTCGCCGCGACCGGCGCAGGCGACAGTTTTGTATGGGCGCCTATGTAAAAACGCCTGTGCTAACCACACGAGGCGATGCACTTTTCAACAGTCGCCTGAAAAAGCCTGGCGAGGCATTTTCAGGCGACTGTTGAAAAGCGCATCGCCTCGTGTGGTTAGCACAGGCGTTTTTACATAGGCGCCCATACAAAACTGTCGCCTGCGCCGGTCGCGGCGACTGTCGCGGCGCTTTGTCGCCGCGACCGCAAACGCGTCGCTATCTCCCCGTGTGGACTAGCCCTAAGGAAAGTCCCAGCACACTGCCATTTAGTGTATAACTTGCATATATATTATATTTGCCAAATTGTAACAGTTTAGACTTTACAGTCTGCACCTGATTTACTGAGCTGCCAAACTGAAACACCAGAGACAGAGACATTAAACTCTATAGTTGTAGTTTGGAAAAACTGTAAAAATTGGAAAGTAATTTAAAGTCTTTATTTCTGGTGAACAATCCGAAAACAAATGAACTGAAAAAATGTGTTTTGAATGTGAACCACCCCTTTTATTTTTTTTTATTATTTGTGCTTTTTTAACTATTTAGCTTTTTTGTTCAGCAGCTATGCAGTATTGAATTTCAGTAGGTATCTGGTTGCTAGGGTCCAAAGTAACCTAGCAACCAGGAAAGATATTTGAAAGAGAATACGAATAGACGAGGGCCTACATAGAAAGATTAGTAATTAAAAGTAACAATAAAATTGTAGACTCATGGAGCAACCATTTTTCTGGCAGTGACCACCATTTGAAAACTGGAAAAAGTCAGAAGAGGAAGGCAAATAATTTAACAGCTATATAAAAAATGAAGACCATATGTAAATTTGTAAGAATAGGCCATTTTTCACCATACTAAAAGTTAACATAATAGTGAACCACCCCTGTAACTGATAATAGTGTATATATGTATAGTTTTTGTTCCAAAGTTGGGAAGCCCGGTTTCTTATTTTGCTCTATCTGCTTGCCTTAAAAAAATGCATTCACTGGGGAATAAAATGAAATAACTGAGATTTACTTTTCTATGGGGATGCAAAACTTTGGGGCACATTTACTAAGGGTCGAATATCGAGGGTTAATTAACCTTCGATATTTGACCATCGAAGTAAAATCCTTCGACTTCAAATACCGAAGTCGAAGGATTTACCGCAAATACTTCGATCGAAGGAAAAATCGTTTGATCGAACGTTTAATCCATCGATTGAAGGATTTTCCTTCGATTCCCCAGTGAATGCAAAAGTCCTCTGCACTCAACCCATTATCAATATATTTAAGACAGAGACATTTTGTGCATACTGCTACTGAAAAATGCCTTACCCTTTGTAAAATGTATAATGAAGCAATAGAATTCTTAAATGAATCAGATAAAATTAAGCGTAGGACTGGCCAGATATGACTTTGACGTAGTTGTCCAGCTTAAATATATTGCAATATATGGACAAACAATCCCTATTTTGTTTAAAGGGTAAGGCATTTTTTAGTAGCAGTATGCACAAAATGTCTCTGTCTTAAATATATTGATAATGAGTTGAGTGCAGAGGACTTTTGTATTTGTCTATATGTATTTTGTGGTCACACCCTCATTGCACCCCCGCCTAATGGTTTTAAAAAATAGTGGTGAGCACAACTTTCCCTTGTTTGATATATATACATTTCCACTCATCTGGATTAAATAAAAATAGTGTATTCAACACTGTATAAAATCACAAATATTTCTGAACACTAAAGCATTATTGCTGTATTCCTCCATTTAAGAATATATAGCAGTTGATTTCCCATCACAGGTGAAAAAACAAAATGCTTAAGTGGTTAACTGTTCATAAGCAAAGCTATTTCAAACCCTTAAGAACATTTGCATTTTACATACAAGACCTACCCCGCAGACATGGCTACAACAAAAGCGTTTAGTTTGGGGGAGGACAGGTGGGCTGTTTTGCTCAGCTGCACTAGCTAAAAATACTTTTATTTTCTTTTTCTAATTGACCTTGTCACCAAAAATAAAGGAAGGTTTAAAGTACAGTCGGTAGTAAGAGCTGAAAATACCTAAATACCAATCAAATTAGCACACTGTGGGTTCATTCACTAACCAGGTTCATACTCCAGTATTGCAAAATCAGGTGCCAGCCAGATTCAGTCCAATAGAATATAAAACACCATTGTGTTTTTTATATTATTTAGTGGTTATTATTTTTATTATTTATATTTATATGGCTCAGACCAGGCTCGGATTTGTGGAAAGGCCACCTAGGCCCGGGCCTAGGGTGGCAGGGTTTTAGGGGGGCGGCATGCTGTCCAACCACACCCACATTGGTTCAGAAACACTGGGGATGCGCTGGAGATAAAATCATTTTTTACATTTCCTGTGCGCCAATCCCCATTGCTCCAGTCCAGATAATGAGAATATAATGTATTATACTTACAAATTCCATATTTGGCACCATATTGTTTTTAGTGTATATTTATCCTTGCATTCAGATGTGCACCCAAAGCTTAATAATGGATGATGATAGATGGGGTAAGAAGGCCAGATTTAATGCAGCCTATGTGAAGTGAAAGGGACTTATCCTAAATCTTAATGAGAATGACTAGGCCATATCTAACCCTTACTTGTCTCCACAAGAAATACCCTTTCCTGTCATATTGAACCCTAAGAATGCTCTACTGGGACAAATTAATGTCTTCCAGGGTACGGCTCTGCACTGAGTTTTTTGCAATGAGATATGTGTACTCCTCCACTGGAGAGCACAAACCCCTTCTTCAATTTATGGTTCTTCATAATTTACAAAACCCTCTTACTAATTTAAAAGAGAACTAAAGCTAAACTAAAGAAATAGGGCAGAAATGTTGTACATTATGTTTTGGGCTTCTGTACTAGCCCAAGGCAACCACAGCCCTTTAGCAGCAGTGTCGGACTGGGCCGGCGGGAAAACGGGAAAAAACCCGGTGGGCCCCGGCCCTCATGGGCCCCCGTCGGCCCAGTCATGTTTCCAGATCGGGCTCCCCCTTGAATAAAGTCTCTGCCGCTCCACCGCTTAGCGCAGGCACGCAGTGCGAGGGAGTTTGTGCAGGCGCGCACTGCACAGACGTTCGTGCAGGTGCATGCCGCTCCTGCGCGAATGCTGGTGCGGCATGCACCTGCACGAACGTCTGTGCAGTGCGCAGATGGAGAGAGAGGCCCGAGAGAGGCCCCCCAGTGACTGCTTGGAGGGGCCTTCATGGGGCCCCCATTACTATAGTCCGACACTGTTTAGCAGGGAAGATCTTTGTATCCAAATATGCCCCAGTAGCCCCCCATCTTCTTTTCTGCTGATTCACTGCACATGCTCTGTGCTGATGTCAGCTTAGGGACCGACAAAATATATTGAATATATATTGTAGAAGTCAGAGGGGATAAATCATAGATAGCAGATATATATCCCCCTTCTTTAGATTTTGTGCCTTTCCTTTAAGAGACACCACAGGGTTAACCAGGCAGAGGTGTGGGCAGCAGGTGAATGTGTGTATGAGAGTAGGAACTGATTTGCTTGGGTCTGACAGAAAGTTGGAGACTTCTGCTTTGGTATTCACCTGTGGGATTCCCTAAAAGCCCCCATACACAGGCAGATATCAGCTGCTGACAGATTAAGTCTATGATGGGCTTCCTGATCGATATCTGGTCAAAAGTCAGCCAGATGTCGATCAGCCATGCTTTAAAATTAAGCAGCATGCAGTCCTCGATCCGACCGTCAGTTTTTTCCTCGTTGTGATCTGATCGTTTATTTTATTGACCCATCCATTAATGTAATGCATTTTCCACGTGTAACTTGCAAACTCTTGGATATATAATTCCTGTATAAGTACATACCAGATGAATATGGAAATCCTTTTAAATCCACAAACTGTGGCCAGTTTTCCCTTTGGCTGACTGTATATGGACTGTTTTTTAAAGGAGCATATTTCAGCCAGCAAAGAAGCACCAAAACTGCGACTGCTGCCTCTCTAAACTAGAGTCTGCTACCTCTATGGTTGCCACCTGGCTGGTATTTTACCGGTAAAGCACCCACCAAGGCCGGGGCCGGTATTACAATGTAGTTGCCGGTAATTTGTAATACCCTTAAAAAAAAAACCCCTTGGCCCGCCCCCAATTCGCTGAGAACTTACCATTATTTTCAGTCTTCTGTCCATTGCTTCGCCCCTTTTGTGTAATGGCACGTGGCTCCGCCCCTTTGGGCGCAGATCGCCCCCTTTTGTGCCCGCCCCCCCAATGGCTGGTAAACTATTTCAAAAAAGGTAGCAACCCTAGCTACCTCCCGTTGCCTTCAATGGAAAGCTCCTGACACTGCCTTAACAGGTTCTCACTGAAGTCAAGGGAGGTTGGCAGGGAAGGTTTCAGGTGTCACCAGACATAATATTAATGCACTGAATCCACTATTTTAGGATTCAGCCGAATCCTTTGTGAAAGATTTGGAAAAAACCAAATCCAACCCCTAATTTGCATATGTAAATTAGAGGAAAAGAGAACTGCACTTGCAGGTAAGACATTTTTGTATTCCTTGTTTGTGTGATGAAAAGTATGTGATTTTTTTGGATTCGGTTCAGCCAGGCACTTTGATTCCAAAAAAAACTCACATGTCCCTACTGCAGCCACTCTTGCATCGTGTCCAGTCCAAACAGTGTGGTGGTTTCCTCATACTGGTCTCCATCCAGTGGACATTGCATGAATACAACTTACGATTTACTCATGCGACCCACAATAAAATAATAGATTTTTTAGACATCACGTTGGAAGGAACGAATGTTGGTGACATTCAATGTGATCTCTATGTAAAACCAATATCTAGGAATACTTTATTGAGGGCTGATAGCTGTCATCCTCGACCAGTTTTGGGGGGAATCCCAGTTGGGCAGTTTTTGCGACTTAGACGCATATGCACCACTTGGGACTCCTTTAATAGACAGGCGATGATACTCTGGGACAAATTAATTGAGAGAAAATATGATGTTACTGTGATAAAGAAAGCTTATGAAAGAGCAGTTAGTACCTCAAGGGAAGAGCTCTTACATTCAGCCACAAATAGAAATAACAAGAGGAAAACACACAAAAACGTGACCAAGAAACATGATGGATCTAATATCTATTTTATTACCAAATACAGTAATCAGGCTGATCAAATAAGGAGGATAATAGATAAAAGGCTGGATGTATTAAAGGTTGATCCCCTATTGGATAGAAGAGTACTGGGGAGTTTGAAGTATGTATTTAGAAGGAGTAGGACTATCTCTAATGACGTATCCCCCAGCTTATATCAACCTAAAAATGGAGAAATGAAAACAAACAGAAATTGGTTAGCGAAGCAGGGTTCATTCAAATGTGGAAAGAATAGATGCAAAGTGTGTAAACACATATTAGTACAAAACTTTTTTGAGAGTATGATATCAGGAGAGAAATATCCCATAAAAAGCTATATAAATTGTGATTTGAGGGGTCTTGTTTATTTAGCGACATGTAGTTGTGGTATACAATACGTGGGTAGAACCTACCGATCACTGAAAGAGAGAGTGAGAGAGCATTTAATACCCATAGATCTTGATAAAATAGAAGAAACAAATTTTTCGAATAAACGGACTTCCGCTATAAGTAAACACATTATGTGCAGACATGGGGGTGACTTCTCCCATGTTAAATTTCGAGGTATAGAACATGTCAAATTGGGACCACGTGGAGGTGATATTAAGAGAATAATTGATCAAAGAGAATTTTTTTGGATCTTTACTCTGAGAACTAGGCATCCACATGGTCTCAATAATGACTGGGAGGTAACATGCTTTTTCCAGCCTTAATGTGAGTACAATAATATATGTATGTGTATATTGGATGCCTTATAAATGTCCTTTTTATAATATTATATAATGATAAATGCTAGCTGTAACCAATATGACTTGTAACAAACAGAGCTTAGAATGTCTGTTTATTTTATTTTATATCTGAGATTTTTTTAATGAACACAGGTATATTATCTGTATTATCTGTATTATCATTGGTGTATGCTATAAACCACCTCGTATAAGTGTCGAGTATGAAGCCGAGCTACTCTTGCAGATACAAGCGGCTTCACAGCTGGGTCAAGTTGTTGCTATGGGTGACTTCAATTATCCAGACATTGACTGGGGTAATGGGGTTGCTAAGACAGAAAAAGCTAGTAGGTTTGTAAATATGCTGAATGACAACTTTTTATTCCAGCTCGTTCAAGAACCTACTAGGAATAACTCTCTTTTGGACCTTGTAATAACTAACAATACTGAACTCATCTCTAACATTTGTGTGGGTGAGCATTTAGGGAATAGTGATCATAACATGGTCTCCTTTGAGATTCTGATGCAGAAGCAATTCTATAAGGGAGTAACTAAAACACTAAATTTCAGACGTGCAAACTTTGACAGTATAAGGGCATCTCTGCAACATATTAAGTGGGAAATGCTTTTCACAGGGTTAAACACAGAACAAAAATGGGAAGTCTTTAAAATGCTGCTTAATAAATATACTTGTCAGTATATTCCACTTGTAAGCAAGGAACGTCGTTGCAAAGCAAAACCTTTTTGGTTCAATAGAAGCGTTGGTGTTGAGGTGGGTAAGAAAAGACGTGCTTTTAAGGCTTTCAAGTTAGCTGGTACAGCCGAATCATTTATAAGGTACAAGGAGGCCAATAAATCATGCAAAGAAGCTATAAGGCAAGCTAAAATTGCTATAGAAAAGGATATTGCAGCAAGCAGTAAAAAAAATCCAAAATTATTTTTTAAATATGTCAATAGTAAAAAAATGAAGCAGGAAGGGGTGGGACCCTTACTATCAGAGGGGGGTCAGCTGGTTGATGAAAACAAAATAAAAGCGCAGATTCTGAACTCGTATTTTTCATCTGTGTACACAAATGAAGAACCAGTAAGTGAAGGTTTCCTTCTTAACAGTCCCAATTCTAGTAATACAACTAATGATGCATGGTTCACACATGAAGAAATTCAAAAGAGACTTGAACATGTTAAGATTAACAAAGGTCCAGGGCCAGATGGTATTCATCCCAGGGTAATTAGCGAGCTTAGCTCTGTGATTGCCAAACCTCTTTACTTAATTTTTTAGGATTCATTGAGATCTGGCATTGTGCCGAGAGACTGGCGAATTGCTAATGTGGTGCCTCTATTCAAAAAAGGATCCCGTTCTCAGCCTCAAAACTATAGGCCAGTTAGTCTGACGTCAGTATTAGGAAAGCTTTTCGAAGGGTTAATAAAGGATAAGATACTGGACTTCATAGCAAATCATAATACTATGAGTTTGTGCCAGCATGGTTTTATGCGTAATAGATCTTACCAGACTAACTTAATTTCTTTTTACGAGAATGTAAGTAGAGACCTCGATTCTGGGATGGCAGTGGATGTGATTTACTTAGACTTTGCTAAAGCATTTGATACAGTACCACACAAAAGGTTACTGGTTAAATTAAGGAATGTTGGCCTGGAACATAGTATTTGTACCTGGATAGAGAACTGGCTAAAAGATAGACTACAAAGAGTGGTGGTAAATGGAACATTTTCTAATTGGACCAGTGTTGTTAGTGGAGTACCGCAGGGCTCTGTACTAGGTCCCTTGCTTTTCAACTTGTTTATTAATGACCTGGAGGTGGGCATTGAAAGTACTGTTTCTATTTTTGCAGATGATACTAAATTGTACAGAACTATAGGTTCCATGCAGGATGCTGCCACTTTGCAAAGTGATCTGTCTAAACTGGAAAACTGGGCAGCAAACTGGAAAATGAGGTTCAACGTTGATAAATGCAAGGTTATGCACTTTGGCAAAAATAATATAAATGCAAGTTATACACTAAATGGCAGTGTGTTGGGAGTTTCCTTAAATGAAAAGGATCTAGGGGTCTTTGTAGATAACACGTTGTCTAATTCTGGGCAGTGTCATTCTGTGACTACTAAAGCAAATAAAGTTCTGTCTTGCATAAAAAAGGGCATTAACTCAAGGGATGAAAACATAATTATGCCTCTTTATAGGTCCTTGGTGAGGCCTCATCTGGAGTATGCAGTGCAGTTTTGGACTCCAGTCCTTAAGAGGGATATAAATGAGCTGGAGAGAGTGCAGTGACGTGCATCTAAATTGGTTAGAGGGACGGAAGACTTAAATTATGAGGGTAGACTGTCAAGGTTGGGGTTGTTTTCTCTGGAAAAAAGGCGCTTGCGAGGGGACATGATTACACTTTACAAGTACATTAGAGGACATTATAGACAAATGGCAGGGGACCTTTTTACGCATAAAGTGGATCACCGTACCAGAGGCCACCCCTTTAGACTAGAAGAAAAGAACTTTCATTTGAAGCAACGTAGAGGGTTCTTCACAGTCAGGACAGTGAGGTTGTGGAATGCACTGCCGGGTGATGTTGTGATGGCTGATTCAGTTAATGCCTTTAAGAATAGCTTGGATGATTTTTTGGACAGACATAATATCCAAGGCTATTGTGATACTAAGCTCTATAGTTAGTATAGGTATGGGTATATAGAATTTTAATTAAAAGTAGGGAGGGGTGTGTGTATGGATGATGGGTTTTCATTTGGAGGGGTTGAACTTGATGGACTTTGTCTTTTTTCAACCCAATTTAACTATGTAACTATATAAGGCACAGGATATCCTGTGACCTCACCTCTGATGAAGTGCCAGAAAGAGGCATGAAACGCGTCAGGTGATCCAACATGTCATAGAGTAGGAGTACATCTGTAATAGATGCCTGTTTGTTGTTTTAATTATACAAAATAAAGCCGGACAATAATTTTATCCTATGTGTGTGGATTGGTTCTCTCACCCACCAAAACCCTCTACAGGCACTTTGATTCGGCCAAATCCGAATCTTGCTGAAAAAGGCCGAATCCTGAACCTAGATTCATTGCATCTCCAATCACCAGCTGGGCAGTGTACAAAGTGCAGAACAAGCAAGGCCGGATTTACACAGTGGGCACCCCTAGGCCCACTGTCATTCGTTGCCCCCATCCCTCCCTTTTTTTTTATTTACATACATTTTCATCATTAGGACTGGAGCAATGGGGGATTGGTGTACGGAGATTTAAAAATCTATTGTATCTCTGCTCATCCCTAGTGTTTCTGAACCAATGTGGGTGTGGTTGGGCTGCATGCCGCCCCCTAAAATCTTGCTGCCTGTGCCTTGGTGGCCTCTACACAAATCCAGGCCTGAAAACAAGGATGCATTAAACCATTTAGTTCACTTTTGAAACTACCTTTTGCCATTACAGAATTGCCGCAGGCCTCTGTGCTCCATTTTTGACCCGCTGTTGTCTCCTGCATTTGGCAGCACTCAACTCAGAGGGTAGTGGGGGACACATAATCAGCAAGGGATGCAGCAGCAGGCCACAGTGGGACTCTATGCTTAAAGCAGGCACTAAGGACAGGGACATTGTTCACCCAGAAACATTTGAGTACAGCTTGGCTTTTTGTCATGTACTAAAAGCTACAGCTATAGTATTTATTTTGCGGGTTTCCCCCCTGATTAATCATAATAGATATTCTGTCTAAAATGATTTATTTGTGGACTCTGTTCATGGCTCAAGAAAAAACATAATGAATACTGTCACTGACAACAACACAGTAAGAAATGAAGACTCTAAAATGACAAGACAACCACAACATTTATTTTTTTACTAAATGTCATTTAAAATATCTAATATATATATTAGCATCTCATTAAATTATCATCTTCAGTGTAAAATATAAAATATATACATTTAATGTTTAAATTATTGCATCTCAGATGCCTGAAATTCTTCCCCAACATTTGGAAAATACACAGCTTTCCACATTGCTTCCTTGTCAGAACCAAACCCATCAAGCAATTTATATGACTAAATTACTTCAGAACTCACACAGTGCATACATCAAATTCATACCATAATTGCTGGATATCTGTCACAATCATGAACCTTAAAATGAGAATAAAATTAGAGTAAGTGATCTGCATTGACAGCTGAATTTTATGTTTGCCTCATTTATTCTGGTTGTATGTCAATTGTCTTCAGTTATATAAATTTGCATTGTGTTGAATTAAGCATGGGCAATCTCCATGAGAACCAGATAAAGTTAGTGCTAGTTAGTAATGTAGACTCCTGTTAAAACTAATTAGTTGTACCACTCAAACACAAAGTACTTGTTAGTACAGAGAAAGGTGTAAAAAAAAAAATGATTCAGCTTATTTCTACATTCATTTTATGTAGAGTAGGAATGAATTTAATGTAGAGTAGGAATGAATTTAAAGGGATTCTGTCATGATTTTTATGATGTAGTTTTTATTTCTAAATTACACTGCAAATAATTTACTCTACAATATAAAATTTAGTTCCTGAACCAGCAAGTGTATTTTTTTCAAGTTGTAATATTGGTGTGTAGGCAGCCATCTCAGATCATGTTGCCTGGTCATGTGCTTTCAGAAAGAGACAACACTTTAGGATGGAACTGCTTTCTGGCAGGCTGTTGTTTCTCCTACTCAGTGTAAATGAATGTGTCTCAGTGGGACCTGGATTTTACTATTGAGTGCTGTTCTTAGATCTACCAGGGAGCAGTTATCTTTGTGTTAGGGAGCTGCTATCTGGTTAACGTCCCATTGTTCTGTTGTTAGGCTGCTGGGGGAGGGGGAAGGCAGGGGGGTGATATCACTCCAACTTCCAGTACAGCAGTAAAGAGTGACTGAAATTTATCAGTGCACATGTCTCAAGTCACATGACCAGGGACAGCTGGGAAATTGACAATATGTCTAGCCCCATGTCAGATTCCAAAATTAAATATAAAAAAATCTGTTTGCTCTTTTGAGAAATGGAATTCAGTGCAGAATTCTGCTGGAGCAGCACTATGAAAGCAATACTGACAGGTTCCGAAAAAAATCATAGGAACGTGTCAGTATAAAGTAAATGCTGCACCAGTAATCGTTCCCCGAAAAGCCCCCTGCAAAGCCGTCCCAGCCCCGCGAATCTGTGTGCTGCCGACTTGCTGACGCTAGTAACGGATCTTCTGGGTTGCTTCAGTGACGCTGGGCTGGGGGCAGAGCGATCCTTCCATAGGCTGAATTCCTATTTTCATTTGTAACAGCCTATGGAAGGATCGCGCCGCCCCCAGCCCAGCGTCACTGAAACGGCTCAGAAGGACTTTTAGCTGTGTCGCAGGGTCGGGTGAACACAGGTTTGAGGGGGGCTGGGGGAAGCTTTGAGGGAAACGATTATGTGTGCAGAATTTTTATAGGAACGTGTCAGTATCAATTTAACTGATGCGTTTTGATGTAACATTTTTTCTTCCATGACAATATCCCTTTAAATATAATATACGGATATGAATATGCCCTATGTGTCATTAGCCTTAAGTTCTAAAACTGTTCTGTTTTAAATAGCTTATGTGTATCTGTACGTTAAACAAATTTATCACGCTTTTCTAAGGTGTTATTTGCCCTTTAAAGTGGTACACTCTGTAGGAGAGTGTAGGAAAATTAAAATTAAGTTCACCGACCTTGCCACGGAAAACTGTTCAACTGTCTTGCTGTTTTTGGTAAAAGCATAAGAAAAGTGCTGGCGCTCACAAGCATTTCACATTTAAATCTATGGAAGTTGTCGGGGGGCTCTGAAGATCTAGAACTTCCCCGGTAACAGATGTAAGTTATAAATACCATACCAAACTATCATCCTGTTGAAAAAAATGCACAAGTTTTTACTGCACAAAAGTTAATTTCTATTTCGCTGTGTTTAGTTAGTCCAGTATATGAATTATGCTCTTCTATGGTAAAAACTGTCCATCTTAGAGCGAGAGACACAAACGAGAACTGCGGTCTCATGGTGCTTCCTGTTTCTGTCTTCTGGGACATAAATGTGCTAAAAAACTTCCCTACCCACCCATTTACTGACACTGCAACTTAACTTCTTTGCATTCCTGATCTTTGTGAGGTCCTTTGTTATTTACTCTTAACGCTGGCCTAGCTTTTAGTGAGCAGATATAAATACAATCTCGCTTTAAATTAACATTAAAGACAATACTAGGGACCTTGCTATCTGCGCATAGAAAAACACAGCAAACATACATAGTGGCCACATGATTAACCCCCATAAACACACACCAATTGCACCTCTTGCTGAACCTACGGTTTATTTTGATGTGGAAGGTGGATGACAATAATGGTAGTGTTCTACTCTGTGAACCACTGTTCTTTTCATTCTTGTTGTGAGTAGGAATAAAAGGAAGTGAATGCTAAATGTAATCCTCTTTTTAACAGGCAAATTTTAAAGAGATGTTTTGCAGTCCATAAACATAATGGTCTTGACCATCTCATCGTCATGTGAAAGTACTCAATTTGTCCTGCAGCTCATGAACATCTTCATGAACACAGTATCAAGGCAGGAACTTAGTCCACCCTTTTGTTAAATGAGGAATAAGTCAATTGATCAAAGTATTACCATGTTGTTTTATTATTTAAAAGGGTGGCTCACTTTTAAGTCAACTTGTAGTATGTTACAGAATGGCTAATTCTAAGCAACTCTTTTATTGGTCTTCATCATGTATTTTTTATAGTTTTTAAATGATTTGCCTTCTTCTTCTGACTATCTCCAGATTTCAAACAACTGCTCTGTAAGGCTACAACTTTATTGTTATTGCTGCTTTTTTTTTAACTCATCTTTCTATTCAGGCCCTCTCCTATTGATATTCCAGTGTCTTATAGAAATCAATGCATGGTTACTAGGGTAATTTGGACCCTAGCAACCAGATTGCTGAAATTGCAAAATGAAGAGCTGCTGAATAAAAAGCTAAATAACTCAAAAACCACAAATAATAAAAAATTAAAACCAATTGCCAATTATCTCAGAATATCGCTCCCTATATCATACTAAAAGTTAACTCAAGGGTGAACAACCCCTTTTATTAAGAAAATAGGCACCAAAGGAGGAAAAAAGAGAGATGGTAAGCTTTAAAAACTGGTGCTTCAGTTTTATGTAAATTTTGCATATATTGCATTGATGAGCTGAAGATTGAAGCATATTGCATGTTGCATAGTGTGGCTTTGCAATTAATTCACTCCAATTAACTGTACAGTTAGCTCAAGGTGCATATAAGATGCCTTATGCATGCATTTGGCTGCAGTTACCACCAGTCATCTCAAGAACACCATCATAGCAGCAAGAGCAAACGAGTATAAAGCTGATGTAACTCAATTTTTATTGTTTTTTTTTTTCCTGTACAGGTCCTTTGCTATTCATCAACAACTCAGACTTCCAAACTGCTGCCTGATTGCTAGAGTAATTAAGCCCTAGCAACTTGACTTCATTTAGAGTAAAATTTCTGCAATAATTCAAAAACCACAAAACATAAAAAACCGAAGACCAGAATAAAGTTATATCTCAGAATACCACAGCTTACATCATGCGTAAAGATGTCATCCAGCTGAATATTGCAGCCTGTGGCATAAGCAATTAACCTTTAGGGCCAGGGCACACGCTGCTATTTCGGGAGATTAGTCGCCCATGGACAAATTGCTTCTTCTTCAGGCGACTAATCTCCCCGAACTGCCTTCCTGCCGGCTAGAATGTAAATCGCCCGCGGGATGGCAGTCGGTTCACTTTGGCTTTCCAAAGTCGCCCGAAGTTTCCTCGTTAGGCAACTTCGGGCGACTTTGGAAAACGAAGCTCTCCAAGCACCATCTTGCCGGCGATTTAGATTCTAGCCATTAGGGAGGCAGTTTGGGGAGATTAGTCGCCCGAAAAAGAATCTATCTGTTGCTGGGCAACTAATCTCCCGAAATAGCAGCGTGTGTCCTTACCCTTAAGATGAATTTTGGTATTTTGCAGAATGTCCTATCCTTAGAAAAATATCAGCTTGTCTTAACATAATTTATAGTTTTTTAATCAGCTTTTAAATTTTCATTCATTGTCCCCAGCAGCCAAATTCTATTGCTCTGTGAGGCTACAATTTTATTGTATTGGATTTTTTTATTACTTATGTTTCAGCCCTCTCCTATCTATTTCCAGTTTCCCATTTCAGACCACTACCTGGCTGCTAAGGTAAATTGGACCCTAGCCATCAGATAGCTGCTGAAATTTCTAACCGCAGAGCTGTTGAATAAAAAGTTCAATAATAAAAAAAAAAGACACAAAAATAAAAAATGAAGACCAATGGCAAATTGTCTCAGAATTTCAATGCCTACATCATACCAGAACTGCCCTTTTAAACATACTCATTATATATCAGTTGCATAAATAGAAAGGAAATGAAAATGATGGAATAGCAATGTGTAAGGCTAATATTACCCATACTAAAAGTAAAAAAAACAAAAAGGAGAGACCGCTCAAGCTCACCGCTCGTTCCTCCCTTTGCCAGGTGCTCAGTCTCCAGTGTACCCATTGTTTCCAATAACAAAACTCAACATAGACGGCACTTCTGGACAAAATTTAATATAGCAGGTAGCTGGACAAAACCTAACGCGTTTCGGGATCAAATCCCTTACTCATAGGGACCTATGATTAAGGGATTTGATCCCGAAATGCATTGTTTTATCCAGCTACCTGCTATATTAAATTTTGTCCAGAAGTGCCGTATATGTCGAGTTTCGTTAATATTACACATACGGTAGTTGATTTTCCAGCAGTTTTTTCCTGGCAGTGAAAAAACTGAAGATTATGTCCCCTACCTCCACATCTATGTGTCCAGTGACAGAAATGCAATCTACCTGTCACTGTGCACATAGATATCAGTTAAAAAAGTCCTTCCAGCACATGACCTTGATGAGCAATGGTGGATTGTGACTTTTAGCCCACCTCATATTAACCTTACTGGCTTCATATTTTGTTACCATAGGTTAGAAAATTTCCTAGTTATATATGAACGGAGAACATGTCAGTTTCTAGTATAGAAAATAGTTTTTTGAAGAAGGTGATAGGGTAAGCAGGTTTAGCATCACAAATATGTTTACCATGAAAATCCTTCTTACTATTCTGCATCATTTATATAAAGAAAAATATTGTATCGTTCATTGTATGCACATCTAAAGCAAGGAGCCACAAGTCACAGACTCTATGTACTTTGCCTTTTGTTGGCTCATGCAGTGTGTGCAGCTCAGATAAGTTTATTGTTTTGGTTTGCTGTACTTTTGTTTAGATAAGGTTGGCCATACTGGAGGTTGTATTCTGTAGGTGTGTTCCACTCAGTTGCCCGGAGATAAAGAACACATTTATGTTCCTGGGATGAAAGCGACTGGAGGCACAAGATTTGCATATTATTACTATCACGTATATCAAAATTGCAAAAAGCATAACAACCCCAACAGTTATAAGTGTCACTCCTACAGTGTGCATGGTGATCAGTACTGTAGAGGACCCGGGTGTTTCTCCAGAGAAAGACAATACAAGAAGAGCTACACCGCATGCAAGGATAATAATTGCACTGCATACAAAAACCACAGTATCTGATAAGCCACCACTTTTCAACATGTCAATGTGGTCACGTCTTTGAACACAATGCATATCCTGCACAGCAGAGCTCAGTAGTTGCTTGAGTAAGACTAGCAGGGCTAAAATGCATAATGTGGCCCCTATGGCCATCCTCCATTCTCCAGAGCGACTGGTTGTGGTGGATAGGAGTACAATACCCCCAACACCACATGCTAAAATAAGAAGCACAGCCAGGGTGTAGCACAGTACTGATTTGACAGGCTGTCTGAACCACCAGAGCTCTGTGTGTTCCTCTAAGATATCATTCTGCATCCTTCTTGGATCGGGGGGAGTCCTCGGTGGTGCCGTCTCCATCTGTAATGGCAGAGACTTCAAACTTCCAATAGGAGAAAATCCAGAGCCCCAAGATTTGTGCAAAAGCTGGTCATTAGAGCCATGTTTGGTGTTGCAGAAAAACCCATGTATATAAGTTATTCCCTTCTACAGCCTGATAAACACACATTTCAGGAATGTAGTTAAAAGGATGAAATAAAACAATACTGGAAGCAAAACCTATTGGTGATGATGATCCAACTTAACTGAAAAACACTGACATAAAGTCATAGCTCCTTTAGACAGGGACAGGAAGGCACATCCCACGGACAGGAAGATTACAGAAATTTAGCGTCACAACATCCCGATCTCTTGTGCTTCCTTCTTTCGACTGCTGTATGTTCATAGAATATGGATTGTCTGTCAAGATTAAGTTTCACCTTTCAGAGAGAGAAAGGAAAAAAAGTAAATAAACCATCCAAATCGAGTGTTTACCGCAGTACTCTTTCGGACGCACGGGTGGCTAGCATATTCATGATTTAACAGGGTGTTGACAAGGAGACAATGATTTTAACAGGGTGATTTCTTTTTTTTTTTTTAAAAAAAGAACACTTTTTTAATGCTTTAACATATGAACCTAATGAAATGATTACTGACAAAATATGTATCAACAGTGATATTTAGACAATGTTGTTGCTGCTTAGTTCAGTGATTGCTATTGGACTACAGCTCTGAGATGATGACAATAGGTCAATAGATAATATCTCTAGGCTGAGTTACAGAAATGATAAACAAATGAAAAAATATACAACCCAAATAAAAAAAAAATGAAATACCAAGGAAAACTGTTTTTGGCTATGGTTATTTGATTTTAAAATCATGGTGATAATGTCATTGTTCTATTATAATCATATTATAAGTACAAGATAGGTGTCAGCTATAGGGCGCCCCTATGTCTCTTCACATTCAGTCAGAGCATTGTCACGGAAAGTGGTTAATGTATGGAGTGATTAGACTCTAACCAATCAGACACGAGCTACAAGAGCGCGAGGGCTAATAATCAGTCATGGAAGCTCCGGCACCTTCTTACCTTGCATAATGCATCGTGTGAGGGAGACTGGCTGGGGGACAGTGCAATAGCGGGGCTGTTTGTCCGGCGGTTACAGGAGGGCAGAGTACACGGCCGCTCTGGTGTTGATGCTGTCACTGTGTCTGACTCTTGTCACCAGCTGGTTTCCCTGTCACCAAGTTTCTCTGGCCCTAGTTTGACAAAGGAGGGGAGGGGCCGCGTGTAACCCTGTGTGTTCTCTCTAGTGAGCGAATGAGTATTGTCACTGTGTCGCTCTGTAGTTATCGCGTGTGGGGACATGATTGCTTGCTGGGGGTCAGACGGGGTAAGTGGCATGTTAAATACAATGTTAGAACGTGGTTGATGCTTTTCTGTGCCTCATGTTTGCAGCCCTGACGTAAAAATTAGGATATAGGTTCGTTTTTTAGCTGCACATAAAAGCTGCCTTGTTGCTTGCATGAGTAGTGGCGTTGCATACTATGAACCACTGGCCATAGACCATAAGGACCTCCTAACATTTTGGAAACAAATCTTTGTGACCACGCCCCTTTTCCGACCACACCTCCTAATTAACGTGACCATTTTACAACATTTGTCAGGTTATGAAAGTTTGAACACATTTCTGTAGTTTTTATGTTTTATTACAGTTTTACTAATCAAGGTGAAATGCCCTTTAAGCTGTTGGTCTAAGGTGTTATCTTATCTAAAACTATTACATATGTATCTTAAGTATGTGTTCCAATAGCCAATTACGTTAGAAACATTGTATCTTGTTTGGCTGTTCAGTGCAGAGTACAGTACAAATGAGGGACTGCGGGTTAAGCTGTCAAAAGTAGGGCCGGTACTAGGGGTAAGCAGAGTAGGCATGTGCTTAGGGCGCAAAGCTGGGGGGGCGTCAGGCATGTACCTGCTCTGTTGCCTACCCCATGTCTGGTCCCGTCTCTCGCCAACTGCCGCTGGTAACTATTGCGTGAATGAGCATTGAAGCGCAGTTTCGCGCATGTGTGCTGGAGTGCGTGCTTTTGCGCATGCGCAGTTGAGCGAGCACTGAGTCGGCGCCGTGGTCAGCCAGGTTGGCCCGGCTCTGGTCAAAAGAGGGACTGTCCCGCTCAAGACAGGACAGTTGGGAGGTATGTATAGACGCACTGATAATATTGTATCAAACTAATTTCCGTAAAATATTCGGTGAGTGTATGGTGGGAGACGAGTAGGGTTGCCACCTTTTCTGGAAAAAAATACCGGCCTTCCTATATATTTCTCTTTTTTTCCCTATTAATAACATTGGGATCAACCATAATTTTTACTGGCCAGGCAGGTAAAATACCGGCAAGGTGGCAACCCTACACAAACAGACCGATATTGTCAGAAGTAGGGATGGGCGAATTTGACCCGTTTCGTTTCACTAAAAATTCACTGGCGGCGAATTGTCGCCAACGCCCATTAAAGTCTATGGGTGGCAACATTTTTTTTTTTGTCGCACGTCTTTTTCTTTTTGACACACGCAGCCATACAAGTCTATGGGCATCAATTCTGCGGCGATAAAATTCGCCCATCCCTAGTCAGAAGACTTGGATATTGGTCGGCTCGTCAGTTCTAGCTGTGCGAATAGGTCCCTGAGTTATTTCTCAGTGATTGGGATAGAACAAATTTCACTACATATTAGAGGTGGAAACACCATAGATAGACTTCTAAAACAGGAAGCAAAATGGATTTTCTATTTAGAAACAAGACAACCCACAGGAATGAATTTAGATTATACTGTATCCTGCTTTGTTTAAAATTCTCTTCTGCATTTGAGGAAATCTGTCCCTAAAAAATGTTTCTAGTCTCTAAAATGTATATATATTTCTAATTTCTAAACAATAACTTTAGACTTTAATACATTTTTTCTGTCCAAATAATGTGATCTGCAATTGTCACCTTGGCTATAACACTGTGTAATGTACTATATATAGAAAAAAAACTATCTTACTGCAAAAAGCATTTTCTCATGGTATAAATACATATGTTTGTTCTGTAACTATGTAATTTTATTCATTTTTACTTGTAAATTCTATTTGTATTTACTTCTTTTGGATAAACCAATCACTTATGCTAAAAGCATTCGGATTGGTTATCCAGAACACTTCTCTGATTGGTGTTTTTTCATTTAAATATCACTGGTTGTACAGAGTATCCTTAGCCTATGACTAAGTGCCCAGAAGGCACAAAACACGTAAGGCCACCCACTAAGATGTTCCTTTTTGTATAATAAAACTTTTTTATTTGCATCTATTTTTGGAGTGAAGTCCAGTTTCTGTGCCAGCCTACAACTGATATCTATACAGCTTGTCAGTTGTCTGGCCCGGAAAAATTTTGATCAGGCACAACATTGGCCATTGTTAGTACTGAATTGTCAGATACATGTAGAATTCTATTCTACCTGTATATTTAACAATTCAGCTGTACACGTGTGAATTAAAATGAACAATCTTTCTTGGTAAGATCTTTTCCTTGTAACGTCTATGGCCATAACTGTGCATGTGCTAAAGAGCCTGAGAGTCATGGTTGGCAGGTCTAATTTTCAAAACCAGCGAAAGTCTGCTACAAAAGAGGGATGGGAGACTGGGGTACAGAGTCCAAAATCTGGTAACTCCCTACTTCTACACAAGTCAGTCCCATTGCATGATGGGTATTGTAGTTTTAGATTCAACTTGGCAGTTGGCAAATTGTTAAACAAAAAGTACATTAGCCAACATGCATTGGGAGATGCAGGCTTGGCATATTAGGGCAAGAAAAAACTTTGGCTGGTTTCTAAAGAACAAACCAGCCAAATGCCCAAAAAGTAGCCCAAATCCGTACCTTGGCTAGTTTGTACTTTCAAAACCCGCCTGGGCTTTAAATTAGTAGCTTGATTTGGCTGGAAAACCGCCAACCTGGCAACCCTGCTGAGAGTGCCTCCATAGGGGTATGTAGTATGTGCCTGGATGCAGACCACATGCAGACAGGCACCCAATGATAAATAGAGCTGATCCATTGGTTGCTGAGGGGCCCAGTGGCTGTGCTGAACATCATCTGATTTGTTCTTTTACTACTGTATTTAATCTGAATGGTTAGTTGAAGGTTGAAAGATCGTTTGTATGATATGAGGATGAAATCTGTACATCTATAGCCAGCTTTATTTAGTGATCTGTAGATAACTGGCATTGTGCTCAGGTTATTCCGGTCACTGCTACTTAAGGCACCAATGAAACACCTTGCCACCTTTAGTATACATGATGATGGCGACTGTAAACGCTGTTTGCTTCAGACCACTTCCCATGCTGTTGAATATGAAGTATTGTTGGCACAGAAGAGGGGACAGGGAAATTTAAAAAAAACTGGTGAATGTACAGAGTAGGTTTTTAGATTGTTTTCCAGTCAATCTCACTGGTAATACATCACACTGGGTAAAATGTTATTTTCGCATTAGCTGTTCATTAATTATAATAAATAGTAATTGTAACTACATTTATTTGGTTTATTGGCTTCACACATTAAAGCAAAAGGGCACAACTTATTGTGATCACAGAACTTTCCTCTTCTACATATTTTGAATGTTGTACCAAATTAATTACTTTTGACTTGGTTTATTTATTAAAGTCCGTATGCCAAAAACTTACATTTTTTTGTGATTTATTATACCCTGAGGCTGCAAAAAGTCAGAATCTGAAAATCCGGAACAGGCTTTTCAGGTGGAAAATCAGAAAAATTTGTACGTTTCGAATTTTGGATTTTCACGAGTTTTTTTCCCCATCTGGAATTTTTTGGGAAAATGTATTTATAAATAAGGGGAAATAACCCGTATGGATTTGGTTAGGGTATATTTCAGAAAATAATTAGATAAATTTGTATTTCAATAAATAACCCCTTAATGTTACATAATATAGTAAATCTAACTTGTATTTAAAGAAGGGTCAGTACACAGGTTATTGTTTGACCATTTATTCCTAGACAAATCATTGACAAGTTTGCCTACAATCAGGGCAGCCATCAGGGGGGGACAGGGGGGAGAGTTGTAGGGGGCCCGATGGTAAAGGGGGCCCGACCACGCCACACTTACTTGATTAGCTAGGCCCCCCATCTTTCTGAGAGCTGCTGACTTCGGGAAGGCATGGACGTTTAAGGGGCCCTGGCCACCAATTTTCTTATAATGTGGGGGGGGGCTGGCCACCAATTTTTTTTTCTCATGTGGGGTCCTAGCCACCAATATTTTTTAATGGAGGGCCCTGGCCACAAATGTTTTTTATGGGGCCCTGACCACCGATATCTTCTTTTTTTTTTTTAACATGTGGGAACCCTAGCCACCAATATTTATTTTTGTTTTTTTACTGTGTGGTGGAGGGCGGATCTGTGGGGTGGGGAGGGCGGACCTGTAGGTGGGGCTTGCGGTGGGCGCAGCTCAGAAATTTTGTCGTGTGGGGCCCTGTGATTTCTGATGGCGGTCCTGCCTACAATCATTGGTGGGATACATAGTGCAGGCTGCACTGGTTTCCCACTTGCATGTAATATGCATCTAAATCTCTTTTTAAGCATTGTGCTGGTATTTTAGGTGGCGCTATCAGACAGAGATCAATCAGGAACCCCAAGTGACAGCAGCAGCATCTGTCATCGGATTTCACATTCTAATAAATGGGACTTGGCTGCAAGTTTGAAATTGCATTATGGTGGACTAAATGCACTGTATGCCGTTTTTTTTACATACAGCTACCAATTAAAGGGGACCTGTCACCCAAAAAAATATTCATAATCCTATTTTATCTCATCAGTCAAGCAAAATGAACTTTAATTACACTATATTAATTATTTGAATCTTGTTTCCTTCAGTCTGGGAATTCATAATTATAGCAAGTAGGCAGGAGCCATTTTGAGGACACTGTTATTAAGGCAAGCCTTGCATCATCTCAGAATCTTGTTTGTGCACCAGAATGGGGGACCTGATGTCCATCCCCATGCCCTGGCTACACAATTAAACAGTGAAGAGAATGGGGGGATGTGTGGAGAGCAGTGACATCTAAGGTATAGACGAGGGGCAGACACTATTTGATTGACAGCTGAGAATTTTAAATGAGCAGCTATGAATGCTTTAATAAAAAATAAAAATTGGATTTCATGTTTAATTTGAAAAGGGCTTTTATTATACAGCTTTTTGTGTCTGGATGACAGGTCCACTTTAACAGCATAAACGAAAGTTTTAAAAAATGGTGGGGGTCATTTGGTTTGACATCCCTTTGTGACCTAAGTTGCTAACCTTTCACTTAGCCCCATTTTCTTGTGACCCATGGCATTCTTTGCAGCACTTTGGGCTTGATGCTTACTCTGTACTGTACTGCTAGGAAGTTGTACAGTATTCTGAATGTGCTCGACTCAAGGTGCTACAAGATAAGCTTGGGAAGTATGGCACTATGACCCCCTAACCACCCCCAACCTAGTGGTACTTACCCCAGCCAAAACTCTGATTAACGTCCTAGTAGCAAAGAGCCGGCTGCATTGATCAATGAGGCAGTGTGATCCTTTACTTGGCTAGAGTACTGGTTTCATTTCATTGCCGCTGGGCTGGGATGGCTTTGGGGTAACTTTTCTCAGGAAACAATGAGCTGCACATTCTTTCTAGCAATGCTTACTCATTCCTGTGGCTTTTCATAGGAAAAGGGAGTGAGTGGGCAGGTGTTAGGCTTATGGCACAGGCAGGGCTGGTCCTATCAAATGTGGGGCCCAATTGGGACCATGTTGGCGGGGCCCCTAGACAAAGTGTTGCTGGCTACTGACACAGCAAGTATTTAGGAAAATAAGGGCATACAGGCACAAAATAGAAAGGAAAGGGGCAGTGCGGGGCCCCCAGAGGTGCGGGGCCCAATTGGTCCAATTGGCCTAAAACCGGCCCTGGGCACAGGGGAGATTTGTTGCCTTTTCTACTGTGGGCTACAAATCTACCTGAAATGCTTTCCCACCAACAAGCCCCAAGGTGCCACGTATGTTTCCCCACTTGCAATTTACCTAATTGCTGCGATTAGTTGCCCGTGGTAGCGAAGATTCAAACGCGGGTGACAAATCTCCCCATGCGCCAGTAGCCTACGGTATGTATATTCTTTAATGGGTATGGAAAGCTTATTTTGCTAGGGGCTGCCAAAATGTTTACAAGTCCTTTTATTCCAGACTACTGAAAATAATATATATATATCAAAAATTATTGTGAGGCCCACAAAGAGACATTGTCAAAACGTAATGCTTAATTATTATATTTTAACTTATTGTGATGAGCGCTGTGATGATACCTTAAAGCTTGTGGTGGGAGGAGCCTCAAACATCCCATAAGCCACTGTATATGGTTGTGAGAGACTTGAGGTAAAGTGTTCCTAATAAATCTGGTGTGACTCAGAGCCGCTCCTCCGTATTTGTGCACATACCTCTGACTGACCTCTGTCACTGTTTGTCACGTATTTGTGTTTCCTTATCACTCAAATAATAAATGATCTATCTTGTGCTTATTTAATCACACATGAATTTGCTATAATTCACAACTGATTACAAAACAGAGTTCATTTGAATTTATGCATTTTCCAATGCACACCATGAAAATGCTCAGCACAGTTGGGGTGGGAGGCCAAATAAAATCTGATTGATATATTAGGAGTAGGGATAGATTATTGTGTACACGATGCAGTGTGGGGTGAACAGATGGGGATTGCAGCAGTATTTGTGTCCCACCTAATCTGCCACATGTGCAAAAACCTTCATATATTTGTGTACAGTGTAGTTTTATGCTTCATAATACATATAAATATTGTGATAAAGGGCTGTAAGACTGATGGATTGGAGAAGTGGGGCTCTTTACAAGCCAAGACAGAAGGATATTCAGCTGATTGGCTGCCAGGTCGTGTAGTGTTTGCCCGGGTTTAGCATTCATGCATAGTATGTTAACAGCATTTTAAAGTTTTAGTTGCTGTCTTTTCTGGCACCAGGAAGTGTGAAGCTGCAACTAGAATTTATGTGTATTGTACATGTTGAGTTTTAGTAGCTGTTCTGGTCTATAGCTGTTCCTTAGGTTTACATGGGTCACTATTTGCCATTCCCCTGAGTTTTTAAGTTTGCCCATGTTAAGCAGATGTGCGCATGCACAGTAAGTGTCAGTGATGAGTATATGCATATGTGCAGTGAGAATACAGCCGCAGCAGAAGGGGCCTATGCACATTGTATAAGTCTGTGGTATAAGTCACTAGGCCACACCCACAGCCCCCCCTCCCACAAACAATTTGTGCTGGTCAGCGTCTTTAATGGTCTAACATCTAAAAGGAACAAAAAATTTCGTTAGTACAAGCTAAAATCTAATTTGGTAATGTTTTTATTATTTGTAATAAGTTTGATTATTATTTTTTTACTTCCGCAGGTTAAATAAGAAGGCACCAATCCTGTCTACTAAGCAGAGTGGCAACCAGTAGGAACTCAAGACATGGCTGTGCAGTTAGTAGAAGTAGTAGTAATAGTAGTGCCTACACTTCTCAAGCTCCATCTCCTCTATACCTCATGGCCCTGATGGTCAGATCTGTTTTCTATGCTGAAAGACAGTTTTTGAGTTTCTTCGGTAGGTTCTAGAGTAGCAATCATTTGTGGGTATATTTGTGGGTCATATATATGGTTTTGGGTCATAATGAAGGTCCACTTAATCAGGCGCTTTTATACATATACCCCAACACCTCTGTGTAATAATGCTGATAGGACCTATGTAGCCAACTGTAGAAGTGAACGCATATTATCACTAGTCAAATGGTCTCATTTTCTATTAGCTTGTTCAGTGGCAGATGCAGAATCTTACATGTGCGACACAATTGTGTGAAAATGCTAGGCATGTAAAGAAATTGCCCCCCCCACATGACAGTCCTTATGTTGCAGATGTAGCTTGTGTGATATCTACGAATAAGTGCAAGTATTGTGTCTGCTTCAATTCATTTTTTGCTCCTATATGCTAGAATATGATTTGGCACTGGGTGTGATAAAGCAGGATTTCAGGGGGAAATTGACTTGTGATACCTAGCAGATTGTAGCAATTTTTGCTGTTTTTTCAAAGGCATGGTTTGATCAATGTTTAACATTTCAACATTGACTCTGCTCAGTGCATAAGGGTAAGAATAATTTTTTCGTACAGGCAGTATTAGAGGTTGCACTGTTGGCACTGTGAAAACCTCAAGCGTGTCCTTACCTGTCTCACCTGTAGCTGGGTCTTGCCAGGAGCGGAATTCTCTGGGTAGGGTGAAGCCAGGAAGAACAAAGAAAGATCCCGGAAAAAAAAGAGAGGCCGTGTAACCTTTAGGAGCCTCCTTGCATTCCTTCCAGCTTTTTAGTACGACTTGTTTATTCTGACAACTACACAGGTGGAAATTCTATCTCTTCCTCTTCAGCCGAGCGCTTGTCTCTGATAGGTTACGTTCACTAGTGACAGCAAACGTGAGGGCTGGTAGATTCCCAGCAAGGTGATATGCCTGCTCTACCTGCACTGCTATAGAATGCAAAAGCCTCAGGTCAGGTTTATCTTGGTACTAAACAAGCACAGTCTTTTTAAGCTGCTGTCCTCCTCCCCCCCTTCCTTTTGTTCTCACTTGCTCTACCCCTTTTTCATTACCATTTTATATTTAACTTTTCTTCTCATAAAATGTATTGATTTACAGCAGTTTCTTCTTGAGTGCTTCCTTATATGCATGTAGAGGTCATTGTATGGCACAGGGTGGGTGGAACAATTTACATAAAAGATAACAAACCCAGTAAACAGAGATAAGATGATAGAGAAATCCCTTATAGAGCTGTAGATAGCAAGACACTTTCTCCACCCGTTTGGGGACAGTGAGAGCTATGTTTCCACACACTGGTTATCTCATGTTCGTATGTGACAGATAAACCCAAGATATTGTAGAGAACATGACATAATCACAAGGTTCTTCTGCGATGAAAAACATTAGATTCATTGTCAGCTCTCAGGGCAGGCTTCACTAATCACTTGTTTCAGTTTGTTGCATTGCTTGTCTTATATGCCCTGCCTATTTTAGAAACAGCTGTGTAAAGCTGTGTAAAATGTTGCCGCTTTTTATATAAATAATACATATTTTAAGCAAAATGGAAATTGTTACTAATAAGAAAGGAGTTACTAATAATAAGAAAATAGAATACAATTTAGAAATCAGTTAAAGAATAATTAATTCTGCAGAGATTCTCTAAAAATGTCAGATATTTGAAGATGAATTTCCAGCATGTAAAAAAAAAAAATGCAGTGGATCCATTTAACTTTGCCCCAAATCGTTAGCTAATGACCCCCATTTGTACTTCTGCCCCTGCTTTGTAGAATAAATATTTTCACCGAATCTTTCCAAACAGCTTTTAGTTGCCTCGTTATGTGAGAATTCATCTGAACTGTACTTAAAAGTAAATGTAATGAATTGACAGTAAAAATATCAAATGTAAAAATTCATATTGACCTGGCTGTAGTTGAAGTTGTTTATGCATTCACATTTAGCTAAAACATTTGCATTTTGAATTGCATTCACAACAGAAATGTGAGGTTGGGTCACAGTATACATTTGCTGCAACTAAACAGTTATCTACTTGTGGCAGTATTAATCATCCATCAGTAATGTGCATCCATCCACATATCCATCAATAACACATATATTGAGTGGCTTAATCTATTGCTATGTGTAGGAGTTTATATTAAAATGGTTTGTTTCTCCTAGAGCTAAACCAGTTTTATTTACCTGATCATGATAAAAATCAGCAAACAGGTACCGACATGTACTTTATGTGCACAAGAAATAGTGATTCTAATGTTCTACAGCGCAAAGGTATTTTCTGGCATTTTCGCACCCACTTGAAAGACAACATAGATCAGGGACAAAACACCCCATGTTCCATTGCCAAGCTGTGCTTCAGGACAGATAAAGGGGTATTCATGTAGTGACAGAAAGATGGGAGGTTACTTGAAACCTGCAAAACAATGATGTTTATTTGCTCTACTGGACAATAATTTTACAGACAACAGAGTAACATTGCCTTTCCAGTGCATATCACAAGGAACAAAGCATATACAATTGCGTTAACCTACAATCATTCCAAAACTGTCACTTTGCTAGAGGTCAGCAGAAGTTGTGAGCCCCTGCCATATCATTGCAAGTCTTCAGCAGACCCAGAAAATGATGTGCCCTTTGAAGTACTGCACTACTTCTAGCATTTGTCTGTTTGATAAAGAGTAAAGCCACAGGCCAAGGAACGGTGTTCCTAGAAAGACCTGAGTATTGATTTGTGCAGTGTTTTCCTGGCAACATTTGCCATTGTTAATGGCGTAGGGATTTAGCAGAGACTCTTGGCTGGCCTCATAAGGTGGCCATATACAGGCTGATAAAAGCTGCCAGACAGCTTGATAGCTTATTGGTCAGTGTAAATCGGGTAGGTTTAAAAAATTCTGTAGGGGCAAGGAATGCATTGGATCATTGATATGGTCCTCGTAATAATGGTCTGATCCAATCGTTTGGACCTCGAACCAGATGATCAGATCAGCCGGATGTCACTCAACTCTTTATCAGGGAAAGATTGTTTGGTGGCCTCTCCAAAGAGCGGATCTTTATGTGGCCAACTTTAGTGCAGCAGTAGCCCAGCACTGGGACCCAGGCCCTGTAAGATCTAAATAATGTAAATATTTAGCGATTTCATAAAAAAGAGAGACCAAACTAAAATTCTGCACTGGGGTCCCTGGATTGATGATTATCAATGAGTACTTGTAGTTTGATACTGTACATTTTATTATTTTCTGTAGACCTGGTAATCTGTTATACCCCAACATGAAATAATAAAGTCTATTTCTTGCCAGCTACTAATTATGTTCGTAAAGAATCCATAAGAAATTCTACCTGTCACTCATACAGGTTTTGTTTTAATCTAAAGTGACACCAGGCAGTTAAAATTCCAAAGTGTGACTAGACAGCACTTACATTAATGAATGGGTGTAGGGTGTTAAAGTAAGCTATGAGTAATTGCTTAAAGGTATACTTTCATCAAATAATTTATTTAGCTACTATATAATATTGTAAGCCAGCTTTTATAGTGTTTTGTCATTTAGTTCCATCTGAAGTTTTTGTTTCATATATTTGTAGACTATACTATAAATTCATCGCATCCGGTTACATTGGCCCAGCAAAGACTTTTATTTCTTTTCACGGTGAAGGCCCATGGCACTCACAGGCAATATATGGCAATATAGCAGCTGTTATATAAACTGTATTTTGACATAAATGCATAGTTTTTACCAGTGCAAGGTAGAAATACTTTGTATTTTAATTATGTAAAATATATATATATATATAAAACTCTTCTTGGTATTGGCTCTTTAAAGACTCTGATCAACCACAATCAAGGATCATAACTTACTCAGCACCGAGACACCATAATTTCTTCTCAAGGCCATGGTTATCAGATTTTAACATTGATTGTCTCATGTATGCTGGTATCGTTGAACATTAATCTTGTATATTTTCTCTTTCAGTAATATCAAAATGTGTTCCTACATTACAAAGGGCACGGGCTTATATTTCGAGAGCTTTCTTCAAAGCATGGATAAAGGAGTTTGGAAACAAACATGAAACTTCCTCGAGCTCTGTGGGAACGAGATAATATTCTCAAAATAACCCAAGACCCTTGTATTGCAGTCATCTGCACGCAACTCACTTTTCAGGTGATTGTCCCTTGGAAGCACAGCAGTGAGAGATTATGAATTGCCTGAATAGTGAGTGTACCTGTGCTTACAGGGGAATGCCATACAAGTAAATACAGGACAATACGAATCATTTGAGCTACTTGTTAGCTGGGCAAAAAAAATGCCTAAAGTCACTGTGTGCACCACTGCATACTAAGAGATAAAATTAAAACTGTAATGCCTAGTAACCAAAATCAGTACAGGCAAAGACTGAAAGTATTATGTCATTTATTTTTCATCTCTTCTCAGTCAGTATAAACAGAATGATAACGGCAACAACTGCAGTGTGCTCAAGTGGACATGGTCAGTGCAGGTAATCTGCCCACAGAGGGTGGCCTGACACCTTGTGTGAGTTCTTGAGACTGTATCAGATCTCTTAAGCGTTTGATTTCCAGTCTCTGCATGTCAATAATCCTGTCTGTTTCTTCTTCTGTATTAAGCCGTAAAACTCCGGTGAGGTGGGAGCCTTCGTCTGAAGACACTGAAAGAGGATAAAATATTGGGAAGGTTTAAGAGGAACCTGATAAAAAGGAAAAATGAGATAAAATTGTTTAAAACTTGATACCTCTGAGATCTGCTGAATGGTTCTTGCGAGTCTTTTTGTTTAACCCAAGAATAGCCTCCAAGTCATGGACCTTTGTGCGACTAATTTTAAGTTCTCGGCGCAAATCATTAATTTCTTTAATCAAGGTGACATTTTCCTGTTGGAAACAAACATATAAATCACTGTGGTTTTGTGCTAAATGTGTGCATACATTGACTTGGTTCATTCATTATAGATGTTTTTGCTACCTGCATAACTCGCACATTGTCAGTGCGGTGAATCTCTGTGTCTTTTGCCAGTTTCTTCTGTAAGGTGCTCAGACTGCGCTCAAGATGCTCCCTTTGACGAGCATATTCCCTTTGTATGTCAGCGTCAACACCAACAATTTCTGCCTAATAGCAGAACATGTAAATAAGAATTTAAAGAGAGATACATTTGGTCCCCATTTATCAAAAATGAAGCCAGTATTCTGAATAGCTTGAATCTTATTGGCCTTCATCCCTGATGAGCCTTTCATTTTTATTTTTAAATCTACAAAAGAGCTTGTTTTTGTAAGCAATAATTACAGAATCACAGATTCTGATGCACATGCAAAGTAAGGACAACGGCACACAAAGATATTTTGGGAAAATCAGCCAAAATCAACCCCATGGACTGCTGTGGCAAAACTGCTTGTGCAAACATTTGTCTATACTTCCAAGCAACGGTCTTAATGTTTTAGTATTTTTTCCATTCATGCGAAGAGGGTGGGCAGGTGCTTCTAATGGTCTGATAATGGGGATTCTCTTCTTTTCCCAATTTGGTTTATGTTACTTACTCTATGATCTTTAGACACTACCCTTTCTGCAGTCGTGCATAGTGCAGTTCAATTCACAGGCCAATAAACATTTGGGTTCCAAAGCACCCATAATCACTTCCTTCATATGCCAAAAGTGAAGTTAACAATACATTTTATATATATATATATATATATATATATATATATATATATATATATATATATATATACTATATATATACACACACACATAATCTTTAATTTTTGGGTTTACTAGCCAGGGTCGGACTGGGCCAGCCTGCCTATGGACCTCCCTCCTGGCCATGATCGCAGCTGCAAGGAGAGAAGGTATATGACTTGGGGGGGAGGGTGCTGAAGGGGGGTTGTGTCTCGGGTAGGGGGGCCCATGATGCGGAAGCCCTATCCCCCCAGTCTGACACTGATAGGAGCATAGCAGAAACTGCTAAAATGGATGTACATTCACCATTGTGTCAGTTCATCCAGCTCTGATACAAAGCAAAATACAGAGTGCACAGACACTTGCGAGCCCTGGAATCAACACCTGTCTTGAGGATGTGGGTAAAAATCATAGCAACTAGCATGTGTTTTAGCATTTGGGTTCACAAAGTAACCTTTTGTACTAGTGTCAAATCTGGTGTTGGCTGTAATTGAGAACAGAATTTGGAAACATGGTGCCCACGAGCACAAAACTATAAGGAAGTAGCATTAGATAAAAATACTCACTACATCACTCTCTTGCACATATTTAGAATACAGCTCCCGGATGCTATCTTTCAGTTTTTTGGGCTCTTGGATAAAGCCTACGCAGTTATGTAGGTCAGTTTTAAACCTTTTAACAACAGCTTCAACATCGCGAACCTGAAGAGATAAAAAAGTAATTTAAAGTAAAAGAGACTGGAACTGACAGGAAGATGGTTACCAATTCAAGTAAGGGGTTTCTGCAAGGATGATACAGCATTGTGCTGGGCTATGGGACGCAGCTTCATTTCTTCAACACCTGAAATAAGCCCATTTTAAAAATCCGAAAGGACAAGGAAAGGCAAAAAAATAAAATCCCATTTTTACTTTCTTTAATGAAAAAGAAACCTATATCCAATATACTTTATATACTTTATACTTTAATTAAAAAATGTGTACCGTTTTTATAAGAAACCTGACTGTATGCAGTGAAATTCCCCTTTCATTTACTGCTGTGAACAGGAATTGTCAGACGGTCCCTAACTTCTGGGCAGGGAAACAATCATACTTATACACAGCAGGGGGAGCCCCGCCTTACTTCCCAGCCACGCAGAACTCAAGCAGCTTTCTTTTTTTCCCTGTAGAGCAGTCGGCGACTGTGTAGAGATTTGTATTGGATTTTATTTTTGCCTTTACATCCCCTTTACTGTTTCCAACTCCAGCTGCAGGGACAAAGATCATGGAGCCAGATTTAAACAGATAAACTGGGATTGAATTTGGAGGATACTTTGCTGCAGCCACTGGTTATGGAGAGTTGGAGAAAGTTTGTATTCAAGGACATGTAAACCCTATAAACCCTTACCATGTTTTTAGGTTGGGCACATATTCCCCACACAAAATGCATCATTATCTGTATTGGGTCAGGTAGTATCTGTATCCCCTCCGTTAGCCTGCACTCTAGTGTTTTCCTAAATGCAAGATCTGCTTCAACCAGGTGGCCATTTTTTATATTTGCATATCCAACTACGCCTGATGACCTTGATCAGAAGTTTTTTTTGGTAATGTAACTTTATTAGCAAGTATGTGTAATCCTACTCACTCCTACATGTAATCCCACTCACTCATGCATAATCCTCATCACTCATGTGCATAATCCCACTCATATCTGTAATCCCACTCATGTGTACATGTAATCCCACTCACTCATATGCATAATCCCACTCATACCTATAAGTATGCATAATCATATGCATAATCCCACTCACTCATATGCATAATCCCACTCACATGCATAATCCCACTCATATGCACAATCCCACTCACCCATATGCATAATCCCAATAATAACTGTAATCCCACTCACTCATACCTGTAATCCCACTCACTCATACATGTATGAGTGGTATTATGCATATGAGTGGGATTATACATGTGAGTTAGTGGGATTATGCACGAGTGAGTGGTATTACATGTATGAGTGGTATTATGCATATGAGTGAGCAGGATTATGCATGAGTGAGAGGGATTATGCATGAATGAGCGGGATTGTGCATGAATGAGTGGGATTGTGCATGAGTGAGTGGGATTATGCACAAGTAAACAGGATTATGCACCAGTGATCAGGATTATGCCTTAGTGAGCGGGATTATGCCTGAGTGAGTGGGATCATACATCCTTACTGTTAACCTTTTAACAACCACAGTGGCAGTTATCTAAAGATTTCAAAGAGGCCGTTCACTGTTTACATTTTTAATTTTACATGTCCTTTAAACAATACAAAAACTATAAAATCCACATTAGATTACATGACAACACAGAACCCAGTGCAGTCTGTATATTCTGATTATTAATCAGTCTTGGTGTATCGGCTTCTGGCAGATATTATTTGACTTGTGCTCTTTTGATAATTTATGACGATCCCTAAGCAGCCCAGACCACACTGAGCATGTGCACAGTCTTGTCTTGCAAAGATGTATAATAAAGTTACAAGATGACAACCCCCTGTTGCCAACTTTGAAAGCATAAATCATCTGTTAGATTAGGCTTTTGGTGCAGTAAATTCATGCTTATGTTTAGTATACAAAATACAGCATTTCTAGCCGTATTCTATTTTTAGACTTTCCTTGCCCTTTAAAGAAAATTGCAAAAGCACTCAGATGAGCACTTTCCAAATATTTACTTGGATGTTTCAAGCCTTTATTGCTCCTTTAAAACTCATCACTAATTTCTTTAAACTATACATGGAGCTGTTATTTTTATATGAGCTGTACCTTCTGTCTCTCTTTATGCATCTCACGATCTGTGGCTTTAAGCTTCTGTTTCAGTTCAGTGATGTTTAAGTCCAGTTGTGAGTTTTGCTTGTGGAATCTCTCCAACTCTGACTCCATCTAGGGAAAAATATGAAAGTGCAAAAGATGTGCCAAAAAGGCTAGCATTGATAGAAAATTAAAGAATATAAAAAGTCAGCGGGAAGAAGACACAGAAGCCATAGGCAATAGGGGTCATTCATCACCCCTGGGGGCACTAAGGGGCATAAGAGCAGTATAAATACAAGACACTAAGCAGCATGTTGAACTTAGAAAATAAGACCAAATAGAGTTTGATACAATGGAAATGTACCTTATCATGGTCTGTGGATGTAGCTGTATGTAGGGAGTATGTAAAAGACAAAAATATCCGATATTTATATAACGTCATCTTTTTTAATGTCCTGTAATTGTTTGTAAGGCTAAGGAATTGCCATCTAATGTACTTTGCAACATGTAGGTTTTACCCACCATTGATTACAATTATTGCCAGGGGCAAAGCATTTTCGGGAGATTTGTTGCCCACTGTTGTGCATTTTTATCACAGGGAAAAAAGCTCCTCGTCATCCATTACCCATCACATAGACATGAGATAAAAAGTAAAAATGGAAAAGACAGAAAGAAAAATGAAAAGAAAAACATTCCACTATTAGGAAAAGGTAGATTGGAGAGGAATTGTTCACATGAAAGACTGACAAACACCAAAATGTGACCTCACCTCCTGGATCTGCTCCTTCATCTCCTTTATCTCATTTTCCCTTGGCTCAATTTGTTTCTTTAGTTCCTTAATCTTATAATCCAGCACAAATTTAAATTTCTCTAATTCCTGATTCTTCTTCTTAAGGTCATAGATTCTCTTCTCCTGTACCAAAAATGAGCATATATTTGAATCTGGAATGGAAGAGTCATTTCTTTTGCCCATGTTTCATTTTTATTGTGGAGAGATTCTTGATACAGTATCTATATGTGGTAAAACAACCTTTTAACGAAGTGTAACTTCAAACTTTATTTCATTTATTAAATTCTGTTAAGTGGCAACACTAAGGGCCCGACTTATGAAAAATTATTATTATATATATATTAAGTGGCAACATTGAGATTGAGCATTCAGCTAGAAAGGTTCCTATACACTCACGTAGCTTCTTCATTGGAATATTTCGACATTCCAAAGAAGAAGAAAAGCAGGCTTTTCAAAAACAAGTAAAAAGCTCAGCAACTAAAACCTGCCAAGCTTTTTATTTTTATTATCTAGGAAAAAAATCCATCTGCATGAAGCTTCAAATGAAGGAACCATGCAAAGGTTTAGGAATTCTTGCATGTTCTGGTAGCTGAAGGGTTGAGCATTCTTAAATCAGGCCCTAAATGTTCTTTTCAATTACTATGTATAATTGCAGGACAGACTAACAAAGTAAGTGTCTAAGTAAGGATTATGATTTAAGACACTTATTGTAGGTTATTGGGTTACATGTTGTTACTTTCCCTGGACAGGGCTGCCATCAGAAATCGCTGGGCCCCGTATGACATTTTATGGGCCCCGTCCCCCCTTGGTGGCCAGAGCCCCATGTACAAAGAAAAAACCCATTGGCCAGTTAAAGTGGACCTGTCACCCAGACACAAAAATCTGTATAATAAAAGTCCTTTTCAAATTAAACATGAAATCCAATTTCTATTTTTTATTAAAGCATTCATAGCTGTTGTAAGCTCATTTAAAAATCTCAGCTGTCAAACAAATATTGTCTGCCCCTCCTCTATGCCAGTGGCATGGAGGCGGGGCAAACAATTACTTTCACTTTCCATTCAGCACTTCCTAGATGTCACTGCTCTCCACACATTCCCCGTTCTCTTTACCGTTTAATTGTGTAGCCAGGGCATAGGAATGGACATCAGGTCCCCCATTCTGGTGCACAAACAAGATTCTGAGATGATACAAGACTTGCCTTAATAACACTGTCCACAAAATGGCTGCTTCCTGCTTGCTATAATTATGAATTCCCAGACTGAAGGAAACAAGATTCAAATAATTTATATAGTGTAATTAAAGTTTGTTTTGCTTGACTAATGTGATAAAATAGGATTTGGAATGTTTTTATTTGGGTGACGGGTCCCCTTTAAAAAAAAAAAAATGTAGGTTGCCAGGCCAACCTACAAGTCTTAACACATTGATGGCCAGGGTCCCCCCATGAAAGTTTTTAAAAACCACTGGTGGCCAGGGTCCCCCATAGAAGTTTTAAAATGATACTGACACTACATTGAAAGTTACATATAGGTCACGTTGATCATTTTTTGCTGATAGTTCTGCTTTTGTATGTAATTGTTACTTGAAGTTCCTAAGCCTGACTGTTTTGCCAACCTGACTCTCCCATCTCAGTGTGTCAGTTAGAGTTTCTAATGCTAATGGACTCCTGCACAAATATGGCAGCCGCCTCATAGAGGAACACGTGGGGTAAGAAAGGTAATGTAAAAGCATCAGGCAAATACCTTTATGGCAAAATTACAAATAACATTCAAAGATAATGTGGCCAGGTCCCCCCTCCCCCATAAAAGTTTTTAAAAAAATGGTGGGCAGAAGACCATTGGTGTGCACTGAAAGTTACCTTTAAAGTTTTCTTAATCTCTTTAGCTCCCAACAGCAGCATCAGCTACTACTAATCCAAGAAGTGCAGCACAGCTGGGCCCCCCTTGAAACTTGAAAGCAACCGGGAAGGGGATGACTGTCCACCTGATGGCGACCCTGCCCTTAGCCATGTGACTTATACTCACTTTACTGCTGCATTGCAAGTTGGAATAATCTCACCCCCCCGTAGCCCATCAGCAGAACAATAAGAAGATAACCAGATAAAAATGCCCATAGTAGTGGTAGATATGAGAACAGCACTCACACAGTAAAAATACTGCGACTTCTTCAGTTATTTTGAGTTACATTGAATAGGAGAAACAATATCTTTTCTGAAAGCAGTTCCATTATGAAGTGCTGGCTCTTTCTAAATGCACATGACCAGGCCGATGACCTGAGGTGGCTGTCTACACACCAATGTTACATCTTAAAAAAATACAATTATTTGTTCATTATTTTAATAAAATGGTAAATGATAGAATGAATTGCATGGAACATACACTGTAATTTAGTAATAACATCTATATTATAAAACTCATGACCATTATGGTCCAGTGCCATGTATGGTGTATGAAATGTTATTTCACTTACTTGTTAGGAAACTGTCCTTACCTTATCTTGTATAGTCTCGTCCCTTTCCTGAATTTCTCTCTTAAGCCCCAAAATGTCTTTTTCAAGGGATTTAATAACTCCTTGCAATTTCAACTGTTCAACTTTCATCTTCTCAATGTCAGCTGCACGCTCCTCAATCTCCTTTTGCAGGCTGCTGAACTGAAGTATCAGTAGAGAAGGAACAGACAATAAGCCAGAGACACAAGAGCAGGTGCATAACAGTATCAGAAGACTTTCCAGCAGCTACTGGGCATGCCTAACCCTAACTTCATTGGGGTTCATGTATATTTTAATATACTGTATGTTCACTACTACACAATAGGTTGTGTTTGAAACAAGGAACTGTTGAACAGCAGCTGTAAATGAAAAAGTGTACACCAAATCTGTGGAAAGATGTATAGTGATACTGTGAATAACATCAGTATATGCACGGCTTTCCCCATAGCTACAGAGAAAACTATACATGCAGGGTTGATGTGGTGTGTGTCCTTTTACTGAAGCTTGCTTAGCAAAGAAAAATGTTTTATGTCTTTAAGGCAGAAGGAAAAAGTGTTACACAGCTAAATAAAGTATACTATCAAAACAGCATAGCACTCTTTCTACACATTTACTCCTAGTTGAGAGCCAAAACCAGACTGACTCTGCACACCCAGCATGCTTTCCATTTCAATGAAATCAAACATTTTAAAGTTAAACAAATATTGATTTCCATAATAATTACAATTTTAATTTAAGCAACATGACAACATCACAGTTGAGGAGAACACATTTTTCCTGTGTACCTTTTTCCTCATGATGCCACTCTCTCCTTTCAAACGAAGTGAAGATTCCTTTTCCTCCCTCAGACGTCGCTCATACCTTATCTTCATATCCTGTATCTCTCTGTCCCCGTCTTCTTCAATCTGTTTCTTTGTCTCTTCAAATTCTCTAAGATGTTGCCTGGATTCATCCTGAGTCTAAGGATGAAATTCTGGGTGCTAGTGAAACTTTGGGTGGTTTATTCCAAGGGAGCACAGTTTGAGTGACTTAACCATTTGGACTAAGGAATGCAATAAAATATAGAGTAAAAGCAGAATATCTTGAGGCAGTATGTCCTGGTTCAAATGAATAAATGCCACACAGATCTTTTGCAAGTAATAAGTCACCCAGAAGGCAACAATCAATGGAGCAAGAAGTATCAGCCATGACACATGCTTTTAAAGGTACAGTTCAGTGTAAAAATAAAAACTGGGTAAATAAATAGGCTGTGCGAAATAAAAAATGTTTTTAATATAGTTAGTTAGCCAAATATGTAATGTATAAAGGCTGGAGTGACTGGATGTGTAACAGAACGGAACCCAACTTGCTTTTTCAACTCTTTTTAGCGACTTTAAGAGGGGCCACATGGGACATAACTTTCAGTGAGTTTGCAATTGATGAGCATTGAGCTCAGATTCAAAAGCAACAGTTATGACTCATGTGCCCCCCTCAAGTCACTGATTGGTTACTGCCTGGTAACCAATGAGTTGAAACCATGAGAGCTGCAAAGCAGGAAGTAGTGTTCTGGCTATTATGTTACACATCCAGTCACTCCATTCTTTATACATTACATTTTGCCTAACTAGCTATATTAGATACATGTTTATTTTGCACAGCCTATCTTTATTTACCCAGTTTTTATACTTAATTCCTTTAAACTTTGTTGGCTATACCTTTCCACTGACAATTTGACAAGCTGGAAAAATACAGGCAGCTGCCAAGCTTGTGCCTTATAGTTTCATTAGAGAGACTAGTGCTTCCAATTCAGTTACCAAACAGCTCTTTTCACTTACTGCGTGGGAAACACACAGCAATGCTGACCTTGGGCTTTGAAACCAGAAAAAACTTCAGATTTGTGTTTTGATCATAGACAAATATCTTAAACCAAATTGTGCTTACCAGTTGAAGTATAGAAATTTTCTCCTGTAATTTTGCTTCATAGTGTTCTGTTATCTCTTCTAAGGCTTGGATCTTACTCTCCTCCAACTCATGCAGCTGCTTTTCATATTCTTCTTGCATGCGCTGAGATTTCACTTGCAGCTCCTGGTATTTCTCATACTCCAGAAGCAACTTGTGGCTATTGGCTGTTTCTGCAGAGAAGATTAAAAAAATTGAATGAAAATGTTTGTCTGCTAAATTTTCAGTAACAGGTGGCATAAAGTATGTAATGGTGAAACAAATGCTGAAGAGCTTGTTTGTGGCTTCTCTGCAAAAAGATATTTATTCCTATATCTTCTGACTGAGGCCTTCCAGATGGTGGTTACATTACTATTTGCAGCAACAACTGAGAGGCTTTAGCTGGCATGGATAGTGGGAGATATAGTACACATTCTGCAGGTGTGGGAGAAGTTGTTTATGAACTACAACTGTCATGATTTCACACAGGGGTGGTTCACCTTTAGGTTAACTTTTAGTTTTTAATAAAATGGCCAATTCTAAGCAACTTTTCAATTGGTTTTCATTGATAGTTTATGAATTATTTGCCTTTTTCTTTTGACTTTTTCCAGCTTTCAAATGGGGGTCACTGACCCCATCTAAAATCAAATGCTCTGTAAGGCTACATATGTATTGTTATCCCTACTTGTATTACTCATCTTTCTATTCAGACCCTCTCCTATTCATATTCCAGTCTCTTATTCAAGTACAGTTAATAGGGTAATTTAGACCCTATTGACCAGCCTGCTGAAATTGCAAACTGGAGAGCTGATAAATAAAAAGTTAAATAACTACAGAATGAAAACCAATTGCAATTGGTCTCAGATTAACACTCTCTACATCATACTAACAGTTTACTCAAAGGTGAGCAACCCCTTTAAGCTAGTGCTTTTTAGCCACAATGTGTCACTCTGATATAACTAGTATGACAAAAGGTGTATATGTGTATATGATACAATGGCAGCAAATGAACATGGTGAAAGAAGTACAATAACAGAACAAGATATGTAGGTAAGATGACATTAGATGTAGATGGTGTAGGTGTTGACATCATGGCAAGTATTTATTGTCAGAAAGCATGACTGAAAATGTAGATAGTATAGGTAGAGCAATTGCAGATAGTGTAGTTAGCATATCAGCAGGAGATAGTGTTGGTAATATGACAGCAGATGTAAATGGGAAAGGTATCAAGTTGGAACTTAAATATGGAGTGGGTATTATGGTAACAGTTGGTTCAAGTATTGTGACAATGGGTCTTTATTTGTATTGATAGCATGCCAAAAAACAGATGTGCATGGTATAGGGAGCACCACAGCAGATATAGATGGAGTAGGTAGTGTGAAGGCAGGGATAGATACTGTAGGTAGCATGGCAGCAGATACAATTGATGCAGTGTGATGGCAGGTTTAGATGGCTTAGGTAATAGTGGGCTGAGTTCTGTAGATAGCATGATGAACAGCAGATATATATGGTGTAAGTCGCATCTCAGCAAATGTAGGTAGTGTTCTGGGCTGGTATTTGTAGCATGACAGTAGCTGTAAATTTGTCTGGTAATAAATGTAGAACATGTAGAGGTCAGGACTGATTAGGTGCAGAATGTAAGTGTGCCAACCTGCCAATTTATAGACATACTATGCAGCAGAGACAATGGCACTGTAGAAGCCACTTACTAAACCCCTTACTCCACAGAAGTCAAATAAATAAACACAGAATTTCTGCATGCAATAATAAAAATGAATGCAATCGTTTTATGGCCAATGGGCAAGTTTCATAGGGTACAGCACAAGGCATTTTATGCTATGAACCACAATAGATAAATAAAATATCACTGTGTTGCTTTACCCAGATCCTGTGTCTCTCTGGACTGTTTCTCCAGCAGCTCTGCCACATCTTCTTGCTGTTTAAGCTCCTGTCTCTCTGCATCAGTTTTCAAAATCTGAAGGATAGGGAAAGGGGATAAGCAAAGAATTCACCTTACACAAACTCTTAAAAATAAAAGAGCAATCACACCAAAGCATTTCCAGTACTTTACAGATATACAAGTTTTTTTCTTTATACCTGGTTTGTAGTTTTTAGCACTTCCATTTCTTGAATAAATTTTTCAGTTAGCTCCTTCAGCTTCTCATTATAGTTCATATCCTTGAGCCGTAGCTGATACTCATTCTCCATCTTTAGCTCTTCTACACGTGTCTTTAGCTCTAACATCACTTGGTTCTATAGAGGACAATATCAGAATACACTAGCCGTTGCACTAGCCAGATAACATCTGTATGCTATTTTTAAAGGTACACTATAAGTAAAATACAAGTTGATCCTATTAAAAGAATATATATGTACATAAAGTTTCTCCTAGTTTAAAGGAGAAGGAAAGGCTAAAATTAAGTAAGCTTTATGAGAAAGTCTATATAAATACATCAGTAAATCCTCAAGTTGCTCTGACTCCTCTGCCAAAATCAACACTCCATTTCTTTCCTTTAGGACATGGGCTTGAGCATGCTCAGTTTGCTCCTCTCTTCCTCTCCCACTCCCTTTTCCTCCTCCTTCCTCCCCTCCCTGCTGTAATCAGAGCCCAGAGCTATGAGTGAGCAGGGAGAGACTCAGGCAGGAAGTGATGTCACACCAAGCTACTATATCGGCTGCTATCCTAAACAAACAGACAGAGCTTCTAGAGCTGTTTTCTCAGGTATGTAAAGCATTCTAAAGAATAAATATAGTGTTATAGCTTGCTAATCTATTGGCAATAAACTGCTTCGGTAGCTTTCCTTCTCCTTTAATATCTAAATATATATGTGTATATATATATATATATATATATATATATATATATATATATATATATATATATAGCTTGAAACTAAACCCACCACGTGTAAAAAAAATTCAAAAAATTTTCAGGTATTAAATCCTGTCCCTCTGCAGACCAATGTTTCTTCCCAATATTTTAGGCCAAAATATATGATGGCTCCCATGTAGGGTTTGCACTCTCATTACATGCATTTTGACTTTACAAGCCCAATGTTCCCACCGTACCTTTTCCTCAAGGTCAGACTTGGTGATCAGCACCTCCTCTGCATACCCCACCTCTTTATCTCGTTTTAGCCCACGCCCCTCCTTATCAGATATTTTCCACAGAATCAGACATCCATCCTCAGACACAGACAGAAGATACTGGTCATCAAAGGTCACAACTAACTGGCAAGAAATAGAAAGTTCCATTTCAGTTTAAGAAATCCGTGACTGCATGAATGTAATTACCCTACAGGGCTTTTTATACTCTTGAAGAAAATATGTAAATAAATTGAAAGGCAGGTTATGCTATAAAATGCAATATATTGAAAGTTGATTGATGGAGTCACACTGTGTCACTTACTCTGGTCACAGGCTTTGCATGGGCTTGATATTCATTGAACTCCTTCTGCAGAGGTAAAGGGTACTTCATGGATCGGATAGTTCCTAATGATGTGCCAGTAAAAATCATTCGCCCAGAATGAGAAACAGCCACTGCTGTATATGTCACATCGAAGGAAGGAATTTCACGCATAATCTTCAAGATATAACAGAATAGCATCACTCTACCATATAGCACTGACAGATTTCAACAAATGTAATAAATGCCTTTCTTGTAAACATTGGTGACAAAATGGTTCACATAAGTTTCCCAAATACCTTATAATTACCATTTGAGAATTATATAACATCATTTTGTTTACTACCAGGGCTGTGAATAAATGTGTCCATTATAACCAAATGTTTCATTCAGAAATGCAAATACATTTAAATGTCATCATATCAAGTATTGCTTATTTCCTATGAATGTCTATGTTTCTTTTAATTAGACATCAAAGTAAGAGGAATTGCTATCTTGTGTATGTAAATATTCTTTGCCTGTGAATCTGATTGTGTAACTGAATGGAAGTTACCCTATCTTGCTTAATACAAGTCTACAGTTGAAGTTTCATTTATATATATGCAGAATAATTAATATGGCTGTTCCAGCATAAATTAACTAATACAAAACCATTGATTAATAAAGCTGTCATTTGAGAATAACACAAAATAAATGTGCCACTTATTATTTATTGATAAAGCCTCATTAGATAATGTATATATTTCATTTAATAACCAAAAGGAAGTGTAACTTGCAAATATTTTGACCATCGTTTCTTAATGCTGTAATATACATAAATATTGTACACTTCTAACTAAGCCTAAAAACTGTTCTGTTGTTGGAAATTTAGGGGCCGATTCACTAACTTCGAGTGAAGGATTCGAAGTTAAAAAACTTCGAATTTCGAAGCTTTTTTTGGGCTACTTAGACCATCGAATGGGCTACTTCAACCTTCGACTACGACTTCGAATCAAAGGGTTCGAAGTAAAAATCGTACGACTATTCGACCATTCGATAGTCAAAGTACTGTCTAGTTCACCATCTAATTGCTACCAAAGTCAATGTTAGCCTATGGGGAAGGTCCCCATAGGCTTGGCTAACTTTTTTTGATCGAAGGATATTCCTTCAATCGTTGGATTTAAATCCTTCGAATCGTTCGATTCGAAGGATTTAATCGTTCGATCGAAGGAATTATCGTTCGATCGAACTATCTGTGCTAAATCCTTCGACTTCGATATTCGAAGTCGAAGGATTTTAATTCCTAGTCGAATATAGAGGGTTAATTAACCCTCGATATTCGACCCTTAGTGAATCGGCCCCTTAATGTATTTGAAATAAAAAACAAAATACAATTAATGACATTAAAATTCTTAATTATTTTGTGGATGGATTTTATTGACATTATAAATGGTGTTACCTGAGAATCACTGATCTCTTTTAGCGTTTGGTCAGATCCAACAGCAAAGATGGTTTTAGCATCAGATGACATAGCCACAGAGCTGTAACTGCAGGATTTCAGAACACACTCAGACTCTCGTTTACCCAAAAGGATGTTCCACTCATAAACAGCCCCATCAAGACCGCAGGACACAAGTTTACTATCGTCTGAACTCCAAGCAACGGACCTCACCTACAACCAAAGAAAAGAGATGAGCAGCCTAGTCAACACAGAGATACAGTTTCCCTGTACAGAGGACAGCAGCTTCCTAAGCAGCAAAAAGACTGCTTCTGAAATAATAGTATTTCAGTATCAGTAATATTGTTGTACATTGAGTGCATTTCCATTACTATATCCATAGCAACTTCAACAATGACTTTGACTTTACTGGAAACTTTATAAACAGAAAGTTTCTGTCTGTTCTGTATACTTGCCACAAGCACACACGTTTTTACATACAGTATACAGTTCTGTATACTTGCCACAAGCACACACGTTTTTACATACAGTAGAACCCCCATTTTATGTTTTTCAGGGGACCAGGAAAAAAATGGTGTAAAATCCAGGAAACTGTAAAATCAGGGAACTATATTATGCATAATTTATAGGGGGACAACAAACAGCAATGTAAAATTAGGGAAAACTTAAAATCAGGGGATGTAAAATTGAGGTTTCACTTTACATGTATTAATGTATCTCTCACTAAATAACGCCAGTAAGTCTCTATAAATGTATTATACAAATATTGAATAATACGGCAGTCTAAAGCCGGAGATGGTCAAATGACAAATATTTCCTTGTATCAGCAAGACCATGAGAATCCATTCAGTTGGGATTTTGATTAAAAAGGCAGAACAAATGACAGTACTATACTGTTTTTGCAGTATGCTGTTAACTTTTTGGCATGCTAAGGGTATCACAGACAGTGGTAAACGGAAAAAGCAAATTCATCTGCGTTGTACTACTTTACTATAGACCCGGCTAATATGAACAATATAACATATATAACATGCAGCACCTAATATGTTTAATTAAAATAAGATGTATGATATATATATGTTTAGGTAATATATGCATGTAACGTAATATATAACATATTTGATACAAAACATCTATTATGTAATAGGTAAATCTTTAGGGGCAGAATTAGTTTCTATATGACATGAGTAGCATGAGCAGATTAGGTGTATTTACTGTTAGCTTCACATAAATTCAATATTTTTATGCTAATGCAGATGTATAGTTAATGTGATGCCCTAAACAATAATACTTTACCTTTCCATTGTGACCCTTTAGGTTAGTGATACTTTCAAAGGTTGATGTGGAGTAAATGTGAATAACATTGCCATTCACTGCAGCAAAGAGATGTCCCCCATGGCTAAAAGAACACTACAAACAGAACACAAGAGCATGAGTGAGTCAGATGGTAAATATAAGAGGTATAGCTTTCACTGTATATTAGAAATATCACTGCATGTCCATATATATATATATATATATATATATATATATATATATATATATCTATATACCAAACAATTTGTGACTGGTGCACTCGGCAAAAAAATCCAATGCATGTGTGCTGGTTCAAAACAATGACACTATTAGTTAGACAAAAAAACACACCAAACAGGGCTTCATATAACAAAATATCAAAATTTATTTTCAACGTTTCGGCTCTATAGCTCGAGCCGTCTTCTGGAATAAAAGTGTTGTGTACAAACATACAGATTTAAATCCCTAAAAAGAGCGCCAAACAGTGGTGTGACGTGTGTAACTGAGAGTGAAAGGTTCCAACCGCCAACGTGACGTCAGGACACTCTTATGTGGAACAGGTTAGGAATGCAGGTGCAGACACGACAAATAACAGGACTGCACGCTAGTTGCACCTTCCGTATCTGCGATGGAAGCGACAATGACAGAGGTATGCGCTTAGCAGATGCTATACAGCTTAGTATACCACAACAGCCCAACTTCCCCTGAAAGGGAATGTTGGGGGGACGCGCGATTACTCATTTTATCTGTATTTCTTTATTGTTACAGACTTTTTTAGTGCTCCTAATGATCTGGTACTAACCTGATGACACTACTCTACGCAATATTGGATGTACATTTATGTCACTGTACTGAGAGAAATAAATGACAAAGCATTCATATCAGAGAACATTATTATTTTATACCAGGTATGTGCCACATTTGGTCCTCCTCAGCACTCAGGAGCCTTTGGGATTTACAAGTTAATTGACACAGGGGGACATCGTGTTTACACTATTAGGATATATGCTTTATAGTAGCCTACTGAGCAGTGGCATAACTAGATGTTGCTGGGCCCCACAGCAAATTAATTCTAGGGCCCCCCAACATATCCAGTGTTTGTCCTGTTTTAACAATATATGTTTAAATTGCTCATCAATGAGAGCCTCATGGGGCCCCCTGTACCTCCTGGGCCCCCTGCAGCCGCAGGGTCTGCTTCCTCTGTAGTTACGCCCCTGCTACTGAGTTTAAAATTAAGCATGTTGTTTCTTAAGTCAGCATTGTGCTATACAGAAGATACCTCTCTGCAGCCTCGAACAGTGAATTCTTTGACTGATCGGATGTCATCAATCAGCAAGTTCATGAAACGGAGTTTATCAGAAAATCCCACAAGTACGTATAATCCAGAAGGGTGAAGAGAGACACTGTAAGCTTCCTCTTGGTATTCTTTATATAGTTCTAAAGTACTGAAAATAAATGAATGATTTATTTTTTATAAATTCCTTCTTCTTAAAAGGAAATCCTGTTTGATAATATACTAAGTAATAAACATCAATATGATATAGAAAAGCATGGATTAAATTTTGGAAGCAGCTCAAATGTATGTTTTGTAGCATAGTGGGTACCCATTTTACCCGGAGGGTAAATGCAAATCTAGAAAAATTAGAAGGGAGGCACCATGTGGACATACTTGTTTTCAAAATTCCATATGCGCACTGAGTGGTCTAGTGAGCAGGTTGCAATTAGGGGTTTACGGACACAGATGCTCAGCCCAGTAATGGATGCAGAATGCCAGGGTTCAGTCAGATACTCAAAATGAGCATCCTCACCCTGCAAGAAAAGAACAGCATTTTGTGGTCACATACTTTACATATGAATACTCAAAATTGTTACATAGAAGAATATGTCAAAATTTAAAAACAATTAATTACAGGAAAAATGCAATACCTTCTGTGAAAGAGAAGCTGCAAACACTAAATAAAAAAAGAATTGTGTGGGTTGTTCACCTTGAAACACAGCTGTTTATAGATTGTTCAGCAGAAATAAAGAGACTTTTACATTTATTTTTTTCACAAAATTGAAGTTTAAAGCTGAATGTTCCTGTTTCTGACATTTGAGTCTGGCAGCTCAGTAATTCAGGTGCAGATTTTAAACTGATACAATTTGCTACATTTAGTTGATACATTTTTCAGCTGCATCTCTGGAGTATTAGCAACTATTGTATCAATTCTAACAGCTACCCATGAATTATGCTCGCAGGGACAAAGATAACAATAGTATCAACTAATGTATCATTTTAGAAGAGTTAATAGAGTTGGTGACCCAGCTCCCAGCGCTGCTTCAAAAAGAAACAAGAACCTGAAAAATGAAGCTTTAAGGGGCCGATTTATTAAGGGTTGAATTGAAAATTTAAATTTTTGATTTTTTTTTATGGTCAAAACTGTCAAATTCGATGAGGGAATTGTACAAACTCGATCCGAGTCTTTTTTAAAAAAAAAATTAATTTGATTTTCGAGATTTATCATACTCTGGCCTTTTAAGAATTCAAATTAGTCTATTAGCCACGTAAAACCTGCCGAATTACTGTTGAAGTCAGTGAGAGAGGTCCAGGGATCAATTTGGAAATGTCTGCAGCCTTCCTGACATTTGTATCGAATTAGATTTGAATTTTCTGAACTTAAATAATTCGATTTTATTAATACATTTCGGCAGGTCAAATTTCCAATTCATTCGAATTTAAGGGAGTTAAAAAAAACTCACATGAATTCGAAATTCGACCCTTGATAAATGTAAAATATGAAAACAGTGTTGGAAGGTGAACAACTACATAAACATAAACTAAAGCAAGAAGCTCACCTTACTAATTTCAGCAGAAGACAGGGCAATACTGTACAGCTGACCCTTATCAGTGCTAATAAGTACCGTCTCTTCTGATGGGCTAAGGCACATACAAACAATTTCCTGCTGTTCAGATTGGGTGGGGTCAGTGCTGTGCTCATCTTGTGGAATCTAGAAGACAAGTGTTTTGGTGGTATATATTTTTAATTTTTTTTTACATGATTCACTTACAGTCTTTATCTCTTTATCCTTAGTGACTTCAACCTGTCCATTATTCTCGGTCCAAACAAGGGATGCACTGAATCCAGGATTCGGCCAGGATTCAGCCTTTTTCAGCGAACCAAATCTCAATCCTAATTTGCATATGTAAATTAGGTGTGGGATGGGAAATCACGTGACTTTTTGTCACAAAACAAGGAAGTAAAAAACATTTTATCCACCTTTTCCTTTCCCGCCCCTAATATGCATATGCAAATTAGGATTCGGATTCGGTTTGGTATTTGGCCAAATCTTTCATGAAGGATTCAGGGTTTCGGCCGAATCCTAAAAAGTGGATTCGGTGCATTCCTAGTCCAAACTATTTAAACATACTTACTCTGATATCACGGCTCCGTTTGTAAAGATCTTTGTCTTCTACCTTCTCAAACATACAAACTCTGCCAGATCCCGCAGAACACAGGAAACCTTTGGAGTAGGCCAGAATGGCATTGATGCGAACAGGGGCCAGAGCTGCATGTTCTACAGAGGAAACACTGGAAACAAAACAGAAGGACAACTCAGTAGACCTGTATAGGCTATGCTACAATGGGAGATGTCCCTTTTACAATTTGAAGATATTGTGATCTGTGCTGGGTTTCATCAGATAATTGGAAAAATTTGGTTCTTTGGGCGTTAACCCGAAAAAATAGAGTGATTCGCTGGTCAAATCGAGAAAATTCGTACGATTTGGGTTTTCTCTCAATTTTATTACCGACCCGACTTTGAGTTATATTATTGATAAATAAGATAAAATCGTGGATGGGAGTTTGGTCGAGCATGGTTTAATAAAAATATTAGATTTGAGTTTTAGTACATAACCCCCAAATGATTAAAAAAAAAGTACTGGCTCCCTTTGTTTCTGCCTGCCTTATCAAATGTAAACAAAATAAAATGACAAAGCCTTTGGAATATTGGTACAGGGTGTTTTTCCCTCCCAAGTGTACTCTAAGGGGCGAATATCGAGGGTTAATTAACCTTCGATATTCGACTAGGAATTAAAATCCTTCGACTTCGAATAACAAAGTCGAAGGATTTAGCGCAGATAGTTTGATCGAACGATTAAATCCTTCGAATCAAACGATTCGAAGGATTTAAATACAACGATCGAAGGAATATCCTTCGATCAAAAAAAGTTAGCCAAGCCTATGGGGACCTTCCCCATAGGCTAACATTGACTTCGGTAGCTTTTAGATGGCGAACTAGGGGGTCGAAGTTTTTTTTAAAGAGACAGTACTTCGACTATCGAATGGTCGAATAGTCAAACAATTTTTAGTTCGAATTCTTTGATTCAAAGTCGTAGTCGAAGGTCATAGTAGCCCATTCGATGGTTGAAGTAGCCCAAAAAACACTTAGAAATTCGACGTTTTTTTACTTCGAATCCTTCACTCGAAGTTAGTGAATCGCCCCCCAAATATTATTGCCTGTGTTGCCATTTTAGACAATTCTTAGAAATGGAGTTCGCATTTGGGTTTTTTACTTTATTCAGAAAAACAGGCTGAGCAAAACATTTTAATAACGTTGTGTAACATAGCCCTTAAAGAACCAGTGACATCATAAAGTGAAAAAAATACATTTTACAAAAAGGTTGTATCTGTTTACCCAGCACCTACTAAAAATCAGAGACCTGAGGGGGGGAGCTACATGGGTCATATCTATTGCTTCTGAATCTGAGCTGAATGCTTGAGGATCAATTGCAAACTCACTGAACAGATATGTACCATGTGACCACCCTTCAAGTCGCTGACTAAAGGTGGCCATACACAGGCCGATAAAAGCTGCTGACAGATCGAGTCAGCAGCTTATTGGCCCGTGTAGGGGGCCCTCTGGCGGGCTTCCCTATCGATATCTTGCTGAAAGTTATATTTTTGGCTAACTATATTAGAAAGATGTTTTATTTTGCACAGGCTATCTATTTACATCGTTTTTATTTTCACACTGAACTGTTCCTTTAAGAACCAACCTGCATTCCACACAGTTTATTTGTTATCTGCTGTGTAACCTGTGTCTTTTTGCTTTGTTCAACTTTAATGGCTGCTCCCATGGCAACAAAACAACTTATTTATATACACAATAGCAGTGTTTCTGAAACAAACACATTCAGTGTCGGACTGGGACACCAGGTGCCCACCCAAAAACCTTAGTCCATGGGCCCAATCTCAGTATTATTATTCTTCCTCTCCTCACTCAGTCTCTATTCTCCTCCCTAGTCTCTCTTCTTTACATACTATAATCTATTATTCCATTTATTAAGCCTTGTTGTTCTCATAGAAATAGGGATTGGCAATGAAATAGGCCAAATGTTTAGCAGCATGAGGGCCCATTGACTCCTGGGCCTATCGGGAGTTTTCCTGGTATCCCAGTGGGCCAGTCCGACACTGAACACATTTTATACCAGTGCCGGGTAACAGTACATTATTTCTACATGCATATAAAAATCATGTTACTTTCATGCACTAGTCTATGAACAAGAAACATATATATTGCCCTGTCTTCGGACAGTGTTACAAATATGTTTAATATTAGTATAAAAATAAGCTCTTAATGCACTTAAAGATAGTTTTGCATTTCACTGTAAGAGGTGGCTGTTACTGTTCAAATATATCAACTTACCGAAAATCCTGAGAATAGGTGCTGTGTTTCTCAGCATCTGTTTGGCCAGATTTGCTTCCAATGTTTATCTCCCAACGTAGATCCCCAGATTCCCATAGAGAAAGCTTTCCATTGTCTGTCCCACAGATGACACGGTCCTCAGAGAGCCATGTATGACACAGAAAGTTCTGAGGTTCTACCTTTTGAAAGTTGGTTTGCTTCATATTACCTTCTACATAGTGAAATAACTTGAACACACCTTGCCCTGTAGTACAGATTTGAGTATTGTCTTGAGGGCTGAAACTCACCTAAAAAGAAAGCCAGTGCATGTGAAAAAGATGAAATGGAGTGCATCCCATGTACTGTATGTGACTGCTATTTAGGTAAGTATGCATAAAAATTGTTCAAGACATGGCTCACTAACAGCAGAAATGCTGCAGAATTTGATGCTCGCTGTTTCATAGTGCATATGCAATACTACTCTCTCCTCCCTTTGATGGTGGTGATGCTTCTCAAATATTCTTCAGTTGCCAAAACCCCTGTAAACTGCTTACCAGTTAATTCCGATCACATAAAAAGCAAGGCTCAAAACAGAAGAGAGAGAAAAAAAACCCCAAGTAACAGTGCTCTATAAATTATGACACAAGAGGCACTGTGCAAAACCCTATAACGTTTGGGGCAGATTTATAAAGATTAAGTTGTGTTTTGCACAAAAATTAGAGTTTTCGTGTTTTGGTCAAAATTCACATTTTATTCACAAATTATTTGAGTTTTTTTTTTTTTTAAAAAAAACATGATTTTTCGATATTTATTATACCCTGACCCTGCAAATAGCTTGAATCTGAAAATATACCATCTAAAACTTGTTGAGGTCATGTAGGAGTCAATGGCAGCGGTCCCTTGAACCATTTGAAGATGTTAATAGCCTTCATGATGTTAAAAACCATTTCAGTTGTGATTTCATTCTAGGTATATAAAACACTAAAATTTGACCTTTGATAAATAACACCCATAATAAAAATACCACAAGGTAAGAGAATCAAAAGAAACCCATGGGTGAAATGGCTCTATAAAGTAAAACACAAGAGGCATTAAGTTTAACAAGTGAAACAAAACTCTACGCAATTTGTGCACATGCAGAAAATGGGTGTCAATTAAAATATGAGAAAAGAAATTACCTGGTACATAGGATTGCTGTGGGAGTCAGGTTTAACGGTTGCCATTACTTTTTGTTTTTCCCACATCCAGAACATAATTTGCCATTCAGGAAACCCAGACAGTGCCACTATATATTTGGAGTCTGGGGAAAATGCAATGCTAACAAATTCATGAGCTGTCAAGTCAGTTGCATTTAGCACTTTGCGCTTCTTAAATGGCATAGAAGCCAAATCATAGATTGTGATGGTAGCTTTTTCCAAACCCTTCTCAGACATGGCAAGGTAGCGGCGGTTTGGGCTGATTGCTAATGCTTGCATCCCCTGGCTTTTCTCTGAGCCTGCAAGTACAGACAATGGCAACTATTTAAGAGCAAGAAAATAAAAAGTACTTATTTGTGTTATATACTGCAGGTTTGTGGTTGTAGGAATAAACTCAAACATAGTGGCAGTCAATTGAAATCTTGTACTGCATAATGTTTATGTGTAATATAGCACCTCTGTGCAAGGGTAGTCCAACACTAACTTTGCATGCTTACTACAAAGTGTTACTTATAGGGATTTTGTCACAGGAATAAATGTTTTTGACAAAATGCAGAAGCTAATGGTGCTCCTCTAGCTGAATCCTATGTTGAATAAATTTTTCAAACACATTTCTCTACATTTAATTTTAAAATCTGACATGGGACTAAACATGTTTTTAGTTTCCCAGGTGCTCTCACACATGTGACTTGTGCTCTGATAAACTTCAGTCACTTTTTACTGCTGCACTGTAAGTTGGAGTGATATCACCTTGTCTCTTTCCGCCTAATAGCAGCCTATCAACAGAACAATGGAAATGTAACAAGAAAACAACACCCTGACCTGCATTGTTAAAAATTGTCCCATGCCATGTTAGATATGAGAATGGAATAGATATGAGAACAGAAAAATTGACTACAGTTACAGTAAGAGAAACAATAGCTTATCTGAAATCAGTTCCTTTGTGAAGTGCTGGTGTTTTCTGAAGTAGAGGATCAGACACAATGACCTGAGATGGCTGCATACACACTAATATTACAACTGAAAAAAATACATTTGTGGGATGTGGGAACCCTGAAATGTCACCACATCCAGGGTAACAGTAGTGCCATGGTTCTCCATCCTCAAGAAATGTGTAATAAATATCTATTTATTGACTTGACTTATGAGCCTCAGACATCCTAGATATACCTACTGTTGACTTTGCACCAAAATGTTTCACCATTGCAATTGCTAATGTATGCAATTGATTGGTTGGTTCTAAAACTAAACTTCAGCAGCTAATTCTGACCCTCTGTGACATCAATTATGACAGCCTAATATGTCCCTTAGCATGATCTGTTCAATAAAACAGTAAACCTATTAAAGTAAAAGTTCAAAACCATCTTGTGTTTATTGGTTTCCTGCATTATTGCACTATTTAGCATTGCCTTTGACATAATATCTTCTGTAGAGTATGCCTTTTCAAAAGAAAACTGTATCTCGACAATATTTGCCTTTAAAATCATCCAGTTGGTAATAAGTCAACTGTTACAGCCAAAAGTACTTACCTGGAATAAATTTTTGCCATTTTTGGTCTACGTTATATTTAACACAGTTGTTACCCGATGGAAAAATTATAGTTTGTTCATCGAAGTAGAAAATATTATTAGTCACAGAAGATCGAAGGCCAAAGATGTAGTGAGACTGGGCAACAATCACAGACATGTTGAGCGCATTAACAAGGAATCTCTGGAAGACAAGACAGTTACTCTATGTTAGGCAGTAATCGTAGGAGAACATTTTCTGCATTAAATATATCCCTAAGTTAAAACATGTTAAAGGGACAGTTTACCTTTTTGACCTAGAATGTCTTGTGCTTTGCAACGTTTCAATAGGTCTTTTTAAAAAAAATGTTTTAAATGATTGGCCTTCTTGTTCTACCTCTCTACATCTTTTACATAGGGGTTGCAGTCCCTGGCAGCCAAGAAACTATTGCTCTGTAATCAAATAATCAAAAATAACAAAATAATTAGAATAATCAATAATATCAAAATAATTAGAAAAAAAACAAATGAACCATGATATGAATATTAGTCAATCTGCAGAAGTATTGAGTGTTGCATACTAACAGGTTCCACACTCAGGTTATGACCCCATGGCACTGAAAACAAAAAAACTAGAAAAGCATGTAAGCAGAACAAAGATGCTGCATTGTTGTGCTGCATTTCTACTTTATAAATACTATGGGATCTATTTATAATTCTGTGTAAATGTGGAGTGCAGCATTACCAGTGATGTTGTCCATTGCAACCTCACCAGTAATGTTTCACTCCACTTGTTCCACAGCATGATAAATGTGTTTCCCTGTGTGTTTCCAGCTCAATTACCTTTAATCATCATCATTTGTACCATACACACCTTGAACAATATTATATGGCCAGAAATGCACGTTTACTACTGGCCTACTGGGGCAATTAAAGTGTTACTTTCATATGTATTCCTTAATGAAAATATTGCTTAAAATATACACATTTGCACAAACTTTAAACTTCACATATAGAACACATAAGTACACAGAATACTTTATTATCAAAACATGCCACGGCAGTGTTGCATTTTATCCAATTTGCCTCTTTCTGCAAAAGTATTTTTTTTCTGTAAAACCCTCTAGTGACCAGCTCTAATACAATCTATCTGTGTTGAGACAGGTTATGGTGGTGGTCATTAAAGTGATGTGACACTGTGGTATTTTTTTTAGTACATTCCATATGGAAACAACACTTTAATTGCATTAGTAGGCTGCTATTAAAAGTCAAGTTGTAGGAAATCAAATCATGCTGTTGACATTTATTTGGCCAGGTGTAAAATGTGTCCACAACAGTGGCCTATTGGTGGGCAGTAAAGCTGATACTGAATGGATTGTATGCTTGGGATTATAGCAAACCACATTGGTTGCTTTTCCTTTAGGGGTTGAAATTATAGTTCAAAAATGTGTTTTTTTTCTGGGCTACTATGTGACATAATCATGCTCTGCTCCTCCTTTAAGGGCCAAGAATGTGTTTCCACGAACTGGGTTTGTACATTTGTGTGTAATGTACACTTGATAAAGGGCACATAGACTACATTCCTCAATAATATAATGGTTATGCCTTGGAAACAGAACAATATGACCTGGCACAATGTGTCACATATCAACACTTTTGGACTGTGTAGCAAATTTAAACGGTTGTTTACCTTTAAACGAACATTTAGTATTATGTAGAGAGTGATATTCTGAGACAATTTGCAATTGGTTCTCATTTTTTATTATTTGTGGTTTTTGAGTTATTTAGCTTTTTATTCAGCAGCTCTCTAGTTTGTAGTTTAAGCAATCTGGTTGCTAGGGTCCAAATTGCCCTAGCAACCATGCATTGATTTGACAGAGAGGCTGGAAAATAAATAGGAGAGGGCCTGAATAGAAGGACCAGTAACACAAAATAGCAATAACAATAAATGTGTACTCATACATTGCATTTGTTTTTAGATGGGGTCATTTGAAAGCTGGAAGAAGAAGGAAACTCATTTAAAAACGATAAAAAAAATTAACAAAGACCAATTGAAAAGTTTCTTATAATTGGCCATTCTAATAAATATTAACGTAAAGTTGAACCACTTGAGATAGCCGGAGAAACAAGAGTTCCATTGCTTATTTACAATGCACTTATATATTCAGCAGCACATTTTAATAGTCCTATATGACAAATATAAAGGGGTGAATTTGTGCAAATATCATAATGATCAGTGATAAATATTATTAATAAGCAATAAATCTACCCCTAGATTTATACTGTACCTCTCAGCGCTGCCAGAACTCGCTGTGTATGCCTGTTGCCACGGATACCGAGACGCTCCATATGTTGGAGGCCGGACTTAAAAAAGCGCCGATTTGAATGACGGGCAATGTAGTCTTTCAGAATCAGGGAGGGAGACTTCCGTATTTTGAAAGGAAATACGTATAACTTCTTTTTTAAAATCAATATTTATGTACAGTGTTTCTCCGATTACAAATATTCATATGCGACGGTCTAATACTGCACACGTAATGTGTATTCCAAACAGGGTCAGGTTTGTTTAAGACAGAGTGTCATAATGGCGCACTGAATGGAGGGAATTGTAGTCGCGTTTGCCCGCGTGACACGTGTTCTTCACCGGAAGTGGGGAGGAAGGCCATATCCGGGAGGCTGCACGTGAAGTTCGGCTAGGTCGGTAGGTATCTAGTAATGACTCGAATTTTGGTTCCATTATAGGTATAAAATACATATGTTTCGCGTGTACATCCTCTTCTATGGCGCAGTAGTTCAAATAGGCTGGTACTTTATACATTCTTGTTAAAGACATGGTGGCAATAGAGTGTTGTTGGCTGAGGGGGCCGATAGTACTTTAATTAGCAATCACGTTTATAAACAACACATGGGGAGTTTTTTTTAGATTTACATTTTATTTAAAAAAAAAAAAAAACCTAGTAATTCTGTAACAGCACGTGTGGAACAATTGTACAAAGCGCTTGCTAAAGATTGCAAACTGGTTTCCTTTACACTAAATGCATTTGTTTTAGCTCTTCCAAATGGATTCTCTAGAAAGCTTGCTAAGCATGATCTTTTAACCCTTTCCATCATGATTTCAGTGACTGACTTCTTAAAGGGGTGGTTCACCTTCTAACAACTAGTTGGTTTCAGAAATAACAACTTTTCTACCAATTACTTTCTATTTTCTATGTGTGGCTGTTTTTCTAATATTGAAGTGTAAAGTGTCATTTTTCACCTTCTAAAGCAGCTCTGGGAGGGGGGTCGCCGACCCTGCAAAGGTTTTTAAATTGATACATTTAGTTGATACATTTCATTGTCCCTGCTGAGCAGAATCCCTGAGTTTCATTACAGGCAGCTGTTAGCGCAAAGCCTGACGTTACGTTTTTGTGGCGTTTTTAAGTTGCATTTTTAAAAAAGAAAAGCCAGGCGTAAATACTCATAAACTGCACTACCACTGAAACTAATGGAAAACACACTATGGCAATTCACACAGGGCGCTTGCAAGCTGAAATCGGCCACAGGACGCCGCCAATATGTCAAGAAACTATCAAATCAACAGACTCTATGGAATTTTCATGTTTGAAACCACACTTTACGCAAATACACAGCGTATTTTAAATATGGCGTCTGATATTGTAGAGATGCTGCTGAGAAATGTATCAACTACATGTTGCAAAATTCAAACAGTTTAGAGCAGTGATCCCCAACCAGTAGCTCGTGAGCAACATGTTGCTCTCCAACCTCTTGGATGTTGCTCCCAGTGTCCTCAAAGCAGGGGCTTATTTTTGAATTCCAGGCTTGGGTGGAGTTTTAATTGCATGAAAACAAAGTATAGTGCTAAGTAGAGCCTCATGTAGGCTGCCAGTCCACTTAGGGACTACCAATAGCCAATCACAGCCCTAATTTGGCATCTCCAGGGACCTTTTCATGCTTGTGTTGCTCCCCAACTCTTTTTACATTTGAATGTGGCTCACGGGTAAAAAAGGTTGGGGACCCCTGGTTTAGAGTCTGCACCTGAATTACTGAGCTGCCAGACTCAACCAACCACCAGAGACATGAACATTCAACTTTAAACTTAGATTTTGGAAAAATGGTAAAAAAAATTAAAAATGGAAAGTAATTGAAAAAAGTCTTTATTTCTGGGGAACAATTTGAAAACACCTGAACTGAAAAAAAATGTTTGGAAGGTGAACAATCCCTTTAATGAAAAATAGGCAAACGCTTTATTCAGCTCAAGAGCTATTCGTTGCATTAAATGCATCATTCATTATTTTGTCATTTTATTTAGTTTGAAGTCAGCTGTTATCTTCTAGTTTCTTAAGATTGCTATTCATACCCATCATAATAAAGCTACCCACTAGATCTCTCCAAACCAAGTCATCCGCTTCATGGCCATGGATAAGGGCTTGCCCAACTGTAGATATTATTTTGGCAGGTTTGAAGATCTTCATAGGCATAAAATTGTTAGATATTGGCAACAATGGAATACATATTCTGTCCCATAACATGCTGTCTACTGACGTATAATTTTTTGTTTGTACATAACTATCTTGTGTTAATCTCTCTCCACAGAGTAATCTTTCATAGTTACCCTCTTCTTTTTCTCTTTATTTCACTAATTCAGTGTTAATATGTGTTAAAGTGTGATATCATTACTTTTCTGTTTTTGAATGGAAAAAAAATAGAAATAGAATATAAAATAAAAGGAGGGAATATTTGACACTGAAAGTGGAGATGAAGTTTAAAGGATTGCTGACAAATCATATTAATAGTGATTATGCCATCCCATTTTTTTCCCCATCATTTAATAACTTTATGATTTGATGTTTATTTTGAATTTCCAGGTGTTCCATTGAAGTTAACCATGTTACACCGTGAAGATGAGAGTTCACCAGAATCAGACTCTGACTTTGATGCATCAGAGTTGACAGATAAAGAGGTGAGTTCATGTTGTTGTTGTTTTTATATGTTAAAGAAGAACAAAAGGCTGATTATGTTTGCAGGGTAAGAATTCAATTCATTGCTCCTTAATTGCTTTAGGAATGTTTAATATTTCTTTAGAACAAAGCAATATCACTGCTCACTTCTCCTCCTTTCTCCTATCACTGTTCTGTGCATGTGCATTTGTTGGCAGGCTCCCTATTGGTGCATGAGCTTCCACGCTTACTTTTCATTGATCACAGGAGCTAATGTCCTAGTAAATGTTAAGGAAGCGTAATATAGTAGCCAGGACGTAACGTTAAAGAGTAGAGAATACAGCAATTTGAATGGGGCCCCATAAAGATCTATGTGAAGGAATATGTAATATTTTGAGTGGGTTGACTTCTCCTTTAAGCACATGTGCTCATTCACAAGCCGGTACTTTCCTAAATAAACCTATTAGCCTGCGGTAAAAATAGCTCAATATGTGTTTAGGGTCATGCACTTATGAATTAGGCTAGTGGAAAATCATATTGGCCAAGGCTTAATCTATCTGCATTTGTGCACTGTACATATGTCCTGGGTAGGTGCTAATTAAGATTTGGTAAAAGCAATGGTCCTTCCTGTTTTGGTAATAACAAGTTGAAGCCTTCATAGAATTATGGTGAGAGGTGAAGGTAGACAAAGCAGAGCAAAGCACTATGTATTTTAAGCAATAATATGGTATATTATGTATTTATTTAAGGTGCAATTGTTTTTAAAAATGGGTTCATTTAACAGCAAAGAGAAATTTCATGTTAATATCCTTTTGCTTATGAATTTAAAACAAACATGTTAGTTTCTTATTGTGGCTTTTACAAAGATAGAATATGGAAAGAATATTGGAAATGATCCTGGAAGCCAAGGATCTCCATGAGCTGCTGGTAATGGGAATCCTGGATTAATTCTTTTTTTCCATCCAATCAAACCTAATTGCTGTTTTGTGACTGGGTAACAACAGTGGTGCAGTTTAGCACTTATATTGTTAAATGAACCTATATATTTTTCCATGAGTGATGAATCCTTTGTACTCTGTCTATTTTGGAATCATATCATCTATGGTTTACTTCTATTATAGTTGCAGGAAGCATTTTCTCAGGGGAAACTTAAACCCGGATTAAATGTGGTCTTAGAAGGAAAGAAGAAACCCTTCAATGATGCGGTGAGTGAATATTTCCTGTAGTTTGTGTAAGCTTTGCTAGATGCCAAAACGTCTTTTAATCAGCAAACACTGTTGAGTTGCTGTAGTCTCCCTGGGTTGGTTCAATGACCAAACAAGAGTTTTTCACAAATATGTTCCAATTCACAATATACTGTATAATTGTTGCAGTATGTAAATTGTATGCGGAATACTGGCCTCTGCACACAATCTGAATAAAGTTACAAGTTGTGTTAATCATATTGTATATTAGAGTTGGGGCAAAAGTATTCAAACAAGTACAAGGAAATCTTACATTTTGAAATGTTTCTTTTAAAATGTTTTGTTCTGTTTAGTCTGGCCTTAAGCAGAGTCTGAAGGATCTCAAGAATGAGTTGCCCTGGGTGGAACGTTTGGATGTTACTGTTGATCCTGTAGCTGATACAACTGGACAGAATGGGCAGACAGATCCAAATACATCAGACATCAATGCAGAGGATGATTTTCAGCGAGAGATGTGCTTGTGAGTATGTTTTTACAGGAGTATCTATCTTTTTTTATTCAAGCAAAAGACGGGATTGAATTTGTCTGACAAAACACATTGATTTCTATCAGTTACCGTCAAGCCCAGGCTGCTGTATTGTATTCTCTGCCTCGTCTTCGTAAGTTAAAGGTGGCAACCAAACGCCCAGATGATTACTTTGCAGAGATGGCAAAGACTGACCAACACATGCAGAAGGTATTTAGGATGAATTTATGTGTCTACGTTCATCTGCCTTTGAATAAAGGGATACAAAGTATTTACTTTTACTTGAAAAAATTATATTATGGTGTAAAGTAGTATAGTTTGGGGGAACACACATTTTACTTTGTTTACATGTATAATATAATATATTTTCTGGTGCTCACTTGACTAGTTTTGTTTCATTTCTGGAAAACAGCAGACCTTGCTTTATGGCAAGTTTTTTAGATCTACTCCCGGAGCCTTTGTCCATTAAGACAAAGCAGGTTCAATAACCCTTTATCTAAATGGTTCAAATATTTATTACACTGGCTTAAAAATGATAATGAAAGATGTTTATTGTGGTAGATGCATTGTACAGGTACTATATATGAAATAGGAACCTTATTAAAAGAACAAGAAATACAACTTTTAATGCTTCTGTAAAATAAATGTTATGACAACATGCGTTTAAATTGCTACTGTGCCTGTACTGTATTACATTTATTTCTATTACTGCTTTAGATTCGCCATAAACTCCAGTTAAAACAAGCTTCAATGGAGAAATCGGAGAAGGCAAAACAATTGAGGGCTTTGAGGAAATATGGTAAAAAGGTAAGGTGGCTAGTTTTCTATGTGCATTATCTATATGTAATACCTATAAAATGTAAGTAGTCGTATAGCATCCGTGGTATCATTAGCAATTTATATATTGTTGTTATTTTCCTAAAAGGAGCACTCATTTTTGGGCAGATTTTAGCCTGAAATCTATTTATTTATTTTGTGTGCAGTGACATGAATATGCAAGTAAAGGGAATGGTAGACTGCAGACTGTTTTTTTTCTGTCCAACAGGTGTAGTACTAGCCTTATAAGTTGAGTGGCAATTGTTTAACTGCCTTTTCTCAGTGAAAGTGAGTGCAAAAGTGAACTTAATAAATATTTTCCTTTTAATGTGGCAAAAATCTGTATTGTTAAAATGTATTCAAAGTTAAATCTGAAAGCAGAGCTTATTGTAGATATAAAAGTCTGTCTTTAAGCAGAAGTAGAACATAAATGATACTTGTGAATAGGGTATGTTTTATACATGATGATGTGTGCTTCCACATCAAGGGGCAGATTCATTAAGGGTCGAATTGAAAATTTGATTTTTGATTTGTTTTTATGGTCAATACTATTAGATTCAACTAGGGAATTATCCAAACTCGATTCGAGTTTTTAAAAAAAAAATTAGATTTCGGTTTTTGAGATTTATCAAAGTCAGCCCTTTAAGAATTGGACTATTCGCCACCTAAAACCTGCGCATGTATAACTCAATGGGAGAGGTCCAGTGACCAATTTGAAGATGTTTGCAGCCTTCCTGACGTTCGGAGAAAAAACTCAAATCAAGTTTGTTCAAATCAAATTGAGTTTTCGGGTTGGTAACATTTTTTACATATTCTATTTTTTAATAAATAACCCCCCCCCCAATCAAATTTTTGAGGAAAGTTGAATTAAAAACTCACATGAATTCGAAATTCGACCCTTGATAAATATGCCTTCAAATGTCTGTTCATCTGTTTGAGTGTGTGTGCTGTTGGTTTCCACAGGTGCAAGTTGAAGTATTGCAGAAGAGACAGAAAGAGAAATCAGCCATGATGACACAAATTAAAAAATACCAAAAAGGTAAGTATTTTATTAGCATTTTATTAAATAAGGATTCCCATGCCTCATGCTATACATATAGCACTGCCTTAAAAACAAAACTGAGAGGTTCTCTCATATAAGGATTTATGGGCATAGACATGCAAATGACTCCTTAAAGGAAAAGGAGGATGGACATCCCTCAGTTCTGAGGGATTCTTCAGTCAGCATGTGGCTGACACCAGGGACTATACCCCAGACAGGGATACCTGTTGTTTGGCTGGTTAGCCCCAAACGCCTTAGTCCACCAGGGTCCCTTCTCTAGCTTTCATTCTATATCCAATCACCCAGACACCTACCTGCACCAATTGTGGTGGTCAGAAGGTCTGGCCAGTGTAGATGGCGGGTAAGTGCACAGTTTTACACTCTGCAGCTGCCGGTGCCCTGTGGTGCCTGGCTCCAACCCCCCTTCCATTCGCTCTTGCTCGATCCCCTCCTGTCTTTCTAGAAGCTCTTTGTTTGTTTAGGATAACAGCTTCCTTATTAGCTTGGTGTGACATCACTTCCTGCCTGAGTGTTTTCCTGTTCACTCATAGGGCAAATTCACTAACCTGCAGAAGTTCACCAGCGCCGGCTTCGTTCACATCACAACACTTCGCCAGGCATAGATGCGCCAGGACAATGCTAATTCACTAATATCCGAGGTTACGTCCAGGGCGACAAACTCTGGCGAAGTTGCGCTAGCCTTACTACGACAATCGAAGCAAAGTTGCGCTAGCGTTGGATAATTTGCATACAGTGGGAAGTTAAAGTTGAATGGACGTATATATGTTGCAGCAAATATATTACACGAAAATAGAGTTGTCATATTGCCCTACACATGTGCCCAGTGTATAGTTTATGTGCCATATGTTAGGAAATGTAGGGGGGAGCCCAGGTACCAAAAAATATTTTTACGGACTTTTGCAGCCTATCACCCTGAAAAAGTAAAAAACGACAAAGTTTTTTGGGAAAATTTTTAACTAAAAATTGAAGAAGCCCTATACATTCGATTGCGCTTCGCTGGTCTGAGCTGGCAAAGGCAAGTCTGGTGGAACAGGTAACGTTGAGTAAAAGGCGCATCTTAGTGAATTTATGAAGTGACGCTGTTTTGCCAGAGCGATTCTTCGTCTGGTGTAAGAGTGCGAAGTAGTGCTAGAGTCTATCCCCTTCGCTAGCGAAGTTCCGCCTGCGCCCGTTAGTAAGTCTTGAAATGACGTCACACGGGCGAATTTTCGCTAACGTTAGTCACTTTGCCCTTTAGTGAATTTCCCCCAAAGTTCTGGGCTCAGATTACAGCAGGGAGGGGGGAGAATGGAGAGGATCAAACTGAGCATGCTCAAGACCTAGCCCTGGAGGTTTTTGCTGAAAACAGGAAGTCTAATACAGAAGCCCATGTGTACACAATAGAAGGAAGTGAATGCAGTTTTTCTTTTCACATTGGACTGAGAACAGCATTACTTTGAGGGTTTACTGGTATAGTTATATAGACCTTTCTAATAAAGCTTACTTAGTTTTAGCCTTTCCTTCTCCTTTAATGTCTGGTTATAATAGCACATATACCACCTAATATTTTAGAGACATAGAGACTATATAAATGTATAAAATCTGGAGAACTAACATAACGCATACAAAAACTTGTGTAACAAAAAAAAGTAAAGTATTAATGAGGGTGTAATTATGTTATGACCATATCCCTTTATACACAAACGTATGATTTGAATCCTTCTATACTTTACAGAAAATCTGTTTTGTTTATTTCATGTTTCCAATACATAATATACGCAAGTTAGTGCAAAAGTAAAACTCTCTTACATGACATTTTCAACAGGTCTTTCAGATAAATTGGATTTTCTGGAAGGAGACCAGACTCCGAAAAAGACTCAGAACAAGACTGGTGGATCTGCTGCCGCCCAGAAGGCTAAAAATAAGTATGGCACACACACATTTTATAGTAGATAATGCACCCCTACTGTAATTTATAAAGATATTAGAAGTCTCTGAGATTATTATTCATTATAATCTACAGTGTTTCTTCAAAGTGTTCTCTGCCTCTGCTCTATATTAGTCTAGCCAATGCCACACTTCAGTCTATTCTTTTGTTCCCCTTGTGTTTTTTTATTTTGTCTTTTTTTAGGTCTCCCTGTAGTCCCTCTATACCCGAGTTATTTTTGTACGATACTTCTCATTCGATCCAAGTTCTGTCCATATTGCTGCCTTTTAATAAATGGCAAAAGGGGAAAGAAGGCACGAAGGGTGGAAGATGCAGGGGGGTGGGCAACACCACAGATGAACGGAGAGTGGGATAGAAACAGAGAGGAGACTGAAGTTTGCCGCTGGAGGGTGGGAGCAGCAGACAGAACAAGACCAAAGAGTGACAGAGTGTGGGAGGGGCAGAGGGAGTGTGACTGAAATGGAGGGGGAGCGGAAGAGGGAGAGAGACGCAGACTGAGCGAGACCAGAGATGTGGGGGGAACAGAAGAGGGAGAGAGATGCTGAGGGAAGGAAGGCATCAAGACTGGAATAGGAGGCGTGAGTGAGCGCGCCGAGTGAAGAAGGAAGTGGGAAAGTAAGACGTGAGGTGGACAGGCAGGAGGAAAAGCTGCAGGAAGAGTGTAGCAGTGACAACAGCTGACTCATTAAGTTATAAATGGCTCATTCCGATGTAGAAACACGCCATTTATAAGGATATAAATTAGTCTGGCCCCTAGGGAATTAGCTGATCTGTAGATTATATACTAATTATATAGAATGAAATGCATTTCTGTTTCTAATCATGCTAACAATTATATACAGGCCAAGTGCAAAGCGCCGTTACAAAGATCAGAAGTTTGGCTTTGGAGGAAAAAAGAAAGGCTCAAAGAGAAACACAAAAGAAAGTTACAATGATGTATCTGGTTTCCGTGGTAGCGTGGCCCATGGAAAGGGACCACACCGACCTGGGAAGAAGGGTGGCAAAAATGCTAATGTGAGTAGAGCCAATAATGGAACACATAATATTACACACAGTATGGTTCAGGCATTTGACCTGATATTGTTTTTCTCTTTTAGAAAAGACCAGGTAAAAATGTAAGACAGAAAATGAAGAGCAAACGCAGATAAAATGAAGAAAGAACAATGAAGTGGTGACTTTCTCTCTCACCCGATCACCTCTGAGTCCACACTAGCAGCAAATTGCTTTCTACCTAGAGACTGCACAGACATCCAACAAAGCCATTCTCGTATGGAAATTTGGAGAGAGACAGATGTAAACTTTGTATTTGTTTTTAATTCTAGCTTCCATGATGCTGAAATACTGGCATTAAACATGGCTAGGTTTTCTGTGCCAAGGTTTTTGAAAAAAATCAAAGTGCAACAATAAAAAATGCACACTGTTAATGTACTTTATTGCAGTCAATCACATAGTCTGAATAACAGAGCAGCACATCCTAGTCAATTCAACAGCTGGACTGCACAATATTACTTGTAGGGAAACTCATCTTCAGCCTCTCCGTGTCTGAACTCCTTCCTCTACTGAATATTTTCGCTCTGTTCTTTAAGACGCCATGCTGTCTCCATGTACTTTGTGATTTCTGTTTTCTCCCGAAAGAAATGCAAGCGTCTATCTGTCCGATCACTGGTTATCTGGAAATAAGCAAATCTCATTGAATATTAAACTTATTTCTTATTCCTACTAATGCTGGACACAGGGGTCGTCTTCTCTTCATATTCCAGGTTCATTCAAACAGCTGCCTGGTTTCTCTAGTTAATTGAATCTGAGCAGCTGGACAGTTGCTAAACAAAATGCTTAATTCAAAAAGCACAAACAAAATAAAGACCAGTTGCAATTTGTCTCAGAATGTTACTGTTCCTGCTCCTTGAGTTGTACAGGTAAGGGATCAATTATTCGAAAACCCAGTATCCAGAAAGCTCCAAATTAGGGGAAAGCCATTTCCCATAGACTAATTTTAATGAAACTTGTACTTGATCCTATAAATATATAATTAATCCTTATTGATGTTAAAACAATCCTATTGGGCTTAATTCCTGTTGACATGATTTCTTTTCTTCGACTTGAAGTATCATGATCCAAATATAGAAAGAAACTTTATCCAGAAAACCCCCAGAATTCTGGATAACAGGCCCCATACCTGTATTTATAAAGGCAGTGTGAAAAACATTGCAGATATACCATTTACAAGCATAGCTGCATACAGACACCAATGTACTTACAAGCCATACCCTCCTCCCCAGATTCATTTCAATGTACTTTGCTAAGTCCACTGAGAGATGTAAAATTTTGGCCTAACTCTGGCATATATATCTTTATAAATAGGATACCAAAGCTTCTGCATAGGGCATATATGCACATGTTATATATAGTGAATAATATCCCCCCCCCATGGTAAAATATAAGTCTATAAGTCACGAGGAGTTGCATGGCCATATGAAGGTATCGTACAAGGTAGAAGGCTGAGTGCTTTTATATAGGTTGTTGAACTCTGTGGTGACTTCTTAAATCATCATATTTTACAGGGGGTACAGTATTAATGTAAATTCAGTGAGTCATGTGACTTATACCAGTAAGAACTGTTTATATACTGTTGATATAATTCCATGACTCTTGTGTATTACTTATAAAATAATTACACCCCATTGGAAAAGATCAGAAGTTACCAGTGGTGTTGTGATCCACCCAATTTCCTGACTTGTGGTTTGTGGCTCTGTGTACTTTTTAGTTGGTTCCAGAGCACCATGATGAATGATTTTCAGAAAATGATCTGCAATATGAAAACAAATGGCTTATCAACAACAGCTGTATTGGCTTTATATTCTTTTTTTTCCCCTTCCCTTTAAACGTCTTACCATCTGCAGTTTCATTCTCATTATCGTCCCATGACATGGGCTTTCTGGCGATAGCGTGAACTGTAAAAACAAAACCTTGGTCAGGTTCAAAGAAAGGACATCAGCGGACGTGCCATTAAAAACAACATCTTCTAATACTTCTCCATTAAGTATAATCGGGAAAATACTAAAAGGGTATGTCCACTTCTACTAAAGTTGTACCAGTGTAGTATGACTTGGCAAAATAAACATTTCTCTGTCATCTCAGGGGGACACAGGGACTCTTAGGGTTAAGCTCCACCCTCTAGGAGGCAGGACACTTAGAACATTTTGCAGGGGGCGTGTCCGGGACTCCGTCTTAACCCCACACTGCCATAATCCCTCAGTTTTTAAGTGTCCTGCTTACTAGGAGGAGGGACAACCCTTTGTCCCCTGAGACAAGTTTTCACAGCATCAAGATGGGGTATCCCAGGGACAGTACTATCTGCACCCTTCAGGATATTACTTCCTTCGAGGGACAGCACCAGGGTCTTAACCTAGCCTCTTGGGCAATACTGACCAATGGACAATTCCTGCTCCCCGGTCATAGGGGTGACAGAGGGTCCCGCCGGTGCACAGCATTTGTTAGTATAGCCATTGCGCACTCACGTACAGCTCGCCTTCCCCCTCTCTTCTCCCTGAGCACAAGGCCCTTTAGTTAGGCAGCCGCAGTGTGCCTCCCCCTCCCTTATCAGAGCTCTCCACTGCCTCCGGTTCAGGATCCTTTTGGGCGGAGAAGCTCTAGTATGCGGTTCTTCACTCGCGCCTCTGATGGAACGCATGCAATGCGTTCTCACTTCCGCTCAAAGACAAATGACAAAGGTCGACCAGCGTCGAAAGGCAACAAGTTCCACAACTAGTCCCAGGGAGAAAAATGAAGATATGGGGTCTTCCTCAAATCGATCTGATGGCATCGAGAACCAACCAGAAGGTGACCAATTTCTTTGCTCGCTAACGAGATCCGCTGGTAATGGGGGTGGACGCCATGACCCAACCCTGGCAATTCAAACTGGCCTATGTCTTCCCTCCTCTTCCCATGCTACCTCGGGTGTTAAGATGATCGCAGATCACATTATTAGTGATAGCTCAATTTTGGCCCAGGAGCACCTGGTTCTCAGATCTTCAGGAGATGGCCATCACTCAGCCAATTCATCTCACACCCAGGAGTGACCTACTACAACAGGGTCCCATAGTTCACCACAATCCAGGACTCTTTGCTTTGACAGGATGGCTGTTGAAGCAGCCATTTGGAGACAACAAGGCATAGCTGAAGAAGTCATCTCCATGATGCTCAAATCACGCAAACCCACCACTGAGTCTGGAGGAGCTATTGGAATTGGTGCAAGGATGCAGACCTACCATTTCTGGAATTCAACGTACCAAGGATTTTGTCCTTCCTTCAGAAGGGACTTCAGTTGGGATTGAAATTAAGTTCCTTAAAGGTGCAAGTTTCAGCTCTATCGGTTCTTCCGATCCCGTCTGGCAATGGACAATTTGATTTGTACCTTCTTACAGGGAGTAACACTCATCGCACCTCCCTTTCCCTCGCCCTTTGAACTCTTAGGGTTAGTCTCTGAAAAATGGCTCACCTGGAAGGTGGTATTCCTTATAGCAATATCATCAGCCAGAAGAGTATCAGAAATAAGTGCCTTATCATGCGACCCCTCACTTCTGGTCTTCCACAAGGACAAGGCAGTACTGCGAACTGTACTTCCTTTCTTCCAAAGGTCGTATCCTCCTTCCATATAAATCAGGAGATAGTAGTACCATCCCTTTGTCCGGATCCCAAGAATGAGAAGGAACGACGATTGCACAAGTTGAATGTGGTTAGGACACTCCACTGGTATCTAGAATGATCCAAATCCTTTAGACGATCTCAAATTTTATTTGTCATACCTTCTGGCCCGCGAAAGGGCATGGCAGCCTCCAAGAAGTCAATTGCACGGTGGATCAGAGGGACAATTCGTCAAGCTTATCTATCCACACTTCACGAGGTCACTGGTACCATCCTGGGCATGGCGTAACTCTGCTTCCTTGGATCAGATTTGCAGAGCGGCCACCTGGTCCTCAGTACATACATTTACAAAATTCTACAGCCTAGATACGTTTTTCTCAGCTGAGGCCTCCTTTGGCCGCAAAGTACTGCACTCTGTGGTGCAGTAACGTGTCAGAACCAAATTCGCTCCTGCCCTTCTGTTCTGGGACTGCTTTGTTAAGTCCCCAAGAGTCCCTGTGTCCCCCTGAGATGACAGAGAAAACAGGATTTTTTGATACTCACCGTTAAATCCTTTTCTCTGTAGTCGATAGGGGGACACAGGGCTTCCCAACCCTGAGCGAAAGTTGACAAATTTGGTCCATAGGAAACGTTTTCCTGAATTACCAGTTCTGCAAGTTGTTTAGTTATGATAATACCTATTTTCAGCAAACTGAGGGATTATGGCAGTGTGGGTTTAAGACGGAGTCCCGGACATGCCCCCTGCAATTGTTCTAAGTGTCCTACCTCCTAGAGGGTGGAGCTTAACCCCAAGAGTCTCTGTATCCCCCTATCGACTACAGAGAAAAGGATTTAATGGCGAGTATCAAAAAATCCTGTTTTTTCCAAATTCAATGTAATAATGTAAATTGCTCCTTAAATTGATATTAGAAGCAGTGCTGAACTATGCTTAAATGATAGGGCTACACACATTCATACAAAGGATTTTTTTTAAAATGCAGTATAGGCAGAATGTATTTTAAGGATAAGTTCTATTTATGTTGCTCGTGCTGAAAAATAAAGGTGTAGATAGATATATACTGCCTCTTTAATAAAAACACTGAGCTTACCAAACCCTATGTTGAGCAGATATGCAGAGATCTGCAGCGACACTGATCATTAAGGAGAACTGTCATTGTTTATTCCCCTCCTGTACAGGGGAATTGCCCAAACCTGAGGATCGGGTATAGTTGTTTTTTCTTAATATACAGTAAAGAAATGATGTGTTAATATATTCTATTTGTTATGTTTATTTTAATTGCATTGGAGCCCCTATTGTTCCATTGGACACAACCTTTATTTATTCAAGAGCATAGAGGCGGACATATAGAATCTAGTTATAGTGCTACCTTCAATGTGTGACTCCATGAACAAATTCATCAGCTGCTTTAAAAAGATAAATGGTAAAAGAAGCATTGAAATATCAGGACTGTAGTTTAAAGGGGTAGTTCACCTTTAAATTAACTTTTAAAATGCTGTAGAATGCCCTATCCCTAGCAAATGTGTAATTGGTATAAGATAATAAGAGCCCTAGCAACAAGATAGCCGACACACCAAAAGCTAAATCACTAAAAAACCACATCAAATAAAAAATGGATAAAAATGGCAAATTGTCCCACATGTATTAACCATTGACCAGTGGTCATGGATTTTTGTAATATTATTTATCAAGTCAATTTTTAATATGCAGTAGGCTATTCTATAAAACAGAAGGACACATGGTAGCTGGGGGAATCTGGATTCTAGAAAATTCACCTACTTCAGTCACAACCAGGCTCTATATGCAGACTGATTGCTAAAGGTGCTGTGCCAGCTCAGTATAAAGCAGCTCACCTTTAGGGTAGAACTACATGGGGCGACGTTCGGTCTGTTTCCAGTGGATCTGAAAGTGCTGCACCAACGCGCAGGAGTTAGATCAGATGCAATGGAAAATAAGGGAAGCAATTTTAATATTGGATGGTGTTGCAGTGTTCAACCGACATGACTGACGGATGCAGACACTGCGTCATATGAACGCTGCGACAAGATCTGACATTTGTATTTCTTACCTTATTTTCCATTGCATCTAATTTGACGCCTGCTTTTTGGGCACAGCGCGTCGGATCCGCCAGAAAAACACAGAATGTCGCCCATGTAGTTCTACCCTTACTGATACATTTTAATCCAACATTTTTAACCCAGTTTTTTGACCGAAAGGTGAACTTCTCCTTTGAGCTGAAACTGCACAAAGCACAATAAGACACTTACAGTTGTACAAGCAGACCCAGCCCTTTCTGTTGAGAGATGCCAGCTCACAATTGATCTAGTGAATAAAGTACCCCCTATTGTAAAATATAAGGATATTATAAGTCACCGAGGAGTTTGTGCTTTTATACAGGTCATGGAACTCCAAGGTTACTTCTAATATCTTCATATTTTCCAACAATTGGCACGTTATTTATTATAATACACAAGGTTTAGTGAGTCATGTGACAAAAAATAACATCACTACTCACCATTTATAAATGATGACATCACTAGTCACCTTATATCAGGATATAATTTACAAGCTATTCATGGCTTTTGTGTATTATATACATATAATACACAAAAGCCATGAATATCTTGTAAACGATATCCTTATAAACAGTGAGTAGTGATGTCATTTCTGTCACGAAATTTGTGTATTATAATAAATAAAGTGCCAATATGAAGATATTAGAAGTAACCTCGCAATTCCATGACCTGTATAAAAACACGAGGCCGAAGGGTCATGAAACGGTAACTTATAATATCCTTATATTTTACAAGAGGGGGTACTTTCTTCACTACATTATATTGCACTTACAGGTTACAGTCAGGCAATGAGTGTTTGTTTGTGGCAGACTTATGTAAGAGCTGCTCAATGGCCCTTGCTAGTAATTGCCCTCATTCATTACCCTTCCGATAGGGATTGATTCCAAACTCAGTGACCAGTTTCTGGCAGCGATTCTCCTTCTTTATCGTCTCCCGATGTATCGCATTTAAGGACACTTCATCGCGTTGCTCCTTTTCCTTCAGGGTTGCCATTGTGATGGCTTGAAAAAACTAAAATGTGTTAGGCTCGTTTCCAGGGCAACCATCAAGGCCCATATTGGGTGTCCATCTGGCGCCTGTACAAAATGTTCTGCAGCCGCCGCCTATCTATCGGGATTCGGGACTTCTCCCTTTTCTAGACTTAACATTAACGCAAACATTATGTTTCGCTAGTTTCATTTCTACTTATAAAGTCGAGCTCTGATGAGCCAACGAAGTAGGATTCTGATAAACTTATTATATCATGGCAACGCGACTGCCCAATAGTAATATGGCAGCGGAGGATTCATTAGAATCACGTGATGCAATGATGATGCCAACGGAACCGTTGCCGAGGGAATGGCAGGCGTGAATGCTGATTGGCTGTTAATTTAAAAGTCCAACGGCTGATTGGACGAGGTTCTCCACCGGCAAATTCAAAACTACAACCTGTGTAGCTCTCGCTGCTGTACACTGATTGTTGTATTACAGCGATTCCATCGGGCACCCGGGGTTTTGTCAGTCTGAGGATCGGCTTCAACGAGCGGTACAGGTAGGAGCCACGGGCAGCTGATGTGCAAGGGGAGTTCATTTTGGCTCTGATTGCTAACCGCGTGTAGATTAAATGCGATCGTAAATTAACATTAGACTTCTTGTTTATAAGAACACAGGGCAACTATATAACTCAACTACGTATTCCTAGCGATGTAGGCCTATATAACACAGTATACATTAACTTAAATGATGACATTCTACTAAAGTATAAATCCTGGCTGTACAAAGATGATACAGCCCAGATAAACAAGGATGCCATGCTTCTTTTCCTCTTATTCTAATTAGGTTGTTTTTGCATAATGAACAATAGCACATGGCAATAATAAAAGGACAGATACAATATACAAGTCAGTTGCACAGGAAGTTTGTCCATTGCAAATTAATAGTACAGACTGGTAGTTTACACCCATTTCTGTCAATTACAACTACATTTCGGTATTTTATCACTTTCAGCCAATTACACTTTTCCTCCTTCCCATTCTCCACCCTCACTTAGCATTGTGTCTCAACATCACTGTCACATAGTAACCGCTATGTATTTCAGGGTTTGGAAGATGTATCTTCATTAGCATTGAACTGTTGTTGAGGGGGGGGACAGGACCATGTAATGGATGTAGTAGGCACTGCAGGTCTTTTTCAGAGTGTGTACTGCGCTGTTCTAATGCGGGGCTGGACTGAGATTCAAAATGGGCTCTGGCATTTCAAACAGGCCACACAGCAGCCCAAACATCCCCACCAGCCCAATATATAGTGACTGTCTATGGCAACTTACAGCAGCCCCTCTGGCATTTGCCAGAACCCACAGATTGCCAGTCCGGGCCTGCATTGATACTTCCCAGGGATCCAACCTTAATGAAAGCAGACAATACGCAACCACTGAACATTATAAATCAAATGTATTATGTGGCAGAATTTACAAATCGCACAGATTTTTAAAAAATAATTTTTGTGAGTTCCTTTTGCTGAGTGACTTAAAACCAATTTAACCTAAAAGGGGATTGATCACCTTTAAATTAAACCTTTTTTTAGAAATTTGTAGTGATACTCTGAGCCGATTTGCATTTGGTCTTCAATTTTTTTTTAATTTGTGGCTTTTTAAGTTATTTAGCTTTATGTTAAGCAGCTCTCCAGTTTGGAATGTCAGCTGGCTGCTCGGGTCCAAACCATACCTCCCAACTGTCCCTTTTTCGGAGGGACAGTCCCTCTTTTGACAGCTCAACCCGCAGTCCCTCATTTGTACTGGAAAGTCCCTCTTTTCTCTGCACTGAACAGCCAGAAAAAGAAACAAAGTTTCTCACTTAATTGGCTTTTAGCAGAGAGCGCAGAACAGCCAACAGGTGCAAATAAGATACTTTGTAACAATTTTGAGACACAAAAACACAGTTTAGATAAGGAGAAATATTTTCAAACTTTCATAACCTGCCAAATTTTGTAAAATGAACATGGTAATTAGGGAGTGTGGCCACAGAAAGGGGTGTGGTCAAAAAAATTGCTGCGCTACGTGCGGAAAAAAATTTTTTGTCCCTCTTTTGACTTCCAAAATGTTGGGAGGTAAGTCCAAACTACCATAGAAACCAGGTAGTGGTATGAAAGAGAGACTGGAATATAAATAGGAGAGGGGTAAGTGACCCCCATTTAAAAGCTGGAAATGGTCAGAAGAGTAAAGCATACCAAGCATAAATTACTTAATAAATTGAAGACTAATTGAAAAATTGCCAGGAATTCTATAAGTTAACTTAAAAGTGAACTACCCCTTTAAGGTAATGGGCATTGTTAAACTGCACTGATTATATTTAAAAGTAAATTGTTTCTTCTTATAACAGGAAAATGATGTTGGCCGAACAGCTGTCTCCAGAAATCCAGAGCAGCATCACTATAGAGTATCTTAATTCTTCTGGGCAAGCTCTGAAGCGCAAAGTAATCCGTAATTCTTTCATCTCCCTTGGACGCAATGAATTCCGCGACCTTGTCTTGAAGGTTAGCGATGGAAAACTTCAACAGAACTTTGTCATAAAGCAGATCCAACTTTTCACCCGTTTTATCCGAGATGGGAAAGCTTCAGTTGTGCTGCTTCCAGAAAATATCCAGCTTTTAATATCGAATTGCCCCGCAGACAAGTTAAAGCACTTTATGAAAACCCTCCTAATTAAACATGAAGCTGGGAAGAAAGAGAAGCCGGTGAATGAACGCACTCGCCTTCTATCTGGGCTGCCACGTATGTTCGAAACCATCAGCCCAGTGCAGAAAAAAGATGTGGAACAGGCTAATGAGATGCGGGCCAAGGCCAACTCTGAGACTCCAGTAAAGGGGAAGGGACTGAGTCACAAAGGAATGAATGGAGGTAACAGATGCCAGCAAAAACGTACACGGACAGAATCTTCTAACAGCCTAGTAAGTCACAGTCGTTGATAAATTGATTGAAGTGCAACTACTGAAACTATTTCAAATAATTCACACTTATTCTATTTTTCTTTTTTAATACCTCTATAAAAACATCAGATTGCGGATCTCAGGCCCAGCAAAAAGCCAACACTGTCAATGCCTAAACAGATCCGGCTGTCTACAGAACAATCCTTGGTGTTGAACACAGTTCTCAGTGGGAGGAACGTCTTCTTCACAGGCAGTGCAGGTTGGCACCTCTCTATCTAGACTTCTGTCAAAATATTCAATGGATGCTGATTTTTTTTTTTTTTTCTCCTTCTAAAACAACCTGCTTCTCATTTTGGTTCAATGTACAGGCACAGGAAAGTCTTACTTATTAAAGAGGATAGTTGGAGCTCTCCCACCCAAAAGTACTTACGCCACAGCAAGTACTGGAGTAGCAGCATGTCACATTGGTGGCACCACTCTACATGCGTTTGCAGGTAAGTATTGCTAAATGGTCTGGATGGGAACTAGTTAAACCTATATGGACTTCTGACCTATTAACAATAACTTAAATGGCAAAGCTGGATGTAAAGAAGTGAAATAATGCACTTTATGCTTTAGTTGCCCTGTAGCCTTATGAGCATGCAGCTTTGTGACTATGAAGATTTTCATTCATCCAGGCCATAGTATATCTAGTATAGGTCAATCTAAAAACAACTGGACTTGCTGAGTAATCAATGAAGACGTTTCACTACTCATCCGAGCAGCTTCTTCAGTTCAACTGACTGGTGTGGGAAGTTCTCGGCATATAAACTCTTTGTGCTGAAGCATTCCATAATCAATGTGATGTTGACCGCACTGTACATTTTGTACCTTCTGAACAAATGATTGCACAGTCTGAGTCATTTACTGAAAGGTTATTGTGCAAGAAAAAAACCCTGCTGTAATTTTTTTTTTTTTTTTGCACACTGCCACCCCCCATCCCTCAACTGGCCTTTATTCTAGAAACCTACAGCTTCCCCACTGAATACAAGAGAGGAGGCTCACGGACACTTTGTGCAAGAGGACAAGGATCGTACTCTTATAAATGCTCCCACTGTGTACTTTATGGTGCTGTGCTGTGGTTGGGTAGATGGCATACACTTAGTTTATTAAAAGGCTTATTAAGAATTCAATTCACTTTCTTAATGCTTTTGGTAACTGTTTTTATTGCTTAGGTATTGGTTCTGGAAAAGCCTCTCTAGAGCAATGCATTGAATTGGCAAAGAGGCCTGGGGTACGCCAGCACTGGACAAGTTGCAAACATCTAATCATTGATGAGATCTCTATGGTAGAAGGAGAGTTCTTTGATAAACTTGAGGCTGTTGCTAGGTAAGGCTTTTTCTACATTACTGAACCACAGTAACTGCACTGTCCACTTTCCCTGTTAAGAAAATGCACAAACATTTTTGGTGATTCTAGGGCTGTGCGTGGTAAAGATGAACCGTTTGGTGGCATTCAACTTATTGTATGTGGTGACTTCCTTCAGCTTCCTCCAGTCACTCAGGCCTCAAGCCAAACAAAGTTCTGTTTCCAGGTAAGAATTCCGCAAAGGCTTTTTCTTGGTCCAAAGAAATTTTGCTGAACCAACTTTTGGATAACAAGGCAAAGGCATCCATTACTTATAACACGACAGATATGCTATGCTTGACTTAGAATAATCTTTAATAGTTAGCGATTAGCATACTGTCTTAAGTAGGATATTTAATTCCCTGCAGGGCAAGAGCTGGAGGAAATGCATTCATCTGACCATGGAATTAACTGAAGTCAGGAGACAAACTGATAAAAACTTCATTTCTCTGCTGCAAGCTATCCGACTTGGCAGGTAAATAATTCTTCTGGCTAACGGGTGGCAAGCTGCATTCTATTTAGTGGAAGGGATTTTTACATTGTCCTAACCAAACAATACATTAATAATGGTAACACTGAGCAACTAGGGCAAATTAGTCTTCCCAAACTGTTCTCAACTCCAGAGTAATAGTTGGCAAATGTGATTTAAAAGCTTTTGTAATGAATGATATGGTGGCCTTCGACAAAATATGGCTTCCTTGGCTGGCCCATGAAAACAACCCTCCGCTTTTTCAAGCCCTGCACTCATGATGCAGACCATACTAATTGGCTATAGTTAACTCTCACGTCTAGTCCCCCCCCCAATTGTGCCAGTATAGATACCCCACCGCCTTACAACTATGTTGTTTTTCATTTTTTATGCAAATAATGTCTTTCCCCCGTATATCTGATCTTCCACCCCCTCCCCCCCTTTTTTTTTTTTTTTTTTTCTCTTTTTCTCCCCTCCTTCTTTTCCTTTCTCTCCTCCTTTCTTTTCTCTATATTGTATAATGGTTATCAGTTGTATTGTGTGTGACAATTACTGACAGGATACCGTGTGCCACGGATAACCTGATCTATGCATAACTGAACTCAAAACTTGTCAGTTTAAAAAAAAAAAAGCTTTTGTAAACAACCGGCTTACCAAGTGCACACACTATTGCTTTCCAATAAATCTGCCCTTTTGCATCCAGAAGAAGCACTTGAACTGCTAGTGCTGAGTTTGCAAAATTAGTAACTTGCAAAAGAGGGGAAAACATTGAATTATTGGAGGTTGGATACATGTAAGATGCACATAACATACGTTATTTATTTCCTTTTTCGGGGAACGACTACTTGTCAGGTGTCATGTAAAACTAACCATACATTAAAAGATTTGCTTGTTTGGCAAGATCACCTGTAAGATTTACAGACCGCAGTCAATCTTTTAATAAAAAATGTTATCTTTATTTGCTTATCTTAAAAATATTGGAGCCTGAATACCTAATGCATTTGGGGTACTTCTACCCTTATTCATATTCACAACATTTTCAACAAACGGCTCTTTTATACTCTTGGTACACTAATACACTAACGTGGCTGCATAAAGTGCACAGCAGCTCCGTGTTCTGTGCACTGAACCACTGTGTGTTCTCTGCAAGGTGCGCACATCTTGTCATGTTTTATTGCACCCACGTTGCAAGTGATAAGTACACAACCTACATGTCACTTACTTGTCAACTGCACTTTCACTGAGTTTGCATGTGGAATCTATGAAGAAGTGTCACCTGCTTGTCAAGTGTAACCTACATGTTGCCTACTACTGTAACCTACGTGTCGTGTTTTTCTTGAATCATGTAAAAACTTAAAACAAAATAATTAAAATTCTTAATCCGCCCTTATCCTAGTAACCATACATACTGTGTTGCATGTAAATTGCACATGAAAAGGACATAACCAACATGTTACCAACTTGTAAAGCATAACCTACATGTTAAACTTTCAGGGCACAGACATTGTATGGATGTTGCATGTGACGAGTGTCACCTACAGTTCAAATTCTATGTTGGCCTCGTATACCTTTCCTCTTCTTCTTCCAAGTAACTGTGTATACTGTGATTTAAGAGATGCATTGCTTTAATCTCGTTTCATTAACCTCTTTACATTTATGTAAAGGAGAACTCTGGCCTGATACATTAGTCTATTTCAGATGTACAGATGATGTCGCAAGGCAGCTTCTCCAAACCACTAACCATAAAGTTGAGCGAGATGGAATTCTGGCTACGAGGCTGTGCACTCACAAAGATGATGTGGAAATAACCAATGAGCGTCGTCTTCAGCAGTTACCTGGTAAAATCTCCTCCACCAAGGCAAATTCTGTCCCCCTTTCACTGAATTTAGTCGTTGAAGGGGGGGACATTTTGAAGCTGCTAAATCATTAATTTTTTTTTTTTTTTAAAATTTACATGGTAATATGCAAAATGTATTATTTATAGAAGGTGTAACACACTGTATTAATGTGCAGCAGGTATGGATCTTATTTCTTTGTTACTAGTATTTTAGCTTGTTGTGTAACTATTTGCTATTTATTTGCTATTTATTATTTGCTATTTATCTAGCAACTGGGAAAGTCTCACACTGTTTGTGCAATGGTTGTAATATTGGTGTTTAGGCAGCCATCTCAGCTCATTGTGCCTGGTCATGTGCTTTCAGAAAGATCCAGCACTTTAGGATGGAACTGCTTTTAGATAAGCTATTTCCCCAACTCTGTGTAACTGAGTCATGACTTGGGTTAGCCAGATTTGAAAGCTGGAAGAAGGCGAATAATTTAGAAACTGTACAAAATAATGAAGACCAATTGAAAAGTTGCTTAGCATGGGATATTCTATAACATACTAAAGGTGAACCTGCTTATGAAGGAAAGTAAGATCTGAAAATAGGGAATTATTCCATTCAGGGACGAAACTGGTATTTAATTATTATTTTAGAAGGGGTGTGTGTGGCTCAAATTAACGATCAAAATTGACCTTTCAGAGAGTGTTGTTATTATTTACTACTAATCTACCTTTGCTCTAATGCTGATATCTATAAAGTCTCTTCCAACTGAGTTAATTAACACAACTCTATCCCCCAGGAGAATCCCATTCATATGAGGCTCTGGACAGTGACCCTATGCTGGTGAAAACTATTAATGCTCAGTGTCCTGTAAATCAGCAGATTCAGCTGAAGAAAGGGGCTCAGGTGAGGAGCAGACTTGTATGTAATATATATTGTCAGTGCTGATTTAGCTATTTTAATTTATGTTGCAATAATTCTGCTAGATGTTTAGATGTGTATGAAGTGCATAGAGCTATTTGAAGAGCCTATAACACTTTGTCAGGGATAAAGTTGGCCTGCCTGTGAGGTCACTTTATTCCGACGTCACAATCTGGTGCTTTTGCAGGTGATGCTGGCAAAGAATCTAGATGTGTCTCGTGGCTTGGTGAATGGAGCACGTGGCGTCGTTATCAAGTTTGAAGAAGGCAATAAAAGTCAGTTACTTTTCCCTACACAGTTTTTGAAAAGAACTGTATAGCTCTGTATAAAAATGGGATTGGTAACTGCAAAATGTTTAATTTTACCCCTCTCTTTCCCCTAGACTTGCCAGTAGTTCGGTTTCTGTGTGGTGTCACTGAGGTTATAAAGCCTGACCGCTGGGTGTTCAAAGGACACGGTGGAATATATCTAAGCCGGCAGCAGCTGCCTCTAAAGCTGGCATGGGCTATTTCTATCCATAAAAGCCAGGTACTTCAATCCATTAATGCTATAGGAAAAATGAGTCTACGGTAATGTTAAAAGTGAAGTATAACTCCTTATTCCACATTAGTTCTATAAATAGGGATTGTACTTTACATGTTTTAAGCTGAAGTAGCTGAGGTTTTGTTTAAACAGAAGGCTTCTTGGTGGACTGCTGATTATGGTGCTTTGGTAGATACATATAAAGTATTTTTTGCATGTTTAGATTTTTTGCATGTTTAGATTTAATGTAACATCACTCCATACTCTTATTTTTAAGTTTCATGACCTCTGTGGTTTTTACACAAACTACTACCCAGTATCTGACTGGCCCATGGGATACCAGAACAACTCCGTGGGCTCTCCTGCTTCTAAACATTTGGCCTCTTCATGGTCATTGCCTAATTCTATGAGAATAAAGAGGCTAAATAGATGGAATAATAGGTTATAGTATGTAATGAAAAGAGAATAGAGGTTGAGTGAGGAGAGGAAGAAAACAATACTTATAATGGGCCCCTGGTGTCCCAGTCTGACCTGCTGCTGTTTGGCCCAAGTGAAGGATCAGCAGAATGGCAACCTATGCTTTTACTGACACACGAAGCTCTTGGTGCTCTGCTGCTAAATTCTTTTACAAAGCTTCGTTGCGAAAATAAAGCCCATAGACTCCAATGGGTGAAAAAAATTGTAGATTGTCAAACTTTTGTCATCCATAAACTTCAATGCATTTAGACAAACTTTCGGTGAAGCGAAACGGGTGATAAAACTGAGCAGTTTAACATAAGGAAACAATTGGCTGATTTAGCAAATTCAGTAAATTCAGTTTAAGCCGTTATGCCTGATCCTAACTGTAGGGGGCTCTCATGTTGCAAGCAGTGTAAACCTGCTAATATCATGAAATCGAGGCACATTGCAAAAGTGCTCAAAATTTAAAATTTATAGATTATGACATTTGTATACAAAACAAACACCTGCTGCTAAAATAACTAGTTAGTTATGCAGAAGTGAAACCCTTAAGGGCAATGTCAAGTTTTGTTTGCTCTGCGTGGGTGAAATTAATTAGATACTTTTCGCCTGGTCTGGATCTAAACCAGACCAGGCGAAAAGAAAGGCCCCTCTCCCTCGTGTTATTCAAGTCACTATAAGAAGCCAATTTCTTTTCTCTAGGGAATGTCTTTGGACTGTGTGGAAATCTCATTGTCTCGTGTCTTTGAGAGTGGCCAAGCTTACGTTGCTCTCTCCAGAGCTAGAAATCTAGAGGGTCTCCGAGTTATGGACTTTGACCCCAAGGTTGTTCGAGCCAATCCATATGTTCTACAGTTCTACCATCAAATGAAGAAGGAGAGAGCATTGCGACAGGTAAACCTTGTACATCTGTCTTCTAGTTGTACCTATATCTCGGCAGGTTCCCATGCGTAGCTCCTGCTCTTTGTCCTATTGCATGCTTTTCAGTTAAATGTAGACCAAATGACTAGGCTTAGTTTAAACATTCTATTATAAAATATTGCTTTCCTTACTAGTTCAGTAGTTTTGCCCCCCCCCCCATATTCTTCCATCCAACAGACTAACATTCTGCAAATGTTTCTTAAAGGGGCATATAACCTTAAAAACAAGATTAATCTATATATAAAGAAGCAAACATGGTTGTAGCTAATTATTGCAAGAAACGGGGCAAAATCTGAAACTGTAAAAAGTAGCTTCACTCCCTGTTTTGCATGTCGCCCCTATAATTAGTGGGAGGGTGAGCTGGTAGTTAATAAAATGACCCATTCACGTCTGTCTAATAAGCGCCTCCTAAGCTAAACGTCTGGAGAAAATGCAAGGGAAGCCAAGTCCCAGACCTACATGCAGGCCCGGATTTGTGGAAAGGCCACCTAGGCCGGGAGGATTTTAGGGGAGCGGCATGCTGCCCAACCACACCTACATTGGTTCAAAAACACTGGGGATGCACTGGTATTAAAAAAAAAAAAAAAAAAAAAAAAAAAAAAAAAATTCCCATGCGACAATCCCCATTGCTCCTGTCCCACTGGAGGGGACAGGGGCGATGAACGGCAGTGGGCCTAGGGGCCCCCACTATGTAAATCCGGCCCTGCCTATTTGCCCTTATCCTTAAAACATATAAAAAATACTGTTTGACGTGCTCAGAGAAAAAGTAAAAGGCAGCACTCCGGATAAAAGGATGGTGGTTTTATTGTAACTGATCACCTGACCCATTTCAGGAGCAACTCCCTTAATAGGCTGTGCTTATGTAGAACAAAAATGTATAAAGATGTATACTGCCCCTTTAATCGCACATCTTACAAGACAAAAGCACAAATACTGATTTTCAATAGCAATTATTCACAAGCAAATTTGAAACCTACACTAATTACAAATATTCCATGATTTTAAAGCTTACATAGACTTAAATGTAGCTGTCATTATGCAAGATCTCAATTTTGGTATCAAAAAGAGGAAGGGAATAGAAATCAAACTATAAAATTAAAATCTGGCTGATGTTGGTTTCACTTTTGTAGGTGACTTAGAAGAATTTGTACTGATAACTAAATGTAGGATAAATTATGACCAATGCCTCATTTATTCTCCCAGACTTCCCTTGAGGACTTCCTGGACAAAGAAAATTGCTGACTGTGATATTTGTATTCATGTTTGGTCTATTAAGCTGTAAATAGTGTACAGAATTTTATATTTTTTTTTAAATAAAGATTTTAAAAATGACAATACCTAGTGTAAGCTTGTGCATGTCTTCATAGTGGTCTGTGTAGCATGGGTTTAGCAACGCATGCCATTAACCAAACCAACAGAAACTTGCTAATAAAGTTCTGGTGTCATTGCTGTTGTGCCATTATAGTAGCCCATGTTGGGTGGCGACAGCATTAGGAAGTGACTGGGGGCTTCCAGGGTTCAGTGCAAAGGCAGAAGAAGATGGTTTTTGCATGGGGGATCCATGTGAACAGGTTGTAGGATACAGAAACCACCTCCACTTATGTAGCAAGTCATCAAAGCCATCTCTGCCAGGTAGATGTGTGTGTGTGTGTGTGTGTATATTTAATTGTATGATGGCAGTTGGCCCTGCACCTGAAGAACAATACACCATAAAGGCAGTCCTAAATACATTACAGTTAAAGGTACTGGAATATCAAATATATTGATACACTGGGAACAGTGGAAACTAGAAGCTAATCATATACACAGAAATGCTACAAGTATTGATACCACTGCGTGTTTGGTTAATAAGGCAGACTGGGTAGTAGGTACTGAAATTCAGAACATTATATATAGGAGTGGAAGGTGTATGATCAGGTAGCCAACACATTTCTATCCTTTCCAGAAAGCAAGGAACCTGCAGCTACAGTGCTGTGCTGCTCACTAAAGGACAGTAGGGAGAACACTACCTACTCTTACCATCCCACATTTTTGTTCCTTTTCCCATATGTCCCCCCCACCTATTTCTGTGCAGCACCACATGCTCTTTCCAACTACTTGTTACTGATACCCTACTGACACCAGAAAATATAAATATATATAATATATATATAATTTTTTTTTATAATTTTGCTAATTATTCACCTGATGCTTTTACTTTACCTTTCTTAAACCCATGTTCCTGTATGAGGCGGCTGCCATATTTGTGCAGCAGGAGTCCCTTAGCATTAGAAACTTTAACTGACAGGCTGAGATGGGACAGTCAGGTTGGCAAAACAGTCAGGTTTAGGAACTTCAAGTAACAATTACTTACAAAAGCAGAACTATCAGCAAAAAATGATCAACGTGACCTATAGGTAACTTTTAATGTAGATTAATATTTTGAAATATTTTAGCGTCCCTATCGCTTTAATGAGCTGCTGCTTTATAGCAGATTGTGTACAACTGGGCAACATTTCCAGTAGCTGTTTTTACTTATTTCTTCTGCACCTTTTTGTTCCAGTTGGTATTTTCCTTTTCTGCCCCCACCAATTCAAAATGCAGGTTATACACTGTTGGAAATATTAATGTTAATACACTTAATCTCATTGTGTTTGGGGTATCCTTATATGGGTTGTTTCCCTTCCAAATACATTTCATAATAAAGCTGAGATTTGTTCAGCAGGATCTTGTTGCTAGGGTCCTAATTACCCCAACAAATATTTAACCCACCAGCAAGTGGTTTGAATGAGACTGGAATAAGAGTAGAAATGGAAAGATATAAAAAAAAAAAAAAAAAATTGTAGCCTTGGCTGTTGGGGTCAGTGTCCCCTTTTAGAGTTGGAAAGAGTCAGAAGGTGGCAAACAACTAATGAATTGTGCATGTATCTACCTTTTTTACACACTCCTACCACTATAAGAAAAAAAAAAAAAAAAAACATCTTTGGTATGTAAGTCCATGTTCCTGGCTGGAATGGAGAATTCCCCCAATCCATACCTTGTGAATGCATCACTTTTACTTGGACAAATACTAGATATGACTGGAGAACCAATTACTTGTTCAGTGATTCAAAGTTGCAACTTTGAATAAGTGAATCACTGAACAAGCAGTTGGTTCTCCAGAGTCATATCTAGCATTTGTGAAAGTTTGAAGGTCTGGCAGTGCCTTACTCTGAAGGTGAACCAAATACTACTAAATAACGAAAGGATCACATCATCCATAAGAATAACACTTTTTTATTTGGAAGTGTTCTGAGCACAACTGCACCTCCCTCCTCAATGCTCCCATTCTAACAAGTTGTGTGACTATTTGCTTTAGTAGTCAGAGTGCTTGCCTAAAGTACTGTCTTGCATTAACAGGGCATTCATTTAAGGAATAAAACCTAATGTTGGTAAGGACTCGCCCTGATGCTTTAGTGCCGTTTTGGGCTCTGGTCCTTAAAATCAGTACCCCCTGCCTCCAGGGGAAATGCCTCATAATCCATACTTACCCCTCGGCGCAGATTGTTCAAGAGAAATTCCACACATCCATCTTCCAGTTCCTTGGTAAGATGACAGAGAGAACGTCAATTTCCGTGTAATTCCGCCCACACACAGTTGTCGCAAACCGGCAAACTGCTCCAACTGTGCATGCGCAGAAATAACGATTTCCCAGTCCGCTTACAGAGGACGCAGAAGATGGATGTGTGGAACTTCACTGGAAGAATCTGCGGCGAGGGGTGAGTATGGGGCATTTCTCAAGGGAGCTCTACCTGTGGTGGAGGGGTACAGGTTTTTTTCCCCCCACATGTTGCATTCTCCTTTAAGAAGGATATTAATGAGCTGGAGGGAGTGCAGAGATATGCAACTAAAGAGATGGCCAATTTAAACTATGAGGGTAGACTTTCAAGATATGGGGTTATTTTGTATTGAGAAAAAGCACTTGAGTATAAATAAATCCTACTTCTGCCACAACAGTAATAAAATCCTTCAGCAACAATAGAATTAAGACTTTGTACTTCTCAATGTACTAAGCTTTAGTGTGGCGTGATTGGACAGTTTGCAGCAGGTTCAAAACTGCTCCAACTGTCCAGTTCTGCTGCACAACCAGTGGCATGTCATCAGCGGATGGATCTTGATAATCTGTTGTTTGTAGAGGTGCTCTGGTTCTTCCACGTTGCAGTATTGAAGATAGTGAATCAGAGTGGATGCAACTGTTATAATGTATTCCACGCTGCAGTTTCTCAATTGTTATAGGAGTATTGAAGATAATAAATGGGGGATACATATGTTTTTTGAGAGCTCTGTGGCTCCATCACCTTTGACATGGTGGATGCAAAGGGCACAAGGACAGGAAAGTCAACTTATTTCTTCTGCATGCTCTTCCTTATCAGATGAAATTGGATGGCAGTTGTGTCTAAAAGTCATGTGCATTAACAAATTTAAATCCAGAATAGGTATTGTGCTGATATGCTACTCTTATATGGATGTCTAACCTATCAATTGTTATTCCCACAGTCATTAATCACTGGTTTCGTTACAGCTTTTTGAGTCTTTTCTTTGGTTTGTTCAGTAATGTTAACACTGCAAATTCAGTACTGGCTATAACTATTTTGAAACGGACTATAAATTTGGGTTACCAATGTAGGCTTGTGCCTTATTTGGCCATGTGCACACTGCAGCTGCGACCCAACTTTCCACCATGGTTGAGAAACTCCTGATCAAATATCCAGTTGTAGGAGAGTGTCTGGGTCCAAACATAGGCCAAACATAGACAACAAGGTTGTAGATTATTGACAGGCAATATATCACTGGCATTACAGTTGGCCCAAGTAGTCAAAATGGCCACACATTTCATATTTGTTTAACACAATAAATTTTAATAAAGATTAACATTCATTCAGCAAACAATTATTGAAAGAGGCATCCAAAGGTGGAATGTGTACAAATATTTCAGAGCACACCATAAACTATATACAGGCAGCAGAAAAATGCTTCCAACAAACGGGCACAAGGGGGTGCTGCAGCCCCTCAGATACCTGTTGAAGGCCCCCCCAAAGAAAGCATAAAACAAAATGCACACTAAAATTTTATTTTTACAATACTATACTAATTTATATACACATTTCAAAGGCACATTGTTGCTACCTTTCCCTTTAAATCACAGTTGTTACAAAGAAAGAGAAAAAATATTTTATTGTGCCTCCAGCTTCAAACCTGTTACAACTGCAGACATATCAAATGAGAAAAAGCCTGAGTGCCAGACTTTAAAGTGGCACAATTATTTACTTTGAAGTAAATCTTTACTTCAGTGATCATTTGGGAACTTCATGTTCTCCAGACTAACATGGCCGGCATCATGGTCCTCCATGAGCCCAACTGGGAAACTGCTGCAAGGAAAGTTGTATGTAACAGTTTCTATGGGCAATGAAAGACCAATAGATAAATAAAACAACAGGTCCTCCACTACCAGATTGGCTGCCAATATCATGCAGCATAAGTGAGTCTATAAAAGAAAAATAAATCAGTGCATCAATTTGTTGATCAAAATACAAGGCTGAACAGAAATACATGAAAATATATATACTATACACACCTTTTGGCAGAAAATGTAAAATAAACCGTATTTTCACAACAATATTGTACATAATCAATTTCTTAATAAAATGTTCCTTAGATTATTAAAACAAATCAAATCTGCATATTTTTAAAATGAAAAATAATAAATTTCGAGCAGCTGCAAATCATGGCTCAGTGTTGTCTGTCAATCATTTCATTCCATATTCCTTTAGCCCACCCACAGCGGGACACAGAGAATAACAACATCCTAAATATGTCTTATTTGAAATGTTCCATCATTTTGAAAAGCAGAATATCTGTATTGAAGAAACCCACAGTGTGGCTATTTCTCCAATGAGTTGGACAAGGCTACAGTACTGAGAGGGGCATAGTCTGTCTGTACTGGAACGACCATTCACTCAAAACCAAAGCTAAATAACTAAGACGTATTCTGCAACCGTATTCTAATGATTTCCAATCCCTTGAAGAGTCATGCATTAACAGAATGAAAGGCTTAAGTGAACCCTACTGTAGATAAAACGAATGTTCTTTATATATAACTGTCTAGCTTACACGTGAGGTCAGTTGGTATATGCTATTAGTGGTGCAAACCAATCTTAACCAACTGCCAACTTTCTGGGCTTCACTACGGGAAGCCTCCAATTATGCAGAAACAAGTAAAAAAAAAAAAAAAGGTCCATTTATACACGGATTTGTTCAACCAAATGTTTAAACTTCTAGCAATGTTGAAGGGTCAAGCCAGCCAGTGTAATCAAATAAACAAAGTCTACCAGGAGAACCTCAAAGATACCAGTATTGTGAATTTCTGCACCATAATGCTTTAACAAAACTGCAACTGTAAAGGTCCAGTTGGTTGACGGAGACCCAAAAACAAGCAATTCAGTGGTAGCATTTCCCACATTACAGTAGAAATACACGGGTGATTTCAGTCCAATCTGACGCGCTGCGCAAACACGCAGGCGTCAAGTTGGATGTGAAGGAAATAATGTAAGCAACAGGAACGTCGGATGGTGCACCAGACGCTGCACCTGCATCAGACAGTTGTGTCGTGTTGGATGAACGATGCGACTTCATCCGACATTTCCTTCTCTTACCTTATTTCCGTCACATCTGACCTGACGCCTGTGTTTTTGCGCAGCGTGTCAATGAAATCACCTGTGGAATTCTACCCTTATAGCTTCGAACAAACAGGTTTGAACAGTGAACCTTCTCGGCAAAATGGGGTTTTTCGAAGACGGCACAATAAATCCCACCTTTGAAGAGAAGATCTGCAGTTCTGTCTGTCGAAGCTATAACATGAGAATTAATTCCATATTTTGTGTCGGTAACATTTTTTGAACACAGACCACCAGCAGAATTCTAAAGGAAAAAAACAGGATAAAGTTTTATTCTAATTTCAGTGGCACAACAAGCACATGGAATAACTGTCTGCTTCTACTTTGGAGTGGGTTTCATTGTTTAGGGCAGAGACATGCGCTGCTATTTCGGGAGATTAGTCGCCTATCGACTGCTTCTTCTTCAGGCAACTAATCTCCCCGTCAGCTAGAATGTTAATCGATGGCGGGATGGCACTCGGATCACTTTGGCTTTCCGAAGTCGCCCGAAGTTTTCTTGTGAGGCAACTTTGGAAAACGAAGAATTCAGAGTGCCATCCTGTCGGCGATTTACAACTTCGGAAAATGAAGAGTTCCGAGTGCCATCCTGTCAGCGATTTACATTTTAGCAGGCGGGAAGGCAGTTAGGGGAGATTAGTTGCCCGAAGAACAAGAGATTTGTTGCTGGGTGACTAATCTCACGAATCTGCCCTTACAAATTATCTCTCGTGCCCCCATAAGGAACAATGTAACCTATATTTCTAGCAAGCTACAAAAGACATGGTACTAATCATGCTGGTTTATGGTTCCAGCCCTACCGCTATTTCCACCATTAATTTTGACAATAAAAACATAGCAGTTACAGTGTCCCGCATTGAATTTTGTCCTTGTGTCAGTGCTAAGAACAATAGTTTTATACAGGAGTGGCTTTAATTTTAGATGCCAGTCACATGTAGACATTTTTGCTCTCTCACCAGGAGGTTTTGGCAAGCAACAATGTGGATCACAGAACCATATAAAAAGAGCAGGTCCAAACCAACTCATTTTGTTTACAAGATGCTGGCAAGTAAAGGAAAGTGACTAAGGCTGTACAGTGCAAGAGCAACAAAGAGCTGTTTTTTTTTTTATTTTTTAGTCAAAACTTTTTTTGGGTTAAAAAAAACTCGAAAAATTTGAGGTTATATTTTTAAATTTTTTTTTCGAGATTTATTATACCTCAAAGCTGGAAATAGCTTGAATCCAAAAGTAGACCATCTAAAACCTGTAGAAGTCATGTAGAAGACAATGGCAGACGTCCCTTGAACCATATAAAGATGTTTGTAGCCTTCATGATGTTCAAGGTTTTTTTGGTGGGTTTCGCTGGAAAACGATTTGAGTTTTTATTCACTGAAAACTCGATCAATTGGATTCAAGTTTTTCACGCCGACTACACTGATGAAATTTTTTCTTAAATCAGTTGTGAGTTCATTCGAGGTCTAAAAAAGCTCACAAAGCTCTAAAATTAGAGCTTTGATCAATAAACCCCTTTGTTTTCATAACATTGGACTGTGGTGACACATGCACATATTTAAACCAACATGTGTAAGAACTGGATCACTTGAGAGTTGTTTATGAACTGTAACCCCTTTCCCACAAGGTTTGTTGAAGTTCTCCAGAATGTGTTGCACCAACTGAACCCTACATTAAGCCTCATCAACTTTAAGATGACTACTTACAAGGAACAAAGGGAAGGTCTCCAGATGCCTCACCAAAATACTGAGCAGGGTGAGCATTACCTACTACAAATTCTTCACACAAACTACTGATAAAATAAATTGGCATCGTTCAACTCCATAAAAAAGTGCAGTGGAGCAAAAAGAGTACCAAAAAAATGTTTTTAGGCCATGAAATAAACCTTTATGTAAAATAATCATCTTTTTTCAAACACATCCACTTGCAATTTAACTGGATGCCTGTTCTTGGACCTGCTGGACAAGTTCATGTCTTAGCCCTCGTTTCTTAATAAAAGAAAAACAAGTTTTATTCTTGTGGCAACGCTTCCTACAGCAGCAAAACCCCCAACATTCTCAAGCACTATACAAAATCTGGGAAACATTAAATACAAAGGGTTCTTTTTTTTTTTTTTATAAACATTTTATAATAATTTTTTACAAGGCAATTATGCAAGTCTCTTGAACATATCTTTACATCATTTTGAAGATTCCTAAGTAATATCCAAAGATTAAAAAGTGGCCCTAAGCACCTAAATGCAGTTAAGATCTGCCTTTTCTTTTTCTTTTTGTATAAAATCAAAAGAAATCTTGTTGCAGCATTACAGAAAAAGCACAAATTTTACATTCACTCATTTAATTTTTACATACTTTAAAAAAACAAAAAACAAAGTTGAACCACTTGCTAGGTTTGCTCTCCAATAAAATCTTGAAAAAATAAACTGTGTGCATGGTTTTACTGTCAAACCATGCCAAAATGACAAAGTGTCCTCTTTGCAGTGAGTTCTAAAAAAATGACCTTGGCTGCAAATGGAATCATTTATTGTGCAAGAAACAGTCTATAAATAGTTGCCTGGGACTCTCATGAAACCAAATTTATACCGAGTTCCCAAAGTGCGATCATTTCACAGCACATGTTTTTAATTCTGCACCCCAAGACTATATTTAAGGATCAACATCATCAAAGTCACTTTTAGTCTCTCCGATTATCATGGGCGAATCCGGACCCTGGGTAAAGAGGAGATGAGTAATATTAATGGACTTCATTAACCAGTATGCAACACTTTAATTAAAAGTATGGGATCTATTGTCTGGAAACCCATTATCTAGAATGTTCTGAAATGCAGAAAGGCCATTCCCCCCCCCCCCACAGAGACCTACTTAAACAAATATGGTTTTATTTAAGGAGAAATTCACGGTAAGAATTTTTAGGATGATGTAGACAGTAATATTCTGAGACAATGTGCAATTTTATAATTCTTTTTTTTTTTAATTATTTAGCTTTTGCTCAGCAGCTCTTCAGTCTAGCATTTTGGCAGCTATCTGGTTGTTAGAGTACAATTTACTCTAGGAACCAGAAAGTCATTTGAATAAGAAACTTTAAAAAGAAAAAGGGTAGTGGGTTATGAAACTTTTACAGAAAAATAAGTAACAAAAAGTAACAACAAGTTTGTCACTTGCAATTATTTATGAACTACTGTTGCCAACAAATCTCCCATCTCCATTGGAAATAACTGAAATCGATAAAAACCAAAATATCGCCGGTTTCCTCCAGAGGCAACTTTGGGCAACTTCCCCATATGTTGGTTTTACCGCCAGCGATTTCAGTTATTTCCAATGAAGAGGCATTTTCGGGAGATTTGTCGGCCAGTTGTTCATAAATAATCTCGGGCAACAAATTTCCCCGTCACCCACTGCCCTTACAGAGCAAATAGCTGCCGGGTCGGAGATCCCATTTAAAAGCTGGCAGAAGAGGAACGCAAGAAAATCGAACACTATAAAAGATACAACATGAAGACCAACTAGGAAGTTGCCAAGAAGAAGACATTCCAAAACATACTGAATATGGACTCAAATATGACTATAACTGAAGGTAAGCAAAAAATAATGTTGATTTGTATATTTAGTATAGGGAATCCATTTGCTCCATTTGTACAAGTTGTAGGTATATGGTGTCAATGGGGGGGGGGGAGGTTTGTTCATGCAAAATCTGGGAAAAGGATAAGAAGCAGACACATTAAATGCACCGCAACACGTGTGAATTACATCACATGCCTACTCAATGTGTTGTTTGTTACATAGACAAAACAGATCTGATGTTACTCACTCTACTATTCATAAAGCACCCAGGGACAAATATTGCAAATCACAGTTTAGCCATGACTCATTCCCTTCCTATCTTCTGAAACCTGGATACTGTGATGGATCCACAGCCAGTAAGAGGATAGTTACAAATGACTTCTCCAAACAGAGGTTTTCGGTACACTAAATGAACATTGTCCTACGATCTGTTTCTTAATGTATAATTCTTATTTATATTTAAGATTATTATTTTAAGTAGGAAGATTATTCTACAAATCTATTATGAGCTATGGTTTAGGAAATACTTCTGCCAGGGAGGGTGGTGTTCATAGTTATGAAAATATACAGATAATTACAGTTGGATTGTTGTTTGCAGCTGTTTCAAAGATAACTAGTTGTTTATAGGGTTCAGCATTATTAAAACATCAGTATAAAACACATTTCCCCAGATTTCTTAAGACACGCCATTCAGTGCTGCATCCTTACCTGCTGCATGCTCCTATCTCCATTTTCATTGGCCGGGCTGCTTTCTGACCCATTGCTGCTTCCTGACTGATCTTTCTCATTCAACAAGGCTGTGGCATATGCCAAGGTATCCTAAAGCAGAAGATATATTTAAGACAATGCAAGCAGCTTTAAATGTAAACTCCATGCAAAAGATCAGAAAGATAAAAGAAAGAAACAGACTGAAGGCTTCTTAAATAGATTTTTAACAGAATTTATTTGGGACAATCGCCAATGCAAAAATATAGATTTAGTGCATCCGTAATAATTAATAACAAGAGAAATGTACCTGACAACTAGCCCTGAAGCTACAAACGTGAGAAAACAGTGTTCAGATTTGTACTACTGGAGCAAGCTGCAAAGCCAGACTGCAGATCTTTCACATCAGTCTTTATGTAAAGAAAGCCATTACATTACATGCATTATTAGTGCTATAAATCAGCCCACATAAAATGGAATGTGTCCGTTTTGTGAAAGAGCCTTCATTTTAGTAATATATCAGATGATAGAAAGCAAAAATGTATTTGTATATTTTACCTGTGCAGAAACTGTACGCTGGAAGGTTTTAGCAGTGGATGTCTCATTGGAGATGTTACTTTGTGGCGCCCAGCAATGCTCTGACATCTGTATGAAAAATAAAGACAATAAGGAAAATGCAGAGTAGTGAAAGCAGCTGGGTTATAAATGCTCTCAACTTGAACAGACATTTGGAAGCAACAGTAACACAGCAAAATGTTATTTCGGTCATCATAGCTCTTACACGTTAACTTAATGCTAATGTATTCATAAAGTAATAATTAATTTGGCAAGTATTTAATATACGAATAGTCCCAAACAGAGTACCATAAAATACACCACATTTTTCAACTAGAACCAGTTATGCACTCAATGTCAATTACTAGTTTCTATTTTATAAAGAAATCTGAGACTATTAAAGTGGATCATGGCTACCGACCCCAAGCAATTCTCGGGCCCTGGAAACATGTCTAAGAATCTTATATTCAAATGCTCACATCTACATACATGCACATATCAAGCATCTGAACAAATTTCCCAACTGTCAAAGCCACAGACCGCTACCAAGGCGCAGATCAAGAATACCAGGAATCCGGCACAGTTAACATCAAGGTTCGTCTTTATTCACACATAGGAAGGATGACAGTGGAGGGTGTAGAATTCTGAATTCTAGAATTGTACACCCTCCACTGTCATCCTTCCTATGTGTGAATAAAGCCGAACCTTGATGTTAACTGTGCCGGATTCCTGGTATTCTTCATCTGCGCCTTGGTAGCAGTCTGTGGCTTTGACAGTTGGTGAGGAGTGACCGGCATATAGCGAGAGCAGCGATCGAGCAGGACGGCACATTGGTCCGGGTGAGCTCCGCCATTAACGCTTCGTGAGTAGAGCTTTAAATTTCCCAAATGGCCTGTTATTCACAGCACAATCCCGAAGCATGGTTCCAAAAATAGAAAAGGGTTATTTAGTGGTTATTATGCTGGACTAGGGGTGTTGCCAAACAATATAAAGATTTTTATATATGGAACATATTTAACAAATACCATTTTTTCAGTGTGCTGTTTTGTCCAGAGAGATATTCATATACATTTATACATATGTGGCCTGGAAGGATGTGGTGTACCTATGTGGGCATGATCATGGTCAAGGCTGACAGCAGACTAGGATATAAAAAAAGAACACTGGGATTCATAATACTGATAGTAAGAGGAGACTAATATTTTATGTATGACCAGGTCGAACCTCCTAACTATGGACTTTAGTATTTTTGATATTAGTTTTCTAGGACTGGAGGCGTGCAGGATCTGTTGGAGCAGAGAGAGAGACAAACTTGGTCTAAGAATGGACAACTGAATACTGAATGCATTTCGAGAGCTGCAGATATGTAGGGTAAGGGGGCTGATACATTATGTACATCTCTTGCATAAGTATTTTATAAATCCTGGAGTTAGGGGGGATAAAAGTTCCACCAATTAGGGTGTTGGTGGATAATTGTGGTGGCAAAGAAGGAACTGTAAAGTCTTGTGATATAGTCTATGGTTGCTATAGGCTAAGGATTGTGGATGAGAGTAGGTCTTTCATTTGTTGGTGTAGAATGTTACTTAGTCTCTAAACAGAATAGAGGATCAAGGCCTGAAAACGCATGTTACAGTTATATGGGGTGTTGTGAAGAAGATATAAGAATTGGATTAAATCTATCATTTTGCATATATTAAAGTGACTGCAGAAGGCAATGGGCAATTATGTCCAATGATCTAAATTCTTTGGTCATAGCTTAAATGACTGGTTTTAGATTAAAGGGATACTGTCATGGGAACATTTTTTTTTCCCAAAATGAATCCGTTAATAGTGCTGCTCCAGCAGAATTCTGAAGACTGCCAGTAAAGTGTGAACACAATATAATGGCACATCAAATGCTGTATGGAAAACATTCTGGCAGATAATTATCTACAGTATTAAAAAGAAAGTATTAGCTTTCTATCTCTAAGTATCTATATATATCCAAAGCATTACCTTTTTCTGTAACCACTGTACAGCCCAGCTCCAATGGTGAGAATTGTCTTTGAAATACTCTTTAGCAGCAGGACACCTTCCCAGAACAAAGACATATAAAACACAAGTCACTACACAATAGAGACCTAGTCAATGTAATTTTGCATTCTCTGAAAACAAGTGCTCTATTACTAGCACATTGCAGTGCACTAGCACACTGTAGTGACCAAAATGCCTCTGCCATTTGATATTTATTTGCTCAGTGCAAACACCAGTACCTTAAAGAAGACTCGATCCTGAAAAAATATACGGAGGTAAACTTAATCACAGTAATCCTTTCATCACATTTGCAATCAACAGGCTTTCAGCTGAAGGCCCTTTCCCACGCGCCACATTTAAATGTAAAAAAAGCATTTAAAAAGATCCTGGGGTGCAAAATATGGGTTCTGACTTGCAATTGGTAGAACCTAAGTGGGCTGGAAGCCTACAGGAGGCTCTGTTTGGCAGTACACTTGGTGTTAAGGCAACTAAAGCTTGCCTTCAAGCTAGGAATTAAAAAATTATCCCCTGCTTTGAGGCCACTGGGAGCAACACCCAAAGGGTGGTGAGCAACATGTTGTTCCAGAGTCACCGGTTGGGGATCACTGGTCTTGAGTGTCAGAAATCCTGCCTGCCTATGCAATTCCTTTGTCTGATATGAGCCAAGAGGTCCAATGCAAGCAACTTTTGCTAGTCAGCCAATCCCCTGTTTGTTTGACATGAGTCCCACCTTTCTGTCACTGCCCCTGACCCCTGCTCACCACCCCTCAGACACCAGTTTTCAGCAATAGCAGATGGAGTCGATGATCATTCAAAATATATGTTATTTAAACGAATCCACCACCCCCTGTAGCACCTTAGGCATGTGCCTATTCTGCCTACCCATAATTCCGGCCCCTGGCTTTGACTTCTCACAACTACTAGATTTCGGTCATGTCCAAAATATTAGCAGTGTAAAGTTAGTTTTGGACTGCTAATAGCAGGCTTTGAGTTCAACAGATCTTTTTGAAGGCCCAGAGTGTCAGTGATCCTACCTGTCTATGCACTTCCTGTATTCAGGTAAAATTAGTCTAAAACTACAAACATCTCAGAAAATATGAAAAATGTAAAAAAATGTAAAATTATAATGAGTCATTAAGTAAAACAGTAATTTTGCACACTTACTTTTGAGCCAGGGTAACAAGAAATTTCACGCATTGATAGCATCGACTACTGTCCACATGGTTGCTGTGATGCATCAGTGCTGTAAAAAGCATACATTATTGTAAGCTTGCCCCTTAGGCATAACTTTTTAATTATTCATCAAAGGTAATATTATCAAATCAAATGGAACAACTGGATGACAGGGATATTACCCTTAAGGTTTTAAAATGCTGCAGAATTCCATACAAGGTGAAATGTTTTGATGTTCAATTGCTTTGGCCAGAGGCAGACCAAGAGTTACTGGCCCCCATGGTTTACTTCTTGCCCTTCCTCCCGCTCTCAGTTCAGTCCATGTAAAAAGTGGGTATTTATTTCTTAACATGAAGAATAGTAAGTACCATTCATTGGTTTTCTTTTTGTTTTGGCAAATCTTGGTAAGAGAAAGGCTGACAAAGCTCTGATAAACACTTCCCACAGTGTCCACTTTGCCATGCCAAAAACCCAAGAATAATGTAAACAGTGTATGGCCACAACTGCACTTAATAAGAAGTAGAGTACCCAAGATGAAGCGCAAGGTATTGTACAGAGAAACTATTTGATTAAAATGGAGTCTATGGGAGATGGCTTTCCCGTAATTACAGGATAACAGTCTCCTGCATACTGGATCCCATACCTGTATTGGAGTTAGATCTGGGTATCCAACCAACTCGAACAACAAATTTAAATTTTGGCTGCATACTGGACCTAACCTGATATGTTTTGATATTCTATGACACAGACACTTTGGTTTAAGTTAACTTTTATTTATTTATTTTTTTAATTTACCAAATATGCACATGAGGGCTGCCCCAGCATATATATGCTTTTTATGGTGAATATGACCCTGCACATGTATTGCTCTTTTCTACAGTACATCCCCATTTGATATATATAACAACTGACATCCCTTCGGCAGAGGGAGGCCACTATATGGGGCAGGACTTTGTGAGTGGTCTGGCTTTTGGATTGTGGGTGTAGTTGGGCATAATTGAGGAGTGGCTGGTGGAGTAGGGAAGGAATTTGGCTTAACTGGACTGGCAGCTCAGGGGTGTGGCTTTGCATGTGAAAGGCCCCATGAAACCTTATTGCTACTAATCCCTTTGTGTCAGTGCTCTCAAAACACAAATATATTAAATCTTAATCTATTTTTTTTAAATTACATTTCTAATAACTATTGTTGTAAATGGGATTACTGAAAGGGGGTTGCTAATTCATTGGTGAAAGTATCCATTGAATAATAGCAGATACAGTACAATTCAAGTTTATTTTAAAACCCAGTGCTACAGTTACATGAAATACATTTACTTACCCAACAACCCATCAGACTCAAAGGTGAATTGCAATCTCTGTAACTGCAAGGGATCTTCAATAATCTTTGAAAAAGCAAAAAAACATGCGTAAATAGATTGCCATCAAGATATTGTGGACACAATAAATGATACTATAGAAGTACTAGTCCCACTGAGAATACATAAACGAATATAAATGCAGTGTGGCTGTAAATACAACTGGTACTTACCAGTATCTCATATAGAAGAGTAAAGACGTTTTTTAATTCATGTGGAGGAGCAGTTTCAAGCTGGTTCTGTAATTAAACAAGTGAAATAGCTAAATAATTATAAACTTACTGTAAAATCAGTGCTGGTGAACATTCTTCAGACATAAGGTGTGTAAACAAATAGACCTCATGGGGTTGGCATGTTCAGGACCACATAACCAGGACAACAAATGAAATAAAGACTTCAGAAACGTGCTTACAGTGAGCCTTTTAGTGTTTCAGTCTACTAGGGACTTAATCATAACCTGTGTTCCTGCAAGTGCCTTCTATTATACAGATTCCCGGTTAACATACTAAAAAAGTCAGACTTTTTAAGTTACTTTATTTTTTTTTGTGTTATGACCTGTAACATCAATAATCATCTTTGTCAAAATGTAATCGTCTTGTCTGAATTTAATTAAGGTTAAATGTTTAGCCAAAATTCTAAACAACTTCTTTTGGTAATTAAAAGCATTGAATTCACACAGGGGTCCCCAAGCTTTTAAACCTGTGAGCCACATTCAAATGTAAAAGGAGTCGGGGAGCAACATAAGCATAAAAAAGTTCCCTGCGGTGCCAAATAAGGGTTGTGATTAGCTAGAACAGTAGCCTACAGGAGGCTCTGTTTAGCAGTGCACCTGGTTTTTAAACAACCAAAATTTGCCTGGAATTCAAAAATAACCACCTGTTTTGAGGCAACATCCAAGGAGTTGGTGAGCAACATGTTGGTTGCGAGCCACAGGTTGGGGATCATTGCTCTACACTAATAGACAGGAAGTACTGGGTTTAAGTCCCATTTTTTGCATTGGGGAAAATAAATTGTGCAGCAATAAACAGCAAAAATGTATTTCTCATTAACTCATGTCAAGGGAAAAATGAAAATACAAACTAGAGACTTGAAGTGCTCCCAGCCGTTCAAAAAAGTGTCAAAGAAAAATTCTTTGTATGTTTACCAATGTGTCTAACACACCTTGTGTAAAGTACAGCACTGAATCCTTACTCTCCAATGCAAATGGTAAGAAAGAATTTAGAAAATTATTTTATGCACTAGAACGACTTGTTTCAGAGAATAAGAAATATATTATTAAATAAGAAAATACCTAATACAACTGCTGACCACCGGGACATAATAAATTGGCCTCAGCATTTATTAGGTTACACCAAAAGGTGCCAACAAGGATTTTGTCTAGAAAATACTGGGCCTAATTAAAGTTTTATGTACATATGCTGATGAGGTGCTTGTTTACGGACCAGCCTTAACTGCTTGGTTCAAACAACAAATACATCACTTGGGTACATACAAGTACCCAAGTCACATACGCATCTCTTGTGCTTGTGATTGCACATCAGTCAGTTTAGTTAACCTGCAAACATGCGCTAACGGAAACCTGGTGTTCAAAGGAGTAAAACTGATGTCAACAAAACCAGCTTTTGCAAACTGTTTGTAATTTAAGAGAAGGGAAATTCAGCATATAATTATTCAGCATATAGGGATTCTGTCACGGGAATAAAATGTTAAAAATATTAATAGTGTTGCTCAAGCAGAATTCTGCGCTGAAATCAGTTTTTCAAAAGAACCACCAGGTTAATTTATATTTAATATTGAAATCGGACATGGTGCTAAATATTTTTAGCTTCCCAGCTGCCCCCAGTCATATGACATGTGCTCAGATAAACTTTAGTCACTCTTAACTGCTGCAAGTTGGAGTGATATCACCTCCCCCAAAAGCAGCCCATCAACAGTACAATAAGAATGCAACAAGTTCCCTGACACAAGATAACTGCACCTTCATAGATATAAGAATAGCACTCAAAAGTAAAAATCCAAGTCCCACTCAGTTTTATTGAGTTGGAGAAACAACTGTAATCTGATAGCAGTTCTACCATGAAGTGCTAGCTCTTTCTGAAAGCACAGGATCAGTCAAAATGACCGGAGTTGTCAGCCTACATACACACCAATATTACAACAATACAACATTTGCAGTGTAAACAGTGTAATATATATATATATATATATATATATATATATATATATATATATATATATATATATATATATATATATATATATATATATATATATATATATATATATATATATATATACACACCAATGAAAAAGATGAAAGCACTCACAGCATAAATTTTATGAGACAAGCTCTTTACTGAAGCATATTGCACATATGTATTATATTTTTACCTTAATGAAATGAAGCACAGTGAGAGAGAAGCGCTCGTTGCAGAAACAGCAGTAAACCACCATATCAATGAGCACAGTGAGGGAACCAGGAAGCTCTCGCAGGGCAAACATGACCTATGGAACAGACACAGAATTAAGCAAATGTCTTTAGATTTGTATGAAAATTATTCTAGAACATGTAAAGACTGTTAACAATAAAAGATTGGAGGATGGAAATGCTATAATCAAGATTAAAGTTGTAAGTCTTTTATAACCATATGACACAACTTGGTAGACATACTTAATGTATGCATAAAATCCTAGCACAAACACTAGGAAATTTTAAAAATTAGGGCTATGGCGGACCAGGAGATTAAATCTGCTCTGTCAATATTTAGCAATCTTTTCATTTTAAAGTAGAAAGATTGATGGCATTATAACTGTTTGTTGTAAAGTAGTTGTGTTAAAAGGAGAATTTATATGTACATTAATCGGTTGTATACTTCAAGTTGTAAAATTTATAATGCTGGCTGACAACAGTAATATAGATTGTACATTTCCTGAGTCCGCTTTGGTATATGCCGTGTCACATGTTGCACGTGTCAAAACGGTTCATGAACCTACCTCAAGCAAATAAGGCTTCCCTTCTGGCATAAACATCAAGGCCTCCACTTCTGCATGGAGTGGCAGAGGAGATCCAAATGTATTTACAGGAGCATGCAGTTTGAAGACACCAGGAGCTTACATAAGGATAAAGAAAACATACAACATTTAATCAAGCTGGTTTCTGGATTAGTGTTTTACTTTTTCCAATCAATTCTAATCATATCCTAACCACTTAGCTAATAATTATTATTATTATTATATTTAGGTCAGGAAATGACATCATTCTTTTTTGAAAATCAATTTTCCATTTTAAACAGCACAGTTCACAACAGAGATTTCTAGAGCGTAATAATTCACTGGAGTATAAAGGTGTTCACTGCTATACACTAAACTTTCAAACACGGTCACTATGTTTTGAGACTTACACACAAAGCCAGGTGTGTAATATTGTTGCTCGTTTTTCTTCTTATATTTTAGAGAAGTAACTAATGGCACATAAACACATCACGTTTTGTGTCATTATAACTTTCCAATTAGCTTCCTAAGTGGTAAAAATGTGATGACTGTATAACTTTAAACTGACAACTTATATTACGTATATCTTTATGAACGGTTTTGATTATGTGGTTGAAGCAATGTGAACATTATACATCATTCCATGTCTGGGACCCAAATAGTGCTTAGTAAATTAAATTGTTGCACAACTCTCTAAAAGGTTTGTATTGCAAAGAATTATATGCTCAATACTTAAAGGAACAGCTCAGTGTAAAAATAAAATCTGTGCAAAAGTGACTGGATGTTGATCCTTAGCATGCATCTCAGATTCAAAAGCAACATATGCCCCCCCCTCAAGTCACTGATTGGTTACTGCTTGGTCATCAGGGTAACCAGCCAGTGGAAACCAAGATAGCTGAAAAGCAGGAAGTAGTGTTCTGTTCAACATCCAGTCACTCCAGCCTTTATACATTAAATTTGTGCCTAACTAACTATATTAGAAACATTTTTTATTTTGCACAGCCTATCTATTTACCCAGTTTTTATTTTTATACTGAACAATTCCTTTAAAAACTGATGACTGCTTTACATGCACTGATGTGATTGTTGGCAAGATGGCTCGGACTTGAAATAAAGGGAGTAAGATTGTTTTAGGCCCACATAAAAAAAAAAAAAAAAAGGTCTGGTCAGGTAGTTTGAAACTACCACAACTATTTCATTCATCTGGCTAAACATGCACCGTTCTTGCTGTGAGAACATGGCTTATATCACACAATCATCCAATGTGAACATGTGAAAAAAACAACAAAAACAGATGGTAAATGAATACACCAGGCAAAGCATTAGAAGAAAGAAGCCAGTAATTTTACTGTGGCCTCTGCAAATTGATAAAATTATGCTTTGGTCAGCTAAACATTTTATATGGAAAATATTAGGGTAACTGGCTGTTTAAAATGTTGTCAGACATAAAGCGTAACAAACATACAAATGGGAACAGGTAGGATTGAATATTGTTCAGCTCAACAATATTATACAATATAGATAAACAAAGCATCTTACCAACTGTTCTATGGGAAGAAACATCTGAATATAGAACAAGTAAAGCGATGGTGCTGTGCAGGTATCCAAATTCTCGAGCTTGGGGAGAGCTCCACCGACGGTTCTAAGAAGATCCAACATAGTAAAATACTTGTGCCAGGACACACTCTGCAGACATATAGCTTCTATATTTCCATTTCATATCATAGCGACCAATTTAAAATCAAATTTAAGCAGCAAAAATAAGAGCTAACTCTACTAATAAGTAAGAAAATCCTAAAATTATGACAATATAGAATAATACTTCCCTAGTATTCAAATGATAACCAAGCAATGTTTTTTATAACAGAAGTTCATTTCAGAAACAAACTAGACAGGATTGCTTCCCAATAACTACAGTGTAAGCATGATGATGAACCCAAGGCAAATGTGGGCTGATAACACACTGGCAGATATAATGATACATGCAAAGTGGCCAGTCATCCAGCAATGATTATGTGGTATTGTTCTTATGGTATAGACTCCCAGGCCAGGCTGGCGGGAAGGCAGTTTGGGGAGATTAGTCGCCCAAGAAGAGGCGATTTGTCACCGGGTGACTAAATCTTCCCGAATCTCCACGCGTGTCTCTACCCTTAATATACAAAGAAGCAATTGTATAAATGGAATTTACTAATATATAAAGATCTCTGACCAGGAAACAGTATATTTCTGAACAATTAGGACAAGTAAATGTAAAGTTTGTTTTCTTAAGCATAAAGCCTAATATTTCAGCCTTACTTACCTGGTTATTTTGCTTATTTGGACCTAGTAAGAAGTTAATAAAATGCTTCAGAGCAGAGTACTTTAACAGCAGGTCAACTGCACGTGAACCCTGCTAAATAAAAGAATAATAACAAAAATTAGCCAAAGTAACAATTCATTGCAATTAGAATTTTAATGGACTCATTCAAAATAGCAAAGACAAAGAAAGTGCACAAAGATATGCCTCTTTTAATGTCACAGAGAACTCTGGTTCATGTCACAGTAGCCAAATTATTTTGGTAGTAGGTGCTTCATTTGTTTAGAAAGCATGTGCACAGAGAGGAATGCCAGCCATCCAAGAAAGTGTCTGGTAATAACCAGTTTAAATCGATAAAGCCGCCATTAGATGTCCTCAGTGAGCTTAGACATTTACAATGCAAGATACAGGACCAGAACCTCTGTGAACACTGGATGAAATTACTTTGATCTCCCTCACTATGACATTTGGCCTTAATGCTTAATAAATACTTAAACCCTCCCACTCAGGTGCAATGATAAGAGGGTACTAAAGTCCCAACTAAATGATATTTGCTATTTTCCCCACAAAAATAGGCTTTTGCATATCACTTTGCTTTTGTTTGCTTTATTCTGAAAGATACCTGTAAACTTTCAAATGGCAGCTGTGTAACATATCATAATAAATAGCTAGACGTTTTTTCCATTATAGAGCTGGGCAAAAATACTTTTACGTCTAACAAAATAATATACTTATTGCATTTGTGATGTAGCTGCTATCAGCTGAGCACATTAAAGTGATTGGGGTTTATACATAGGTTAGCCACATAATAGTTACCTTCTGCACAAAGTTGCTGAAGAGATAAAAATACTGAGCACAATTTTTACAGCTTTCTGGAACATCTTTATCCAAAAGGCTAAGAAGCATCTCAAGCAGCAAATGAACACCTTTCACCTAAAAAGACAGGGAAAACTCCAGGTGATAATCTCATCCCTTGGATTACACTGAAAAGTGAACTAGTAAACAATGCTTACCTTATCACTATGAAACAATGCTCCATCTAAAGTTTTTTCTAAGACTGTGGCCACAGCAGCTCTCACTTCTCTTATGCAGCTCTCAAGCAGGAAAATTCTTTGATAATGAATAAAAGCAATATTCAGAGAAAATTATGTATTTTACAAGAGCATAACTATTTAAGCTTAAGAAAAATGCATTTAAGGGTCCTTCTATACAAGCTGGGCATGATTTGATACACAAAAGGTGTTTCTTTGTCACAAGCACATGTAGGGGCTAATTTATTATGCTGTGTAAAATGACAACTCCCCCCCCCCTAAAAATATGGTGTAAAAAGCTGTGTGAAATAAATGGTGTTTATCAAGTTGTGTTTTATTTAATGCCATGTGAATGCCAGATTTGTTGCTGTTCTGTTACGAAGTTTCAGACCCCTGTAAGTAAGTTCCAGTGGAAGTTCTAAGAAAAAATGCGTAAGAAATAAGAGTTTTTTTATAAAGCAAAGCCTGGCGACGTATGGTGAATTTTTTACACTGCTTAATAAATCGGTCCTGTAGTGTCTACCAAGTTTTCCAAGAACGTGTCAGTAAAGTAAAATATATGTTTTACTGTACCAGCTATGTGCCAAACACCAGAGAGACATGGAAAATAAACTGCTGTGGGAGGTAATGAAACAAATTCAAACTGTAGAAATATACAGTACAGCACAAACAAAATGAATTTTTGTGTTGCTGTAATAACATTTTCTCTTCATTCATTCATTCATTCATTCAGGAGACACAGAAAGAGTGGGGTTCAGCTACCACTTCTTAAAGGCAGGATGCTAGAAGCAAATAAACCTCCCCACTATAATCCTTTATATTGCTCAGTTTTTTTATAACAACTAGTAAAACAGAGGATAACATAATGAAAATTGTAATACACCAGGGTAACCGATTACACATAAAACAGACTGCTCCAACGAAGCAGGAAAGAAATACTAAGGAGACAGCTTCAAGCGAGTACTGTGTCCTCCAAGTGATTGAAGGGAAAAGGCTGTAATGATGAGTAACACAAAATTTTCACACATCATCTTAAGGGATAGAAACTTTAGGGAGATACCAAAGCCTCCAAAATCAAAGTGGGAGGGGAAAAGTAATTCTGATGAGAATTGGACAGAGAAGGTAAGTCTATGGGGTAGCTAGGGCACACTATAGAATAGAAGAGGCTAAGTGGAAAATAAAATTAAAAGTAGAATGAAGTGGTTTGCAGGGGAAGCATGTGAATCTTCGCTGTGGAGGAAGCTAGGTGGTCAAGCTCGTTAGGGAGTTCCCACATGGGAACAGCTTGATGCAGAGAACTACACAAGGCAGGCCTCTAAGCCCACCCCTGGTGTAAGGGCTAGTACCTGGCTGTAGAAATGTATACAAGTTAAAGGTCTACCTAAGGCCTAAGGCATACCTCTGATATTAGAAAAAAAAAAAAAAAAATCCGAGCTGAATGAGCAATACAAGAGCTGTAGGGCTGCAGGGATTAGTCAGTATGTTTACTTCTAGTACTCATATTCCTGTAGAAACGATACATTCCTATAGGGACTTATGCAAAAACAGGGAAATAACACAGTACTACAGAACATCACATATTGGAGCTTATATTTAAACATTAAACTTACTTTACGAGTTCCTTGCCTTCAGAGCAAACAAAATATTCCACAAGCCACTGACATGCTTCACAGCTTTTGGAAACCAAGGCATCAATGGTAGCTATCCATTCCTCAGTATCAACCCTTGAAAAAATGTATTTATTACAAGCAAATACTTTAAGGACAGTTATAATAATATAGGGAAAATGAATAACGACTGGCATTTTCTATTCATACCAGTGACAGGTATCTATAATGTCCTTCTTTAGACATTTAGCCTCTTTTGCACAATAGAATCAGGACATTGAGTAGTTGCATGAAAGTCTGCCACATTCATATCTGTAATACCAAATGGGTCTTGTCTACATTATGTAATTAGGTCTCAGTTCAAAAAAGTAGCCTAAGTAGTCAGACTGGAATTAATTTATACTGTGACTGGAAATTGGCAGCATACCCAATTTTGGTTAGAACACATTGAGTAGATATTAGGGATGCACCAAATCCACTATTTGGGATTCAGCTGAAACCTTCATGAAAGATTTGGCCTTAAAGGGGTGGTTCACCTTTAAGTTAACTTTTAGTATGCTATAGAATGCCTAATGATAAGCAACTTTTCAAAAGGTCTTCATTATTTATTTGTTATAGTTTTTTTTTTAATTATTTGCCTTTTCACTAACCCAATCTAAAAAAACAAATGATCTGTAAAACTACAAATGTATTGTTATTGCTTCTTTTGTTACTCATTTTTCTGTTCAGGTCCTCCCCTGTTCATATTCCAGTCTCTTATTTTAATGAATGCATGGCTGCTAGGATAAAGTGGAGAGCTGCTGAATAAAAATCGAAATAACTAAAAAAACACAAATAATAAAAAATTAAATCAATTCATCAAAAAATGAATATCACTCTCCACATCATACCAACAGTTAATTTAAATGTGAACAACCCCTTTTACATCAACACCACCAAGATATTAACAGATGCAGATTTTTAATTCTCACCTGAGTTTTCGTTTTGTTCGCAGATAGGTGTGGAAAAGGAACTGAATTGCAAGCTGGGTACTAACTTTTGCCATGGGCTGATACAGCGGATGCTTTAGTTTAGTCTGGGAGGAAAAAAAAAACAAAACTTCAGTATACAAAGTATGTAAGTCTATATGCTGTTGACAAGTCTTCTCTTACAGACAGAACCTTTGATGCCTCAGTATTTTTCAAAAGTGTGGTTAATCATAATTATCAATTTAAAGAGACAAGTATAAACCTAGGTTCAACAAAGACTTTAGCTCGTCATACAAGTACAGGCTGTTTAATGAATGGATTTTTTGATAGCTCAGTCCACTCAAGAGAAGAGCCAAATTGAGCTAGTCTGATCAATTCTCATAAGGTATAAAGCATTACCTGGGGGGTCATGTGGTCCTAACAGACTGTATTAGGCCTAATATGCCTATAAGTGTGTCTAAGTATATATTAAATAATGTACCTACAGCTCCAATTGTGGCCATATTGCCACATCACAGCTAAAGCATGGAGACTATGTTGTCTGCAAACAAAGAAAATTTGTATAGATCACATTTAGATAACTGACTTCAAAGACATAATAAAATATATTTCATGATAACTTACAGATAACAAGGACACCGGTTTACTTTTCAAATCAAAGCACTGCAAAACTTGAATATATTCTAAAATATGATAAATTAAAAAGTGCAAACTACAGACTTTTTAAACAACTTATTAAACAGAATACAAAAAACTTACCGCATTTACTGATGCCAAAGAAAGAACAAAACTGAAGTAATCACTGTTGTAAACATCTCTGTTCTTCATAAACTTGAGGTTCTCATCTCTGACCGTCTAAAACAAAAATGTTTATATGTAATAATTTCCATAATTGTTGTAGATACACCATCATGTGATTTGGGGAAAATTCTCTCTGAGAATTTCCTTATTGCCTCAAATCTACATATTTTTCTTTATACCAAAAAAACAAATGTAGCTAAACTTTACAAAAATACATAAGGCAGTAGTAGTATCACATTAGTATATAACAAAGAGGCTCTGAAAGAGATATAGACGCCTGCTCCCGAGTATAGTGGTGCAGATTGAGAAGGTGCTTCCTGGCAGGAGCAGTAAAGCAAAGTCAGCTAAGAAATTCTTCAATACTGTCCCAGCATCTGGTCCCTGCTTTATAGAATTTTAATTCCTGCGCCCCCCCCCCCCACAATTTCTGGTAAAACTGATGTCATACAGTCATACAGTACACAGTCACAAAGTACACTAATCCATAACCTAACACTGCATACACATTGAGGGCTACCGAGATGTAGAGATGCCAGATTATATTTTGATCAATAGTTTTGTCTGTGATTTTACCTGGTATATCCTAAGTGGTATCTTCTCTAAAAACAGGCCCTTTTTCTCCCCTTTCCTCACCAATTTAGTTAAGATGGAAAGACGGTCATTTGGCCTGTGTGGACGAGGTGAGGATTGGGGTGAGATATCTGGAGAGGATGGTGCAGATCTAAAGCAAGAACATAATTTATGTCAGTTCATGAAAATGAAATAAATAGTATCCATCATTAATCTTATAGTTTTTTTTTTTTTTTTTTTCAACAGTCGAAAAAAAAAGAAATTGTGGGTTTGTGAAAAGAAACGAATACAGCGCTATGAATGACAGTAAAACAACATTCAGGTTGATGCAGGACTATAATATGCATAAATACCACAAAATATGTACTTTTCTTAAAACTGTGCTGCTAAACTAAAGTTGGCCCAGAAAGATCTGGTAGTTTTTTTTTATCAGGGTAAACCCCCTCTACTTCCTCTTCTTGATGTCAATCAGATCCACTTTGGATGGATCTGTGATTTGGCACATCCGTGCATGCATACACACAGAGAACTATGTCATTTTCTATGTTTTGAATATTGCCACCAGCTCTGGAAACAGGCATGTTAGACAGGAATCAGTTTTTCAATTAACAATTGCAGAGCTCCTACATAATATAAGATAATTTAAGGGAGAGGAAATGGTTAATTTCCCAGTGATTATAATCACTTACCTTATACCACAACATGTCTGGGGCACCAACTATTGAGAGCTGCCATATTCTCTTGTCCATAGGATTACTTTTGCCTGTTTGCCTGCCCTAGGCTGTGCTCATGCACAGTAAAGTAAAACCAGTATTTTTTTATATACTAAATTGCAGAATTTTTCTCTACTGAGAATGCACACAGCCCAGGGCACTTGCAAGGGATCCATGGAACAAGTGAGAAGATGGTGGCAGCCCCTGATCTGATGTTATGAATTATAAATACTGTATGGATCCACCAAACATCAGAGCAATAGGATAGAAAGATTCACTTTTTAAAATGCTTTGAGACAACACACAGTACATGGAAGTAAATACACACAGCGAGAGATCTTCTGCTTCTTGTCTCACAACACTGACTCGGCTTTTCTTTGGTAACACAGGGGAGTTCTGGTCAGATACTCTTTGATAGAACAGCATGTAGGCATTCCAATATCGGCGACGAACATCAGGATAGGGATTGGCTACAGTAAATTAAAAAAGTAGATAAAATCACAAAGGTACTGATTCACCAATATTTAAAAAAAACAGAAAACAGGGCATCTTTATTCTGGGATGACATGATATATATATATACTGTATATCATGAAATTAACACAGACTAGGTGGGACTTAGTTTAGGTAACAGATAAAGCTGAACTCAGAACAACTGGCAGTAAACAAACTACAATAATGGTACTATGCTGATATTGTTTACTTTTTTCTTGTAACTGTAATAGGTTGATCTAGAGTCTATCTACCCTGCATGAGCATACTTGTATTCCAATTGCATATCCTATGTAATGCTTCTTTAAAAATAAGCTTGAGTAAAAAAAATAAAACAAAATACAGTGAAAAACAAGCCTTCTGCAGGGGAACATCTGAAAAGGTGCAAGACAGAAATGATATGTTAATTTAAAGGAATATTTTTTTTTTTACTACTTCTAGTGGCCCACAGAGTAGAAAAACTACTTTTCTATGCAGCTGGAGAAAAGTTGAGCTCCCATCATCTCATTCTTACAATGCTGTCACAAGATTTATTGTTAGCCTCTGTGCCAACACATGGAGCTGCTTTTGGCATAAAAACACAAAGGTAAGCATTGCTGTCATGCCTTTTAGTGCATTTGAAAGAAGAACTGGAGGGTAATGCATCAGATTATCTCCACCTGCATAGAAAAGCGGATCATTAGCCCTGTGTGCAACTAGTCTAGGTACTGATAAAGAGAGTCATATGCCATTTGTACGTTAAAACATACACAAATAACCCTATGCACAAAAAGACTACTAAAAGACTGCAACTTATAAGAATTATTTAATTTGATATTTCTATAAATGCATATTACATATTTATTAGTGGTATTAAAACCCATTAAAGAAAGAAGTTAGTTTGGGAAAATAAAAAACTTACACTGGTCATAAACCTTGGGTCTGTATTCTCCACCAAAACACTCATATTCTATGGTCTCATCATTAAGATCAAATTCTTCCACTACGGTGTCATTAAACTTGTACCATTTTCCTTTACCTGAACCCCTAAAAAACAGATCAGCATCGATAATTATTACAGCAGTATCAAAAATATTACATTACACAAATGATGGTTATACAGGCAGTCCCTGGGTTACATACAAGATAGGGCCTGTAGGTTTGTTCTTAAAGGAAAACTATAGCCCCTAAATGAATATTTAAGCAACAGATAGTTTAGATCATATTAAGTGGCATATTAAAGAATCTGACCAAACTGGTCTATATATTTAAGTAAAAATTGGCCTTTTACATCTCTTGCCTTGAGCCACCATTTTGTGATGGTCTCTGTGCTGCCTCAGACCAGATCAACTGACCAGAAATACTACAACTCTAACTGTAACAGGAAGAAGTGTAGAAGCAGAAGAGAGATTTTTGTACTTACCGTTAAATCTTTTTCTCTTGTCCTATATTGGGGGACACAGGCACCATGGGGATGAAGATCCTGCAGCTGGAGATGGACACTATGTTGCAAAATATGACTCCTCCTCCTGCCCTGGGCTTCATCCCCTGCTTCCTCCTATTACCCTCAGTTTCGACCGAAGAAGGAGCAGAACAGCCCAAAACAGAAGAGAACAGAGCAACAACACCCTATAAAAATACAAACAACTTTGATCAAAAGGAACTAACAATTTTATAAGAAAATATCACGAACAAAACGTGAAAACAGTGTCAGAATCGGGAGGGAAGGCATGTGTCCCCCAATATAGGACAAGAGAAAAAGATTTAACGGTAAGTACAAAAATCTCTCTCTCTTTTGCCTAAATTGGGGGACACAGGCACCATGGGGATGTCCCAAAGCGCCCCCTAAGGGAGGGACACTGTATACGAGGTGTCTAGCTAAGAACAGCTCTGAGCACCTTCCTCCCAAAGGCAGCTTCGGCAGAAGCGTGAGTGTGGAGCCTGTAGAAGCGAGTGAAGGTATGGAGAGATGCCCACGTGGCCGCTTTACAGAGTTGTTCCGCTGAAGCGTGGTGTCGGAAGGCCCATGATGTGCTGAGAGAACGTGTAGAATGAGCCCTCACTTGGAGAGGAGGAGGTTTCCCCTTGACAGCGTAGGCTCTGGAAATGATGGCTCTAATCCATTTGGATAACGTCGACTTGGCAGCCTTGGTACCCCGTTTAGGGCCTTTGGGGATAATGAAAAGAGCGTCCGATTTTCTGAATTCCGCTGTGGCTTTGAGGTAGCAAGAAATAGCTCTGACCACATCGAGTTTGTGGAGTTTGTTCTCAATGGGACCCTTAGGATTTGGACAGAATGAAGGGACCACAATGTCCTGGTTCAAGTGGAATTCAGATACCACCTTGGGCAAAAAGTCTGGAGTGGGTCTGAGAACAACTTTGTCCATGTGGAGAACCGTGAAAGGAGATTTGCAGGACAATGCCGCCAGTTCGGAAACTCTCCTAGCGGAGGTGATGGCCAAAAGGAATACAACCTTTTCGGTTAGAGTAGACAGAGGGATCTGTTCTAGTGGTTCGAATGGTTCCTCCTGCAGAGCGGAGAGCACCAGATTGAGGTCCCACGGAGGTACAGGGCAACGATAAGGTGGTATAATATGTGTAGCTCCTTGTAAGAAGGTTCTGATGTTGGGGTGCAGTGCCAGTTTTTTCTGCAGCAGAATGGACAGGGCCGACACTTGCACCTTCAGGGAACTCAAGGCTAAACCTTTCCCATGTCCATCTTGTAAGAAAGAAAGGGTCTCTCCGTCTCCCGCCGTTTGTGGGTTAAGATCCCTCTGCTCGCACCAAGAGATGAAAGCCTTCCAAACCCTATGGTATAACTTCGCTGAGACAGGTTTTCGTGCGCAAAGCATGGTGGGAATTGCTTCCGGAGGAGCTCCTGAGCTTCGTAGAATCAAGGCTTCAAGAGCCACGCCGTTAAAGCTCAAAGATGAGAATTCGGGTGGACAACTGGACCCTGAGTGAGGAGGTCTGTCTGTTGTGGGAGATGGAAGGGTTCGTCTGCCACCATGTTTGCAATGTCCACGAACCAAGACCTTCGGGGCTAGAATGGAGCAACTAGAATGGTCAGAGTTCCTTCCCTCTTTATCTTCTTGACGACTTTCGGTAGAAGAGCGAGGGGGGGGGGAAGATGTAAACCCTGGAGAAGCGCCAGGGAATCACAAGGGCGTCTACTGCGTGGGCCAGGGGATCCAGGCTTCTTGAGACGAACTGCTGGACCTGTCTGTTGTGCCTGGATGCCATGAGGTCGATCTCTGGTAGCCCCCACTTTTCCACAATGAGGTGGAACACCTCGTGATGGAGGCTCCATTCCCCGTGATCGATCGTTTCTCTGCTCAGATAGTCCGCTATCCAATTGTCCACACCGGGAATATGGACTGCGGAAATCGCTGGAACGTTGTCCTCTGCCCATCTTAGGATCTCTTGAGCTTCCTTGAGGGCCCTGACACTTCTGGTTCCGTCCTGATGATTTATGTAGGCCACGGCCGTCACGTTGTCGGACTGGATCCGCACCAGCTTTCCCCGGAGTAACAACGCCGTGCGTTCGAGGGAGTAGCGTATCGCTCTGAGCTCCAGAAGGTTGATGGGTAGCCTCTTTTCTACTTGAGTCCATAGGCCCTGAACTGTGGTTTTGCAGATGACCCCGCCCCACCCCCGTAGACTGGCACCTGTGGTTAGAACCGTCCAGTGCTGGGGGGGGAAGAGTTTTCCGCTCTTTGTGCGATGTGGTTGAAGCCACCAGTGTAGAGAGAGCTGTACTCGACTCGGAATGGATATCTTGCGATCGAGGTTGGCTCGATCCCTGCGTTGGTGTAGCAGTATGGTGTGTTGAAGAGGTCTGGTGTGGGCTTGTGCATACAGAATGGCCGGAAAGGAGGCGACCATCGTGCCCAGCGTCTGCATGGCTGCTCGAAGGGGAATGCTGTTGGGCCCCATGAGCGACCGAATTCGGCTCTGGAGAGTTATGGCCTTGTCTCGAGGTAGGAAGGCTTTCCCTTGTCTGGATTCCAGTACTAGGCCCAGGTACTCTATTGATTGAGTCGGATGTAGGTTCGACTTTTTGAAATTGATCATCCAGCCCAATGAGGTGAGGGTCTCCAGGACTTGGGATGTGTGGAGGAGGGCTACTGGTGCGGAAGGACCCTTGACGAGATCATCGTCCAAATAAGGAATGACAGTTATTCCCTTGAGTCTTAGTTCCTCCAATGCTGCCGCCATGACCTTCGTGAATGTGCGTGGAGCTGACGACAGACCGAATGGCAGGGCTACAAACTGGTAATGCTGACCATTCACGTAAAATCTGAGGAAGCCGTGATGAGCTGGGTGGATCAGTATATTAAGATATGCGTCCTTGATGTCGGTGACTGTCTTGAACTCGTTTTCTTCCATGGACGACAGAACCGACTGTATTGATTCCATTTTGAAATGGCACTTCCGGACGAAGGGATTGAGATCTTTGAGGTCTAAGACGGGCCTGAGAGAACCGTCCTTCTTGGGAACCATGAAAAGGTTGGAATAGTAGCCTCTTCGTTCGGCCTTTGGTGGAACGGGTTGAATGGTCCCCGCCAAGGCGAGGTCTTGTATGACGGAGAGGAATTTGGTTTTGTTGGAGACTTTGGTCGGCATTCTGGATATAAAAAATCTGTGTGTGGGGGGGGGGTTGTGAGTGAAATCGATCAGCAGTCCCTGTGACACCACCCGAAGAACCCACTGATCCTGAATCTTGTTGTGCCATACCTCTTGAAAGGATTTGAGTCGACCTCCTAAGGGTATCCCTTCGGGAGGGGGCACACCTTCATGCCGTGTGAGTTTTGTCTTGAGAGGGCTTGGAGGTAGACTTGGATGAAGACCACGGTTGTCTTTGTTTGCCCTGGAAGCGGGAGCGAAAGTTAGAGCTGGACTTGTCAGGTTGTGTCTTTGACCTTTGTCCTTGTCCGAGGACCTACTGCGGGAGGAGAAGACCAGAGGTCGATGCACTCCTTTGGGAATGGATAAGTCTGGGTGAAGCGTTTGGAAAGCTGTACCCTGTGATCAGGGTTTTTCCATTGGGACTTGATAATTTCGTCGAGCTGTTCGTATGCTGGGAACAAACATGAGCTCTTCTTGTGTCTTTTAAAAATGTTCTTTGCTGGTTCGACTGAGGCAGTAGAATCTTCAATGTTCAGTGTGTTTAGTACAGCTTGAATGAGGCCCTCCACCTCCCCTTGGGTTCTGGGGTGTCTATGTCTAGATCAGGGTGGTCCTGATCAGAGTCCTCCACGGAGATGACCAGACCTTCCTCGTCAGAGGGACCGAGAAGTTCCTCTGGAGAGTCTGGAGGAGATAGAGTGTGACGTTTTGAGGTCCCTGGTCGGGAGTCAACATGTGAAGGCTGAGATAAACGCTCAAGAACCTTGTCTAAGGTCTCGGGTATGCGGGCCAGATGTTGAATGCCTGCAAGTGAGAGGGATAAGGCCCTAAGCAGTTCAGAGTCTGAGTAAGTTGCCGGAGTAGGTGGCAGTGAGTCAGTTTTTCTGCAGGCCCCACACAGTGAATCAGCCGAGGCTGAATTAAATTTTGTTTTACAGGTTGAGCAGGCTAAAAAAGAAACCTGTGGGTGAGTTTGAGCTGAGGACTTGTTGGTCCTGGGCTCTTCTGCCTTGTTAGCCATTTTGCTCCTTCTCGGTGAGAAATGGTGGGGGTAGTTTGAATCCCCAATAGAATCCCTTTTTTTTTTTTTTTGGAGGCAGGGGTACTAGGCTAGGGCTAGGCAATACAGAAAAAAGGTGGCCTGTAGAGAGAAATAGAGAGATATGAGGGGTGACCCCTCCGTCCCATACTCCCAAAAGCATACAAAAGGCATACTTGCACTCAGTAGCATACATATATATTTCCCATAGGCAAAATAGTATGAAAATAGGGTGTGGGACTTGCCTGATATGAGAACGGGCGTGCAGCAGAAGGCAGGCTGGACGCAGATGGAAGAAGGCAGTTACAGTCTACACTGCAGTGACAGGCAGGCGCGCTCCAGTAGAGTTCTGCATAAGGGAGACAGAGCCGATGAGCGAGAGCGCTGAGAGGAGCTCTAATCTAAGAAAAGAACTGACCTTCGCCGCAGCGTTAGTAAGGCTGCCAGGTCCCTCCGGTACAGCTTGAGTGCGACGGGCAGATAGGCGAGAGGGGAAGAGAGACGCCAGAGTGAGGGCTGGAACGCAGGGTGCGTGTCACGATAAAAGGATGGTGCATATACAGGCGCCAACGAAGAAAAGCGCGCCAAAGGCCAGGATAGGGGCGGGAGAGAGAGGGGTGGAAGCAAGAGGAGCGTGTTACCAGAGAAGGGAGACGCAGGAGTAATGGCGTCAGGGGATGGATACTAGAGTTGTAGCGCCGAGTGGAACACTGTTTGCCGTAAGCAAGGCACATCACTGCCCTTCCTCTAGAGAGAAATGCCTAAGGCTAGGGATATAGAGAGATAGAGGGGGTGAGGTAAAATAAAATAAGTACTCACCATGGAAAACGCCAGCTGAGTTGTGCCCTGTGTAGGTTAACCCCTGTGAAGATAAAACACACAGATAAATATATATATACACATGCACAGGTGTGAAATATATATATATATATATATATGTATGCTATTATACACTCAGGTGAGTGTATACCGCTGCTGCAGACCTCCGTAGAGCGGGAAGACAGCGCAGAGGTGAGGAGCAAGCCTGGAGACCTCCGGAGAGCGGGAAGGCTAAAGGGCATATAGGTTGCAGCTGGAGAGGCTCTTGATTAAATCAGTGGCCCCTGAACGTGGCAAGATCTTAGACCTGGGGCCCTGATCCGTGCTTCCGCCACATAAAGAAAATTGTGTCTTCTCCTTCTGAGGACACTAAAAGAAACTGAGGGTAATAGGAGGAGGCAGGGGATGAAGCCCAGGGCAGGAGGAGTCATATTTTGCAACATAGTGTCCATCTCCAGCTGCAGGATCTTCTTCCCCATGGTGCCTGTGTCCCCCAATTTAGGCAAGAGAAATACAGTATTGTGTCTGTTAATTGGCTCATGTGACCTAACATGTATGGTTTGTTGGTATGTTTGTGTGCACAGTGTATCGTTTGATCCCAGGGGACGGCCCTTATTTTTTAAAATGACAATTTTCTATTTATGATTACCCAATGGCACATACTACTAGAAAAGTATATTATTATGAAAATGGTTTATTTAACGAAGCAGGATTTTACATATGAGCTGTATTATGCAATATATTTTTATAGAGACCTACATTGTTTGGGGGGTTTAGTTTTCCTTTAAGTTGAATATGTATGTAAGTTGAAACATACATTTACTTTTTATTTTTACCTTTCTGTGCTCCGCAGTAGACAACACATGCCAGAGGGGATTTGGGCAGGTGATTAAATGTATCTAATAAAAGTCAAGCAAACCACAGTATGTTACTGTAACAGCCCCCATCTGTAAGTGTGATTTGTATGTAAGTCGGGTGTATGTAACTCAAGGCCTGTCTGTGTAATACACAAGTAATGTTTATTTCCTTTTAACTTTCTGTTATTTATTAACGTATAAACAGGAAGTTCTGAATCCATGACACAATATTTACAGAAAAACTGTAGAAAAACCATCCTCCAATTTCGGCTACATACATAAGGGCAAATTTATATTAAAATGAGATTCAAGTTTTTCTATTCCTTCCTATGGGATTTTTAGAAGTGTATTTATCAAATGGTGAACTCTCACTCATTAATATCAATTGCCGGTCAGATGGATATTGGAAACCCTAAACTTTTAGTGAACCCGCACAAACATCAGATATTCCTTTCTTCTAGCTGTGTTTGGCCAGCTTTGCACCTTTAAAGTAGAAACAAATCCTTAATAAAAAAAAAAACCCCTACCCTCCCTACCCTATATAGACCCCCTCCCTCCTACCCCCAAGCCTAGCTACTAACTTTTCTACTCTTTACTTACCCCTCTGTGCAGATTCTGTCCAGCGGAGTTTACGTGCAACATCTTCAGCCACTTCAGTAATCTTCAGAATGAGACTGGCGCTTCTGCAATTTTCCTAAGCTTTCGGTGCATGTGCAGTTGTCGCGAAACTTGCTCCAACTGCACATGTGCTACTACGCTGGACTCATTCAGAAGATTACCCAAGAGGAGGAGATGGCTGCCATGAACTCAGCTGGACAGGGGGCATTTGACCAGGGTAACAGCTAGGCTGGGGGGGGGGAGGAAGGAGGGGGGTCTATGTAGGGTAGGGGGTAGGGTTTTTTAACTTTAGGGTTTAGTTCTCCTTTAAGACTAAGTAGCTGTTGCAGAAATTGTCATATAAAATTGCACACAAAGCGTTCACATCAAGTTATTTCCTGTCTCTGCACAGGAATAGGCATAGGAATCTAAGGATGCCTGCTGCACCTCTTTCTCCAAGTCTGCTTGGGGGACACAGGGACAGTGGGGTATAGCTAGTACCACTAGGAGGCAGGACACAACCAAGGAAAAAACTGACTCCGCCTCCACTGGCTATACCCCCAGCAGGCGGAGCTTAGCTCAGTTTGCGTTGTGTCCTCAGGAGGATAGGACTTTATTTTTTTTTTTTTTTTTTTTTATGTTACCAAAATTGTGTGATCAGCTAAAACTGACACCAGGGGATGGTCCAGGGCCCCTACACTGCGTATGGGTACCCAATTGGCGTCCCCCAGCGGGGGAACTGTTTCTGGGGTTCTAACGTGTATCCTGCACAGACCACCCAGCTTGTTTAACCCCCCCTCTTCCCTTGTAGGGGCGGACGCAAGAGCTGGCCAGAAAACAGAACAAAAGTGTCTCAGGGGGTGAGTATACTTAAACCTTCTCCCCTAGACACGCTTTTCACAGGCGCTGGGGCTCACTCTACACTCTTCCCTTCGTGAGTGTTGGTTCCAGCAGCCTGGGGAGGCGGCACTGCAGTCTGCGCCGTTCCTCAGTGGTGCTAGGCGGCTCTTGGAGCTGCGTGCGTAAGTTTTTCTTCGGTCCCCTCCAGCCGCAATTTCATTTTAGCTAAACTTGCGGATCCGTTGGGAGGGGACCGTGCAGCGCGCGCCATTATTAAATGAGCGCAGACTCTGCCTCGAGGCGCGGGACATTTAGTCTCGCGTTACCAGCGCTCTGTTCTCGCGGCGGCCATCTTGGATGAGCTGAGACGCTGCGCATTCGCATTGTACGCAGCGCTGCTCAAAACTTTTTTCTGAGGGACGAAGTAAGCAGCAAACGAGGTACCGCTTGTGCTATTACTGGCAGGGCTCTCCCAAGGAACTACTGTTCCCCTCATATTTTCCTGGCAGCTCAACCTTATTGCAGGCAGCGCCAGAAATTATTATCCTACTGTTACAAGGTTTGTCAGTGGCTGTTTCTCTCCTTCCTGTCACCATGTCTGAGGGTCAAGGGGATAACCTTTTTTCCAGGGGAGCACCTCCAGCTCAAGTTAGATACCTGGCTTGTGCCAATTGCCGCAAACGTTTGCCCTCTGGGCACAAAGTACCATTGTGTGTTAAATGTAAGCCGGCTGAGAAGAGTTCTGAACCTCCAGAACCTACTTCTCCCCATTTGAGTCAAACCATAGGGGAATCATCTACCACTATTAGAGATTCATCCTCTCCCAGAGTTTCTCCAACTAGAAGACCTGCCACCCCTGAATGGGCTTCACAACTGGCCACAGGGATTCCAATACTAGCTCAGTCCTTGAACAAGCTCCTGTCAAGACTGGACAATCCAAAAGGGAGGCCATCCAAACGTAGAGCTCCCTCTCCTTCTGACGAGGACTCTATCTCTCCACCCAGAGTTTCCTCTCCTCTTCCATTGGAGTCGGGGGATGATTGTGACCGCTCAGAGGGTGAGCTTTCTTCCAATTCTGATCCAGACGAGGAGGAGTCACCCAGACTTTCCTCTGAATCAGTGGATTCTCTAATATCCTCTGTGCTAGAGACACTCCATCTAAAAGAACCAGAGACCTCATCAGATTCTTCCAAATTGATTTTCAAGCGTCACAGCAAAACTTCACCAGTTTTTCCCTCTCACTCACAGCTGGATCAGATCATCCAACAGGAGTGGGATAAACCAGAGAGACGTTTTCAGGCCAATCGGCGATTCCAAAAGCTCTATCCATTTCCTCCTGAGCTTACAGAAAAATGGTCAGCACCACCCTCAGTGGATGCACCAGTATCTCGACTTTCTAAAAACACGGCTCTCCCAGTTCCTGATGCCTCGTCATTCAAGGATTCAATGGACAAGAAGTTAGAGAGCCTTCTAAGATCTCTATTTTCAGCTTCAGGCTCTTCACTACGTCCTGTCTTGGCTTCCGCCTGGGTGAGCAGGGCTATCCAGTCCTGGACGGTTTTGCTTCTTGAGGCAATTGACTCCGGGGCTCCTCGACACGAACTCTCTCAATTGACTTCCCAGATTAAAGAAGCAAACGACTATTTATGTGAGGCGTCCCTAGACGCTGTTCAAGTAATTAGCAGATCTTCTGCATTAGCAGTGGCGGCTCGTAGATCCCTTTGGATGAAATTATGGTCTGCAGATTTTTCTTCCAAGAAATCCTTGACTTCTATTCCCTTCAAGGGAAAACTCCTATTTGGCCCTGATCTGGACAAAATTATCAGTCAAGCTACAGGGGGCAAGAGTACATTACTACCTCAACCAAAGGCACGCTCATCCTTTCGCAGGGGCAAGTTTTTTCGTAGCTCCCAAGCCAAGAGTACGAGATCATCCCCTCCAAGACAATCTTTTGGTCGAGGGCGCTTCAGTAATAGACCAAAGCAAACCTGGCAGAACAGGAAGCATACTACAAAGACCGGAGACAAGACTACCTCTGCATGACGGTGTCCCTATTCAGTTGGACACAACACCAATAGGGGGAAGATTGGGTCAATTTTCAGGAGCATGGCTCTCACTTGTTCAGGATGCCTGGATCCACGAAGTGGTATCCCAAGGTTACCACCTAGAGTTCTCCTCTCCTCCCCCCCATCGCTTTTTCATGTCCAGAGTTCCACAAGACCCAAGCAAACAAACAGCCTTCCTGAACATAATTTCCAATCTTCTCCTCTCAGAAGTAATTGCTCCCGTACCTCCCAGAGAACTCTTCAAAGGATACTACTCAAACCTATTTATAGTACCCAAGAAGGATGGGACCTTCCGGCCCATCTTGGACCTAAAGGAGTTGAACAATTTCATCCGTCCAAGAAGATTCAAGATGGAGTCTCTACGATCTGTCATAGCAGCTATGTCTCCTGGACAGTTCCTTATTTCCCTCGACATAAAAGATGCTTACCTGCATGTACCCATTTTCCCTCCTCATCGGAAATACTTGCGCTTTGCTTTCCAAAATCACCATTACCAATTCACGAGTCTTCCTTTCGGCTTAACATCGGCTCCTCGGGTCTTCACCAAGATCATGTCAGCAGCCACAGCAGTGATCCGCAGTGCGGGAGTCTCCATAACTCCATATCTGGACGATCTGCTGATCAAGGCCCCTTCTCTTCTGGAAGCTCGCCATTCACTCAAGGTGACCATAGACAAACTCCAGGAATTAGGCTGGATCTTGAACCTGAAAAAATCATCATTGACGCCCAGCCAATCCATGAATTTTCTGGGAATGCACTTCAACACTCAGACACAGAGAGTTTCTCTGCCTCAAGAGAAGATCCTTCATCTTCAGAAATTGGTCAAGTCTCTCCTACAAAAACCTCTACACACAGCCAGGTTTTGCATGAAAGTGTTGGGGGTAATGGTCTCCACCATAGAGGCGGTACCACTTGCCCAATTTCATCTTCGGGATCTCCAATGGAATATCCTAGCAGCCTGGAAAAGGATATCCCTGCTTCAGGAAATCCGACTAACTCGCAAGACGAGGACATCCCTTCTCTGGTGGCTTCAGACCTCTCACCTCACGTCAGGCAGACCTCTCGGAGAGCCCATGTGGCGCATCCTCACGACAGATGCAAGTCTCTTCGGCTGGGGAGCAGTTCTCGAGGGAAGGTCAGCACAGGGGACATGGAATTCAGAAGAAAAGAAACTACCGATCAATTTGCTCGAAATCCGAGCGATTCGTCTAGGCCTTGTTCATTGGCAACAGGATCTGAAGGGGCAAGCCGTGAAGATACAAACAGACAATTCCACAGCGGTGGCCTACATCAACCACCAGGGGGGCACCAGAAGCAGAGGTGCACTGAACGAGGTCAAATTCATTTTTCAATGGGCCGAAGTTCATCGGACTCTACTATCAGCCATTTACATCCCAGGTCTACTAAACTGGGAAGCAGACTTTCTAAGCAGGCAGTCCTTAGACCCAGGAGAGTGGTCATTGCAGGACAACGTGTTTCTTCAGATAACGCAGAAGTGGGGGATTCCGGAGGTGGATCTCATGGCAACTCGACACAATCGAAAAGTTCCCACATTTCTAGCCCGATACAGGGACCCACTAGCCTTAGACGCCGACGCCCTCACAGCAAGATGGCAGTTTCGTCTAGCATACGCATTTCCACCCATTCCGCTCCTTCCCAGAATTCTCAGAAAACTGCAGAGGGAACAAACTACCCTCATACTCATAGCACCAAGGTGGCCTCGACGTTCCTGGTTCACGGACCTTCTCAACATGTCAATAGCAAAGCCATGGCCTCTACCTCAGGTTCCAGATCTGTTAACACAAGGTCCAATACGACATCCAAATACAAAAAACCTCAGTTTGACGGCGTGGCTCTTGAGACCCAAATTCTGATGCAAAAGGGTTTCTCTAAAGCCGTGGCACACACTATGTGCGCCGCTCGTAAACCAGTCTCAGCCAAAGCTTACCACAGAGTCTGGTCTACCTACCACCAGTGGTGCATCCTTCACAAAGCTGATTTCAAAGTCTTCTCAATTCCAAACATCCTGGATTTTTTGCAAGAGGGACTATCCATAGGTCGGTCACTAGGTTCACTCAAATCTCAAGTGTCAGCATTATCAGTCCTTTTTCAGAGACGTCTGGCTCTCCTAACAGATATCAAAACGTTTATGCAGGGGGTAGCCCACGTGGCCCCTCCTGTACGACCACCAGCTCCACTCTGGGATCTTACCCTGGTGTTACACGCTCTACAAAGTCCTCCTTTTGAACCGCTAGGCTCAGTATCTTTTCAGTGGCTCACCTGGAAGACCGTTTTTCTCCTAGCAATTGCTTCAGCGAGGCGTGTCTCAGAACTCAATGCCTTATCCTGCAAATCGCCTTACCTTGTCTTCCACCATGACAGGGTGGTTCTCCGCACAATCCCATCATTTCTACCTAAGGTTGTGTCAGACTTCCATCTAAATCAGGAGATAACCATTCCTACATTCTGTCCTTCACCTTCAAATCCTAAGGAGGCGGCACTGCACACCTTAGATCCTGTCCGAGCTCTAAAATTCTATCTACACAGAGTTCAAGATATTCGGAAGACAGACTCCTTACTGGTTTTACCGTCCGGACCGAAACAGGGCACTCCGGCTACCAAGGCGACCATTTCCCGTTGGATTAAACAAGCAATTCAGCGATCCTACATTGCTAAGGGGCGGACCCCTCCAGTTCGACTTACAGCTCACTCTACCAGGGGGATGAGTACGTCCTGGGCGTTCAGAAACCAGGCTTCGGCAGAACAGCTGTGTAAGGCAGCTACATGGACCTCTGTCCATTCCTTCTCAAAATTCTACCATTTTGACACCTTTGCGGCAGCTGACACTCGCTTTGGCCGAAAGGTGCTCCAAGCCGCAGTGGCTACTTAAGCCTCATCTCCCACCCGAGGGTATAGGGGACAGCTTTGGTACGTCCCCACTGTCCCTGTGTCCCCCAAGCAGACTTGGAGAAAAGGAGATTTTGTGTACTCACCGTTAAATCTCTTTCTCTTCAGTCGCTTGGGGGACACAGGGCTTCCCTCCCTGGATTGAGGCTCATCTTCTTTTCCGTCAGACATGTTTACGGGTTGGTGTTTTTTCATTATTAATTCAAGTTTAACGATGCATGTTTGCATTAAAGATTCTTGTAATTTAATTCCTGTTGACTTTGGCACAAACTGAGCTAAGCTCCGCCTGCTGGGGGTATAGCCAGTGGAGGCGGAGTCAGTTTTTTCCTTGGTTGTGTCCTGCCTCCTAGTGGTACTAGCTATACCCCACTGTCCCTGTGTCCCCCAAGCGACTGAAGAGAAAGAGATTTAACGGTGAGTACACAAAATCTCCTTTTCTTCTACACTTAGCTACAATATCAAATGCTGTTTGTTACTGCACCAACCTTCTGTCTTTAATAAATGAATAATAATGTCCTGCGTGTGCCTGACCACTGTGCACTATGACTCCAACTAGTTCATAGTTTTCTGTTGGAGCCACTTTCTTCCGTGGAGATCCTCCTCCTGGATCAATATGTCTCCCATTTTCACCAACTTCACAGGAAGAATCTTGTCGGGCCATCCCAGCTACAGTGTATGGTTCCATGTTCAGCATCCATGGAAACTAGAATGTGGATAAATTAATTTTTAACACCTGTCACCCATCGATTTGTCAGATGAACACAAAATAATTTATTTCTCCATGAAAATCTACAGAAATCTAGGGTGTGGTTTTATATTTTTTACCACAAATAAAGATATTGTCTTACACTCGCACATATAAACTACACTTTGTTACATTTTTACAACATTGGGCTGCACACCTTAATCTGCTCATCATACTTAATGGAACGCCCACTTTCCCAATCAAATCCAAATCTCATTAGATGTATGACTAAGACACTTGGCAGAGCCTTGATGCAAGTCCTCTTAACTGTGGTTCTCTGTGGAAAAAAACAACAAAATGTATTAACAAAAATTATTCATTTATAGGCATCCCATGAGACAAAGGGTAAAATAGTTCAATTGATCAAGGAGCTTGACATATTTTTACATGGTCTCATATTTGCAAGGCAGCCCTGTAAACCACTTTAATCAATGGTCCGGGCTAGTATGCGGCATGCAATATGCAAAACACTAATCTGAGAAATTAAAGTTGATGTAAAGGCAAAATAAATAAAATCCCATTTTTACTTTATTTAATGAAAAAGAAACCTATATCCAATATACTTTAATTAAAAAATGTCTACTGTTTTCATAAGAAACCTGACTGTATGCAGTGAAATTCTCCCTTCATTTCTTTTCTCTGACTGACGCGGATAGGAAACTTCAGACAGTCACTAACGGCTCTGCAGGGGAAGGATCATGCTTTCAAATGGCAGGGGGAGGGACTTCCCAGAACTGGAACAGCTTTGCTTGTTTCACTGTAGAACAGTTGGTGACCATGTAGAGCTGGGTTCCCCAATCTTTTCTACCCGTGAGCAACATTCAATTGTAAACAGAGTTGGGGAGCAACACAAGCATGCAAAAAGTTCCTGGGGTTCATAATAAGGGCTGCAATTGAAATTTGGTAGCCCCTATCTAGACTGGCAGCCTACAGGAGGCTCTGTTTGGCAGTACACCTTGTTTTTTTGCAACCAAAACTTGCCTCCAAGCCTGGAATTCAAAAATAAGCTCCTGCTTTGAGGCCACTGGGAGCAACATCCAAGGGGTTGGTGAGCAACCCCTTGGATGTAGAGATTGCTATCTCCAGCAGCCAGAGCAAGTAATTAAAGGGGGATTTCACCCAAACAATCAGGTTTCTTATAAAAAACTGTCCACATTTTTAAATTGAAATACATTGGGGACAGGTTTCTTTTTTAGTTAATAAAGTAAAAATGGGATTTTATTTGCCTTTACATGTTTCCAACTCCAGCTGAAGGGACAAAGATCTTGGAGCCAGATTTAAACATATTACTGGGATTCTATTTGGAGGATTTTTTTGCTGCAGCCACTGGGTTCTGGAGAGTTGGATAAAGTTTTTATTAAACAACACAAAAACTATAAAATCCACATTAGATTACATGACAACACAGGACACATTGCAGTCTGCACATTCTGTTTACTAAACAGTCTTGCTGTATTGGCTTCAGGCAGATATTGTTTTGTGCTGTTTTGAAAATTTATGACGATCCCTAAGCTTAGCCTCCCAACTGAATTCTTACCTTGTCTTTGCATTTCTCACAGTAATATGCATTGCTTCCTTCAAGAATTTCTCCCCTCACAAACTGATCCAATGAGATCTCTAAGCTTTGACAGGATGTGACTCCTAAATTTAAAGCCATAAATGCTTCTTCCCTCTCATATCTGCAAAGAAAAGGTCTCTACATTAGATTAGGAGCATGTCGCCAGTGGAACAGATATAAAGACTTAAGAACACAACCAAAATAATTAAATGGGCAAAAAGGTCCAATGGGTCCTACTGAGATTTAAGGCTCATTGAAAAAGTGCAACCAAGAAAAGCGCCCTAATATTCAATATTAAACAGTGCAAAACTTTAGAATAATATATTAGCATCTGTGTCCCTTTTGAGGATCACTATGTCTAAAGTTAAAGTTAAGATCATCATTAAAGGAAAACTATACCCCCAAAATGAACACTTAAGCAACAGATACTGTAGTTTATATCATATTAAGTGGCATATTAAAGAATCTTACCAAACTGGTCTATATATTTAAGTAAATATTGCCCTTTTACATCGCTTGCCTTGAACCACCATTTCGAGATGGTCTGTGTGCTGCCTCAGAAATCACCTGACCAGAAATACTACAACTCTAAGGGTAAGGCCACACGAGGAGATTCGGGGAGATATTGTCGTCTGGCGACTAATCGCCTCGTCTTTCGAGCGACTATTTCCCCGAACTGCCTCAGCGTTTTTCCCCATAGGCTACAATGAAAAGTCGCCTGCGCTAATGCACACACGGCGATGCGTTTTATTAGTCGCCCGAAGTTGCCTCAGTGAGTTGCCTCGGGGAGATTATCCATATGGCACATAGTAATAGAAAAGTTTATTATGAAAATGGTTTATTTACATGAAGCAGGGTTTTTACATATGAGCTGTTTTATGCAATATCTTTTTATAGAAACCTACATTGTTTGATGGGTATAGTTTTCCTTTAAGATCAAATGCTTCCACAACCTTGGCATTAAACTTGAAAACTAACACTTAAACACTAACCTGTGGGGACAATCTTTACATATTTTCTGGTCAGAATAGATGCCTTGGAAAGTGTTCTTAAATATTTGCTCTCGACCCATTTTCTGTTGGTAAAATAAAACACATTAATAGGCAGACATAACAACTTTGGTCTCAGGCTATGGGCTTAGCCAGTCAGCTGACTGGTTCTTTACATGAAGAACTGATAAGAGTGCTGCAATTTCAGTATCTTTGTCTTAAAGTACCTGAAAAGTACATGAAAAGGCAAATTCACTTAACAGGGCTGCCTAAATGTTAGAGCAGCCCCTGACCTTCCGTTTGAATCCAATCGCTACCAAGTTTTTTCCCTGGGCTGATGCACCTTCACTGTACAGTAAATTCACAAGCCCAAGCCACTGTGAATACAATAATATAGAGGCATGCATAATTTTTTTCCTGGGCCAGTTCTTTTGAAATGAACACTGCACTGAACATTTAATTAATTGGGGGGTTTCCCAGCTGCCCCAGTTTTCAGTCACTCTTTACTGCTGTACTGCAAGTTGGAGTGATATCAACCATCCCCCCCCCCCCAGCAGCCTAACAACAGAACAATGGGAAGGTAACCAGATAGCAGCTCCCTAACACAAGATAACAGCTGCCTAGTAGATCTAAGGGTAAGGGCACACTGGGCGATTCGGGGAGATTTAGTCGCCTGCCGACTAATCGCCTCGACTTTGCGGCGACCAATCTCCCCGAACGCCTTCCGTCACTCTGTGCCTTCGGAAAACGCATCGCCACGTGTGATTAGCGCCAGCGATTTTTCATTTTAGCCAGGCACAGAGTGAGGGAAGGCGTTCAGGGAGATTGCTCGCTGGGCCGACTAAATCTCCCCGAATCGCCCAGGGTGCCCTTACCCTAAGAGCAGCAATCAATAGTAAATCCAGGTCCCATTGTTACACAGAAAGCAGTTCCATCCTAAAGTGCTGGCTCTTTCTGAAAGCACATGACCAACAAAATGACCTAAGATGGCTGCCTACACACCAATATTACAACTAAAACAACACTTGCTGGTTCAGTAATGAAATTTTATATTGTAGAGTGAATTATTTGCAGTGTAAACAGTGTAATTTAGAAATAAAAACATCATAAAAATCATGACAGAATCCCTTTAAGCAAACTGATTAAATGTTAAATGCACAGGAGAAGACTAGGGAAAAGTGTATGAATTTTTATCTATAAGATTCAATACGGATGAATTTAATCCTGGACTGTGCTTGGGATTCAGGTATACATACTGTGGTGGATATTGTATTAGGCCAAATCCTAAAATTGTGGCAAGCCACTTTGTGTTACCTTAAGATATTCATCCATCTGATCAATAAGGCTGGTGAAAAATTCATAGGCATCTTGCTGCTCTCGTACATACAATTCCTTATTCCACATCTTGAAGATCTAATTATAAAACAAAATCAAACCAGTAAGTTGACCTAACTTCAGACACCAGACATTAAAAACTGCTTTTATCTGATTAAAAAAGTAATTAACCTTCCAAAAGTTCTCTGGTATATAGTACTGTAGTTTACTTTCCATCAAATGACCAAACAATGATTGGACTTGATAAAATACACTCTCATCTGGATTATCGGTGTCACCTTCCATGGAAAGCAAAGCCTGAAATACAGAAATCATTCAGATGTCTAGTATATATTTTAAGATCTATACATGTGTCTCTTTTACCAGCAATATTGGGATGAAATAAACTCAGAAAAAACAGCCTTCAGTTAATTTTACTCTATAAAATTTATAGCAAACAGGCATTGTACTAGTGATAAATGTAAGTATTCTCTCAATATCTGAACATATAAATTACTTAATAAAATGTAATGTCAGATTTTCCTTGGGAAATATTTAAAAAGGATTACCAGACCTCAGGAAGACCAGGTTGCATATACAACTGCTGGAACACTGCATTCATGTAACAGGTTGCACCTCCATTTTTCAGTCCAACAAAACCTGAATTAGATCTGCTGTCAACAGGTGGGAGATACTGCAAAGGAACATCAATGGTTAGCATAAAATTCTAATTGCAAATTTTAAAGTATGAAAAGCACTAAAGGACACTATTACCAAATATACTGGCAAAACGCCCTAACTGCATTATGCAGTAAAAACAAAGAATTACCATTTTAGGACAACGATATTTTTAAAATAATGTAAAACATACTCAAACGTATATAACCATATTAAAAGAGTCTTACTTTTGTTTAAGTGAGATATGTAACTAATGATATTTTAAAAAACAAGACTGCAGGGAAAGTTAACATTTATAGAGTAGGCTGATTAACATTTACAAATAGCTGGTTGTTCAGACAGAATATCCCAGGACTACATGGGTCATTAATTTACCCTGTGTCCTTATCTGATGTAGCTAATTCTATTAAAGAGGACCTGTCACCTTAATAAATTATTCCAAATCCTATTTTATCATGTTAGTCAAGCAAAATATAACACACACACACACACATAAATTATTTAAATATTGTTTCCTTCAGCCTGGGAATTCATTATTATAGCAAGCAGGCAGCTGCCATCTTGTGGCCACACATGCAATGTTATTAATGCAAGCCTTGCATTATCTCAGAATCTTATGTCTGTGCTAGAATGAGGGACCTGATGGCAAACCCCATGCACAGGCTACAAAATTAGATGGTAATGAGGGAGGGGGAATGCAGAGAGTGCAATGACATCTAGGAAGTGCTGAAAGGAAAGTCATTTCCTGTCCCGCCTCTATGCCTAAGGCATCATAGAGGAGGAGCAGGCAGTATATAATTGACAGCTGAGATTTTTAAATGAGTTTACAACAGGTATGAATGTGTTAAAAAAAGAAGAAGAAAGTTTTTTATGTCTGGGTGACTGGTCCCCTTTAATTAGCCAGCTACTTAAAGGGGTGGTACACCTTTAAGTAAACTTTTAGTATGTTATAGAATAGATAATTCGAAGTAACCTTTCAATTGGACTTCATTATATATATATATATATATATATATATTTTTTTTTTTTTTAATTATTTGCCTTCCTCTTCTAACTCTTTTCAGCTTTTGAATGGGGGATCACTGGCCCCATCTAAAAAACAAATGCTCTGTAAGGCTACAAATGTATTGTTATTGCTACTTTTTATTACTCATCTTTCTATTCAGACCCTTTCCTATTCATATTCCATTCTGCTTTTAAAATCAATGCATGGTTGCTAGAGTAAACCCTAGCAACCATATTGCTGAAACTGCGAACTAGAGAGCTGCTGAATATAAAGCTAAATAACTCAAAAACCACAAATAATAGAACATGAAAATGAATTGCAAATTGTCTCAGAATATCACTCTCTGCATCATACTAAAAGTTAACTCAAAGGTGAACAGCACCTTTAATTCAGCACAAGAAAAGCACTTGACTTTCTGCACCTGCTTGTTGCCAAGTGAATACTTGGATGGCAAAATATGTGCTAGGTATTACAGAAAGCTATGACAGGCCACACAGCTACATATTTTGGTGCAGTCTACCACCGATCACGGTGATGTCAAATATCGACCAATTGACAATGTCAGCTCAATGTTCCCCATAGAAATGCAGAATGTGTCACTAAGAACTTACTCTCTATAAAGCATACAGGACAAGGGGATCATTAAAAATAACAGTTAATTCTAGCTATGAACATACATTATATTAAAATAATAAAAAGTCTCTTTATAAGTTTTGACAATGCTTACATCAAACTCCTTGGTAAGTGCTGGGTCAGGCTGATGATGCATGGAAAGGAGCTCTTTCGTAATTAGCTGGAGGTTAGCAAGAGAACTCTCAGCCAGCATTACAAGGACCTCATAAGCAGCAAGTCGACTGCTCATTGTACTGCACCTTAAAGAGAAACTAAATTAGTCAACTGATCAAACTGAGCAACAGTGTAAATATATAAGTAGTTTAGTATCTTTGGGGTCCTACTTTGGGTGAAAGTCTTGCTGACTTATTGCAGCACTGCCTGCTGGAGAATGGCTATTCAGAATTATTCTTGAAGCTCGAAAGAGGAAATCATCCAAGAGTTGCTTAATAAGTGAAGGACCTGAAGGAATGAAAATGTACAATTTTTTTGGTGACTATACTGCAGTAAAGTTGTATGCAGTCACATTTCAGCTCTACAATAATTGAAGACAAATATAGTTTGAGTTGTCTTTTTTATTTTCCTTAATGTATGTAGTAATGCAGTGTTACTAAATTGAGGACATGAAATAACAGAAAATAGGCCAAACCTGAATACTATTTTGGGTGGGCTTTTGAATGAATGCTTATTTGCTGTTCTTGAGGTACCGAGAAGGCGAAAATGAAGGACAATTAAGACGTCATTTGAAGTGAAAACTTATTTGCTTTACTATATTTTCTTAGAATTACAGTAGAATAATGATTTAACATTTGTCAGGGAACTGTTGAAATGGTGTAAATTCAGGGAAACTGTAGAATATATGGGGGGGGGGGGATTTCTTGTATAGGACAACAAATTGCCTGTATAGGACCACATATAATAAGGGAATTTTTGGGAAAGGAAAATCCAGGGTTCTACTGTATAGCAGAGTGACTGATAATTATCTTGAGCAAATGTTAGATCACAAAACATGAGCTTAAATAGTCTGAAAACCACTGCCTTATTACCAAGCATTTCCTTTTCGGCACCACACAGCGAGAGGAGAGTCTTAATAAGCCTAAGGTGCCCTGCTAACCAAACATTGTCAGCTTCACTTGTTTCACATTCTGCTGTACGATTAGGTTCAAAATTATCCAGCCATGTGATTTCATCCTCCAGCATTGTTGCAGGACTGATATTAAGCTGTTCCATTTCTGAGCCTGTTCACAAAGGAAAATAAAACCCTTTTCAAATCAGGTACATTTCCATTCTCTGTCCATTCTCTTAAAAAGAAAACAAAAACAGGACACATATACAAACATAAATATGCTCATGTCATTTTAATAGGCATTGTGGTAAAAGATATTTCAAAGACTTTATGCAACAGATCTTTGCCTTTTTCAGGATTGCTAAATGAATCAATATAATAGTAATAACAACGTGTTTCCCAGTTCACCCATCTCTTCTTGAATGACACAATAATGTTCATGCCATTTTCACCAATAAGCGTTATTTTTATGCTAATATCCTTGGAAGATGCCAAGACAGCTCTGAATGCAGACCTTGGCTAGTTGATCAGACTACTGCCTTGGTAAGCTCGCCAACAAAGAAAGATAAATATATATTTTTAATAATGTGACATAATAACATAAAAGTTACTGTACATTTCTGGCTGCTAGAGTTTTACACACACACCCTAGCTTTCAAGGGATTGTTATGATGATAAACTGGAAGATAATAACACGTTTGGTTTATGAGTAAAAACCAGAAAGCATAAGTTTCCGGTTAGAAAACGGTATTATACAAACAAGGTCTATGCACGGGGGGGGGGGGGTGGGGGTATAAGAGTCGAGTGTCTGGCATCCGAATGGTGAAAGCTATATGATGTGGGATAAAGCATAGGAGCCATGAGATGCAGATACTGTACTGTTAAGTCACAATTTAAGAAGTTCAAAGGGATAGGATTTTGGCACACAAACTACCCTACAAAATGTGACTAGGTGACCAAGGCAACAAGACATCACACTTATTTTTATGCTACATTTGTTGTTTTATTCCTGTTCAGACCCACCTCTATTCAACCTTAAAGGGGTTGTTCACCTTCAAACACTTTTCTCACTTCAGTTGGTTTAAGATAGTTCACCAGAAATAAAGTATTTCCCAATCACTTTCTATTTGTGACCATTTTTCTAATACAGGCTTGGGATCCGTATCCTGGAAACCCGTTATCCAGAAAGCTCTGAATTAAGGAATGGGTGTCTCCCTTAGACTCCATTTTATACAAATAATCCAAATCTTTAAAAATTATAATGTTTTTCTCTGTAATGATAAAACAGTACCTTGTACTTGATCCAAACTAAGATATAACTAATCCTTATTGGAATCAAAACCAACCTATTGGGTGTATTTAATGTTTACATGATTTTCTAATAGACTTAAGGTATGACAAATGTTTCAAAAATGCCTCTTCCATTGGCGGTAATTGAAATTGCTGGCGGTATGCCCAACTATATGCTAATTCACCCAAAGTTGCCTTGCAGGCGATAAATCTTTCTGTGTGCCACTGCCATAGGGGCCTATTTATCATGCTGTGTAAAAAGTGGAGTGAAACATTACCGGTGATGTTGCTTATACCAACCAATCAGCAATTAGATTTCAACATTAGAAAACAAAAGCAAAGATCTTATTGGTTGCAATGAGCAACATCACCGCTAATGCTTTACTCCACTTTTTACACAGCATGTTAAATAGACATCTTAATTGATACATTTCTTATCTTTGGTCCTGTTGAGCAGAATCAGTTTCATTAAATGCAGCTGTTACAACTGATACAATAGTTGCTAATATTCCACCTGGATTACTGAGCTGCCAGACAAACGCCAGAGACGGGAACATTAAACTTTAAAAGGTGGATAGCAATTGAAAAAAGTCTGTATTTCTGGTGCACAATCTGAAAACAATTGAAAAAATGTTTGGAAGGTGAACAACACCTTTATTTATTACATTTTAACTTATGTCTGTCTGCTAGGATATCTCTACATATGAGTTTATGTTTGGGAAATCAAAAAATGTTTCACAATAATTACAGAAATACGCATTAAACTATAATAACCAGCATGATGTCTCAGGCAAAACTATTATGTTCTATCTAGAGGGAAGACATTTTTTTTAAAAGAGTGCAGTTCTTACAGGTTAAGTCATCAAGGAGTTGGCATCTCAAATCAAAATATTCTGTACACTGTGCTAACAATCTGAAAAAAATGAAAAATATTTTTTATTTACAACAATATGTCAGAAGCAAACCACAATAATAAAATCCTTTATAAATGAACTATGTTAAACCAAGTTTAATATTAGGTTCTAACCCCAATTGTAATACATGTTTACTATAAAAGCATAAAAATGCAGTCACATCTTCAAGCAGGAAAAAAGCAGCCATTCATTCAGTTATTTGCTAAACTCTAACTCTAAAGCTTTAACTTTATCCAGACTTTTGCCTTGAATATTTTGAACTACTCTACTCAAAGTTACTGCCCATTGGGTTCTATGATTACTGGATGGGCACATTTTTAAAAACTCTTTTGATTAGACTTTAAGCATTTAAAAATGGACAAATACAACAATACTAAACTGGTACAGAGATATGCTACCCACTATATTTATCATTACCTCTGGTTAATGCCTCTCATTATGCTTGTTGGAGACCAGAGTGGTAGCTGTGCAGATAGGATGACACTAAGCAGAAAAAGGTTTGGCTTTTGTACTTCAGGGTAAGAAGATGTGTCTGTCTGACTAAGAGTATACAGCTGGTCACAGGCAACACGACGAATCTGTAAGTAGGAGAAACATAAAAACCTGTTTGGTCCTGTTACCCTTAGACACCTGAACGTAGACCAAACTTGCTAGACTGTATAAGATATTCCTTAAGCACAGTTGGGGTCATTTATAAAAACTAGGCAAATCTCTCTAATGCTTTACCAGTAGGTCTTTCCAGCTGACGCAGAGGTCGCCTGTTCAGATTAGAAGAAAGGGTGTTCTGCCTAAATATTTGGAAGGGTTTTTTTTTTTTTTTAACAGTGAAAGCTGTGGATGCAGTCGTACTGGCTGATACATTAAATAGCTTTAAGGGGTTGGATAGCTTTTTAGCAAGTGAAGGAATACAGGGTTATGGGAGATAGCTCACAGTACAAGTTGATCCAGGAACTAGTCCGATTGCCATTTTGGAGTCAGGAAGGAATTTTTCCCCCTCTGAAACAAATTGGAGAGGCTTCAAATGTTTTTTTTGCCTTCCTCTGGATCAACTAGCATTTAGGCAGGTTAAAATAGTTGAAAGGTTGAACTTGAACATAACTTGCTATATTACTATGTATACAAGTTGTTTTTGGTTTTCCAATTGTTTTCAGTTTATTTAGTTTTACTTTGATTTTGGTTTAGAATTACCAAAGGATGTGATTTATAGTTCTGAGCTTTGGCAGTGCTAAAATTCCTAGTATTTGTATGTACTTTTGTACTTGTGTAATATAAATAAGGTGCTGTGGAGCCATGGGGGCAGCCATTCAAGCTGCTGGAAAAAAGGAAAAAAGACATAACACATAAGTCCTGTCCAATATAATAGTGTGTTAAGTAACTTGTGCCTTTTCTCCTTTTTTTACAGCTCCAATATTTGCCCCCATGACTACATAGTAGCTTATTTATAGAAACTACAATAGTCTTTCTGAAGCAATACAGTTTTTACCATTTTATTTTAATTACTTTGATACACTAAGTTTTTGGTGTTACTGTTCCTTTAAGAACAGGAGTCATTAAAGGAAAACTATAGCCCCCAAACAATGTAGGTCTCTATAAAAAGATATTGCATAAAACAGCTCATATGTAAAATCCTGCTTCATGTAAATAAACAATTTTCATAATAATATACTTTTCTAGTAGTATGTGCCATTGGGTAATCATAACTAGAAAATTGCCATTTTAAAAAATAAGGGCCGCCCCCTGGGATTATAGGATTCACTGTACTCAGAAACATACCAACAAACCATACATGTTAGGTCACATGAGCCAATTAACAGACAGAGTTCTATCTTTTGCTTCATCACTTCTTCCTGTTACAGTTAGAGTTGTAGTATTTCTGGTCAGGTGATCTCTGAGACAGCACAGAGACCATCACGAAATGGTGGCTCAAGGCAAGAGATGTAAAAGGGCAATATTTACTTAAATATATATTCCAGTTTGGTAAGATTCTTTAATATGCCACTTAATATGATATGAACTATCTGTTGCTTAAGTGTTTGTTTTGGGAGTATAGTTTTCCTTTAAGAAAACAAAATATCTATTGGAAAAGTAGAGCAAGAATGCAACACATAGCATTACATGAAGGGGATCTAATTTAAATACACACAAAAAAAATTGATGCAAACTTACAAGGAGTGTTATTTATATGCACTTTTGCAATTGCAATTTACAAGCATCTTATATTTTTTAACTGTTTTTAAGCTGTAGGAAGTTTAATACTGCAAGGAAAGCTTCAGGTCAACAGCTTTCTATGAAGACCAAAAAAGTATTGATATATGTACTTCTTGGATTCAGTTAACACTAGGATTGCTGAGTCTCAGTTGAGCCAAGCCTGGTATTAGAAAATATACAATGAATTCAAATTGCAAACAGCAAATTTACCTCAATACATTTGTGGTTTGAGCCTCCCCAGCTGCTTACCTCAGCACTTGGAGATCCAAGAAGGATATCAATGGTGAAATCAGCAACAGAAGGCAAGTTGTAAAACGATGCTGCAGAAAGAGGTCATGTGGAAATTTGCCAAATATTCAAATATGTCTCTTTTGCAAATAAATTAACTTGTAATGGTAGCATTCCTGAAGATGGTGTATATATGCACTAAAACTAAATGACAAACAACAGTCTCCTTCCTTATCCAAAAGTACTAAATTAAATGACGGAAATGGGCTTGGACTTTACATGCCTCTGGCTATAACTGAAAATAGATTAAATGAGAAGGAATGTTTACAATGAAAAAAAGGTATTGGTATACACATTACAAAGTTAAAGTGCAATACAAAATGCATTAATATATGTATTGAAAAGAATATTTGGGATGTACGCAGTATCTAGTAGAAGTAAGTCAAGGACAACTGGACATTTAAAGGTTTACTTACTAAAATCTGAATTTATTTCATATTTTTTTTAAAAAAAACAAAAAACTAAACTGCCATGCCCGATTTTAGCTTATTTATTAATAAAAAAAACTTGATGTAATCAGAGTTTTTGCTCAAAAACCCTGAAAAAGTAGGATTTTCGAGCTAAACCCAGCGCAGATAACAAAAACTTCTAATTGAGATATGTGCTTCTCCCATTGACTTATACAGGACCTCGACAGGTCTGAGATGGCGGGTTTTCAGATATGGGCTTTTTGCAGCATTGGGGGTCTAATAAATTTTGAAACATTTTATTTTTTTTTCCCCTCTAAAAATTCGAGTTTTCTAGTGAAATTTTTTTGAGACTTAAACATTTGGATTTTAATAAATAACCCCCTTATAGATTTTCTTGAAAAATGAATTGTCCAGTTGCCTTTGACTTAATACTACTAGATACTTTATATTATGACCTGGATAAATGAGAATCTTCATAGACATTTGGGATGTACCATCTTCATTGCAAACATTACTGGCAAACTGGCAAAGGACTCAAAATACTATCTCTTTACTGTTGTTGGTTCTCTATAATCATTTTAATACAATAAAAACAGGATGGACTCACCGTTAAATCCATTTCTCTGTAGTTGATAGGGGGACACAGGGAATGACTAGGTTAAGCTCCACCCTCGGGAGGCAGGACACTTGTAATAAATCTTTAAGGGGCGTGCCAGTGGGTCTGGCTTAACCCCACACTGCACCAACCTATTCAGTTTGTACCACAGAAACTGCTGAACAGATAATAGTATAACTTAACTTGCAGAACATGTAATTGCACTACTGAGTGCAACACCTTACAACCAAATGAGGCCTCTGCCAAGGAAAATGTGTCAAGACTATAAAATTTTTTGAAGGTATGCACAGACGACCAGGTAGCTGCTCTGCAGATCTGATCCAAGGAAGCGAGTTGTGCCACCCCCAGGAAGCTCCAACTGATCTTGTGGAATGTGCTCATACACCGTCTGGTGTTGATCTTCCCTTGGTATTGTATGCTTAGCAGATAGAAGTCTTCGAGGCTGCTATGCCTCGGCGAGGCCTGGTCGGCAGCACAAATGTTTGGGAACGCCTATAGGACTTGGATTTCTCCAGGCAGGTACCAACGAAGAGCTTGGACCACATCCAGATTGTGAAGTTGTCATTCCTTATTGTTCTTAGGTTCCGGACACAAAGATAGCACCACAATTTCCTGGTTCATGTGAAAAGAAAACAGGACCTTTGGTAGGACCTTTGATGTCCTTGTGGAAGACTAAGAATGATGGATCGCATGAGAGCACATTGAACTCCGAAACCCACCTGGCCAATGAAATTGCCACCAGAAACACTACCTTCCAGGTGAGCCACTTATCGGAAATAGTCCCCAGAGGCTCAAATGGAGAATCCAGTAAAGCCTTTAGTAGGTTGAGGTCCCATCCTGGAACCTGAGGGCGAAATGGTGCGGCGGCGTGAGCCACTGCCTATAGAAAAGTATGGATCGAATCATCCAGGGCGAGGCGTAACTGGAAGAGCGCGGACAGTGCTGAGATCTGTACCTTCAAGGAGCTCAACTTAAGGCCGAGCTGGAAGAAGGATGAAACTCTGGGAGTGTTGCACTCCAGAAAAGGTGTGCCTCTCAGCACCAGTTCCAGTAGCTGCGCCAGACCCTGTGATAGGACTTAGAAGAAGTGGGTTTGCGCGCCCTCAACATTGTGGCAATAAAGTCTTATGCTATTCCTCATCGTCTCCAAATGGCTGCTTCAACAGCCATCCTGTCAAAGCAAACAGTCCCAGGTTGTGATGAAGTATGGGGACCCTGAAGCAGAAGGTCGCTCCTGGGAGGAAGACGAGCTGGTTGTGTTAACATTTCTTGACGATCCGAGAAGTAGGTCCTCCGGGGCCAGTAGGGAGCTATAACAATCACGGTGATGTGTGATTACCTGATTTACTTCAGAACTCGAGGCAACATGGGGAGAGGAGGTAAGACGTAAGTTAGATCGAACTGCCAACACAATGGCATCCACCCCCACTGCCATCGGACAGGGGCACTGGTATGATCGCTCCATTTTGTAGATGCAATCCCGGAAGGCCTGAGCCCTGGTAGGACTGGGGGGGGGGTTGGTTTCCCATGCTGGGCGACCCTTGTCGTTTGGTTTTGAAAATGGGAACATTGGGAAGGGCTGTTTCGTCTTGTGAAGCATCCACTTTGACCACAAAAAAAATTTCCCCTTCTAGCCGAAGTAGATGATCTGTGCTTGGTTTGGGGAAGGAACATGCTCTTTCCCCCAGTAGCCTGAGAGATTATTTTTTCTAGCTCTTCACCAAAAAGACGTTGTCCCTTTAAGGGGAGTGAAGTTAACAACTTTTTAGAACTGAGGTCAGCTAACCAACTTCTCAGCCATAGGGTTCTGCAGGCTGCTACAGTCAGGGTTGCCACCTTTTCTAAAAAATTTTACCAGCCAGTGGGAGGACGGACTGTGACGCAAAAGGGGGCAGAGTCACGCACAGTGATGAAAAAGGGGAGGGGCAACACGTGCAATGGACAGAAACCTGAAAGAAAAAGGTACTGAGGGAATTGGGGCCAGGCCAAGGGCTTTTTAACTGCATTGCTGGTAAATTTCTAATACCTGCCCTGGCCTTGGCAGGTGTTTTACCAGTCCAGTGTGGCGTCACACAGATAGGCCGAAGCCTCTGCAATACATGTGCAGATGCCACGAGGTCAGCTCTGGGTAATACGTCTTGAATGTCCCTTAGCAAAGATTCAGACCATGCCTGTATGGCTCTGGCTACCCAGGAAGAAGCCAGCATAGTTGTTGATCCAGTGTTGAGCTGCCAGTAATTCTTCCACGTGCGTGGATGTCCATCCTGCTTGGAAGCAGGACACCTGAAAACTGAATAGGTTGGTGCAGTGTGGGGTTAAGCCAGTCACAGTGGCACACCCCTTAAAGATTTATTACAAGTGTCCTGCCTCCAGAGGGTGGAGCTTAACCCATGTGTCCGCCTGAGAGGACAGAGAAATTTCCTTGTGCAATAGACAATAGTAATTAAAATGACATAGGCAATTAATCTTAATATACAGACTTTTTTTTTTTCTAGAAAACAATGAAGTCAAATTAACCTACAAAACTATATTATATGTACACATAGGCCTTGCAAAGTATTCTGAGCCCAGGACAACTCTCTTATTTTACTAAATATTAAATCCTAATGAAAAAAAACTGTCAAATCAATGTAAATACAAAATAGATTAAAAATAGATTAAAAAAAAACAATTATTACATTTCTGACATTAAAAATAAATCAGAGCTTACCCAACTGCTGACTGCGCAGCTGCAGGCATGTAACCAGAAGAGACAATGCTTCACCAGAAATTATAGCATCTTTGGTTGATACAGACTGTTGCCTTACACAGATCCAGGCATGCAGCGATGTGGATTCTCCTTCACTTCCTGAACTACAGTTGCTTCCTGAAATTTTAGGTTTTAAAAATAAGAGCTTTTTACAACCATGCAGTGTGCTTTTGCATTATTTGGACCACTCTGACAATTGGCCCTTTAAAGCAAAGTCAATCTATTCTTTGACCTCTGCAAGAAACAGGGAACTGAACATGACATTTGTATCTGGTAATGTTGTAAGACAAACAACAAAGTATATGTATGTAAACAACACTTATACACCAAAGACAGACCTAAATGGGATGTGGTAAGATCTGTCTTTGGTATATTGTGGCTGTCTCTAAACGGAGAAAATTGTGATACTTTAGACTTCAGGATGGTCTAGCCCTGTACTAAATGGCTATGCTCATGAACTTCATAGTTTTCAACTCAGAGATGAAAAAGAATAGAAAAAAGGTGAATGGATGAATGAAATATTTTGATCATTATGTACAAGCTTAAGTCATTGCTGTGATTAAAAAAAAAATGTACCTGAGCTACTTAATCTGCTGCGCAGCCCAGCAGGAAACAATGTGTTACTTTCTTTTATAGGTTGGTTACTGCCAACAAGATCCAGTCTTCCAGCAGCCGCTGCCCAAGAAAGCCTCATAAAGCATGCCACTGTGCATGTGAAATCATTTACTTCCATTGTCTATTTATTTAAAAAGAAAAAAAAACACAGATGCCAATTGAATGCAAACATTTTTGAAGTTACACATTGAACAAAAATATTGTATCAAGTGGAGTTTTTTTTTCATATAAAATAAATACAACATTTTCACTGCCAAAACATTTCTAACCTGAATCGCAACACGAGCTGCAGGAATAATTTCTTCTACTCTGATGGATGACCGGTCAGAAACAGAAAGCTGGCGATAGGATGATTTCTCAGGTGTCCCACAAAGAGATATTTGACGGCTAGACTGACGACTTGCATTCCGGAAAGGTCTGGAAGAAAGGCTCTCAATGCCATCTTTATTCAGATCCTCGTCTAAAGTTGTCGGCATAGTCTGGCCAACCAATAAAAATCTGTGCAGTGTTAAAAACGGAAAGCATATCAATAAAGTGCACTTTTTTTTAACACTTGGTTGAGCAACAATACGTTAAATTTATATTCAGAGTTGTAGTGAAAGGTATACTATGACAAAGCTGAAAGCTAAACACACAGTGTGAAGCCGAGTTCAAGCATGGGATCGGTTATCCAGCCACAAATTACAAAAATTCTATCTCCTATAGATTTCATTTTATCTAAATAATCTGAATTTTAAGCAAGGATTTCCTTTATCTCAGTAATAATAAAACAGTACCTTGTACCTGATCCCAACTAAGATATAATTAATCCTTACTGGAGGCAAAACCAGCCAATTGGGTTTATTTAATGCTTACATGATTTTCTAGTAGACTTAAGGTATGAAGATCCAAATTACATAAAGATCCATTATCCAGAGAACCCCAGGTCCCTACTGCACAGAGCACTCTGACAATCTTAATGCTAATGCCTAGGCTGTAGTCTGCGCACCAGGAGAGACAATGTAAGGGTAAGAAAAAAAGTGAAAGATCCAGAGGGGCGGTGCCCACCTCCCAAGGAACACAAGTAAAAACTGGTTGAGTTGGTATTTGCCTCGGGGGACAAGGTTGCTAGTATTTTAACCTACCTTCCAGAGGGGAGGTTTAACCTTAATATGATTTATGAATAGTGATGAACTGGGCTGTTCTACAAAACTAAAACCATATTAATATAACATTGTACCAGAAATCAATGCTCCACCTTCATGTGCCATATTAGAATAAGCAGTGTAATAAAGTAAACATGAGTGCAAATACCTTGAGATATAGTTCCTATTTGTTTTAAGTTTTACTTTACTCATACAACAACTTTGATTTATTAAAACATCATGCTGGCCTTCTCACAGATACACACCTTGCAAGCTGAAGACAGATGGAGTAGACTCCTTGTCTAGTTTCATAATCCACTTCTGAAGGAATAGAGTCCCTCTGCATGACATTAACCACCAAACTAAAATAAACAGAACAACAATGTGACATTTTCTCCTTTGTCTCCCTTAAGATAAGTCACTTATAATACACACAGAAAGACAGCATATTTAAAGGCATCTATAAATGATAAAAATATAATCATTTAAAGGAAGATATGTTAATGAGCACACAACTTAAATCTGGTGAAAACACATTTTACCTAAGCCCACCAGCTTTTAGAAAGTTTTCACAGAATGACTTGGCACAATTTCTAGCCATTTCATCATCAGCAGTTGGCATCAGTTTGGAACTCAAGACCTGAGCAAGAAAGAGGCATCAGCAATTAGCATGACAGTTTGTGAAAAGATGCATTAAGAAGAGGTTTTATGGTTAGGTAAATGAAACGGACATAACTGTAGAGGAACTTCACAGATCAAAAACAATATACATATTAAAAAAAGAGAGTTCTGGCAAAAGAACAACAGAAAAAAATTCTGCCTTTTACAGGTTTTTTTTTTTTTTAAAATTTAATATTTTCCCCTAAAAAGCTCTGGTAGGTCTTTTTTGATAAGGTCAGACAGACTACTGCTCGCATCGTTCCCTGCTTTTGCGATCATGTTTTTAGCCATGACACGATCATGGTCCCTAATGATAATCTTTCACCGAGCTCCACAGAATGGCCTGCCTACCAACAGACTAGAAGGCATTTTAAATGCAGCCTACAGCAATAACAACTGCATTACACAAACATTAATCTAGGAGTCATACAACATATATTCATGCACTGACTATGAACAGAAGTTGCAGGTTAATATTTAGAACACAATAGCAGCAGGCTGGTGGCAACTCCATGCAGCCACCAAGCCCTGAGTCTTCGGCATGAAGCAGAAGCATCATAAGTAGGTCTCAGCACTGAAAATCGAAATTTAAGTGAAGTACTTAGTGTTTATTATAGTAAAGTGGGCTATACATTTACCTCCAAATTATAAAGCACCCTAAAGGTAGACATCCCTGGAGCTGATGACCTGAACAAGCTCTCCAGGATAGAGCTGGCACTTGGCTGGTGGTGTTGCTTTGAAGACAAAGATGGGGATTTTGAAGACTGTGAAGTTTGGGTTTCTGAAAGTAGGGTATTCTGAGTGAAACAAATAAAACCACTGATTATAACAAGCAGCAAAACAGTTCAAAATATGTCTATTTTCTATAAAGTCAAACATTTTTAGTACTATGCAACTGAAAGAAATAAACGCTTAAGCAAATGGAATGAAGGGACAAATAATCTATAGAATTTTTGTTCAGAGTGACCATACACAACACTGCTAATCAGGATGCACAAACTTCAGGATTCAGTCAATTCCTAGCAATTTTTGCAGTGCTTGACTGAATCTGTAATGTTCAGCCACAGCCAAGCAGAGCCAACTCTTAGTCATGTCACATTAAAGCTCTGAACAATCCAACTGATATCAAAATAGCATATGCAAATATGGTTTAGCTTAGTTTTGCCAAATGTTTCCTAAAGTGTTACTGACACTAAAAATTATCTTTTCAAAATATTCATCTACATTAAAAGTTACCTATAGGAAATGTTGATCGTTTTTAACTGATTGTTCTGCTTTTGTAAGTAATTGTTACTTGAAATTCCTTAACCTGACTGTTTTGCCAACCTGACGGTGTCCCTTCTCAACCAGTCAGTAAGAGATTCTAATGCTAACAGAGTCCTGATGCACAAATATGGCACCCCCTTCATAGAGGAACATGGGGGTAAGAAAGGTAATGTAAAAGCATCTGGCAAATACTTTTATGGCAAAACTAGCAGGACGCTCCACTGTCCTGCTAGCCGGCTTCTTTCTAAAACTGGAAGTTACTGGGGCAGCTGCTGTTCAGCTGGTGACTTTTTATTATTCCTTCTCTGTTGAGCTTAGTAGCTGCTCACTGCCCCCCTCCCCTTTTCCAGCCACCTTGTTTCCCACAGGGGTTAATACAGAGCGGGCTCGGCTGCAGCACATATCGACTCACCCAAAGATACTGGGGCAGCTGCCGTTCAGCCTCTCTGCTTTTGCCCGCTATGTGATATGTTTGTGGGGAGAGGGAGAGATAGAGAGCAGAGATGCTGAACAGCATCTGCCCCAGTAACTTCCAGTGAGTCAATATGTGGTGCTGCAGCCGAGCACACTCTGCTCTGTGTGGGGAACAAGGTGGCTGCGAAAGGAGAGGGGAGGGAAGGAGGGGGGAGTAAACAGCTACCAAGTTCAACAGAGAAGGAGCCAAGCAAATAAAAAGTCACTGGCTGAACAGCAGCTGCCCCAGTTACTTCTGGTTTTAGAAAGAAGACTGCTAGCAGGACATTGGAGTGCGCACGAAAGTGCAGGTCGCCACATCGCCTTTTTACAACAAACCGGAAGTGAGATTTTGTTGCACTATTTATGTATTAAATATTAAAGAGAGTTAACTTTGTCCAGGATACAAGTATTATTGGAGTGGGGAGGAATGGATTTTTTACTTAATTTTTTAATGTTACTTGTCCTTTAAAAGGAGTTTGTGATACTATTAAATCCTATTCTCTTTATAAGTCTGTGGGATACAGGGACCGTGGGGGTATAGCCTCCACCACTAGGAGGCAGAAGAAGCAACAGACTCCACACTATTCTGCTATACCCCCTGACACCACCGAAGGACTGCTGTTTGATTAACAAAGAAATAAGAGTAAATTCACTCCAACTAAACTATATTGGCCAACCAGTACAGAGGAATTCAGAGAAGGTTGCTTCTGGGGAGGGAAGCACTATGTCCCACAGAATAATGAAAAGAAAATGATTTAACAGTGAGTATCACAAAACCACTTTCCTCTTGCATATATCTGTGTACACAGTCATTGTGGGGACATGCCAACACTGTCGAATGAATTAAGGAGGGTGAAAGCAAGGTGAAAATATTAAGATACAGCAGCCTGCAGTACCTTCCTGTCAAAGTATTCTGTAAAGACTTCAAATTTGTAGAATCTGGTAAAGGAATGTAATGAAGACCATGTAACAACTCTGCATACCATTTCAGCTAAGGATTTGTTCCAGAAAACCCAGGAAGTGCTGAAGCCCTCTTCCTTCGGGCCACATATGCCTTGCAAACAGCCTCCCTTATCCATGGAGATAGTGGTCTTAGAAGCCAGACGATGACAGACATCATCTTTGTAGGGAGATTGCAGACAGGGACAAAAGGAAAGACCAGAGGTGCCCCGATTAATGTGGAAGTCAGAGACAACCTTAGGCACAAAGGAAGGAAGTGCTCAAAGCAGTATTCAATCAGGGTGGAAGACCAGAAAAGGCAATTGACAAGAGATGGCAGTCAATTCTGATACTCTGCATGCTGACGCAATGGCAAGTAGGATGACCCTTGTACTGCTGTGAGGACTAAGTTAAGGACCCATTGTGAGAGAGGTTCCTTGTAGGGGGAACAATCCAAGCTGCTCCTTGGACTAAGGTCTGAATGTCGCGAAGGACCCCTAGCTTACACTGGAAAGGATTGACAGTGCTAATACGGAGCAAGTCTTCGGAGTAATGCCAGACGTAATAGTAGGTTTTCAAAGAATATGGATTCCTACCTGCAATCATGGTGCAGATAACTGTGAACAAAATACATTTCTGTGTGAGCACTAGGGACTCAAGAGCCATGCCATTATTGGGATGAACTACTGACTCAGGCCTTGAATCAAAAGGTTCTGTAGGAGAGGGAGGAATGCAGTCATCGGCATGGAAAACTTTACACTGCACAGCCAGTGAGGAGCTATGAGAATCACTGTACATCTTTTCCTCTTGTTTCGAAATGACCCTGGGTTGCATATGCAAGGGAGGAAACGTAACAGAGCTGGTAGCCCCACAGGGCTGTTAGGGTATCCACTGCAAGATCAGGATGCCAGCAGTGTGCCATGAACTGAGGAACTTGGCGATTTGTCCTTGATGCCATGAGATCGTTTTCTGGGTTTTGCCCAGCATTTTGCGAAGTAGTGACTATTCTCCCAAGTATACCGCTGACAGCTAGGTGACTCGTTTTGACACCTATGCCAAGATGTGGCTTCTAGAAAGGCTTGATGGCTATGATTGGCAAATTATCCTGTCCAGTTCTGAACAAAAGAAAGGTTTTGCTTAAAGGGAATTAATATAAGATTTATTTGGATCACAGATTGTCTAACGGAAATCTGGGGGCTGCTAAAGTTAGTGCAAAAGAGCGGCTGACAACTTTAGGTGCGTCTAGAGAAATCTCAAGAGACATTTTTGAACATGGTGGAATCTCTTTTCCAGGGATTACACAAGGGGACGGAGAGGAAGGAAGGAAGAACCATGGGAAGGAGCCTCAGTAATTGCAGTAGTCACAAAGCAAGTGCACAGGGAGTCCTTGTTTAGGTGTGTGTGGTATATGGCACATTCAAGGTATTTCACTTTGTAACCTTTGCCTGGAAAAGAGTTTATTGGAGTTCCCCTTTGTTGTGGTGCCAATATGTAGAAAAGCGTTTGGGTTTTTTTTTTTGTGTTAAAAATTAAGAGTTGAAGAGAGTGCTGCTCCCTGCACCTGCCTTCAGCACTGAAGAACAAACCAGGTAGAGGTTGCAGGTGATACATTCCTAAAGCAGTATATACAGGAGGATCCAGTGGCATACACTGGATAACGTTGGCTCGAAATGTTGAGAAGGCCTTGTGTGCTGTGTAGCCTAGGATCTAGGGGTCTTTGTAGATAACAAGTTGTCTAATTCTGGGCAGTGTCATTCTTTGGCTACTAAAGCAAATAAAGTTTTGTCTTGCATAAAAAGGGCATTAACTCAAGGGATCAAAACACAATTATGCCTCTTTATAGGTCCCAGGCTATTGTGATACTAAGTTCTATAGTTAGTATAGGTATATAGAATTTAATTAAAAGTAGAGAAGGGTGTGTGTATGGATGCTGGGTTTTCATTTGGAGGGGTTGAACTTGATGGACTTTGTCTTTTTTCAACCCAATTTAACTATGTAACTAACTAACTATGTAACTATTGTTCCTAGGAAGACTTACTAGCCGCAGTACAACAGTCCTGCAGAAGGGGAAGTCTAAAAAGGAGACTCTCCAGAGCGAATTCCATGACAACCCCTGGTGTCAAAAACTGTGAAGTCTGGCTGCAGCATAATCCAATAAAATGGACAGACATCCTGTCCCTTAAAAAACAAATTCCTCCAGTGTTCTGGGTGTATAGCAGGATAGGGAGGAGTCAGTTTCTTCTTTAGCTAGTGGCCTACCTCCTCCTAGTGGTGGATGCTTAACCCCCCCCCCTACGGTCTCTGTATCCTACATATATCTGGAAAAGAATAATTCTGTATCTTTCCAAATCCAAAATTAATGGATTTGGTGTAACCAAATTACCTTTACTAGGTGTAAGTAACACATACATGTTGCAGATTGCTGGAATACTAAAAAAAACACAAGACAGTTGTGCATGTGTGGGAATATATATATATATATATATATGCAACTTTCTTTCAGTTACAGACTACATTTTACAACTTAGCAACTGATAGAGTGCACCAACCTTTCTGCCAAGGGAGTCTAGCTGGTCAAGAGCTTCCTGAACAGCAGGGTCTGTTGGAATCAGTAAAAGAAGCTTTCTGACTCTCACAGTTATCCTAAAAAAAAAAAATGTACTTTCTGAAATTATGAATCATAAAATGGAACCAACAGCAAAGCCTCGGTATATATGTATGAATATAGTGAATACAGGACCTCTGGTGGCCAAAAGAGGTAAATGCCAAATAATATATATATATATATATATATATATATATATATATATATATATATATATATATATATATATATTCATGCATCATTAAAACTTAAAATCAATTGACATTTATTTAAGTTCCTACATGAATAAGTTTTAAATGTATTTAAATAAATGTCAATTGATCTTAACTTTTAATGGTGCATGAGTATACATATTTTATGTGAAATTATGTCTAACATAGATGGAAGTTCAAAACAAATTACAATTTAAATTTGTTTCAGTAAACCTCAGATCCTAGGGGAAGAAAGAAAGATGTCCATAAGTCACATTCTAACTGTCTGCAGAGACCACAGTGAAGTAAAAAGGGTTGTTCACCTTCCAACACTTTTTCAGTTCAGTTGTTTTGAAGTAGTTCACCAGAAATAAAGACTTTTCCAATTACTTTATATTTTTGACCATTTTTCCAATATTGAAGTTTAAAATTGTATTTATAATTTGTAATTTATATAGCACAGACAAAATTATGCAGCAGTTTTACAAAAAATTTACATCATTCACTTTAACCCCTGTCCCATTGGAGCTTACAATGTAAGGACCATATCACATTTACACAGTCCTTCTATTTTAACAGGTGTATATTGCAATGGCAAATACTTGTATTTTTAATTCATGAAGTTAAATACCTTTTTATTTTACTCTACTATCAAGGTCACTTCCACTAGAACATTTAGTTAATAATGAATTGCTATGTGTAAAACCAGTATAGCTGTACCAGGGAACAGGGAACAGATAAAATCATTCCTGTCCCTGCCAAAGGGATTTTTCATTTGCACTGCTAAAAATAATTATGATGAATCTGATACACCTCTTACCTTGGTTCCTCTAGGTTGGCAAGCTGGTAGAGCATATCAAATACATTGCAAACAAGTGCCATCACTACTCCTGGTAGGGATTTTTCCTGAGTAATAAAGAAAACATGTAATATAGAATGCCAAACTAATGCACTCAAAAAACAACAGAAGTCTACTGCCTTTTGGGATTACATACCTGGTCCATAGCATAAGATGAGCTAAAGACGCCACTACTAGTGCCTGAACTGCAAGAAGCATCTGTAGAACTTCCAGAGGGAGTTCCACCTCCTAATGTCTTCACAGTGAGTGCTTGTTCATCAGAAAAACCCAACTGATGTAATAGCTTCTGGTCTTTATTTACAGTTAACTGAAAAAAATGTCATTGTGATATTTTGTTGCACAAGTAGGACATTGTAAACAAAATGATTGTCTACTTACCAAGCTCTCATTTGCAAATATCTGTACATTTTCAAAAGGGCAGTTGAGATGTCTTGCAATCTTCCACCGTACACTCCCTATTGTTTCATTGCTGTGAGCCTATGACAACATTTTTTTAAGTATTAAGCCTAAACATTTTTGCACAGACTCTAGCATCAGAAAAGTCCTAAAAACTGATTCAGTCATTCTGTTATCAAGTTTTGGCACAAACATTCTGAGAGGTATGATGACGTACTGATAGGAAATGTAATTTAGTGTTATTTTATGCAGTCTTCACGGAACAAGTTTTACATTTTACCCTCTGCACCTTATTAAAGGATAAGAAACCTTTACAATAAGTTAATGCAAGTACTATTTTAAGCTCTTTTGCAATGTACATTCATGGTTTGTTTATTTATTAAAGAAGATATTAAAGGATACGTGTACTGTTTAACATGAATGAAAATAAGGAAATGAGTGCGGCTCACCAAAAGTCCTTATAGGTTTGATTCCACGGGTTATCCTGTGTTCGATATCCCAAATCAATGTATCAAAAATGTGAATTGTTGTGGAACAAATCCAGGGCAGCAAACTCGACTGCAATATTCTTTATTGGGAAGCAGAGTTACACATGGAAGGTGCTAAAACAGTACCAAAACCAACTAGAGGTGGGGATCATAATACTTTGTTACTACAGAGAGAGGCTAGATGGATAAAGCATTTAGACAGTACCTACCCAAAAGGATTAAATGACCAATATAATTTAGCATGTTTCCTCTAAAGGATATTTGGAAATAATATTCTGTTTTTTGTCTTCAGGATTTATAACTAGTCAGCTAGTTGCAAGGTCATGGATCTCCTGCTGAATCTTGTATGGGTGATTCTATGGAGATTCTATGGTGAGTCCATTCTATCAGGAGAATAATTTTAGCTTTTGTTACTATGCTGTTTGTAACAGCTTTGTAATATATTTGCCGAATAGATACAAGGTTTTGTAGCTAAAATTTTGTGAGTTTAAAATAGTGTCAGAACAATATTGCTAAACAAATATAAACGTCAAATTGACACAACATAGTTACAAAATGCAAGTGATTGGATAGGCCTAATGGCAATTTCCTTATTTTCCCTTACAGGTTAGGCCGGTCCAAGCAGTTACCTGGATTTTAAATATTTATTTTTATGGAATTTATTGGGATAATAACATGTAGCCACTATAATAATTGGAATTTTAATGCAATATAACACATATCACTATAACAATTGGAATTTCTTATGTAATGATTATTGAGAAGGCTATGTTAGTATTGGTTATATGATGCATTTTATTAATGTATTTAAGATAAATGTATTTATTCACGTTGCGCTTTAGCATATATGCACTCTACTGGATTGGGTATACTAATTGGTTAATTACCCATGATGCACTGGATTAGTCACATGAGGTTTTAAATGTTTGGGTTTTTTTAATGTTCCTTTACACTTGACAAAGGGCATAGCCTGAAACATGTTGTGTAACTCTGCTTCCCAATAAAGAATATTGCAGCCGAAAAAAAAAAAAAAAGTGTAACTCTGTCAAGTTTGCTGCCCTGGATTTGTTCCACAACAATTCACATTTTTGATAACATGAATGAATTAAGAATAGCACTTTCATTTGTTTTACATTCACTTATTTTAAAGGTATACTCATCCTTTAACTGCCTTTTAATCACAGGGATATTGCCAACCCATGATTTAAGAAAACTAGGCACCGTTTCTATCCAGTGCATCCTGTTAAATACATTAGCACAGAACTGAAATCCAACTCAGGTCATTTACTTTAACAGACCATCTGGGTGCAGACAAATGTTTATTTACATAATTTGAGAGTTATATACATTTTTTTGTAACATTTTTAATTTAGTTTTTTCCATGTATAAATAAAAATATGAAATAAACAGTAAGACATACATCACAGCCAACTTAGAATAAAACATAGGAGCAGTAAAGCATGTAAATTCTAGGTTATGCATGGAGAGAGAGAGCGTTTGATATCTATGTGCTGACTGATGCATTTTAATATTTATGATAAATGTTATACTTAATTTCTTGGCCAGTCTCTTTTCATGAAACCCAATTACTTTATTCTTTCCCCACTCACCCCAAAATATTTTTTTACTATATTACAGTATTACAGTGCACTTGTGTGTCAAAGTACACAGTACCACTATAAGTCCAGTATCTGAACATGTACAGTACTATTTGCCATTATGAAATGATAATGAATTGTCCAAACGTTTGCTCATCCTCATGTAAATCTGAACATCCTACCAGTTTACCCAATGTGTGACCAACTATAGAGTGTAGGTGCAAGCAATGTTAATAGATATTAATAACAGGCACAGTATCTTACCTCTAAGGAGAAAGTATCTTTGGTAGACTCATAAGTAAGATTCAGCGTTAAAAGATGTCCATGAAAAGAGGCACCGTGAGGTAGTATCGTTCGAGGCACCGAGTAAAGATCCTTTACATAAAACAAGAGAGCTTTAAGTTGCCTAATCTTAAAGAAAAACACATGTCTAGTCACATGACTGGGGGGCAATATTTAGCCCCAAGTCATATTACAAAATTAAATATTAAAAAAACTGTTTGCTCTTTTGAAAAAAGGATTTCAGTGCAAAAGTCTGAAGGAGCACCACTACTAACTGATAGATTTTGAAAATACACTTCCCATGACAGTATCCCTTTAAGGCATCAACACTTTTTGGCCCAAAAATGCACATAGCCTAGCAGCATCTGCTGCTCACAAATGGGAAATAGAGAGTTGAGGCCAAACTCTATACTTTGGTCATGCTGTGCTGGGGGCACATTAAACACTACTCTAACCTATTGAAAGATCACACTGGCTTCAGTCCAACGTGACTGACACAATTAAATGGGACCCTTAAGCAGTGTTGGACCATAAGTTGAGGTAGCTTTTTTCCTTCCAGCAATATGGACAGGTTCCTTAGAAAGTGTATGGCTTTAATTAACAGATGTTCTAGTCCTACTGAAAAAAGATTCAAAACATAACTATAAAGTAATAGATGTGGTGATACATGTTTAGAAAACTATCATGAAAACAATATTCACAAATGTTGTAAAAGGTAATTGACATTGATTTCCAAATATAATCACTGAATTACAATTCTGAACCATTTTAAAAGGAGAAGGAAAGGCAGAATCACTGGATGGTGCCAAGTTGTTAGGCACCAGGCAATGATTAATAGGAGCCTGGATTAGAAGATAAGAAACTAGAAACACTGGGACAACAAATTGGCAACCAAACCTTTTTTTAAAATTTCCCCACAATTTGTAGGGAAAAACATTTTTAGATATACTGTAGTTTCTATTTAAAGGTGATGTTAAGAAATAAAAGTTTACCTCTATTGTTATCACATAGCGTTCTGCAAGCAACAAAAGTCTTTCAATTATCACTAATTTTGTAGACCTACAGAAAAAGCAAAAGCGAATATGTTGAAAACAAGGTTTATAAAGTATATAGGGAATAATGTTACCCCTATTGTAAATATAAACATATTCGATTTTACTAAATAGTTGAAAAATTATTTGAGATAGCTTTGGCTTCTGGTTAAAAAACAAAACATTATTGACATTATTTTACTGAAAGTAACAGAAACCCTACTAGGAAGCAAACAGCACTTATGCCAAATGGTAAAAGCTACAGAACATCCAATTAACACAACAATGAATTCACTTTTCAGCTTAATGGCTTTTGAGTGAGAAACTGCTCTCTTAAATATTTATTTTAATGGAGAAAGAAAAGTAACATTGCAAGAATAACTAATTGTATTTTATATTTAACTATTAAAATGCACAGCTCTTTAATAACGTTAGCAAGCAATGGTTGTTATGCATGTTCAGCTGCTCCATATTTTCCTCACAAGTGCTACTTTTCCAGTAATATTCTTTAATACTTTATCAATAATTTTATTGGCTTTTACAGATCATACAAATTCACTATCAAGCTCGCATTTCTGTAGGTTATTAAAGGTTCAAGGTATTATAGATAAGGTACTTGGATGTTTAGGGATCAAAATGTGAGGGTATTTTTAAAAACACTGGATAATTTTGCACATTGGCAGTAACTCATAGCAACACATTGGTGACTGGCTTGACAGCTGCAGGTTGAACAATAAAAGCAAACAAGTGCAAATTTGCCCAGTGTTTATAAATGAGCCCCAGTGAGTATACCATATAGTGGATTCAAATCCGGTACCTTTGGGCATAGGGGCACTGCAACCATATGTGGAAGATAGTGACCTTATGTCCACACCCCCAAAAGCACCTAGAAACCACCATAGGTATTAACTCTGCTATGTGGGGACAATGTACCACTAAACAAGACTGTATAATTAGTTAGGAAACATTTCTAGATCTCTTAACATAACATATATGTAAAGCAAAAAATATTTATGGTATATAAGAAAATAGAGGGGCACTGAAATAGCCGGATATAAAGACCTAAGAAATCTCTACTATGTCAGGCCTCAACTTTTGCTAGTATTTCTTTACTAATGGCTTTAAAACATGGAGTAATGCACTTCTGTTTAAGAATGGAATACCCAGTGTTATTTTATGCAGCATGTACCACAAAAAGGCTAATTACATTATTTATGGGCTACATGCTTAAAAAAGATTTAATGGAAAACAGACAACCAATAAGAATATCTTTACCTGTAAGGGGACTGGACTGACGTTGCTACAGAAGGCATGGCAGTTGCGGTTAGCATTTTTGTTGCTCTTGTGACTGCGTGTGTCAGTGTAGGTCCACCAAGAGCAGAACTGGCTGCCTGCAAAATGACAGACTGAATGAGCTTCAAGTTGACCTTCACAGAACACATCTTTATACTGGAGAAGTCTATGAAATTGAATTTTTAGTATGCAAATTGTTTATTATTTCAAATAGCCAAAACAGTGAAATTTTACACACCTCTAACCTTGTGTAGCAATCAGCAATGAACTTCTTGTGCAATGGAACTGAATCCTGCATAAGCAAAGAAAATATATAGTAGAACATAAAAGTAGTTCATTTAAAATAAGACATGAAAATAATATTTAAATAACGAAAATAAAATCAAACAGGCTAAAATGCCTAAAAATAAAGGTTTTTTGTTTTTTTTAAAGCAACTTGCTTTTTGACATAGCAAGAAGCTATGCAGTTTACCTTTATCAACAAAATTCGAAACATTCAAAATACCCAATTAGAATATAGAGGTCACTTACTTTCTTCAGTCTAGGATTGAGATTAATGTAACTATAATTTATTATCAGTTGAATAGCTTCATTTGCTATTTCTTCATCTGGAGATTCAACAGCAATCTTCCAAATAAAATCCATACCAATTAATTCCAGTTTTTCCACAAGCTATAAAGAAAATAAATATATACAACAATTTAACACTACACTATATCAAGTCTTAAAAGAAGAGAAGAAACATTTAAAAAAAATTAAATGCAACACATCAGCAAATATCTTAAAAGCACCTCACTTACCAACTGTGTACCTTGTCGTTTTAAGCGATGGTCACAAAGATTAACATTTTCAAAAAAGGTCTTAAACAAATTGAATCCTGAAAATAAATAAGAGAGAGCAAGAGACTCAAATGAGTTAAGCTAACAGAAGTCTCCTCCCCTCGAGAGTGCTACCTCTGTATGTATATAAAGGCTGTTTGGAAACAAAGTAAAAAGCAGAACCTCTTTAGAGGCGCATTCCATGCCACCTTGGATACTGAAAATCGCACAAAGGGGAGCTTATTTATAAAGCTGCATGTGCATAAAGCATCCATCACTGTAACATGTAGATTTACACTGTACTATGCAATGAGAGAAATTGCCCATTATAAAGAACTAATGGTTTTATTTATAAAGGTGTTTTTTTTTTTTTTTTTTAAAGTTGTGTAAATTAAGACTAACTCCATATTTATAAAACTCCATGGTGTACCCTATAGAAGTCAGTTCAAAATAACACCCCATTTTACTATGATTTTTTTTTTACGTCTACACATTCAGATTAAAATACACAGCTCTATAAACAAACAGGATTTTACATGGTTTATTGAGGTATTACTATGGCAATGCTTGATTTATTTCAATGGCATTTTTGTTTTACATAAATTTATAAATATACCATACAGCAATGTTTAAGGCACACACAAACACACCATTACATTTATGTAACATTGATTATGGCCAATTTTTATAAAAGATATATAAAAAGTGGCCCACAAATATAACTTCCAGGCACTTATGTTCACACATTGTTCAACATGTTGTTCACCATGTAAAATATAAAGCTATTTAATAGCCTCTCCTAGCAACAGGTACAGCTAATAAAATTATGCATGAAACTTACATAACTTTCACCAATTTTTTCAGGGTTTTTGTGCTGCAAAATTAACAATGAAAGTACATAAATATGCCCACATTGTCTTAGTAATATGCAGAACATCCATCCAAGCATTTAAAATTCATAAGATCCACATTTTAGAGATCTTAACTTTTGCTGTTTTGTGTTCTTTTGTAGTTTTTTCCATTTAAAATACTAACATATTTTAAAAGATCATATTGACACAAATGGGGCAATCATGTTGCCACCTCCAGGAAGTCTTAGTGTAGAGAAGTCAATTATAACTTCTGTTAAATCTATCAGCTATGCCTTAATACATTACTAATAAAAGAAACATATCTTGAGAGGCCCAGAGTTGGTCAACAAACCTTCATTTGAACACCCCTGTTTCTTGGTATACCCCATGAGCCCAAAACATCGTCTTTTCAAAATAAAGCGACTATTCCTACCATTCATTGTTATTTCATACGATTCCAGTTTCAAAATTTTCTCTTTAAAAAGTTGTTGCTGGACATCACTCTCCAGGTCATGTTGTCCCTTTGTAAACCATTCAAAACACATCTGCAAAAAAAAAAAAAAAAAAAAATACATCTGATTATGTTGGTCCAGTTATCCACTTCATGAGTAGTAGGAGGCAATCCAAGCTAAAATTACAATCTTTCCAGGAAAGATTGTTTGTTTCAATACACATGTGTAGAGCTGAATTGTCAGATGTACAGGTAGAAAGGAAGATTTTAGTACTTACCATTAAATCATTTTCTCTCATCCTACATTGGGGGACACAGGCACCATGGGGATGAAGCTTGGAGAGTGGACACTAAGATGTTAAAAGTGACTCCTCCTCCTGCTCTGGGCTTCATCCCCTGCCTCCACCAGCTTTGTTCAGTTTCTTCCCCAAAGAAGGAGTAAGCTCTCCCAGATCACCCAAAACAGAGGAGTCTCCCCATCCCTTAACCAAAAACCATACAAAACATTCCCAACAGGGAAAACTGTAACTTACTTGGCCACCCAAGAAAGGCCCAACCACTCGTAACTATGTATAACTTGACAGGAAGGGAAGGCCTGTGTCCCCCAATGTAGGATGAGAGAAAAGTATTTAATGGTAAGTACTGAAGCTCTGGCTTCTCCATTAGGATCTGTCCCTCCTCATCGGAGAAGGTGGTCAGGTCCCCTATAGCTCCCAGAGGAGAGATGGCCGGCTGTATGATAGTTGCTGGGCATTTGCCTTGAGTCTGTACTGGGTTTGACAGGCACTCTAAGACTCTGTCAAGAGTCTAAGGAATGCGGGCTAGGTTCCACAAGCCAGCCATTGAGAGAGAGAGAGGGCATGCACCAGTTCAGAGCCCCTTTGGGAAGTTGGGGCCATGCAACCATCAGATGTCTGTGTGGTTGTTTGTGTAGAGCGGGAACAACAGCCTTAGGAAAGATTGGAGCTTGCCTTCAGTCCTCCACAGAATGGTAAGGCAGACGGGCAACTTTTGAAGATATTAGCCTATCTGGCTGAGGAGGCACTGGAGTACTTCTAGCCCCAGTGTGGATGACCCCAAACATAGTAAAGATCATCTGCCCCAGCCACAGAGTGTCATGTCTTCCTTCTGAAGACACTAAAAAGAAACTGAACATAGTAGGATGGGGCAGGGGATGAAGTCCAGAGCAGAAGGAGGAGTCATTTTTAGCATATTAGTGTCCGCTATCGAAGCTGCAGGATCTTCATCCCCATGGTGCCTGTGTCCCCCAATCTAGGTGAGAGAAATAATAGAATTCTATCTGTATCTAAAGATTCAGCTCTAACAGTAGCTGATGTTAAGGGGCTTTCAAAGGCACCCGATCAACGAACCGACTGACATCCAAGTCTTCTGCCAATATTGGTCGTCTAGTCTCCTGCCATACACCATCATCATCATCATCATTTATTTATATAGCGCTGTCAAGATACGCAGTGCTTTACACGCAGTGAATATCCTATGAAAATTTGTTTTGTACAATAAAAATATCTGTGCCTGTTCGGCCACCTTAAGTCATGGAAAATGCAGTATAACCAGGTTAGAGGGATCTTCACTAAAGGTAAGTATGTACTAGCAGTTTTGACTTTACAAAAGATACAGGACACACAGGATAATTCTAATTGCTCTTTACATTAAATACTAAACAAAATAAGAACATTGAGTTAATTTTTTCTGGTAACATTCAAACCGTTTTGGATTGATAGCTAATTCTTAGAGGACAACAGAACACTCACTGAAAAAAGCATTTCTACCAGGAACAAAGCTTTAGTCAATGTTGTTGTGAACATAGTTATAACTAAACGGATATAAAAATCTGAACACTTTTATAATTTAATAATCACATACCCGACATACATCATAATTAGCAAATATGCAGTACATAAGTATAACTAGTATCATTCACAGAAGTGGAAAAAATACATATTAGCCTGCTCATTTAATACATGCTTGGAGTTAGTAATGGAAGAAAATGAAAACAAATGGGAAACTTAAAAATATGATGAAAATCTTTAAAAATGTAATGGATGTATCTAAGACTCTGTCAAGAGTCTAAGGAATGCGGGCTAGGTTCCACAAGCCAGCCATTGAGAGAGAGAGAGGGCATGCACCAGTTCAGAGCCCCTTTGGGAAGTTGGGGCCATGCAACCATCAGATGTCTGTGTGGTTGTTTGTGTAGAGCGGGAACAACAGCCTTAGGAAAGATTGGAGCTTGCCTTCAGTCCTCCATAGAATGGTAAGGCAGACGGGCAACTTTTGAAGATATTAGCCTATCTGGCTGAGGAGGCACTGGAGTACTTCTAGCCCCAGTGTGGATGACCCCAAACATAGTAAAGATCATCTGCCCCAGCCACAGAGTGTCATGTCTTCCTTCTGAAGACACTAAAAAGAAACTGAACATAGTAGGATGGGGCAGGGGATGAAGTCCAGAGCAGAAGGAGGAGTCATTTTTAGCATATTAGTGTCCGCTATCGAAGCTGCAGGATCTTCATCCCCATGGTGCCTGTGTCCCCCAATCTAGGTGAGAGAAATAATAGAATTCTATCTGTATCTAAAGATTCAGCTCTAACAGTAGCTGATGTTAAGGGGCTTTCAAAGGCACCCGATCAACGAACCGACTGACATCCAAGTCTTCTGCCAATATTGGTCGTCTAGTCTCCTGCCATACACCACCATCATCATCATCATTTATTTATATAGCGCTGTCAAGATACGCAGTGCTTTACACGCAGTGAATATCCTATGAAAATTTGTTTTGTACAATAAAAATATCTGTGCCTGTTCGGCCACCTTAAGTCATGGAAAATGCAGTATAACCAGGTTAGAGGGATCTTCACTAAAGGTAAGTATGTACTAGCAGTTTTGACTTTACAAAAGATACAGGACACACAGGATAATTCTAATTGCTCTTTACATTAAATATTCTGTCACATTTGTATCTGCATGTGAAACATGGGGCAGGCAAGAAGAATGGAACCAAGAGCTTTAATGGCACACAGGGTGTTTTGACTGCCACTGCTATCAAACAAAAATAACAGCTGTGGTCATAAAGTTTGCATAGTAAGCACTTTATGAAGGGTAATAATAACAGCTGTAAAATTACAATTTATTTCTGATACAGAAATCAAAGTATTCCCAAGCTGCCTGCATACCTGAAACTGAAGCCACTTAAAAGCCACTAGGAAAATGAGTAAAATATGCAACATTAAACTGTTACAACAGAGATTGGCAAAAGTGGCAAAAAACAAAATGATTAGAAAGTAAAGAACAGATGAAAATAGGTTGCTTTGAACACTGGAAATGCTAATATTTGGCAGCCAATAAATAATAATAAATGCTTCTGCATGTTCCTTACTTCGCGGTCAAGCTCACAGACATCATGTCCAGTAACAAGACATTCCCAGATCTCTTTTGCACGACTCCAACCAAGATAAAGAGTGGCTTCTTGCAGGAAAAATGCCAGGAATTTCAGGTGTGCCTCCAAATACTAAACAAAATAAGAACATTGAGTTAATTTTTTCTGGTAACATTCAAACCGTTTTGGATTGATAGCTAATTCTTAGAGGACAACAGAACACTCACTGAAAAAAGCATTTCTACCAGGAACAAAGCTTTAGTCAATGTTGTTGTGAACATAGTTATAACTAAACGGATATAAAAATCTGAACACTTTTATAATTTAATAATCACATACCCGACATACATCATAATTAGCAAATATGCAGTACATAAGTATAACTAGTATCATTCACAGAAGTGGAAAAAATACATATTAGCCTGCTCATTTAATACATGCTTGGAGTTAGTAATGGAAGAAAATGAAAACAAATGGGAAACTTAAAAATATGATGAAAATCTTTAAAAATGTAATGGATGTATTTTTTTTTTTTTATATAAAAAAAACTATGTTTTAGAGAGAGTAGAGACAAAAAGCACAAAATCTTCTCATGGGTTTCGCTATAACAGTGGGTTGGATCAATTCTCACTAATACAGAATTAAGGATCAACCCTAATATCCTTAACACAACATAATCAGGTTCCAGAGCTTTGGTTTTAGAAAACATAAGTTAGGTTGTGCTGACTATGGCCACTAAATTATTACAAAACCATAGATTTTTGAAACTAAGGGAAGCATAAGGTTCAAAGCCTTTGCAGAGTCATGATGCTTCATTTATACTGCAAATTGCCAGTTTTTGGTACACATTAATAGTGGTTTAAGTAAAGAGCTTATGTAAATCCATATTAGGCTATTCAGTTCCCTTAGTAAAGAAGTGATGTTTAGTAAAACAAATCTGCAAAACATATTATAATCCTAAACATTACTTATCTACATATATGTATTCAGTTATTGTTGTGTGAAGGACAGGATGACAAGCTATCTAGCTTGTATAAGTCAAAGGATAAACAAATATGATCTATGTTTGTTAGAAAAAATGCAATGCAGAGCAAATTCACAATTGCTTGGAAATTGGGGCTGCCAAATGTGTGTACGTGAAATACGCAAAACAATGTGGTTCTTAGAGGAAAAATAAAGGTTTGGGGATGTTGCAGTAGACAGTCAGCTTCGGTGGACAAACTGTCCAAGAATAAAGCTGATGTTAAAATGGGTTAGAGTATTTAAGTAGTACATGGAAGGTGGCAATAAGATTTTAATTAACATCCAGAATACCAATTTGCAATATTAAAATAACAGTATTGTAAATGAAAAATTGAGTAATGTTATCAGATGTAGACACATGCAGACATTTTAGCATACATATATTTAAATTTTGTTTTATGTCGGTTTATTTCAGTATCAGATACCTCCCGGTAAGTGTATCTGCCGTCAACCAAAGTGGATCCAGAAAGCCCTCCAGGACCCACAGCATTCACTGCCAATCGATGGCAGGCCACTAAACTTGCTGTCACCAGTTTGACAATCTCAAAATTCTTCTTAAGATCTTGGATGATGCTCTACACAGACAAAAATCAAAAGATTAAGGTTTTTTTTTTAGCTCTGTATGTTCATCAGTTTAACAGAAGGCTACAATTATTTCAGCATCATAATATACACATTAGGAAATAATTACATGATGCTGCATGAACCCACTGCATATATGCTTATTTTTACAATCTCTATTTAAACTACAATCTGAAGAAAAACTAGGTCCTGTGTGTAAAAAAGGTAGCGGTATGATTTGACCTTTAACACAAATGGAAAAATTGTTTTCTTTGGAGGATGGCCTGAACAACTGAATCTGACAATAAGGGGAAGGAGGAGATCTAACTGCTCTCAATTCCTCATCTGCTCAGGCGATCCACTTGACAAGATGGTCTATTAGTACAAAAGAATTGCAGTTGGAAAAATCAGAGGCTGGTCAGTTTTAGCTCACCTCTCATTCACCCTAAAGATCTATGCATTAACAGATGGCTAAGCAGTATATTCAAAATCAATCAGTTCACCCACTTGACAAGTATGGACAATTACTATATAGAATATTTTATAATATAGAATATTTTATAACTATGTAAACAAAGTAAAAAAAACTTTGCTCACTAATTAGTGAACCCCAGTAATCCTTACAAAAAAAAAAAATACCTATGCCATAATCATTTTTGCACTAATTCTTTTGCCCCCTACTTCTACAGGCAACACAATCTAACAGCACTGGTGGAGGAAATCTTCTCCTATACAGAAATGTATTTGACTCTCAACCAGTTAGAAAAGGCAGTACACCTGCACCCCTCACATTACAGACTTTTTCTCTTAATTCAGTTCATCTTAATATATTGATAAATCTATAAATCTTGAAAACTGAATGTGAATTTTTGAAAAACTCAAATCGAATTAGGATAACTCCCTAGTTGAATTTGCCAGTTATGACCATTAAAAAACCTCAACAAATCTAATTTCGAATTTTAAATTAGACCCTTGATAAATCTGCCCCATAATGTTCACATATACATATCTACTGAAGGTACCTCCATAAATAAAGCCAACAATGGTACCAACAACACTTTCACCATTTTCTCAGTCTTTTTAATAAAGGTAGGAAGCCCAAATCTTATATTCCACCAGTGCTCTAAACAAAGCCAAATGTAAGGCTCAGTCTTTACCAACATATAAAAAAAATATCATAAAATGGCAATTTTACTTGTACATACCTTGCAGACAAAGTTTGAGTGCACCACCCACACATGCAGTGATTTGCAGTTCAACAATAGTAGTGTGCCGGGTAATTAGATTCACAATTTGCAACAAAATTTCAAAAGAATAAAGAAAAACTCATGCTGGCACCTCCCCACTCAGCGCTTTCTTGATACTTATTGAGAAAGCAGAATTTAACACAATAAAAAAATTAATGATCTGCATTAAAAACAGCTATTCAGCTCCATAGACCAGACACCAAAAATTAATCAGATAAGTTAAAAGCCCTGTTCCAAGACACAAATCATGTGCGGACCAATTATTGTAGAGTGCTTTGGTGAGCAACTGGGAGTCAGGTGGACTCAGGCTCACCTCTATTCCCATTATCAAAAATTTCTCCAACACATGCTATTGAAGTAAAAAAATATATATTTTATTCACATCAGTAGTTAAAAAACATGTATAGTATTCCCTCTAACACCTAACGCGTTTCATGCTTACCCAGCACTTAGTCATAGGCAGAAACCTCTATTCCCGCCTCACTAAGGGAAACATATCAGGACACCAGTACAATACTATTTCCCCTGGTGTCCTTCAAGCCCTCAAATGTATTGCTAGATCTATATTCTGCTTTTGCTCACACTTGAATCGCATCCACCACTGCTAAGTACCATCGGGTTAGTACTCAGGCAGTCAGACAGAGCCAATAGAAAACCACAATTTTTTATGATTTAAAACAATTAAAATAAAGCTTACCTTGTCTTGCTTTTGATAAGTTTGCTTATTAAAAGATCGAGTGATCTCATGTAGCTGCCGTAAGGCTGGAACTACCCAAACAATTTGGGGATTATGATGTTGGGATGACTGAAAATATTAAAAAAAAAAATACATTGATGTAGGTGAACCTCCATGAATAATGCCAACAATGGTAACACAACACTTTCAATTACATTTTATTCACCATTTCCTCAATCTTATATTCCACCTGTACTCTAAACAGAGCCAAATTGGCTCAATTTTTAGGAGTGTTGCTGGAGACTATAACAGCAGCACCAAAGTAAAAGGGTGCATGCACATTTCCCATTAAGAGGTCCCCAACAAAAAAAAGAGTTGAGGTTCCTCCTTTTCCCTGAATTAAGCCATCTCTATGTTAACACAAAGCATACAGTCCACTTTTTTAGCCCAATACTTTTTCTGCTCAGGTTTTTTGGTAATTTTACTCCATGGGAATTTATATAATGCACTTCAATAGATCTTTCTATAAAGACTACCAAAGCTACCATGACCTTGGTGAACACAAGCCGTAGATGGCTCGAAGGAAGGGCAGTGCCTATAACAAGATAGGAATGTAAATTGCAAAAATTGCTAATAGTCAGCATGGTCAAATAAGTGTCCTTCTGTTGAAGAGAAGGGTCGCTATAGGGTTGGATAGTCAATAACAGTACTTACAGATCTAATTAATAATTCAATTTGTGCAAGAAATACTTTGTCTTTCACACCAGAGGCTACTTGGCATAAAAATAATTACCAGACCTATAAAGTTAAAATTTATATTTTTCTCATAGGTCACTCGACGAATCCACAATGTCTTATTGGTGAACTGAGAGTTATAAAAAATCTATAACAAATTCAGACCAGATATACTAACTTTTTTGATGTCCTCGATGCATTTTATAATGTAACTTCTCTTTATGGTCTCTTTCACTGCATAAGCATCACAAAGAATTGCTAGGTGCTCGTCTAAGGCTTGTTGAATTAAACTGGATTGCAATGTTGGCAGATGAGCCAATTCCCAGAGCACTTCCAAAACCTGAAAAAACCCAAAGACACCAACCTCACTTTTAATTATTGAAACATGGATGAAAGGGGCCTTTTTTTAGTTTGCAAATATCGGATGATGCAATTATAAGCATATTTCTACACAATTAAAACAGATTCTGACCAAAATCAATTTTAGCAAACTGCTTACCAAGACAGTTTGCAATTGCCATTTTATGTTTTAAATGCTATAATATTACTACAGCATATGGCCAGAGCAATAAGAACAACATAGAATAGAAGAAGAATTAACAACAGTCTAGCCCAATGCTGCCACCAAGTTTCTGGGATGGAACAGAATTATTAACCACATTAAGGGTCATGCTGTATTAAACAATGGTGATACAGTGAAATCTCGATTTCAAGTCCCCGGATTTAAAATTTCCTCACATTTTAAATTTCTTGTTTGTGGTCCTACCAATTTATAATGCATTTCATTGGGTGAATTTCCCAGATTTTATGTAATGTTTGCCTGGATTTTAGATCCTGATGTACCCAAAATTTTTCCTCTATGAATGATATTTTTTGTGAAATAAAGAGGTTTTAAATACTAACCAGATATATATTTTGCCATGGATCTGCCTGTAAATGGTAAATTCTAATTAGTCTGCCCCTTCTACAGCCCTGCGCCAATCACTTATTGCTTTAGGTTGTGTATGTGATTGACAGAGAGGACTTGCACATGCTTCCCCCCCCCCATAATGTAACATTAACCTTTTACCTGCCAAGAACGTAGGTACTACGTTCTTGCAGGGAAAAGCCCTAACTGCCAAGCACGTAGTACCTACGTTCTTGGCTGTAAAGGGCTCCCCTCTGCATCTGCGGCCATTGCCGCTTCAGCAGAGGCTTCAGATGGTCTCCCCACCCCCTAGGCAACTAGCAGAGGGAGAGGAGGGGGAGGTCACGTGGGTCCTGCGACACGATCGTCGCAGGACCCGTCTACAGTTATGCAGACACGTGTCTGCTGCTTGTGCTGCCTCTCCTCTCCTCTGCTCCTCTCTGCATTTGCGGCGATTGCCGCTTCAGCAGACAGAGGGATCTGTAACTCTCCCCACCCCCTAGGCAACGAGCAGGGGGAGAGGAGGGGGAGGTCACATGGGTCCTGCGATCGTCGCAGGACCCGTCTACAGTTATGCAGACACGTGTCTGCTCCTTGTGCGTCTCCTCTGCCTGTTCCAGCCAGCCTGCTGCTTCCTGCTGCGTGCACTCTGCTTTAGGACCCCCCCTAGCTGCCCAGGACCCTGCTGGACATCAGAACTGTAAGTAGCATTTATTTTACAGTTATACACACATTTACATACTAATTACATGCATGTACAAATACACAATACACATTTTACTAAGTTAGCTTTATTCTTTTTCTTTTCAGGCTTTTTTTTTTTTGTTGCAATTTTATATATGTCAGAATGTGTACTTTACAAAAATGTATGTTTTTGGGGGGTCTTGTGCTGTTAGGGGGTCTTGTGGCACAATATACAGTCACTGCTTTATGTTCACAGAAGGCGAAAAGACAATTTTCAGAAATTTCATAAAAACCGCTGTCTTAGCGTAACTTTGCAGTACGATAGTTTGGAGTGGAAAAACATAATTACCTATTTTGTATTCGACAGAATGTGTACTTTCTAAAAATATATGGTTTTGGGGGTCTATGTTGTTAGGAGGGTCTTTTGGCAAATAATACGCAGTCATGGGTCATTCTTCACAGAAGGTGAAAAGACAGCGGAGAAAATTCAAATACACAATTTTTTTGGGGGTCCGCACATGCCAGCTGCTTTGGTATATCTATGCATATTGGGCATGAAAATGTTCAGTAGACCCTTGGCATCAATATTTAGGATGTTTTACAATTGTTGTAAGAAATTAGGTGAGATAAATGTGACCAATTGCAATATTTTTAGACAATTTTCAGAAATGTAAAAAAAAAACGCTGCCTTTAGCGTAGCTTTACAGTAAGGCAGTTTGGAGTAGAAAGACATAATTACCCATTTTAGATTCTTCAGAATGTGTACTTTCCAAACATATATGGTTTTGGGGGTCTATGTGCTGTTAGGAGGGTCTTTTGGCAAATAATACACAGTCACGGGTCATTCTTCACAGAAGGTGAAAAGACAGCGGAGAAAATTCAAATACACAAATTTTTTGGGGGTCCGCACATGCCAGCTGCTTTGGTATATCTATGCATATTGGGCATCAAACTGTTCAGTAGACCCTTGGCGTCAATATTTAGGGTGTTTTACAATTGTATGTTACAAATTGGGTGAGATAAATGCGACCAATTGCAATATTTTTAGACAATTTTCAGAAATGTCATAAAAACCGCTGCCTTTATCGAAGCTTTGCAGTAAGGTAGTTTGGAGTAGAAAGACATAATTACTCATTTTAGATTCGTCAGAATGTGTACTTTCCAAACATATATGGTTTTGGGTGTCTATGTGCTGTTAGGAGGGTCTTTTGGCAAATAATACACAGTCACGTGTCATACTTCACAGAAGGCGAAAAGACAGCGGAGAAAATTCAAATACACAAATTTTTTGGGGGTCCGCACATGCCAGCTGCTTTGGTATATCTATGCACATTGGGCATCAAACTGTTCAGTAGACCTTTGGCGTCAATATTTAGGGTGTTTTACAATTGTATGTTACAAATTGGGTGAGATAAATGTGACCAATTGCAATATTTTTAGACAATTTTCAGAAATGTCATAAAAACCGCTGCCTTTATCGAAGCTTTGCAGTAAGGTAGTTTGGAGTAGAAAGACATAATTACCCATTTTAGATTCGTCAGAATGTGTACTTTCCAAACATATATGGTTTTGGGGGTCTATGTGCTGTTAGGAGGGTCTTTTGGCAAATAATACACAGTCACGGGCCATTTTTCACAGAAGGTGAAAAGACAGCGGAGAAAATTCAAATACACAAATTTTTTGGGGGTCCGCACATGCCAGCTGCTTTGGTATATCTATGCACATTGGGCATCAAACTGTTCAGTAGACCCTTGGCGTCAATATTTAGGGTGTTTTACAATTGTATGTTACAAATTGGGTGAGATAAATGTGACCAATTGCAATATTTTTAGACAATTTTCAGAAATGTCATAAAAACCGCTGCCTTTATCGAAGCTTTGCAGTAAGGTAGTTTGGAGTAGAAAGACATAATTACTCATTTTAGATTCGTCAGAATGTGTACTTTCCAAACATATATGGTTTTGGGGGTCTATGTGCTGTTAGGAGGGTCTTTTGGCAAATAATACACAGTCACGGGCCATTTTTCACAGAAGGTGAAAAGACAGCGGAGAAAATTCAAATACACAAATTTTTTGGGGGTCCGCACATGCCAGCTGCTTTGGTATATCTATGCATATTGGGCATCAAACTGTTCAGTAGACCCTTGGCGTCAATATTTAGGGTGTTTTACAATTGTATGTTACAAATTGGGTGAGATAAATGTGACCAATTGCAATATTTTTAGACAATTTTCAGAAATGTCATAAAAACCGCTGCCTTTATCGAAGCTTTGCAGTAAGGTAGTTTGGAGTAGAAAGACATAATTACTCATTTTAGATTCGTCAGAATGTGTACTTTCCAAACATATATGGTTTTGGGGGTCTATGTGCTGTTAGGAGGGTCTTTTGGCAAATAATACACAGTCACGGGCCATTTTTCACAGAAGGTGAAAAGACAGCGGAGAAAATTCAAATACACAAATTTTTTGGGGGTCCGCACATGCCAGCTGCTTTGGTATATCTATGCATATTGGGCATCAAACTGTTCAGTAGACCCTTGGCGTCAATATTTAGGGTGTTTTACAATTGTATGTTACAAATTGGGTGAGATAAATGTGACCAATTGCAATATTTTTAGACAATTTTCAGAAATGTCATAAAAACCGCTGCCTTTATCGAAGCTTTGCAGTAAGGTAGTTTGAAGTAGAAAGACATAATTACTTATTTTAGATTCGTCAGAATGTGTACTTTCCAAACATATATGGTTTTGGGGGTCTATGTGCTGTTAGGAGGGTCTTTTGGCAAATAATACACAGTGACGTGTCATATTTGCAGAAGGCGAAAAGACAGCAGAGAAAATTCAAATACACAAATGTTTTGGGGGTCCGCACATGCCAGCTGCTTTGGTATATCTATGCACATTGGGCATCAAACTGTTCAGTAGACCCTTGGCGTCAATATTTAGGGTGTTTTACAATTGTATGTAACAAATTGGGTGAGATAAATGCGACCAATTGCAATATTTTTAGACAGTTTTCAGAAATGTCATAAAAACCACTGCCTTTATCGAAGCTTTGCAGTAAGGTAGTTTGGAGTAGAAAGACATAATTACTCATTTTAGATTCGTCAGAATGTGTACTTTCCAAAAATATATGGCTTTTAGGGGTTACCATAACTTTTTGTAGCTTTTATCCCATATAAAACTAGTAATGTTTGGAAATTAGTGTAAATGTAAGACATCAAATAAGTATGCAAAAGGTAGATTCTGGGGTCTTTACATGCAATGCACTTCGATAATCCTATGTACATTGGGCATCAAACTGTTCAGAGGACCCCAGGCTTTCATATTTGGGGTGATTTATCTTGATACCTAATAATATGTATGAAATAAGGTGCTGCAGGTGGAAGTTTTGAGGTGATTTTTGGAAATGTCCCCAAAATTGGCAAATTTAGGAAAGATTTGCGGCTTGGTGCTTTGGGGTAGAAAGACATGCATACCCAATTTAGATTCGGGGGAATGTGTACTTTCTGAAAATATATGGTTTTCTGGGGTGAACGTACTTTTTTCTACCTTTGCCCACCCCAAAATGATGTAAATGTTTTGATTTTGCAGCACCTGAAATGATAGACCAAATGGGGGGTCTTCCTTTTGAGGCCCCTATATGCCACAAGCTTAGGTACACCTATACATATTGGGCATCAAACTGTTCAGCGGACCCTAGGCTTTCATATTTGGGGTCATTTGTCTTGTTAACCAATAGTATGTTCGATATAAGATGCTGCAGGGTGGAAGTTTTGAGGTGATTTTTGGAAATGTCCCCAAAATTGGCAAATTTAGGAAAGATTTGCAGCTTGGTGCTTTGGGGTAGAAAGACATGCATACCCAATTTAGATTCGGGGGAATGTGTACTTTCTGAAAATATATAGTTTTCTGGGGTGAACGTACGGTTTCCTACCTTTGCCCACCCCAAAATGATGTAAATGTTTTGATTTTGCAGCACCTGAAATGATAGACCAAATGGGGGGTCTTCCTTTTGAGGCCCTATATGCCACGTGCTTAGGTAAACCTATACATATTGGGCATCAAACTGTTCAGCGGACCCTAGGCTTTCATATTTGGGGTCATTTGTCTTGTTAACCAATAGTATGTTCGATATAAGATGCTGCAGGGTGGAAGTTTTGAGGTGATTTTTGGAAATGTCCCCAAAATTGGGAAATTTAGGAAAGATTTGCGGCTTGGTGCTTTGGGGTAGAAAGACATGCATACCCAATTTAGATTCGGGGGAATGTGTACTTTCTGAAAATATATAGTTTTCTGGGGTGAACATACTGTTTCCTACCTTTGCCCACCCCAAAATGATGTAAATGTCTTGATTTTGCAGCACCTGAAATGACAGACCAAATGGAGGGTCTTCCTTTTGAGGCCCTATATGCCACGTGCTTAGGTAGACCTATACATATTGGGCATCAAACTGTTCAGCGGACCCTAGGCTTTCACATTTGGGGTCATTTGTCTTGTTAACCAATAGTATGTTCGATATAAGATGCTGCAGGGTGGAAGTTTTGAGGTGATTTTTGGAAATGTCCCCAAAATTGGCAAATTTAGGAAAGATTTGCGGCTTGGTGCTTTGGGGTAGAAAGACATGCATACCCAATTTAGATTCGGGGGAATGTGTACTTTCTGAAAATATATAGTTTTCTGGGGTGAACGTACTGTTTCCTACCTTTGCCCACCCCAAAATGATGTAAATGTGTTGATTTTGCAGCACCTGAAATGACAGACCAAATGGGGGGTCTTCCTTTTGAGGCCCCTATATGCCACGTGCTTAGGTACACCTATATATATTGGGCATCAAACTGTTCAGCGGACCCTAGGCTTTCATATTTGGGGTCATTTGTCTTGTTAACCAATAGTATGTTCGATATAAGATGCTGCAGGGTGGAAGTTTTGAGGTGATTTTTGTAAATGTCCCCAAAATTGGCAAATTTAGGAAAGATTTGCAGCTTGGTGCTTTGGGCTAGAAAGACATGCATACCCAATTTAGATTCGGGGGAATGTGTACTTTCTGAAAATATATAGTTTTCTGGGGTGAACGTACGGTTTCCTACCTTTGCCCACCCCAAAATGATGTAAATGTTTTGATTTTGCAGCACCTGAAATGATAGACCAAATGGGGGGTCTTCCTTTTGAGGCCCTATATGCCACGTGCGTAGGTAAACCTATACATATTGGGCATCAAACTGTTCAGCGGACCCTAGGCTTTCATATTTGGGGTCATTTGTCTTGTTAACCAATAGTATGTTCGATATAAGATGCTGCAGGGTGGAAGTTTTGAGGTGATTTTTGGAAATGTCCCCAAAATTGGCAAATTTAGGAAAGATTTGCAGCTTGGTGCTTTGGGGTAGAAAGACATGCATACCCAATTTAGATTCGGGGGTATGTGTACTTTCTGAAAATATATAGTTTTCTGGGGTGAACGTACTGTTTCCTACCTTTGCCCACCCCAAAATGATGTAAATGTCTTGATTTTGCAGCACCTGAAATGACAGACCAAATGGAGGGTCTTCCTTTTGAGGCCCTATATGCCACGTGCTTAGGTAGACCTATACATATTGGGCATCAAACTGTTCAGCGGACCCTAGGCTTTCATATTTGGGGTCATTTGTCTTGTTAACCAATAGTATGTTCGATATAAGATGCTGCAGGGTGGAAGTTTTGAGGTGATTTTTGGAAATGTCCCCAAAATTGGCAAATTTAGGAAAGATTTGCAGCTTGGTGCTTTGGGGTAGAAAGACATGCATGCCCAATTTAGATTCGGGGGAATGTGTACTTTCTGAAAATATATAGTTTTCTGGGGTGAACGTACTGTTTCCTACCTTTGCCCACCCCAAAATTATGTAAATGTGTTGATTTTGCAGCACCTGAAATGACAGACCAAATGGGGGGTCTTCCTTTTGAGGCCCCTATATGCCACGTGCTTAGGTACACCTATATATATTGGGCATCAAACTGTTCAGCGGACCCTAGGCTTTCATATTTGGGGTCATTTGTCTTGTTAACCAATAGTATGTTCGATATAAGATGCTGCAGGGTGGAAGTTTAGAGGTGATTTTTGGAAATGTCCCCAAAATTGGCAAATTTAGGAAAGATTTGCAGCTTGGTGCTTTGGGGTAGAAAGACATGCATACCCAATTTAGATTTGGGGGAATGTGTACTTTCTGAAAATATATAGTTTTCTGGGGTGAATGTACTGTTTCCTACCTTTGCCCACCCCAAAATGATATAAATGTGTTGATTTTGCAGCACCTGAAATGATAGATCAAATTGGGGTCTTCCTTTTGAGGCCCCTATAAGCCACATGCTTAGGTACACCTATACATATTGGACATCAAACTGTTCAGCAGACCCTAGGCTTTCATATTTGGGGTCATTTGTCTTGATAACCAATGGTATGTTCGATATAAGATGCTGCACGGTGGAAGTTTTGAGGTGATTTTTGGAAATGTCCCCAAAATTGACAAATTTAGGAAAGATTTGTGGCTTGGTGCTTTGGGGTAGAAAGACATGCATACCCAATTTAGATTCGGGGGAATGTGTACTTTCTGAAAACATATGGTTTTCTGGGGTGAATGTACTTTTTTCTACCTTTGCCCACCCCAAAATGATGTAAATGTGTTGATTTTGCAGCACCTGAAATGACAGACCAAATTGGGGGTCTTCCTTTTGAGGCCCCTATATGCCACGTGCTTAGGTACACCTATACATATTGGGCATCAAACTGTTCAGCGGACCCTAGGCTTTCATATTTGGGGTCATTTGTTTTGTTAACCAATAGTATGTTCGATATAAGATGCTGCAGGGTGGAAGTTTTGAGGTGATTTTTGGAAATGTCCCCAAAATTGGGAAATTTAGGAAAGATTTGCGGCTTGGTGCTTTGGGGTAGAAAGACATGCATACCCAATTTAGATTCGGGGGAATGTGTACTTTCTGAAAATATATAGTTTTCTGGGTTGAACGTACTGTTTCCTACCTTTGCCCACCCCAAAATTATGTAAATGTTTGATTTTGCAGCACCTGAAATGATAGACTAAATGGGGGTCTTCCTTTTGAGGCCCCTATATACCACGTGCTTAGGTACACCTATACATATTGGGCATCAAACTGTTCAGCGGACCCTAGGCTTTCATATTTGGGGTCATTTGTCTTGTTAACCAATAGTATGTTCGATATAAGATGCTGCAGGGTGGAAGTTTTGAGGTGATTTTTGGAAATGTCCCCAAAATTGGGAGATTTAGGAAAGATTTGCGGCTTGGTGCTTTGGGGTAGAAAGACATGCATACCCAATTTAGATTCGGGGGAATGTGTACTTTCTGAAAATATATTGTTTTCTGGGGTGAACCTACTGTTAGTGGAATGTTTGGCCTTGAAATCAGAAGTATGCCGTTTTGTGGAGCGGTGCTTTGGAAATTTGCTAGTGTACTGCTTGTAGATTTTGATCTATATTAGTGAGAAATCTCAATAAAACTATATATATTTGGTATTGTTGCGTTCAGGAGACATAGACCTTTCCAAATCTGCTGTGTTCTCGTACATAAAATAAATGATGTTTCTGATATATGTAATTGTACTATGTGAAACCTGATTTTTTTCATTTTATTAGGCACTTTGAAGCCTATATTTTTTTACAGAAGTTGAATTACACAAAAATTCTAGCATATTTTGAAAGCTCAGGTTGTCCTGAAAAAAAACATATATTGTTTCCCTGGTTAAACTAAAACACCCCCCCAGGAAATGTTCTTAAAGTGAAAGAGTACAAAATGTTCAAAAACGGTCTGGCAATAGAAGTACCAAATCAGCCAAATTGTCTGGCAGCGAAAAGGTTAATGCTGCAATGCTTAACCCATGTTATTAACACAGTAAATATTGTATCTCAAAGTAAAACAGACTCCTGTGCTTATATCCTTTCAGTACATGACGAAAAAGTTAAACACATTTCCCTGATTTTACAATTTCCCGGATTTTACATCGTTTTTTCTTGGTCCCCTGAAAAACGTGAAAATGGGGGTTCTACTGTACACATAGAAGTCTAGGGACCTCTTGGGCAGGTCTGAGGAAGTCAGAACAGAATGAAAAAAAAAACATTTGCTGCTCCCCTTCACCTTTTAAAACCAATCCCTCCATTTCTGTCCTTCCCTATTTTCTTTACTGCTCCTTTCTCATCTGCCCAATTGAAAAAGAATACTTTATAACTATAATATTTTTCTCTCTCTACCCTACACTCCCATATGCACCATTTGCTCTGCTCCTTCTGATTGTTAATGCTCTGCTATTTTCTCTCCCAATTTTTCTTCTGCTACACTCTGTAGCCTTTTCTTTTTGGCTCTTGTTTATAGTATGTTCCTACACCTACCCATTTTCTTTACCTCTCTGGCCTCCCCTTGTTTTCTTTACAGTCTCCTTCCTTCCACCATATTCTTGGATATGTATACTGGTTCCAATTCTGCCTTGAATCTCTGCCTTAGTCCAAATAAGGCTGGTAAATCAAAGAGAAAAAGCAGAGCCAGGCACTCGCAGGTCAACTGTAATTATTTTCTCTGCACATGTTTCGGGCAAAGCCCTTTTTCAAGTGTCAAGTCGACACTTGAAAAAGGGCTTTGCCCCGAAACATGTCGTGCAAATAAAATAATTGCAGTTGACCTGCGAGTGCCTGGCTCTACGTTTTCTCCTTCAACCATATCTTCTTTAAAATCTACTTTCCCCCCCCCCAACTTTCTTGTCCTTGTTCTATCCCTATCCTTTCCGCTACTCCTTCTCTCTCCTTCATATACGGATTCCATATTCTACCACCTAATCTACGCAGCAATCATAGCTGCAGTATGGCCAAGTAATTCTGATGCTTTTCATATGTAATGAAAGCAAGCCCATTCAAGCAAACCTTAATTTAAACTCCCACCACTTGTTCAATTGCTGAACTGGTAGTTTGTTGGTTGAGACTATGCAACTGATAAAAACATCAGCAGAGACAAAACCTATGGCAAGGCAACTCCTGCAGTAACTGGGCATGGGGTCATGAATCCTTTAATAGGATCAGCTGGAGGGCACCGCAAGTGCCCCTGGAAGTTGGGTGCCAGTTTAACAGCCCTTGTTTACAAAATTTTAGAGTGGACAGACATTACTACAACTACTTTACACATGTAGTTGTTTTTACTAAGTCATAAGCAGCCAAAACATGCTTAAAATGTTGGTTTTGAGTTGGGTTGTTTTGTAAGCCTTAAGCATATGGCTTCTCTGCCACTTAGAAAAGCTACAATTCCCACACCAGAGTACTGGGGTGCTAATTCACCTTTGCCGTGGTAGTTTCATTGCGGGCTTCACGACCGATACGACCAATGAGACTTAATAGTTTTTGTCGAACTCTATCACTCTCGGTTTCCCAGCACTGCAGAAGAATAGGAGAAAAAGGTATAACAAGCAATTAACATTATATATATCTGTTAACCTCATGTCAGTATCACTATTAAAGAACAGATGTGCGATTATTAAAAAAAAAAAAAAAAAGCCTGATAGGTCTGACATTACAGCATAGCATAACTTCACAGAGAACTGAACGCTGGTTGCACCAGTCGTTAATATATAAACAGTACTCCATCATGCTGCCACCAGCCTTGAATTCAGATAGAACTGGCATTTACTTGTCTACTTCCTAAAAGCAAATATCTAGTTATGGGTTAACTACAACTGAAGGAACATTTGCATCAAATTCATTTCTTTATTACCGCATAGAGTTTTCTTCTCTTTTAATTAAAAAATGAATAACTGAGGAGGATGCAGGAAGGTTTTCTGGTTTTTAATGTGTTATCCACAAAATGTAAATGCTGTGCCCCTTTGTCAGTTACTAAAAATATTATAGATAATTAAGTAAATTAAAAGGAGCTAGCATGCATTCTGTTTAGCCTCTTTTTTTTTCTTGTATGTGAAGAGTGCAGCTCCCCCCTCCCAACTGAGAACATGGTTATATTATTGTTAGGAGGCAATGGTGTCCTGAGGCATCTATTTGTATATGCTTTTTAATGCAGCACCACTAACATGTGAGATTTTTTTTTTTTTTTTTTATCAGGCATCAACAACATTCATCTCTCCAGCTGCCGGTGAAATCTACTGGTTGATCTAGCAAAACTGCATGTGCACTTTGAGAGTAATAAAGCTACAACCTTAACTATAATTAGCAATGAAGCAATTCATAGCTCTGATCATTGCCAAGGTTTATTTTTGTAATTACATAAACATAACAGCAATTTATATATGTTATAGTATACTGGGATACAGGACATTAAACAAAGCTGACATCTACTTGTGAAAAGACTTTTCTGAATGACCTACCTTTTGAATGAGCACAAAAAGATGATTGAGTTGATCAGAGTTAAACTTTACAGCAGCAGCAGCAATAATGGTATGGATATTTTCTATCACAGTAGAAGACTGACCAGACTAGTAAAAAAGAAATATAAAAACAGTCAATGATTTTCTGCATAACAAATTTATTTAAGAAAAACAACTATGGAAAATGCAGTGGATTTTAAAATTATAGGGAATGATTAAACTTATGTAATGTATTCTAAAGAATATTTCTGAACCACAAAAAAAGTTCTCAGCAGTTACTTGATTTACACATGGCAAGAATTTTTCACAAGCATTAATGTGAAGGATCCCTAGCGCTTTTATCTTTACTGAGAGTAGAGTATCTGGCACATAGAGCACATATCAAATGAATAGAAAGATGCTAATAAAAACAAGTACCCTGCTGAGCAGTTGGATACTGTTGAAGGTTGGACAGTGTATGCAAGTTATGTAAAACAATAAAGCTGGAAAGCAATGCCTCCTTTCCAAAATATTTTATCTATTTAAGAATATTTTATTTAAGTCAAAAAAGTACATGCACACACCTGTATCTTCCATATTTTAGAAAGTTCATCCAAAGATAATTTACTGCCAAGCAGTTCAATAATTCCCTTTATCCGGTCACAGTACTGTGCTTGGTCTATGTTTCCTGAAAAAGAAATGAAGCAACATTTAAGAGATTTTAGTAATGATAAAAAAATGTAAATAAAAAAAGTAGACAATGTATCTAGTACGCATAGTTTTTGTAAACAAAAGGGCAAGGGGCTCAACTGGGGGTCACTGCAGGGCAGAGAGGAACAAATTGAGGTGGGCAAGTGGACAAATGAAAGGAGAAATGCGAGAAACTCCCTGAAGTAAAGTCCTAATGTGGGATTCCTGAGCAATCTGTCAATGGATAATTAAAGCAGGGCTGAAATCTGGGTCTTGAGAGAGGCCACACAAAGGTTGTTATTGAGTCTCTTTTAGAGAAAAGGCTGTGCTGTAAGGATGCAGCGGAAACTCTTGGGCTTAGAACCAAGAGATATATGCATGCTGCATTCCGTAACAGATTTCAGAAAATGATGGTTTTCGGACTTCGATCATAGTAGAAATATCTCCATCATCAAACTCCTTTTATTTGGGGGCTAGGGCCTCAAGATCCAGGCCGTCAAATAGAATTTCACATTAAGAGGCTGGGTGGTACACTGGACCCTGGCTTAATAGGTTGGCCAATCTGGCAGAGGGACAGGATCAGTCTCTAAGAGGTTGATGAAATTGGCAAACCAGGCTATTCTGGGTCGATGTGGAGCAATAAGCAGTTCCCGGACACTCTTGGGGAAGCTTGGGATTGGCACTGGAGGCCATAAGGTTGGCTCATAAGGTCAGCCTGATCCAGAGAGTTACGGCTGAGAAAGTTGGCTGTCCAATTGGCAACTCCTGGTATGTGAAACAGGAATATCACTGTGCTGCTCTGACCAGGCCACTTGCATGGTACCTTTGTTGTGGGTGCTTGCTGGTGACTATGTAGAAAATTCACTAGCACACGTGGATACTGGCCTGAAAGTTGGGACCTGGAGAGAGAGAGAGAGGGAGGAGCCTGTGGAGAAAGTCTGGACTTCTGGAACTGTGAAGAAAGAGCAGTCCACAATGAAGAAGCCAGAGGTTTAGACATGTGATATAAATTCCTGATGAGGAGTAGGAAGATGCTGGTGGGATAAAAAAAAGACAGCACCTGAAGTCAGTTTCTATCTGCCAAAAAGAGGGGTATGAGGTGAATTATTCCAGGTGCCAGTGGATGAGTGTCAGAGAAGAGGAGGCCCAGTAGAAGCTCCTGCCCTCCTGTATTACCTTAGGGCTAAAACAGAATTCCTGCCCCAGACAGATATAAACATGAAACAAAATAAATAAAGTAAAATCAAATAAAAAAAACTTCCGTTAGAGAGCAGTGTTCATTTCCAATAATGACAAAGGAAGGTGGGGAAGGTGTGAGCCCCTTAACCCCCTTAACTTTAACCCTTCATTGCCAGATATCCTATGAAACCAGAATCATAAATGAGCTTCTAGTGAATACTTGAATACTGTGACTTGAAAATCACAGGTATTGACAGAGGCAGCAATGAAATGAACTATTTTTAATAAGATTTTTGTCCATGTGAAATGACCATGTCTAGGCACAATGAGAATTTGGAGGCATCGAAAAAGCATACTTACTGCATCCAAGGTAACAAAAAAATTGAAACTCTTGAAGAATGTACATATAATAAGAAAAACCATTGGGTTGTGCTTATAAACATTGACAATGGCTGCCATTGATTCAGCAGGACATACTACAGAGCAGCTAGCTAGTTGGTCCATTATTTATTGGTGTTTGAACAAGTCAGATACTGTTCTAGTACTCTAGCAAAACAAATAGGCATGTTATCGGACTCCTCATTAAATTGACCCTGGTCTGTGTGATGACTGTGATAGGGGATGTAGGGAGTAACTAGTTGTCTAGTTATCTAATTTGCCCTAGCTGTCTGCCTCCCAGACCACAAACGGAAGCTATAACCAAAAATGTGTGAAAACCACAAATATAAGGGTTGATGATCTTTTGCATGTTTTTAATAATACAGAGGGGAATAGCCACTTTTGTTAAGAAAAGAACAGAGAAAAAGAAAAAGAGAGAGGATCAGAGAAGAGGAAAAGAAAAGGCAAACTGGGGGGGGGGGGGATTGCCAAGTTGGGAACATTACATAAACATTCCTACTGCATCAGGCATACATTCCTTTCTGATTTTTGGGGCACTGCTAAAGTGATGCATTTGGCTCCCAAATGGCTTAAAATTTATCAGGGCATCCACGGGCCTGGTATACAAGGTTCTGCTTGGGTAAGGAGTCATTAATATTTTATTGTTAACGCAGGCAACCCCTTGGATTTCCAATGTAGCAATATTGCATTTATTTGTATAGTAGAACAAGTGCAAGTAACACAGTTTACCAGGGGTCTTAGTACATAGTGTTTCTGTATTATTGGGCATTCGCAAAAGACATGGAGGAAGGTACCCACAACATTGAGGGATTTGGGAAACTGGTCCGAGACCCCGGGGTAAATCCTAGCTAATCTTTGCAGTGTGAGATATACTCTATTAAGGGATTTGATCTGTATCTGTTCCTACTAGAGATGGGTGAGTTGAGTACTAATTAGGGCATCTTTCCACATTTCTTACTCTAAGTCTGGGATATCTTCACACCAGTATTGTTTGACTTTATTCAGTTGGGTGGTGTTTGACTGCATCAATATAATATACGAGTAGGTTAGCACTTTTGCCAAATATGGTCAGCAGAGACACAGCTCCAAGGTATTTTCAGTAACCACTGAATTGAGACTGGAAGGCGTGCTTTAGCTGCAGGTATCTAAACAACATATTCATTGAGAGCTGCAATTCAGTTTGGATGCATGGAATTGTTTACATTTCCCATCAGCTTTAATATCTCCTAACGTTTTGACTCCTGCAGCCGCCCATCTAGCAATAACAGGCACTGATTTGAAGTGCGGGAGTTACTTATTGCCCCATATGGGGGTCCATTTTGACCAGATCACCTATTTATTCTGGGCGATTTTGAGTGCCACCTGGATAATCTTATTTTAAACAACAAAATGGCTGGCTAAAAACATTTCTGAGATAACAACATCTTTGAAAAACATCCGTGACATTTTATCTAGTAGCACAAATACAACAAATAAATATATCTACAAACCTTCTAATGCTATTGAAAGGACAGAATTTTCTACAAGCCAATCCAGTAGTCGGTCAGTATCTATAGCATTCTTTACAGATTTTGAAAGAGTGCTGTCTTCGATCAGTTTTGTTACCTTGAAGAAAAAAAATGAAAATCAGATATTTTGCTTCAATCAGACAAATTATTAGAACTGCAACTATAAAATAGTTTTACAAAGTGTTCTTTTCTGTAACTTCAAGCCAATATTGACACAGGGATCACAGTATTCAGAGTAATTTAATTAAATCCCAAACAGCACCTGTTTCATGGATACTGCAGAAGCTCTTGTTGATTTATCTTATGCAATTTCTATTTCATTTTTCAAAAACAAGTAATGCTCCTCATAGCAAAGGAGCAGTATACAGTGACCTATACAGGGAGTCCTCAAGTTACATACACCCGACGTACATACAACTGATACTTACAAACAGAGGCTATTACAGTAATGTACTATGTGGCTTGCTTGACTTTTAATAGCATTTATCTTTAATAAACCACCTACCCAATCCACTCTGGCATGTGTTGTCTACTGCAGAGCACAGAAAGTTACAAATACATTTGCACAGAAAAGTAAAATAAATACTATGTTAAAACAAACATCTATCTTGTAACATTTATAATAAGTAAATATATATATTTCAACTTACATTTAAATTCAACTTAATATCAAATCTACAGACCCTATCTCGTACATAACCCGGGGACTACCTCTATATATTACAAAGATAACTTTTTTGAAAAAATAATTTACAAAGTAAACATTACGCGAGTCAAACAGAAGAGTACAGATAGGAAGTCAGACTTAAAATGTCTGTAACAAGCTATTCTCAAATTACATATTTTAGAAACTATGCGATAAGTGTTTTGTGAAAGTGTGACACTGCATTTTTTTCTTGCTTCTAAGCACAGTAGGGGGCAGATTTATCAAGGGTCGAAGTGAATTCGATGGAATTTTCTAAGTAAAATTTTTTGGATACTTCGACCATCGGATAGGATACTTCGACCATCGGATAGGATACTACGACTTTGACTTCGATGCACAGTGTATTTAACCTGGCCTTATTTTAACGCAACAAATTACTATTGTTTACAACTACACATTTTGTTTTTATTAATATTTTAAATGGATATTTATAATGCTTCATAAATCTGCATCAGAATTACAATTTTCCAACAAATTTAAGTAATTTAAAAAAAAAAAAAAAAAAATCGCCATTTACATTTTAACAAATCTATCTCATTGTATATCAAAAGTGGGTTCATCATTGACTCACAGGAAAAATAGAAAGTAGGGGTGCCAATTTATGTGATGAATTAAACTGCACTGCTTAACTGGGCTAAATCCCAGTTTTCCTAGGTATCCTCTGTGTCTTCACTAGGATTGCACATACGGATATATAAAATGATGTTCCTTTACTATACTGCGCATGCATCTAGTGGGGCTCAAGAGAACCCTGGGAATTGGACATAAGATTGTGGTGCCACACTTCGAGAGAAGGGGTTTTTGTTTACTTCTGAAGAGGAGTGCTGGCCCAGGGGAATAGTGAGAGATTTAAATTACTGGGCATGATGCCTTGCATATTGGCCTGTACGAAAAAAATTGGTAAAAAATGTAGGTAAATAAGCTATAGTGAAGGAATACACTCACAAATTATCCTAAAGACACCTGAATTAAAATTTTGACTTACTTCTTTTAGCGAATTCATTTTTGCACTGAAATGTGGAGACTTCAGCATGCGGAGCAAAATATCCAGTCGCAGGTCATCAACTACTGTGACTAGGTCAGGCTGGAAACGCATGCATAGTAATTTGATGGCAGAAAGAAGTTCTGGGATACTAACCAACCTCTGAGACAACAGAAACTTGCAATTATCATTACATACTTGTTGAACATACAATGTTGAGCATACAAATATACAGTATTTGGTATTTATCAATCTATCTATGTTCACACACATATACATATTCAACCTACCTAAATAGGTAGGACAAAATTCATAAAAGCCAATTTGTATTCAAAGATATTAATTTAACAGTGAGACACAAGCAGCTAAACTCTGCATATATTTGCTGTAACAAACAGCCCACAAAAACAAAATGTCATTGTGGGTTACATGCAGACTGAAGATGTTCATAACAAAATACCTTGTCCTTGAGGTCCTTCTCTTCCACGCTCTGTACATACTTAATCATTTTGTGTATTACACGATCCAGCATAGGCTGAAAGAAAAAAGTATGGCATTAAGCTCTCAACAAAAATATATAAAACAATTATCGACAAATGCTTATAGTGTCCATTTTAATAGATGCAATGTAAATGTCCTTAAAGTGGACCTGTCACCCAGACACAAAAATCTGTATAATAAAAGTCCATTTCAAATTAAACATGAAATCCAATTTATATTTTTTATTAAAGCATTTATAGCTGCTGTAAGCTCATTTAAAAATCTCAGATGTCAATCAAATATTGTCTGTCCCTCCTCTATGCCATGGGCATAGAGGCAGGGCAGACAATTACTTTCACTTTCCATTCAGCACTTCCTAGATGTCACTGCTCTCCACACATTCCCCCGTTCTCTTCACCATTTAATTGTGTAGCCAGTGCATGGGAATGGACATCGGGTCCCCCATTCTGGTGCACAATCAAGATTCTGAGATGATGCAAGGCTTTCCTTAAAAACAGTGTCCACAAAATGGCTGCTGCCTGCTTGCTAACATTTTGAATTCCCAGACTGAAGGAAACACGATTCAAATAATTTATACAGTGTAATTAAAGTTCATTTTGCTTGACTAATGTGATAAAATAGGATTTTGAATAATTTTTTTGGGAGATGGGTCCCCTTTAAGGTGTGACTACTCACCCAAGAAGCACCCTGACAATTGCAGTATATTCCCTAGTAAAGTGTCCCCCCGCCCCCGGGTGGTATTAAAATCTAGCATAAACCATGCAGTAATTTTGCCACATGGGCTTGCTTGTCAGCTGAAAACACCCCACCCATATTTTAAGGCAACAATGGTGTGTCCCTGTGCAATCCACAAGGAAATGATTTTTAAAAATTTGGATTATTTGGATAATATGGAGTCTATGGTAGACGGCCGTTGCATAATTTGGAGCTTTCTGGATATCGTGTTTCTGGATAATGGAACCCATACACGTACTACCCAATTTAAGTAATTTTCATTGTGAATCAGTCTATTTTCACTCAGCGATGTTGAAGTCCAAATCTAAACTCCAGATTGCCTTTGGATGTGGCCTGCAGCATAGCCGAGACTCTATATGCAAGTTGATGCCCAAAATTTGGATCAGCATAATGGGTCACTTTACCCTATTTATCCCTATGGATTTGGCTAATAGATGGAAATATGATATAAGTGAATTTTTGTTTGCTTTTTACTTCATTTTCCTAGTCTTATATGAAGGTATTACTGGCTTAGATCACCTTTACATTATACAAATGTAAATCCAAAAGCAAAAACATACCATTAAAGGGAACTAGAGTGAAAATGAAAATTTAATACACATTTTATCATATTGAAATAAGAAACTTTCTAAAATTCTGAATCGTTTCTGAAACAATCAAATTTATATTCACTATTCCTCTCTCAGCATCTGTTTATTTTCATTCTCTTTTCATGCAGGAGTTGGGTGTCAGATATTCATTAACAATATATCTTATAGGCAGGGCTGATCCTATCAAATGTGGGGCCCAATTGGGACCATGTTGGCGGGGCCCCTAGACAAAGTGTTGCTGGCTACTGACACACCAAGTATTTAGGAAAATAAGGGCATACAGGCACAAATTAGAAAGGAAAGGGGCAGACAAGGTAAGAGAGTGAGAGGGATGAAATAGGGGCACATAATAGGGGCACACAGGGTAAGAGAGAGGGAGGAAATAGGAGAGTGGACTGGGCCAATTAGTTTGGGGCAGGCTGGGCCGATTCAGCTTGGGAGCAGGCTTGGTTGGATTGGAGGCAGGCAGGGCTTATCAAGGTTGGAGAAAAGCTGGGCCTATGGGGGCAGGCTAGACCTATGGAGTTGGGGGATAGGCTGGCTTATCAGAGTTGAGGGTGGGCTGGACCTATGGATTTGGGGTTGGGCTGGACTCTCAAAGTTGGGGGCAGGCCAGGCAGCATCATGTGCTGAGGAAAATATTATCTGTGCTGCCCTGTCGTGCGGGGCCCCCAGAGGTGAGGGGCCCAATTGGTCCAATTGGCCTAAGGCCGGCCCTGCTTATAGGGGGGGCTTCTTTTCCCTAGAAGATGTATTAGAGCTCACTCTATTAAAATCACCAGACATCATGTCTCTCAACATGCAGGATTTATGCAAAAGGCAGTTATTTTGTTAGATTTTGTTTGTACTGGAATCAGTTATTTGAGTGAGCTCTATTACATCTGTTAGGAAAGGAAGCCCCTCCTTATAAGATATATTGGATCAAACTGTCAATGAATATCTAACACCCAACTCCTGCATGAAGACGGAATGAAGAGACACAAGCTGAGAGAGGGATAGTGAAAATAAACTAAATAATTTCAGAATACTTAATTGATTATATTTATAAAGTTTCTTATTTCAATATGATGAAGCTTATATTGAATTTTCATTTTCGCGATAGTTCCCCTTTAAATATTACTCAAAATAAAATTATTTTCAAATATTGTAAGTACATAAGGCAACGTCCAATGATACTGTTGATGTCACTAGGTGCAAAAACATTCTAACCATGTTGGACATTCAAAAGAATAGAAACTAAGAATTCTATATTTCTGGAGGACATAAGCCAAAATATTTAGGTATTTACATACCTAAAAGACAGTGATTTTTGTATGGCAAAGAATGATTATAAAAAAGTTTATATTTTGTTCCAACTTTTACGAATGACAGTGACAGCGTGCCTTTAATTATCTATTCTTGTACAAAAGTTCTTCACAGCTGCCTGACAGTTGCTAAGGATCAATTAACCCTAGCAACAATGGTTTAACAGAGAAACCCATATATAAATAGAATTGGGCCTGAATAGAAATATATAAAAAGTTATAAAATGGTAACACTATAATTGTAGGCAGCCATGTTGGGTCAGTAAACCCCAAGGCTGAAAGAGAAATACAAATTTTTTTAAAAAAAAGACCAACTGAAAAGTTAGGTAAATGATACGTTAGGTAAGAATGGGGCCTTCTCTACCATATTAAAACTTTAATCAAAGGTGAACAACCCCTTTAAATAAATAATATAAAAATGGAATCTTTAAGCAATAGTAAATTAAAAAGCACCAATTAAGCAAGAGCAGGGATAAACACCTTTACAAAATGGTTACATTATTTTAAAAACACGTTTAAAAACAGATAAGCAAACCACAAGTGTCACGTAGTTAATGTGCATTACCTTATTTATTTATTAAGGTAAGGACACACTGGGAGATTCGGGGAGATTAGTTGCCCTGATGACAAATCGCCTCTTCTTCGGGGGCGACAATATCCCTGAGCTGCCTTCACCTACCTTCCCGCTATAATTACGAAATCGCCAGCGTTATGGCCCTTACCATTAAGCTCTTAACTTTAGAATTTAAAAAAAAAAATGATCTACAAAAGTCAATGATAATGTAAGTTGTAATATATAATGCAAGCAAATACCTGTACAGTAGAGGAATTGAGGTATTCTGCACATACACCCAACGGTTGAACCAGTGCTGATACAGCCTATGAATAAAGTTATAAAGAGTTTGGTTATCATTCATAATATCATACAAATTGATAAATACCAAGCTTAAATGAGTTGTAAAATGTTACACTTCAGATGTTAACCATTTCAGGATTTAAGCAACACTGAGCCATGCTTCAACTATTACATTTCAACCAAGGATGGCCCAAATCCATAATCCGTATTGGGCCATTCAGTTGAATGCATGTTAACAATAAAATACAATTTTAGCCAACTGGAACACTAAGAAATAGCTAAAATTACAATGAAAAGTGTTTCAGTACCACGTTGCTCATATTTGAACCCGATTATTCCAAAACATCAAAACCGCAGCTCCATTCAAAAATAAAAATATTCAGATTATAGATTGCATGTTCTTACCCCAAGTTCAATATCTTCAGAATTTAGTTTAGCCTGAATTGCAGAAAATCCACCTAACTCTCCAAACTGCAAAATAAGATGTAAAGTTCAAAGTCATTATAACAGTTACATGACATTTAGAAAGCTAGACAGTAAGTAGAATGGCTGAAAATGAAAACATACCCTGTTTACTAAATCAACAAGCCAACCATGAGGTTCCTGAGAAAGAGAAAGAAATGTCATCAAAGAGATGCTCTACAGTCTGTTATTATACAGTTAACTGAAAGCAGCAGAGTATTTTCGGCAATAGTGATGCAATGCACAATAACACAAAGTAAAAAATACTGCATTTAAATGTAAAATAAAATGAAATGCTTAGCAAGTGTCAAACATTAATTATAAATAACTAATGTCAGCTTTACAGCTTGCATTATAACAGCAACTTAAATGAAAATATACCCCTTAAATGAATACTTGAGGAAATTAAGTGGCATATTAAAGAATCTTATCAAACGGGTATATATATTTAAGTAAATATTGCCCTTTTACATCTCTTGCCATAAACCACCATTTCATGATGGTATCTGTGCTGCCTCAGAGATCACCTGACCAGAAATACTACAACACTAAGGGGCCGATTCACTAACTTCGAGTGAAGGATTCGAAGTAAAAAAACTTCGAATTTCGAGTAGTTTTTTGTGCTCCTCGACTATCGAATTGGCGTAAATTCGCCTGAGTAGAATGATTCGAATAGATCGAGCGCAAAAACGCTGCGACTATTCGCCCATTCGATAGTCGAAGTACTGTCTCTTTTAATAATACTTCGACTGCCTACTTCGCCACCTAAAACCTACCGAATTGCTTTAAAAGCCTATGGGAAAGTCCCATAGGCTTGTTTTCAAAGTTTCTGATCGAATAAAAAGGCATTTGATCGAATGAAAATCCTTTGAGCGAATATTCGATTGAGCGCCTATTCGCCTGGAGAATTGGACTATTCGCCAGCGCGTAAATTCGCCCGAATTGCCTATTCGATTCTATTCCCCAGTCGAATTTCGAGGGATTTAACCCCTCGAAATTTGACCCTTGATACATCTGCCCCCAACTGTCACAGGAAGAAGTGAGGAAGCAAAAGACAGAACTCTGTCTGTTAATTGTCTCATGTGACCTATGTTTGTGTGCACCATGAATCCTAAGATCCAAGGGGGTGGCCCTTATTTTTTAAAATGGCAGTTTTCTATTTATGATTACCCAATACCACATACTACTAAAAAGTATATTATTATGATGGTTTATTTACATGAAGCAGGCTTTTACATATAAACTATTTAACGCAATATATATCTTTTTATGGAGACCTAAATTGTTCAGGGGGTATAGTTTTCATTTGAGGAAGTTTTTGTCCTTTCAGCACTCCTGGTTCTGACTCAATGTAAAAAAATTAACAGAAGTAAGCTCTCTTCCAGCCAAAGTAAGTGGTTAGATCCGCCAGTGCAAAAAGGCACTAAAAGCAAAAACATTTACAACAATAATCTTTATTGAACACTTCCGAGAAAATTGCACTTTCATTACAAAAAATATTATTCTGGGGTTTACATCTACTTTAATGGCGAAATTGGCAGTGACAAGTATTTGCCGTTGCATTATGCACCTTTAAAAATGCAAAGAATGTGCTGCTTCAATAATAAGAATTCCACAAAAATCATGGTTATACCAACCAGTTTTATTACTTCCTGCTTTCTCGTGTTGTTTGGGAGAGCTGCCAATACTACTTTACACTTCAGAATGCAGCCAGCCCTCATCTTGTGAATAGGCAAATACAAGACAAACTGGAATTGAGCAATGAGCAACTGTCCTTATGAGCAATGACCCTTTCAACATTGACAAAGGAACTTGCGTCAGTGCAAACACACACACACACACCTAACTTGTACTTAATTAAATGCATGGAATTCCTACCAAGGCTGAGACAATAAAAAAAGATGATTAACCAATATGAGTGCACAATTACAGAGAATTTTGGAAAAGAAGGCTGAATTGTGGGTAAAAAATAAGGCAGCATACTAACAACAATTGCTTTTTAAAGGGTCAGTAACAGCTTCAAATGAAAATGACAAACATGTAAGCTCTTTTGGAGGAAAGAAAAATATACAAACATGTAGTAGTACACACAGAACCTAGAATCCCTGCAAATAAATGTACTCTATACATGGCACTACCAAGATTTCACTACATATGCATACAACTGATTGGATAATATGAATTATTAAACTTGTAGCAAACTAGGTTACTCCACAAAAAATGCAGCAAATGTATCAAAAGTGCTTAAAGTGATAGACACTTAAAAATAAATGTACATTAATGGGTTTGTTTATCAAACGTCGAGCTTTGTGAGCTTTAGACTTTGACTCACAACGCAAATGGTTTCTGATTAAAGAAAAAACTTGAATGTAAAAAACTCAAATCACTGAATTCAAGTTGAGAAACCTGAAAACTCAAACTGATTAAGTTTTCCACTGAAAAAAACCTCAAATCGCTCGACTGATCGAGTTGAGAAACCCACCAAAAAAAAAACTCATGAAGGCTATTAACATCTTCAAATGGTTCAAGTGACCTCTGGAATTGACTCCTACATGACCTTGACAAGTTTTAGATGGTGTATTTTCACATTTAAGCTATTTCCAGCTTCGGGCTATAATAAATCTTGAGATTAGAGATAAAAAAATAAGTTATTTTTTGACTGAAAGATACCCTAGAATTTTTCATTGAAAAAAACTACTCAACCTTTAATAAATATGCCCCTTAATGTCACCTATAGTTCATGTTTATTGTTTTTTGCTGATAGGGCTGCTTTTGTAAGTAATTTTTACTTGAAGTTCCTAAACTTGTTTTGCTAACCTGTTTCTTCACAACCAGTCACGAGTTTCTAATGCTACTACTGCTGCACAAATATGGCAGCCCTCTCCTAAACGAACATGGGCGATCAGATGTAAAAGCATCAGGCAAATACTTTTATGGCAAAATTATAAATAGCAGGAATAGGCAATGTCTAAAAGTCACTTCAACCCTTCTTGCTACAACCATACCTTTTGCATACTGCTTGGCGGTGATACAGCATATGTATTTCCTTCTCCGAATATATCAGCCCAGTTTTTCTGACACATTTTCATTCTATTCTTGAAATGGTATTCGTTGTCAGGGTTAAAAGCCTGGTTAAAAAAAAATATGTTAACAGTTGCACTTGACAGAACCTATTTACTGGCAACAACGCAAAAAGCAGCAGGAACTTGAAAATGCTATTTGAAAAAGGTGATCATCCATCTTATTTTTTTTTTTTTTTTAAACAGAGTAAATTTACTTGCCGCTTGAATTTCTCTCACTGACATGATGATGAGTTTAGTCTTTACACTGCTTTTTACACTTTTTTTCTGGTATAAGTCATTTTATACAGCATGATAAGTAGGCCCCATATGGTCCTTGACTGTAAATGATTCAGTGCTTATATGTTGTTACATTACCATGGTAAGAACACCCAGAAGACCAGTAGGAATTGTCTCTTGCTTTATTCTTTCAGCAACCAAGTCAACCAGTAACATCAGCATGTTGTAGATTCCCTCATGAATCTCTGTGCCCCATTTATGTACAGCACTTGATGTTAACAACTAAAGGAGGGAAAATATATCTTTATTATAAAATAAAATCCTGTGTGACCAAACACTAGAATTCAGGCTTTTAACAATATTAAGGGGCCGATTCACTAAATTCGAGTGAAGGATTCAATTGAAAAAAACTTCGAATTTCGAAGTTTTTTTTGGGTACTTCGACCATCGAATTGGTTAAATTCGTTAGAATTCGATCGAAATCGAACGATTCGAAGTAAAAATCGTTCGACTATTCGACCATTCGATAGTCGAAGTACTTTCCCTTTAAAAAAAACTTCAACCCCCTACTTCGGCAGCTAAAAGCTACCGAAGTCAATGTTAGCCTATGGGGAAGGTCCCCATAGGCTTGCTAAGCTTTTTTTGATCGAAAGATTTTCGTTCGATCGTTGGATTAAAATCCTTCGATTCGAAGGATTTAATCGTTCGATCGAACGTTTAGCGCTAAATCCTACGACTTCGATATTCGAAGTCGAAGGATTTCAATTCGAGAGTCGAATTTCGAAGTATTTTTAACTTCGAAATTCGACCCTTAGTGAATCTGCCCCTTAGTGTACTTAACCTCTTGACCTGTACGTTTTTTGTTTCTCTACTATTGTCACCATAAAATAAAGGATTTCACACTTTTTAGTTTCCTACATTTGGAGAATTTTCTAGCTGTAACAGTTTTATCCTTAATTTTGAGTTTACATGCCACATTTCTACTGAAAATTGTATATGAAGAAGATAATTTCCACAATATTTTTATACTGTTTGAAATTCCTGCTACTACAGAAGCTCACATAAACACATCTAATACAGAGCAAATGCTGTGCTACAAACAAGTATTTGTATTGCATATGGGTTTGGCAAAACATCTCTGTTGCTTCCAAATGCATCCAAAAGCACAGACATGTGCCTAAATTTGTGCATATCAATATCAATGTGACATGATGAAACTGTTGCATGTCAGTTTTGCACTCCTGTGGGAAAACTACCTTATTACACAATGTTCAAGCTCAAAGCTCTATTCGTGCTTCTAAATATTAAATAAAACGCTCTTCCCACGACACTCATTTCTGATTCCATTTCCCTTCAATCTTTTTTTCCTTTTATGCATGCCATATTTTCTCTGCAGTGATGAAGTGTGATAATGTTTCTATTATTATACAGTAACATTGCACCATGAATTTGACTTCATTTGAAAAAGGCACACCTTTGTGTTTATGTTGTTACTTATATAAACCTTAATTAAAAAAAATGTAAATAAATTACCTTTTTAAAAGCTTCTGGCATACATCTATCCATAAATCTTTTGCAGTTTTCATCAGAATCTGAAATACCTACAATGTTTTAAAAAACATAAAACAAATATTAGTGACTAATCTAATTTATCATGTATTACAAGTGAACGATGAATGAAGGAAAAAAATCTGCTATCAACATCAAAGTATTGCCCTGTCTGTTTCACCTTGCCTTTTAAATTATTATTCAGTCAACTCTTAATATTTCCATAAGACAAATAAAAAAAAATGCAAACTTAAGGTTTAATATATTCATACTTGCAGTTGGGAGATTTGCATCTTTTACAAATGAGATTGCATTTTATTTATGAAAGCTTCCCTGTTCTTTGATTTGTTTGAGATCTTAAAATCCATCATATTTATAATAGAACAAACCTTTTAGTTTAAACCAACAAGAAAAACATTATTTAAAGGACAACTATACCCCCCTGAACACCACAAAAACTTATGCAAAACCCTGCTTCATGTAAAACCATTTTCATAATAATATACATTTTAGTAGTATGTGCTATTGGGTAATCTTCTACTGAAAATTTACATTTTAAGAAATAACGGCCGCCCCTGGGATCCTATGATTCACAGTGCACAAAAAAATACATGTTAGATCACTTGAGCCAAATAATGAACAAAGCTCTGTCTTTTGCTTCCACACTTCTTCCTGTTACAGTTAGAGCTGCTTATTTTCAGTCAAGGCTGCCCAGAGCCCACAGATACTGTAAGTAATAGAGTGTGTAGAGCAGGGGTCTCCAACCTCTTTTACTTGTGAGCCACATTTAAATATAAAAAGGCTTGGAGAGCAACGCAAGCATGAAAAAGTCAATGAGGTGCCAAAAAAGGGCTGTGATTGGCTGTTTGACAGCCTCTATATGGACTGGTAGCCTACAGGAGACTCTGTTTGGCAGTACATCTGGTTTTTAAACAACCAAAACTTGCCTCCAAGCCTGGAATTCAGAAATAAACACCTGCTTTGAGGCCAATGGGAACAACATCCAAGGGGTTGGTGAGCAACATGTTGCTCGCGAGCTACTGTTGGGGACAACTGGTGTAGAGGGTAACTGCTTTTGTTTTAAACAGATACTGACATACTCCTGTAAAAACACGACTGAATGCATTAACTATTCACTGATTCAGAAAATGCATACCTACATATTATTTCATATGATATTCCTCCAGTACATCTGTCATCAGTTACTAAAAGTAGTTCTAAACTGTGTTCAGTATGAATATCTTATTTTGTCTATAAAGAACTCTCCAAGCTTGTGTTCATTTGCCACTTTCCTTTTCCTTACCTTTCCAATTTGTGCCAGTCATGCTGATGCTATAATACACTGGCCACTAGGTTTAGACAACCAAAAGATATATTAATGAATCTTCTAAAATAAATCTGAAGAAATTAAGGTTGAATTAAATCTTTTTTTTTTAAATTGTGTTCAACATCTCATGCCTAAAAATACATAAGGGCAAATTCACTAAAGTCCAGAAATTCGCTAGCACAGCCTTTGCTAATTCACTAAAATCCGAAGTTGCGCTCAGGAGGCGAAAGGTACCGAAGTTGCGCTAGCGTTAATTCGTCAGGGTAAGCGAAGTTGCGCTATCGAAGGCTAATTTGCATACGGAGCCAAATTTAAATTTGAATGGACGTATATGCAGCAGCGCATACAGAACACTACACAAGCCCAGGGAAAGTTAATAAAAGTTTATATAGGTGCTCTACACATGTGCCCAAAGTATATTTAAGGTGCCATATGTTAACAAATGTAGGGGGGAAGGTGGGCACCCTAGAAAAAAAATTCAATTCGTTTTCAGCCTACCACCCAAAAACATTTTCAAAATTTTTTTTACTAACTCCTATCTACTCTATTGAACTTAGCCTACTCTGACCTGGCAAAGTAAACTCTGGCAAAGGAGGTCACTTTCAGAAAAAAAACAATCTTATTAAATTTTCATAGTTTCTCCCCCTTCGCCAGAGTGCAACTTCACCAGGGTGACTGTTAGTAAATTTGCAAAGTGGCAAAATTATGTCACGCTGGCAATTTAGTAAATTTGCCTCATACAGTTAGCATGAATGGATCAATTAACATATTCTTTCTTCATATTTTATGAGCAGCTGCACTGTTTACATTCGTTACACTAAAATGCATTAAACCATATGAATTTTATACTATCTCTAAGGAAAATGGCACACAGTAAGATTGGTCACCCAAGGTAAAACCTGACAAATCTACTAAAAATGACTGTAAAAACAATTACTCACACAGTGTGGGTTAATTATGGGAAAATACGAAGTGAGGAAATTTTCTTTGAAGAAAGGGGTGGTTCTTCTTCAAGTTAACTTTTAGTTATGTTATAGAATGGCCAATTCTAAGCAACTTTTCAATTGGTCTTCATTATTTCTAGTTTGGTTTTTTTTCTTCTTCTTTTGACTCTTTCCATCTTTCAAACGAGGGGGTCACTTACTCCATTTAAAAAACAAATGCTCTGCAAGGCTACAAATTGTATTTGTTATTGCTACTTTGTATTACTCCTATTATTACTATTTATTGCTACTATTCAGGCCCTCTCCTATTCATAGTCCAGTCTCTTATTCAAATCAATGCATGGTTTCTAGGGTAATTTAGACCCTGGCAATTGGATTGCTGAAATCGCAAACTGGAGAGCTGCTGAGTAAAAAGCTAAATAACTAAAAAAAAACACAAATAATAAAAAATTAAAACCAATTGCAAATTGTCTCCATATATCACTCTCTGCATCTTACTAAAACTTAACCCAAATGTGAACAACCCCAGACAGATCTCAGCAAGTATATGCTTTACATGTGGCAATCCTAATGTTACTCAATTGAAAGCCATTTTTGATAGATGTGTAGCCCACGGCAGCGCATATTAAACCACGGGTGAGAAATCTTACCGTGTCCCCGTTATCCTATAATAGTTGCCAAGGTATTTACATATGAGACATCTATTTGAATAATACCCAGCCACTTCATAGAATGTGCAGTGGATTCAGATCGTATTATTGCTTCCACTGCACATACATCTTGACAGCAACTAGGGCCAGAAGTAGGATGTGAGAAGTAGGATGAGCTCTGCAGTTCTATACAGGGAGCCAAAAACCTTTACTTGCACAGGGAATATGTGCACCAGCTATGGAAAGCAGAGGTACCTTCACAATGTAACAAGGTGTTTGAGAAATTTCAGCATACTCTGTGAAATTAAGTATGTCTGTGTAAAAAAATAAATAAATAAATAAAAAAAAATAATTTATATACATTTCTGGAGTTCAGATAGCATGTATGCACATTGTGTGCCAATTGCATATAGTAACTCAGACCAGACAATGGTTTATTCTTTTTTTGTTTTATGAACATAAAAAGAACAATATTCTCTAGAGTAAATTTCACTGTTTCACAATTCTTATATTTCCTATGCATAGCATCAATATATGGTACAAATAGATTCACCAGATAAATATAAATTAGCATAGGATCCAAAGCCTCGCAACTGAATGAGTAAGATTAGGGAAATATTACACATTCATTAATGTGCCTGAGGATCGAAAGCCAATTTATACTTTTTGTTGGATCTACTTGTCACATGAATATGGATGTCATGACAAGGGGATGACAGAAGACAGAGGGGTGTTTTTTTTTTTTATAAAGAATATTAGGTTGACTACATACTGGACTATCAAAACTGACTTATGTGTGACTTGATGGAGCACAATCTTCTCACACTAACCTGCCTCACACCTCCTGTGTGAGGAGCATGCTATGACAAGAGCTGCTATTCACTGCCTACATCGTACACACAGGATATCTTTAAATTACTTCAATAAGGGGTTGGTTTCCTTAGCACATAAGTCTTATATCTGGGGCTTTATGATACACCCACCTCTAGGCTTTGTCATAGAAAGAGAGCAGGCTGTAGCTTAGCTATAAAATCTGGATGACTGATAGCATCATTCTTATGTATGTCATATAGGTACATGTCAATAGAGACAAGAGAGTCTTACCAAGTTTTGCCAAGTAAGTGGAAGCTATCAAACATTTTCCAAGTGATTCTTCTCTTTTGTATGGTATGGACCAATGATCAGTGAGAACACGACTTTCAAGTTCATAAAGATTAGTGGTGGGAAATTCAATATTTTCTCCTGAGCAATTTCCATTTTCGTCATTTTTCTGCAATGATAATGAACAATGGTTTTAACACTATTAAACAATTCAGAAGAAAAATAGGTAATGTATTACACATACTTCAAAGAAAAAAATAATATGTTAATTGTATTTTAATAGAATTTAAAACTATACTTATATACAGGAACAAACACACTGCACATTTATAAGCAGTAAATGTGTAAACTTGTTTTACATATCTGGTATGTACTTACAACAGATATCAGCAACCCTTATGCCTTGCCTCTCTCAGACTACTACACCACAGATGAAGTAATAGCAAAAATGTGTTCCTCAGTGAAGCAATCTATAGCGGCTTGTGTTACTTCAGAATAAAAAAAAAATGAAGCAAGAGGGGATGTTTAGTATCAGAGTGAGGTTAACTGGTTGAGCCGAGGAACAAGTAAATTAAGGTTTTCTTGTTAATAGATCCAATTCTAATAATAGAACTATTGATGGCTGGATAACGGAAAGAAAATGCAAAAGGGATTAGAAAATGTGAAAGTAAACAAAGGTTCAAGACTGGATCCCAGGGTTTTAAACAAGCTTAGCTCTGTGATTGTCAAACGTCTTTACTTTTTTTCTCAGGAACCATTGGGGTCTGGCTAGGCTCCAAAAGATTGGCAAATTGTTAACAATGTGCCATTATTCAAAATGTTATCCCGTTCTCAGCCTCTAACTATAAGCCATACATCAGTGCTTGTAAAGCTCTTCTAGTGGTAACAAGGTACAAAATACCTGAATATGCTTGCAAGACATTGGGGTAACGGGGTAGCAGTGAATGTGGTCTACTTAGATTGTGCTAAAGCATTTGATAAAGTACCTATGGTTAGCAACTAAAATAAGAAAAATGGGCATATTTTAACTGAACTAAAGATAGATTACAAAGTGCACTAGTAAATGGAACATTTTCTAATTGGACCAGTTTTGTTAGAGGAGTACCACAGGGGTCTGTTCTTGGTTGTTGCTTGCTTTTTAACTTATTTATTAATGACCTTGAGGTGAGCATTGTAAATAATATCTCTATTCTTGTGGATTATACTAAACTGTGTAAAACTATAACTTTCATGAAGGATATTGCAGAGAGATTTGATGAAACTAACAGAAAATATGCAAAAGAGGTTCAATGTTTATAAATTCAAGATCATGCATGTTGATATAAAAAACATCCTTAGATTATAAACTCTATGGGGCAGGGACCTCCTTCCTACTCTCTCACGTATCCCATGGCACTTAAGCTCTGTCTGCTTTGTGTATATTTAGTGTATTTGTTATGTTATTTATCCTCCCTGTGTGTACTTTTATACATTATACTGTGCTGCAGGCCTGTGCTTTACAAATAAAGATATATATATATATATATATAATATATTATATATATAATATAATGCACTGTCTTGCATAAAAAGGGAATTCATTTTTAATATATGCAGAGAAGTTTTGGGCCCAGTGTCCTTAAAAGGGATATTAATGAGCAAGAGGGTGTATAGAGATATTCAACTACACTCGAAAAAGAAATGGAGCAATACAACTATGAGTAAAGACTGTCAAAGTTGTGGGTGTTTTTTCTTAAGAAAGGGAGCTTGCAAGGAGACAGGATCACTATTTACATGTACCCTGAAATATATTAAAGATCATTTTTCCCATAGTAAAGTTCAAAGTACAAGAGGCTACCCCTTTAGACTTGAACTGAACTTTTATTTGAAGCAGTGCAGGTGGTTCTTAAAGGGAAAAAAGTACTTAATACTACTTGATAGACTTTTTCCAATCCAAATTGAATAGGTACATGATGAAAAATACTTATAATGCACAGAGCTTATGTGCCATTAGAACCATATCGATATGTATTAATTTAGTTCAAAGGGACAAAGACTGTAGCTTAGGGAAGGAAGGAGTTTGTTTATACAGTCCATGTTATCTCTATTTAAACAAATAAATGGTCCAGTGTACAGAGTGAGAGTTGGGGAGTTCATGCAAACCAAAATACATTTTCATTAGTGATTTATAATAGCATAAAAATTAGTAAGATATTGATTTTTTTATTAAAAAAGTCAGAATTCATTTTCAACATACGTCCTATTGATAAAGTCCTGTTGATTTGTTGAGCAAAGTGTATATAAGTGCATATACTGCCTCTTTAATAAACACTTTACATTTGCTTTTTCAGACTCCATTTAAACCTCATTGGAAGTCTAGAACCCTCTGAGGTGCCAAGATAACCACAATAAACACATGGGGAAAATCCAGTTCCTCAGTTAAATGTGATAGAGTTCATCTCAGTCAAACAATATGACATCCATACTCCCGCAAGTGTTATTTTTATTTTTCAACATTTTACAAATGTGAGCAGCATTTGCTACAGTTAGACTAAACTGATATCTACCACCCGGCCACTCTCGCTATTTTCTTTGCTCCCGAGTTCCAGTTCAAACCATTCAACAGGGGAGTGCAGGTACAGACGCAGCGGATTCTTCTTTAGTGGACGTCCTCACGATGACGCATGTAAGCAACGAATGCAGGTGGAACACAGCACGTTGCACTTTGCTTTTAAAAAAGTGTGATAAAACACATCGAGTAAAACACAATTCTGATTGCTCATGAGTAGAATCGGGCAGGATATAATGGAATCAATCAGCTAATAAATTTAAACCCTCCCACAAAATGTGGGAAAATTTAAAATTTTTAACAAAAAGGGACACACAAGAGTTTTTAAAGGAACTATGTTGCAGGGAAACACGTTTTTTTAAAAAATGCATCAGTTAATAGCAGTCCTCCAGCAGGATCCTGCATTGGAATTCATTTTCCAGAAGAGCAAACAGATCTTTTTATATTTAATTTTAAATTTGATGTGGAACTAGACATGTTCTTAGAATCCCTTCAAGGAAAATGGGCGAAAATCTATGGTGTAAAATGCAGGAAACTGCAACTTAAAATCCAGAAAATACAACCTTTGAAATGCATTCATATTTCAAATACTACTTTTTATATAAGAAAAAGGAGGCGTGAGAGAGTGCAGAAGGATAAGATGAGTAGCTGCCTAGGTTAAAGATTCTGGCTGCAACTGAAAAGTGTACATGACAAGCACATAAAGCAGTGTCTTGATTATGTGTTGTGTGTGAGTCAAGATTCTATTCTGAAATGGTCTCCGGAAAGCAACAGGAAAATGATAGCAATGGCTTTGAGTGAGTAATTGGAGAGGGCATAACAGCAAAAAGAGTGGCAATGCATGGATAGCATGATACTAGTGCATATAACATGACAACAGGGACTTTAAATCAATGTGCTAATGTTCTATTAGGGAGGTGTAGGAAGCATAATATAGGAAATAACATTTTGTTTGCTTTCCCTATATTGCTGACATTATTTTCCCACCCCCTACACACAACCACATTAAGGGGGTTATTTATTAAAGGTTGAGTTTTATTTTACCCCCCCCCCCCAAAAAAAATCAAGTTTTAAAGGGTATTTTTAGTCAAAACTTGAATTTTTGGGTTCAAAAAAAGAAACTTTTTTATGCCCCGAAGCTTGAATTTGAAAATATTCCAGCTAAAACCTGTCGAGGTCATGTAGAAATCAATGCAGCGGTCTCTTGAACCACTTGAAGAAGTTTGCAGCCTTCATAATGTTTAGGTTTTTTTTAGGTTTCTCACGAAAACTCAATTACAGTGATTTGAGGTTTATTTCGCCGAAACCTTGATTAATTCAAGTTTTCGGGATTTCACTCCAAATTCACTTATTCGAGTTTTTTTTTCCATTTGTGTTTTTCAGATCCCAAGTACCATAACAACAGTACAGCATTAATGTAAATATTAACAGATAAAACAGACTTTAGTGTCAACAGAGAGAGCGCAGGTCATAGCAAAAATATGTGACACTCAAATGAATAACACAACAGCACCTCTTTAAGACTTGCTCCCAATCCCTTTCCTAAGTCTTTCTCATACTTGTCCCAGAGCCTGGGTGAGCATACAGAAATGGGACTTGAGAACAGCCTGCACTTGGGTGGGAGGTGGACTTGCAAGGGACCTGGACAGTGTGATTTCCTGACCTCTCAAGGTTAGGCTGCTAACCTGGTCAGAAAGAGAGATTATCAGTTTATGAGACTAAGGGGGTTATTTATTAAAGATCAAGTTGTGTTTTCCCGAAAAAGAGTTTTCACTAAAAACTAGAATTTTTTCGGGATAAAAAAAAAAAGAATTTTATTAGGCCCCGAAGCTGCTAAAAGCCTGAATCCAAAAATACTCCAGCTAAAAGCTGTCAAGGTCATGTAGAAGTCAATGACAGAGGTCCCTTTAACCATTTGAAGATGTTTTTACCTTCATGATTTTTTTTTTACGGTGGTTTGAGCCCGAAAACTCTATAAATTCAAGGTATTCGAGGTTTTTAAGCCAGCACATTTCATGGGTGTTGAAAGCCATTTGGAGGGGTAGAACTTGATGAACCCGATTTAACTATGTAACTATGATCAGAACAAAAGAAAGGTGGTCAAGAATACTTAGGTCGAGGTCACACGTGGGGGTTTTTACATTGCAATTTTAAAAACTCGCAGTCAAGCATTAATACGCCAATGAAGCCACATGCACATGATATGCCTTTTTTCAGATTGTAGTTTTCTTTTCCCAACATGCATTTCTGTTTTTTCTCATTCCCCACAATTCCACTTGGAAGACTTTTAGTAAACTTTTGTTAAAAGAAGCCAAGTGGAAAAGTAATGTACATGTAAAATGTTGCAGTCCTGATCAGGAATTCGCAATGTAATTACATCACCAGCATATAATGCTGCAAATAGGTTTGTATGCAATTCATCTATGCTGCTTATTTCAGCGAATTGTATTTCTAAACCTGTGGATTCCATAGAGTTCAATAATATGGAGCTTCTTTGGCGTATCAGTGTTTAAATACTATCATTGTGTGTCGGATTTTGGCTCATAAGCACCCCATAGGAATTGCATATTCCATTATTTTCAATAGGCCTTCATTCTGTGTGTATGCTCAGCTGCACGTTTTTAAAAATGTAACGTTAAAATGCCACGTGGGATCCCGCCTTTACAAACGAACAGATAGCTCATTATATGATACAATCCTGAGTGAGAATCGGTGTAGCCTCAGGGGATAGAAAACTAAATATTTTGTTGAGTAGGGAATGCTGATGAGCACTGTATCTTTCTGATTATAGGAGTAGGTCAAAAAAATGTGTGTGTAAGCCTATTCCCATTCATATATGTAAACCTATTTATGACTGTAATGGCAAGCTACATTCAATTTTCCCTGTTTCTGTTTGGTGCAAATAAAGACATTTCTTAAAAAAAAAAGATGGTTATACTTTGTTTGGCCTTTGGTATTGTAGTGTAGTGCTGAGGAAGTATGAATGGCTTTAAGAACTGCATCAGGCCGCTCAACAATGTCATATGGAAATATATAATGTTTAGCCTTATTGCTCCATTAAGTAACCAGTAAGTGAGGGTTATTCTTATTTTTGTCATTAAAGGAATACACAAGATGTTGTGTATATAGTTATATGAGCTGTATTTTGAAGATCATGGCTCAATTGGGAGTTTGTAACACTTGACTATATATAACTACGGACCACCAGATTATTTTGTAATATTGTAATTTTGTAATATTATGATTATGTGACCATCTAGTAAGCACATAGTACATATTCAAGTTGGACATAATGGTACTTTCGAAAAGTTTAAGTTACCTCTGTATGTGGTTTTGCCCTTCTGTACAGAATATTGGCTGGTATACATCAAACAATTTTGAAAGGAAACAATATAATGCTACTGCTGAATCACACAGACATCCATTTTTAAATGGACAAATTAAACCTACGTTAAGCATGACTCAAATGAATTGGGTTTGTATTAGAAAAATCTTCTGCTTTGTCCACTTAAAATAAAATCCATAAACTTCCCTTTTTCTGTTAAAAAGCACAAACTAATGGTTTCTTTTTTCTTAACACACACACTACCTCCTGGTTAAAGCAAGAAAATGTGTTTTGTAAACAGAAAGCCCTTCCCTTCTACCAATTGCTGCCTGTGTCTAGAGTTTACAGAAAAGAAGCAGTTTATTAGAAAGGGGTTTAACTTGAAAGAGTAATTTGATCATCTGTTTTCATCTTCACCTCCCACTTATGCTCTAAAAAGTCTTAGGGCAGCGCTGTAATAAGTGTAATGAATTTTAAACATAAAAAGTAAGGCCTCACCTTGAGTAGGCAGTGCAGTTTTGGGCTCCAGTTCTTAAAGGAAAAGTAACATCAAAAATTAAAGTGATTAACTGAATGACAATATAATGTACTGTTTCCCTGCCTTGGTAAAACGGGTGTATTTGCTTAGTTTATATAAACAAGCTGCTATGTAGTCATGGAGGCAGACATTCAAAACTGAAAAAAGGAGAAAAGGCACAGGATACACAGCAGTTAACAGATAAGCTCTGTAGTATACAACGGGATTCTTCAGAACCTATCTATCTGCTATGTACCATGTGCTTTTAACACTGCCCCCATGGATACATAGCAGCTTGCTTATATAAACTATAGTTTTACCAGGGCAGGGCAACAGTACATTAAACTGTCATTTCATTAAAACACTTTCTTTTTTTGGTTACTGTTCCTTTACAGGGATTCTGTCATGATTTTATAGTGTTTTTTTTTTTATTTCTAAATTACACGGTTTACACTGCAAATAATTCACTCTACCATATAAAATTTTATCCCTGAACCAACAAGTGTTTTTTTTAGTTGTAATATTGGTGTGCAGGCAGTCATCTCAGGTCATTTTGCCTGGTCATGTGCTTTCAGAAAGAGCCAGTGCTGCACTATGAAACTGCTTTCTCACAGGCTGTTGTATCTCGTGTTAGGGAGCTGCTATCTGGTTAGCTTCCCATTGTTCTGTTGTTGCAGCACTATTAACTGATGTGTTTTGAAAAAAAACATGTTTTCCCATGACAGTATGCCTTTAAGAAGAATATTGATGAGCTGAGATAAGTTCAGAGACCCCAACTATAATGGTAAAATGGATGGAGGATTTAAATTACGAAGATAAAATATCAAGATTGCAATTATTTTCTCTGGAAAAAAAGAGGGGGGTATGGTTACAATCAATGCATCAGAAGCCATCCCTTTAAATTAAAGGAACAGTCATTTGAAGCAGTGTAGGTGGTTCTTCACCGTGAGGGCAGTGAAGTGGAATGCCATGCTGGATGAGGTTGTTACAGCAGATACTATTAATGCCTTTAAGAGTGGCTTGGATTATTTCTTGATCAAGCATAATATCATAGGCTATTGTGATCTTAAGATATAGATTTAGTTAGTATAGATATTGGTGCATTTATAGTTATACATGTGAGTCTATAGATAGGAAAGCATGTGTAAATATGACACTGGGGTTGATTTTGAGGGGTTGAACTTGATGGACTGGATGGTGTCACGTTCTTTTCGGTCTTGTCTATTTGGTGTTTCACATTTACCAGAAAAGACTGCAAACCTAATGCATGCACATTCAGGTTAAAAACACCAGTGATACGAATTGTTATAACATTGCTATTAACTATTGTACTCAGATCTGTGGTAGGGTTTTATGTGCTCTTAGAAACCATTCTGCATATGTGTAAAGTATAAAAGATACTTTGTGGCAGGCATGTGATACCTGGAGCCCCCAGCTTCTGTTGCACATTAACATCATAATATTTGGCAGTCAAATGATGCTGCTAGGGGGTAGTTCATTAACAATTTAAAAAATGAATTGGCTAATTCTCCTTTATAAACCAGGCCGCTATGTACATCCTGCAGAACTGATTAGTAACCAGTTCAGGTGCATGGAAACTAAAGATGTCCTTGTGATGCAAGAGTTGTTTTGTTATTAACCATGCAGGATTTTGTTTTTAAAGGAATTGTTCAGTGTAAAAATAAAAACTGGGTAAATAGATAGGCTGTGCAATATAAAAAATGTTTCTAATATAGTCAGTTAGCCAAAAATGTAATGTATAAAGGCTGGAATGATTTCATGTATAACAAGTCAGTCAGAGCACTACTTCCTGCTTTTCAGCTCTCTTGGTTTACACTGACTGGTTGCCCTGGCTACCAGACAGTAACCAATCAGAGACTTGAGGGGGGGCCACATGGGTCATATCTGTTGCTTTTGAATCTGAGCTGAATGCTGAAGATCAATTACAAACTCACTGAACAGAAATGTACCATGTGGCCCCCCTTCAAGTCGCTGACTAACTCAGAGTTATAGAGCTGAAAAGCAGGAAGTTGGATTCTGGCTGTTTTATTAGACATCTGTTCACTCCAGCCTTTATATATTACATTTTTGGCTAACTAACTATATTAGAAACATTTTTTATTTTGCACAGCCTATCTATTTACACAGTTTTTATTTTCATACTGAACTATTCCTTTAAAGGTAAATAAAAATACTGTCCCTAGTTGTTTTATAAAATAAAGAAATATCAAGTATGCTGCACAGTAGTGAACAAATCAGCAAAAAAGAAAAGAATTCAGCTCTTGAATTGTACACATTATTGCACAAGTGTCCATAGCGGTGTGCTAGTGTCACACACAAGTGTCAGTGGCTGCATGTCAGTGAAACACATAAGAAAAAGGGAAATGTGCAGTGTTACCAGGACAGGACTGGCAATCTGTGGGTTCTGGCAAATGCCAGAGGAGCTGCTGTAAGTTCCCATAGACAGTCACTATTTATTGAGCTGGTGGGGGGGGGGGCTGCTTGGGCCTCTGTGTATTTGGAATGCCAGGGCCTATTTTGATTCCCAGTCCAGACCTGAGTGTTACTGTCCTATGAGCATGAACCATGTCAAACTGATGGAGATACACCAACACTTTTATGATCATGAATACAATTGGATTAGTGGAATTGACCTTTGCAATGGACTGCGGTGTGATTAGATATATACATCATTTCTACAGATATGGTAACAGAAACCTTTTTTCGTTAGTTTCTCAAAATAATGATACAGTAACCATATTGCAATAAAGAATGTTCACCTCTGGCCATAACCTTTGCTGAACACAGGAGCTTTGCACAATTCTTGCTGAATCAGCGAGCCGTGCAACACATTACCCATGGAAGTTTGACAGATACGGCCAAGAGTGTGCGTCTGCTAAAAATGAAGGATCGTTTCCAAACCCCGTTCCCTCTTTCCTCACCTCTGGCTCCACAACCTCATGGTAGGCTGGGGGAGGATCAAAGCCTCCACTGCCGCGACTGCCACTGTCACTTGTGCCTCTACTTCCACTGTCCATAGGCTCATAGCCATAGTCCAGCCCGGGCCTCTCGTTGGTCAGCAGAGCCACCGCCTCGTTTATGTCATTTTTAGCCAAGCGCAGGGCCTTACGGATAGCGCCAGGATCAGAAAACCCCATGCATAATAGCGTGGTCATGTGCTGCTCCTCTTCCGTCTCCATGTTTGCGCTCCAGGGCGCTCTCCTTTGCAGGTACTGAAATTTAGATTCTGCACCTCACCAGTTCACCTCTGTGCGCCGCCATGTTTCTTCCAACACTTCCACACCCCAATCAGCTGCACCACAGGCACCCAGCCCGGAGTCCGACATAGAGAAGGCGGGCGCAACGCAATCACGTGACATAACATGTGATGTCTTCGGATATGGTGGCCATATTGTGGAGGTCATGTGCTCGCTTCAGCGTCTTCCTAATAGATGTATGAATTCTGTTTAAAAAAATGGGCGTGCTCTTCAGGTGTAACCATGGCACAAGCATGTCATTAAAATACTTGTATCAGAAATTGGTGCATCCGGTGCTTGGTAGTATATTCATGCCCCATGGGAGGCTATCCCCAAATCTGGGTAAAAGTCCATAAACACGTCACGTATTGAGACTTTTTCTAACCGTCAGGGATGGTTCACCTTTGACTTAAACTTTAGTGTGTTATAGAATGATTCATTCCAAGTAACATTTCAATTGGCCTTCATTTTTTTTCATTTTCATAGGTTTTCAATTATTTGCCTTTTTCTGACTCTTTACAGCTTTCAAACCACCGACCCATCTAAAAAACACATGCTCTGTAGGGCTACAGATTAATTGTTATATTTACTTTGTATTAATCAACTTTCAGAACTAGGGGTAAGCAGAAGAGGCACCTGCCTAGGGCGCAACTAAAGGGGGGGCGCTGGGAAGGTACCTGACTTTTGCCTACCCCTAGACCATGTTCTACTCCCCTCCAGCTCTTTGCGCACAATGTGTTCAGGAGCGTGCACGTCCGTGTGGAGGGGAGCGCAGTGGCCAGCCGGGTCACCTAGGACGCCCGGTCGCTTGGTCCGGCACTGAATCTCTTATTAAAATAAGTTTGTGGTTGCTAGGGTAATCCAGACCCTAGCAACAAAATTGTTGAAATTGCAAACTGGAGAGCTGCTGAATAAAAAGCTAAATAATTAAAAAAACATAAATAATAAAACAATTAAACTAAACTCTCTACAATCTACATAATACTAAAAGTTAATTTAAAAGTAAATAACTCCTATAACAGGGACCCTAAGAAATTGCAGGTGCTTTTTACTTGATAGTTATACCCCATTTGCACATTATTGCTGTCATGGACCTCGAATATCACAAATGTGGTCACTGGGTGTTTGCACTTCAAAGTTAGGAAAAGTGGGTGGAGCCACCAACAACCAATCAAATGTCATTCATTGATTTTCAAGAGAAAAACATAAAACTGCTGCCATTTTTACAGGTTTAATGTCATGATTCCGAAACCTTAAAGTGTTAGTCACTTGGTGACTCTGGTTCAGAATTAGGAAAAAAAGGGGGCGGGGCAACAACAGCCAATCGGACTTCAGCCATTGACCTTAATGAAAAACGCCAAATTGCTGCTATTATTATGGCGTCCATGCCAAGTGTCCCAAACTCAGCACAATTACTCACTGGGTGACTGTGGTCAAAATTTAGGAAAAGTGGGCGGAGCCAATAACAGCCAATCAGATTTTTCCTATTGACTTCAATGTAAAAGTTTCAAATACTACCATTCTCACAGTTTTAAAGCCAGAGGCCCCAAACTTGGTACAGACCATGACTGGGTGACTAATTGGTGCCCCCCCCCCAAAAAAAGTGCATTAAGTTCCCATTATACCACCAAAATGCTTATTAATGTTCTTCCTTAGAAGAAGGGGTCCCCGGTTTTGATGAAGGTGCTATCAATACCTATACATGAATATTTTTAGGAAACAAAGACTGACAAACAAGATAAAGGTTTTCTTTAGGTTTTTTATTTATTTTTAAAATTATTTACATTGAGATTCCATTGGTTTTACAAGTGCCTGATGCAGGTAAAGAAAATACAATTAAGATGTTTTAGGTCAAATACTTTATAATGTCATGCTATAAAAGGGAGTTTTCATTCTATGCGGCAAATTCACTATGCGCCAAAGCGCCTAACGCTAGCGTCAATTCGCTAGCGTTGGGCATTTTCGTTACTTCTCAAATTCACTAACGGACGCTGGCGTAACTTCGCTAGTGTAACTTCGCACCCTTACGCCTGGCGAATTTGTGCAACGGACGTAACTACGCAAATTCACTAACGCGCGCATTGTTCTGAACGCTAACTTTTACGCTAGACTTCCTTCGCCACCTCAGACCAGGCGAAATGCAATAGAGTAGATAGGGATTTCTTCAAACAAAGTTAAAAAATTTTCTAAGTCCCAAAAAATGCTGGCGTTTTTTCTATATTATGGGTGATAGGCTGAAAAAGATTGAAAAGTTTTTTTGAGGCTCCCCTCCTTCCCCCCCTACATTTCCTAACTCATGGCAACTTAACTATACAGTGGGCACATGTGTAGGGCAAAATAAAAATTTTATTTGATGTTTTGAAGGTTGCCCAGCCATTTGCAGTTCTGCTACATATTCCTCCATTGAAATTTGAATTTGGCGCCGTAGGCAAATTAACCATCACTAGCGTAACTTCACTTCGCTTAGCGAATCAATGCTAGCACAACTTCGCAACCTTACGCTACCCCTGAGCGAAACTTCGGATTTTAGTGAATTTGCGAAGCACTGGCGAAACTACGCCTGGCGAAGTGCGGCGAAGTTACGCCTGGCGCAACTACGAAACTTAGTGAATGTCCCACTATGTCTTTTCTGAAATTTGCATTATTTCTCTGAAAGTTTAGACCTTCCTTCTCTTATTTGAAGGACCGTCTTCAGACTCTGAAATTTTAATAAATTCTCCTCCACATTTCCTCTTGTGTGCCTTGGTAGCTGGTGGACGGTTCATAATCCTTGTTACTAATTCCCCACAGGGGCCATTGCACTCCCACCAATGACACTTCAGTAGGTCATATTCATCCTTAAAATCAGGGTAGGCCTATAGAAAAATAAGAAAAGGGCAAGGGGAATCATGTTTAATAGAGTCATAGAATTAACAGATTGCTTCTAATATAGCAATAAATACAGTGTGTTTAACCACTTACCACAATATTTGCACCAGTCAGTCTATTAATACGCCTCTTATGGTAGTGAAAGGTTGGTCCATGGCTTCTATCCTTTGATTTACTTAAAAACTGATGTATGTGTATCATTTCATGCAGGAGGATCTGTAGAGTACAGAAAGATTCAGTTAAATCGGTTATTACAAGTTTCTAATGTAAATAAATTGGCTGAGCGATTGGAAGTCTTTACAGCTGAAGTTGGTGTCACAAAAATATATATTGCAAATATACCTTGGAGAATAAAGGCATAAGAAATACTTACTTCTACTGTAGTCCTCCTTGGCCTTAAATCAAGAAGAGGCTTATTTAGGCGAATTTTCATCTTCCCTGTACTGGTCTCTAGGGCAAATCCAGACATTCTGCAAAACAAAATGTGAATCTTTAATACTCAGATTACATTATATATTGCTTTTTATTAAATGCTCTATAAACTATATCAGTGAAAATATCTATAATGGTAAAGTACAAACTTGAAGTTTAATTCAAGACTTACTCAGAAATTCTGTAACTCCATTTCAGATCAGGTTCAGGCAACTTTCCCCTAAAGAATTTAACATTAAATTCCTTATATAGGGCATGAATGTCTGGTTTGGGGTCCAAAGTCTCCCATTGTGGATCTATAACTGAAAGTTCCTCATGAATTGGATTGGTCATTCTATTAGAGTAATCTCGAGATCTTGTATTTATTTGATGTTGTGAAAATCTAGTAGATGTAGATGTATCTATATCACTGATGTTGTGAAAATCTAGTAGATGTAGATGTATCTATATCAATGATGTTGTCGCTTCAAAATGTTGATAAAGAGTGATCGTTTCTCAGCTACAACTAATAGTTCTAGATTCAGGTACATTGTGATGTCATCAATGTGTGGAGCAACAACAATGAATTTGCTTTGTGATGTCATCACTATGGAGCAGCAACAATGGATGTGCTGGTGCATTGTGATGTCATACGTTTGTTTAGTGAGAGCAGTGAGTTTGTTTACTGCAGCCTTCTGTAGTTGTGAAAATTAAGTCGATTTTAGAGATACTGATACCAGAAATTAAACCATTTTTAACATCTATCATAACATACAGTTGACATGCTAGTTATAATTCTGCCATGAAAGTTTTGCCTGATGCTTTTACATTACCTGTCTGATCCCTCATGTTTCTCTGTGAGGGGGCTGTCATATTTGTGCAGCAATAGTCCGTTAACATTAGACATTGTAACTGACAGGTTGAAAAGGAACAGTCGGGTTGGCAAAACAGTCAGGTTTAGGAATTTCAAGTAACAATGAATTATGTTGGCTTTGAAGAAGACAACATATTGATCTACTAGTTCAGCTCGTTCTTATTCTTCCGAATAAAAATATGTATTTTGGGGGGGGCACCCCAAAGTGGGCGGAGCTATCAACAGCCAATGAAATTTTAGCAATTTTCTAAACGCTACTCCTCCCAGAGTTTTAGGAGTACAATTATGAAACTTTGCACACTTGTTGGGCTCATACCCGAATAGGTTGCTTGTGCTCTGTTAAGCAATCCCACCCTCCGTGGCCCTGTGGCGGCCCCCCAAAGACCCTTTTTTCCCCATAGACTTTCATTGGAAAACTTTTGCCACTCGTACAGCATTAAAGTTACACTCACCAAACTTGGGTCACTTAGTCATGGGGTCAACCTGAAAAGTTCTGTCACATTTTGGGGACTCCAAAAAGTGGGCGGAGCAACAAACAGCCAATCAGATTTTCCCTATTGACTTCAATGAGAAAATGTCAAACACTGTCATTCCCACAGTGTTAAAGCCAGAGACCCCAAACTTGGCACCATGGGTCACTGGGGTTAGAATTTGGAAAAGTGGGCGGAGTCTACCATAGCCAATCAAATATTAGCCATTTGTTTCAATGGGAAAAGTTAAAACTGTCGCCGCTCTTAGATTGTTCATGGGAGGGTCCTCAAACTTGGCACAGTTGGTCACTGGAGGACCGGGATCAAAATCTGGAAAAGTGGGTGGAGCCAAAAACAACCAATCAGATTTCTTTGATGATTTCAATGGGAAAAATTAAAATTGCTGCCATTTGCACATTATTGCTGTCATGGACCTCGAATATCACAAATGTGGTCACTGGGTGTTTGCACTTCAAAGTTAGGAAAAGTGGGTGGAGCCACCAACAACCAATCAAATGTCACTCCTGCCATTTTTACAGGTTTAATGTCATGATTCCGAAACCTTAAAGTTTTAGTCACTTGGTGACTCTGGTTCAGAATTAGGAAAAAAAGGGGGCGGGGCAACAACAGCCAATCGGACTTCAGCCATTGACCTTAATGAAAAACGCCAAATTGCTGCTATTATTATGGCGTCCATGCCAAGTGTCCCAAACTCAGCACAATTACTCACTGGGTGACTGTGGTCAAAATTTAGGAAAAGTGGGCGGAGCCAATAACAGCCAATCAGATTTTTCCTATTGACTTCAATGTAAAAGTTTTAAATACTACCATTCTCACAGTTTTAAAGCCAGAGGCCCCAAACTTGGTACAGACCATGACTGGGTGACTAATTGGTGCCCCCCCCAAAAAAAAGTGCATTAAGTTCCCATTATACCACCAAAATGCTTATTAATGTTCTTCCTTAGAAGAAGGGGTCCCCGGTTTTGATGAAGGTGCTATCAATACCTATACATGAATATTTTTAGGAAACAAAGACTGACAAACAAGATAAAGGTTTTCTTTAGGTTTTTTATTTATTTTTAAAATTATTTACATTGAGATTCCATTGGTTTTACAAGTGCCTGATGCAGGTAAAGAAAATACAATTAAGATGTTTTAGGTCAAAGACTTTATAATGTCATGCTATAAAAGGGAGTTTTCATTCTATGCGGCAAATTCACTATGCGCCAAAGCGCCTAACGCTAGCGTCAATTCGCTAGCGTTGGGCATTTTCGTTACTTCTCAAATTCACTAACGGACGCTGGCGTAACTTCGCTAGTGTAACTTCGCACCCTTACGCCTGGCGAATTTGTGCAACGGACGTAACTACGCAAATTCACTAACGCGCGCATTGTTCTGAACGCTAACTTTTACGCTAGACTTCCTTCGCCACCTCAGACCAGGCGAAATGCAATAGAGTAGATAGGGATTTCTTCAAACAAAGTTAAAAAATTTTCTAAGTCCCAAAAAATGCTGGCGTTTTTTCTATATTATGGGTGATAGGCTGAAAAAGATTGAAAAGTTTTTTTGAGGCTCCCCTCCTTCCCCCCCTACATTTCCTAACTCATGGCAACTTAACTATACAGTGGGCACATGTGTAGGGCAAAATAAAAATTTTATTTGATGTTTTGAAGGTTGCCCAGCCATTTGCAGTTCTGCTACATATTCCTCCATTGAAATTTGAATTTGGCGCCGTAGGCAAATTAACCATCACTAGCGTAACTTCACTTCGCTTAGCGAATCAATGCTAGCACAACTTCGCAACCTTACGCTACCCCTGAGTGAAACTTCGGATTTTAGTGAATTTGCGAAGCACTGGCGAAACTACGCCTGGCGAAGTGCGGCGAAGTTACGCCTGGCGCAACTACGAAACTTAGTGAATGTCCCACTATGTCTTTTCTGAAATTTGCATTATTTCTCTGAAAGTTTAGACCTTCCTTCTCTTATTTGAAGGACCGTCTTCAGACTCTGAAATTTTAATAAATTCTCCTCCACATTTCCTCTTGTGTGCCTTGGTAGCTGGTGGACGGTTCATAATCCTTGTTACTAATTCCCCACAGGGGCCATTGCACTCCCACCAATGACACTTCAGTAGGTCATATTCATCCTTAAAATCAGGGTAGGCCTATAGAAAAATAAGAAAAGGGCAAGGGGAATCATGTTTAATAGAGTCATAGAATTAACAGATTGCTTCTAATATAGCAATAAATCCAGTGTGTTTAACCACTTACCACAATATTTGCACCAGTCAGTCTATTAATACGCCTCTTATGGTAGTGAAAGGTTGGTCCATGGCTTCTATCCTTTGATTTACTTAAAAACTGATGTATGTGTATCATTTCATGCAGGAGGATCTGTAGAGTACAGAAAGATTCAGTTAAATCGGTTATTACAAGTTTCTAATGTAAATAAATTGGCTGAGCGTTTGGAAGTCTTTACAGCTGAAGTTGGTGTCACAAAAATATATATTGCAAATATACCTTGGAGAATAAAGGCATAAGAAATACTTACTTCTACTGTAGTCCTCCTTGGCCTTAAATCAAGAAGAGGCTTATTTAGGCGAATTTTCATCTTCCCTGTACTGGTCTCTAGGGCAAATCCAGACATTCTGCAAAACAAAATGTGAATCTTTAATACTCAGATTACATTATATATTGCTTTTTATTAAATGCTCTATAAACTATATCAGTGAAAATATCTATAATGGTAAAGTACAAACTTGAAGTTTAATTCAAGACTTACTCAGAAATTCTGTAACTCCATTTCAGATCAGGTTCAGGCAACTTTCCCCTAAAGAATTTAACATTAAATTCCTTATATAGGGCATGAATGTCTGGTTTGGGGTCCAAAGTCTCCCATTGTGGATCTATAACTGAAAGTTCCTCATGAATTGGATTGGTCATTCTATTAGAGTAATCTCGAGATCTTGTATTTATTTGATGTTGTGAAAATCTAGTAGATGTAGATGTATCTATATCACTGATGTTGTGAAAATCTAGTAGATGTAGATGTATCTATATCAATGATGTTGTCGCTTCAAAATGTTGATAAAGAGTGATCGTTTCTCAGCTACAACTAATAGTTCTAGATTCAGGTACATTGTGATGTCATCAATGTGTGGAGCAACAACAATGAATTTGCTTTGTGATGTCATCACTATGGAGCAGCAACAATGGATGTGCTGGTGCATTGTGATGTCATACGTTTGTTTAGTGAGAGCAGTGAGTTTGTTTACTGCAGCCTTCTGTAGTTGTGAAAATTAAGTCGATTTTAGAGATACTGATACCAGAAATTAAACCATTTTTAACATCTATCATAACATACAGTTGACATGCTAGTTATAATTCTGCCATGAAAGTTTTGCCTGATGCTTTTACATTACCTGTCTGATCCCTCATGTTTCTCTGTGAGGGGGCTGTCATATTTGTGCAGCAATAGTCCGTTAACATTAGACATTGTAACTGACAGGTTGAAAAGGAACAGTCGGGTTGGCAAAACAGTCAGGTTTAGGAATTTCAAGTAACAATGAATTATGTTGGCTTTGAAGAAGACAACATATTGATCTACTAGTTCAGCTTGTTCTTATTCTTCCGAATAAAAATATGTATTTTGGGGGGGCACCCTAAAGTGGGCAGAGCTATCAACAGCCAATGAAATTTTAGCAATTTTCTAAACGCTACTCCTCCCAGAGTTTTAGGAGTACAAATATGAAACTTCGCACACTTGTTGGGCTCATACCCGAATAGGTTGCTTGTGCTCTGTTAAGCAATCCCACCCTCCGTGGCCCTGTGGCGGCCCCCCAAAGACCCTTTTTTCCCCATAGACTTTCATTGGAAAACTTTTGCCACTCGTACAGCATTAAAGTTACACTCACCAAACTTGGGTCACTTAGTCATGGGGTCAACCTGAAAAGTTCTGTCACATTTTGGGGACTCCAAAAAGTGGGCGGAGCAACAAACAGCCAATCAGATTTTCCCTATTGACTTCAATGAGAAAATGTCAAACACTGTCATTCCCACAGTGTTAAAGCCAGAGACCCCAAACTTGGCACCATGGGTCACTGGGGTTAGAATTTGGAAAAGTGGGCGGAGTCTACCACAGCCAATCAAATATTAGCCATTTGTTTCAATGGGAAAAGTTAAAACTGTCGCCGCTCTTAGATTGTTCATGGGAGGGTCCTCAAACTTGGCACAGTTGGTCACTGGAGGACCGGGATCAAAATCTGGAAAAGTGGGTGGAGCCAAAAACAACCAATCAGATTTCTTTGATGATTTCAATGGGAAAAATTAAAATTGCTGCCATTTGCACATTATTGCTGTCATGGACCTCGAATATCACAAATGTGGTCACTGGGTGTTTGCACTTCAAAGTTAGGAAAAGTGGGTGGAGCCACCAACAACCAATCAAATGTCATTCATTGATTTTTAAGAGAAAAACATAAAACTGCTGCCATTTTTACAGGTTTAATGTCATGATTCCGAAACCTTAAAGTGTTAGTCACTTGGTGACTCTGGTTCAGAATTAGGAAAAAAAGGGGGCGGGGCAACAACAGCCAATCGGACTTCAGCCATTGACCTTAATGAAAAACGCCAAATTGCTGCTATTATTATGGCGTCCATGCCAAGTGTCCCAAACTCAGCACAATTACTCACTGGGTGACTGTGGTCAAAATTTAGGAAAAGTGGGCGGAGCCAATAACAGCCAATCAGATTTTTCCTATTGACTTCAATGTAAAAGTTTTAAATACTACCATTCTCACAGTTTTAAAGCCAGAGGCCCCAAACTTGGTACAGACCATGACTGGGTGACTAATTGGTGCCCCCCCCAAAAAAAAGTGCATTAAGTTCCCATTATACCACCAAAATGCTTATTAATGTTCTTCCTTAGAAGAAGGGGTCCCCGGTTTTGATGAAGGTGCTATCAATACCTATACATGAATATTTTTAGGAAACAAAGACTGACAAACAAGATAAAGGTTTTCTTTAGGTTTTTTATTTATTTTTAAAATTATTTACATTGAGATTCCATTGGTTTTACAAGTGCCTGATGCAGGTAAAGAAAATACAATTAAGATGTTTTAGGTCAAAGACTTTATAATGTCATGCTATAAAAGGGAGTTTTCATTCTATGCGGCAAATTCACTATGCGCCAAAGCGCCTAACGCTAGCGTCAATTCGCTAGCGTTGGGCATTTTCGTTACTTCTCAAATTCACTAACGGACGCTGGCGTAACTTCGCTAGTGTAACTTCGCACCCTTACGCCTGGCGAATTTGTGCAACGGACGTAACTACGCAAATTCACTAACGCGCGCATTGTTCTGAACGCTAACTTTTACGCTAGACTTCCTTCGCCACCTCAGACCAGGCGAAATGCAATAGAGTAGATAGGGATTTCTTCAAACAAAGTTAAAAAATTTTCTAAGTCCCAAAAAATGCTGGCGTTTTTTCTATATTATGGGTGATAGGCTGAAAAAGATTGAAAAGTTTTTTTGAGGCTCCCCTCCTTCCCCCCCTACATTTCCTAACTCATGGCAACTTAACTATACAGTGGGCACATGTGTAGGGCAAAATAAAAATTTTATTTGATGTTTTGAAGGTTGCCCAGCCATTTGCAGTTCTGCTACATATTCCTCCATTGAAATTTGAATTTGGCGCCGTAGGCAAATTAACCATCACTAGCGTAACTTCACTTCGCTTAGCGAATCAATGCTAGCACAACTTCGCAACCTTACGCTACCCCTGAGTGAAACTTCGGATTTTAGTGAATTTGCGAAGCACTGGCGAAACTACGCCTGGCGAAGTGCGGCGAAGTTACGCCTGGCGCAACTACGAAACTTAGTGAATGTCCCACTATGTCTTTTCTGAAATTTGCATTATTTCTCTGAAAGTTTAGACCTTCCTTCTCTTATTTGAAGGACCGTCTTCAGACTCTGAAATTTTAATAAATTCTCCTCCACATTTCCTCTTGTGTGCCTTGGTAGCTGGTGGACGGTTCATAATCCTTGTTACTAATTCCCCACAGGGGCCATTGCACTCCCACCAATGACACTTCAGTAGGTCATATTCATCCTTAAAATCAGGGTAGGCCTATAGAAAAATAAGAAAAGGGCAAGGGGAATCATGTTTAATAGAGTCATAGAATTAACAGATTGCTTCTAATATAGCAATAAATCCAGTGTGTTTAACCACTTACCACAATATTTGCACCAGTCAGTCTATTAATACGCCTCTTATGGTAGTGAAAGGTTGGTCCATGGCTTCTATCCTTTGATTTACTTAAAAACTGATGTATGTGTATCATTTCATGCAGGAGGATCTGTAGAGTACAGAAAGATTCAGTTAAATCGGTTATTACAAGTTTCTAATGTAAATAAATTGGCTGAGCGTTTGGAAGTCTTTACAGCTGAAGTTGGTGTCACAAAAATATATATTGCAAATATACCTTGGAGAATAAAGGCATAAGAAATACTTACTTCTACTGTAGTCCTCCTTGGCCTTAAATCAAGAAGAGGCTTATTTAGGCGAATTTTCATCTTCCCTGTACTGGTCTCTAGGGCAAATCCAGACATTCTGCAAAACAAAATGTGAATCTTTAATACTCAGATTACATTATATATTGCTTTTTATTAAATGCTCTATAAACTATATCAGTGAAAATATCTATAATGGTAAAGTACAAACTTGAAGTTTAATTCAAGACTTACTCAGAAATTCTGTAACTCCATTTCAGATCAGGTTCAGGCAACTTTCCCCTAAAGAATTTAACATTAAATTCCTTATATAGGGCATGAATGTCTGGTTTGGGGTCCAAAGTCTCCCATTGTGGATCTATAACTGAAAGTTCCTCATGAATTGGATTGGTCATTCTATTAGAGTAATCTCGAGATCTTGTATTTATTTGATGTTGTGAAAATCTAGTAGATGTAGATGTATCTATATCACTGATGTTGTGAAAATCTAGTAGATGTAGATGTATCTATATCAATGATGTTGTCGCTTCAAAATGTTGATAAAGAGTGATCGTTTCTCAGCTACAACTAATAGTTCTAGATTCAGGTACATTGTGATGTCATCAATGTGTGGAGCAACAACAATGAATTTGCTTTGTGATGTCATCACTATGGAGCAGCAACAATGGATGTGCTGGTGCATTGTGATGTCATACGTTTGTTTAGTGAGAGCAGTGAGTTTGTTTACTGCAGCCTTCTGTAGTTGTGAAAATTAAGTCGATTTTAGAGATACTGATACCAGAAATTAAACCATTTTTAACATCTATCATAACATACAGTTGACATGCTAGTTATAATTCTGCCATGAAAGTTTTGCCTGATGCTTTTACATTACCTGTCTGATCCCTCATGTTTCTCTGTGAGGGGGCTGTCATATTTGTGCAGCAATAGTCCGTTAACATTAGACATTGTAACTGACAGGTTGAAAAGGAACAGTCGGGTTGGCAAAACAGTCAGGTTTAGGAATTTCAAGTAACAATGAATTATGTTGGCTTTGAAGAAGACAACATATTGATCTACTAGTTCAGCTCGTTCTTATTCTTCCGAATAAAAATATGTATTTTGGGGGGGGCACCCCAAAGTGGGCGGAGCTATCAACAGCCAATGAAATTTTAGCAATTTTCTAAACGCTACTCCTCCCAGAGTTTTAGGAGTACAATTATGAAACTTTGCACACTTGTTGGGCTCATACCCGAATAGGTTGCTTGTGCTCTGTTAAGCAATCCCACCCTCCGTGGCCCTGTGGCGGCCCCCCAAAGACCCTTTTTTCCCCATAGACTTTCATTGGAAAACTTTTGCCACTCGTACAGCATTAAAGTTACACTCACCAAACTTGGGTCACTTAGTCATGGGGTCAACCTGAAAAGTTCTGTCACATTTTGGGGACTCCAAAAAGTGGGCGGAGCAACAAACAGCCAATCAGATTTTCCCTATTGACTTCAATGAGAAAATGTCAAACACTGTCATTCCCACAGTGTTAAAGCCAGAGACCCCAAACTTGGCACCATGGGTCACTGGGGTTAGAATTTGGAAAAGTGGGCGGAGTCTACCATAGCCAATCAAATATTAGCCATTTGTTTCAATGGGAAAAGTTAAAACTGTCGCCGCTCTTAGATTGTTCATGGGAGGGTCCTCAAACTTGGCACAGTTGGTCACTGGAGGACCGGGATCAAAATCTGGAAAAGTGGGTGGAGCCAAAAACAACCAATCAGATTTCTTTGATGATTTCAATGGGAAAAATTAAAATTGCTGCCATTTGCACATTATTGCTGTCATGGACCTCGAATATCACAAATGTGGTCACTGGGTGTTTGCACTTCAAAGTTAGGAAAAGTGGGTGGAGCCACCAACAACCAATCAAATGTCACTCCTGCCATTTTTACAGGTTTAATGTCATGATTCCGAAACCTTAAAGTTTTAGTCACTTGGTGACTCTGGTTCAGAATTAGGAAAAAAAGGGGGCGGGGCAACAACAGCCAATCGGACTTCAGCCATTGACCTTAATGAAAAACGCCAAATTGCTGCTATTATTATGGCGTCCATGCCAAGTGTCCCAAACTCAGCACAATTACTCACTGGGTGACTGTGGTCAAAATTTAGGAAAAGTGGGCGGAGCCAATAACAGCCAATCAGATTTTTCCTATTGACTTCAATGTAAAAGTTTTAAATACTACCATTCTCACAGTTTTAAAGCCAGAGGCCCCAAACTTGGTACAGACCATGACTGGGTGACTAATTGGTGCCCCCCCAAAAAAAAGTGCATTAAGTTCCCATTATACCACCAAAATGCTTATTAATGTTCTTCCTTAGAAGAAGGGGTCCCCGGTTTTGATGAAGGTGCTATCAATACCTATACATGAATATTTTTAGGAAACAAAGACTGACAAACAAGATAAAGGTTTTCTTTAGGTTTTTTATTTATTTTTAAAATTATTTACATTGAGATTCCATTGGTTTTACAAGTGCCTGATGCAGGTAAAGAAAATACAATTAAGATGTTTTAGGTCAAAGACTTTATAATGTCATGCTATAAAAGGGAGTTTTCATTCTATGCGGCAAATTCACTATGCGCCAAAGCGCCTAACGCTAGCGTCAATTCGCTAGCGTTGGGCATTTTCGTTACTTCTCAAATTCACTAACGGACGCTGGCGTAACTTCGCTAGTGTAACTTCGCACCCTTACGCCTGGCGAATTTGTGCAACGGACGTAACTACGCAAATTCACTAACGCGCGCATTGTTCTGAACGCTAACTTTTACGCTAGACTTCCTTCGCCACCTCAGACCAGGCGAAATGCAATAGAGTAGATAGGGATTTCTTCAAACAAAGTTAAAAAATTTTCTAAGTCCCAAAAAATGCTGGCGTTTTTTCTATATTATGGGTGATAGGCTGAAAAAGATTGAAAAGTTTTTTTGAGGCTCCCCTCCTTCCCCCCCTACATTTCCTAACTCATGGCAACTTAACTATACAGTGGGCACATGTGTAGGGCAAAATAAAAATTTTATTTGATGTTTTGAAGGTTGCCCAGCCATTTGCAGTTCTGCTACATATTCCTCCATTGAAATTTGAATTTGGCGCCGTAGGCAAATTAACCATCACTAGCGTAACTTCACTTCGCTTAGCGAATCAATGCTAGCACAACTTCGCAACCTTACGCTACCCCTGAGTGAAACTTCGGATTTTAGTGAATTTGCGAAGCACTGGCGAAACTACGCCTGGCGAAGTGCGGCGAAGTTACGCCTGGCGCAACTACGAAACTTAGTGAATGTCCCACTATGTCTTTTCTGAAATTTGCATTATTTCTCTGAAAGTTTAGACCTTCCTTCTCTTATTTGAAGGACCGTCTTCAGACTCTGAAATTTTAATAAATTCTCCTCCACATTTCCTCTTGTGTGCCTTGGTAGCTGGTGGACGGTTCATAATCCTTGTTACTAATTCCCCACAGGGGCCATTGCACTCCCACCAATGACACTTCAGTAGGTCATATTCATCCTTAAAATCAGGGTAGGCCTATAGAAAAATAAGAAAAGGGCAAGGGGAATCATGTTTAATAGAGTCATAGAATTAACAGATTGCTTCTAATATAGCAATAAATCCAGTGTGTTTAACCACTTACCACAATATTTGCACCAGTCAGTCTATTAATACGCCTCTTATGGTAGTGAAAGGTTGGTCCATGGCTTCTATCCTTTGATTTACTTAAAAACTGATGTATGTGTATCATTTCATGCAGGAGGATCTGTAGAGTACAGAAAGATTCAGTTAAATCGGTTATTACAAGTTTCTAATGTAAATAAATTGGCTGAGCGTTTGGAAGTCTTTACAGCTGAAGTTGGTGTCACAAAAATATATATTGCAAATATACCTTGGAGAATAAAGGCATAAGAAATACTTACTTCTACTGTAGTCCTCCTTGGCCTTAAATCAAGAAGAGGCTTATTTAGGCGAATTTTCATCTTCCCTGTACTGGTCTCTAGGGCAAATCCAGACATTCTGCAAAACAAAATGTGAATCTTTAATACTCAGATTACATTATATATTGCTTTTTATTAAATGCTCTATAAACTATATCAGTGAAAATATCTATAATGGTAAAGTACAAACTTGAAGTTTAATTCAAGACTTACTCAGAAATTCTGTAACTCCATTTCAGATCAGGTTCAGGCAACTTTCCCCTAAAGAATTTAACATTAAATTCCTTATATAGGGCATGAATGTCTGGTTTGGGGTCCAAAGTCTCCCATTGTGGATCTATAACTGAAAGTTCCTCATGAATTGGATTGGTCATTCTATTAGAGTAATCTCGAGATCTTGTATTTATTTGATGTTGTGAAAATCTAGTAGATGTAGATGTATCTATATCACTGATGTTGTGAAAATCTAGTAGATGTAGATGTATCTATATCAATGATGTTGTCGCTTCAAAATGTTGATAAAGAGTGATCGTTTCTCAGCTACAACTAATAGTTCTAGATTCAGGTACATTGTGATGTCATCAATGTGTGGAGCAACAACAATGAATTTGCTTTGTGATGTCATCACTATGGAGCAGCAACAATGGATGTGCTGGTGCATTGTGATGTCATACGTTTGTTTAGTGAGAGCAGTGAGTTTGTTTACTGCAGCCTTCTGTAGTTGTGAAAATTAAGTCGATTTTAGAGATACTGATACCAGAAATTAAACCATTTTTAACATCTATCATAACATACAGTTGACATGCTAGTTATAATTCTGCCATGAAAGTTTTGCCTGATGCTTTTACATTACCTGTCTGATCCCTCATGTTTCTCTGTGAGGGGGCTGTCATATTTGTGCAGCAATAGTCCGTTAACATTAGACATTGTAACTGACAGGTTGAAAAGGAACAGTCGGGTTGGCAAAACAGTCAGGTTTAGGAATTTCAAGTAACAATGAATTATGTTGGCTTTGAAGAAGACAACATATTGATCTACTAGTTCAGCTTGTTCTTATTCTTCCGAATAAAAATATGTATTTTGGGGGGGCACCCTAAAGTGGGCAGAGCTATCAACAGCCAATGAAATTTTAGCAATTTTCTAAACGCTACTCCTCCCAGAGTTTTAGGAGTACAAATATGAAACTTCGCACACTTGTTGGGCTCATACCCGAATAGGTTGCTTGTGCTCTGTTAAGCAATCCCACCCTCCGTGGCCCTGTGGCGGCCCCCCAAAGACCCTTTTTTCCCCATAGACTTTCATTGGAAAACTTTTGCCACTCGTACAGCATTAAAGTTACACTCACCAAACTTGGGTCACTTAGTCATGGGGTCAACCTGAAAAGTTCTGTCACATTTTGGGGACTCCAAAAAGTGGGCGGAGCAACAAACAGCCAATCAGATTTTCCCTATTGACTTCAATGAGAAAATGTCAAACACTGTCATTCCCACAGTGTTAAAGCCAGAGACCCCAAACTTGGCACCATGGGTCACTGGGGTTAGAATTTGGAAAAGTGGGCGGAGTCTACCACAGCCAATCAAATATTAGCCATTTGTTTCAATGGGAAAAGTTAAAACTGTCGCCGCTCTTAGATTGTTCATGGGAGGGTCCTCAAACTTGGCACAGTTGGTCACTGGAGGACCGGGATCAAAATCTGGAAAAGTGGGTGGAGCCAAAAACAACCAATCAGATTTCTTTGATGATTTCAATGGGAAAAATTAAAATTGCTGCCATTTGCACATTATTGCTGTCATGGACCTCGAATATCACAAATGTGGTCACTGGGTGTTTGCACTTCAAAGTTAGGAAAAGTGGGTGGAGCCACCAACAACCAATCAAATGTCATTCATTGATTTTTAAGAGAAAAACATAAAACTGCTGCCATTTTTACAGGTTTAATGTCATGATTCCGAAACCTTAAAGTGTTAGTCACTTGGTGACTCTGGTTCAGAATTAGGAAAAAAAGGGGGCGGGGCAACAACAGCCAATCGGACTTCAGCCATTGACCTTAATGAAAAACGCCAAATTGCTGCTATTATTATGGCGTCCATGCCAAGTGTCCCAAACTCAGCACAATTACTCACTGGGTGACTGTGGTCAAAATTTAGGAAAAGTGGGCGGAGCCAATAACAGCCAATCAGATTTTTCCTATTGACTTCAATGTAAAAGTTTTAAATACTACCATTCTCACAGTTTTAAAGCCAGAGGCCCCAAACTTGGTACAGACCATGACTGGGTGACTAATTGGTGCCCCCCCCCCAAAAAAAAGTGCATTAAGTTCCCATTATACCACCAAAATGCTTATTAATGTTCTTCCTTAGAAGAAGGGGTCCCCGGTTTTGATGAAGGTGCTATCAATACCTATACATGAATATTTTTAGGAAACAAAGACTGACAAACAAGATAAAGGGTTTCTTTAGGTTTTTTATTTATTTTTAAAATTATTTACATTGAGATTCCATTGGTTTTACAAGTGCCTGATGCAGGTAAAGAAAATACAATTAAGATGTTTTAGGTCAAAGACTTTATAATGTCATGCTATAAAAGGGAGTTTTCATTCTATGCGGCAAATTCACTATGCGCCAAAGCGCCTAACGCTAGCGTCAATTCGCTAGCGTTGGGCATTTTCGTTACTTCTCAAATTCACTAACGGACGCTGGCGTAACTTCGCTAGTGTAACTTCGCACCCTTACGCCTGGCGAATTTGTGCAACGGACGTAACTACGCAAATTCACTAACGCGCGCATTGTTCTGAACGCTAACTTTTACGCTAGACTTCCTTCGCCACCTCAGACCAGGCGAAATGCAATAGAGTAGATAGGGATTTCTTCAAACAAAGTTAAAAAATTTTCTAAGTCCCAAAAAATGCTGGCGTTTTTTCTATATTATGGGTGATAGGCTGAAAAAGATTGAAAAGTTTTTTTGAGGCTCCCCTCCTTCCCCCCCTACATTTCCTAACTCATGGCAACTTAACTATACAGTGGGCACATGTGTAGGGCAAAATAAAAATTTTATTTGATGTTTTGAAGGTTGCCCAGCCATTTGCAGTTCTGCTACATATTCCTCCATTGAAATTTGAATTTGGCGCCGTAGGCAAATTAACCATCACTAGCGTAACTTCACTTCGCTTAGCGAATCAATGCTAGCACAACTTCGCAACCTTACGCTACCCCTGAGTGAAACTTCGGATTTTAGTGAATTTGCGAAGCACTGGCGAAACTACGCCTGGCGAAGTGCGGCGAAGTTACGCCTGGCGCAACTACGAAACTTAGTGAATGTCCCACTATGTCTTTTCTGAAATTTGCATTATTTCTCTGAAAGTTTAGACCTTCCTTCTCTTATTTGAAGGACCGTCTTCAGACTCTGAAATTTTAATAAATTCTCCTCCACATTTCCTCTTGTGTGCCTTGGTAGCTGGTGGACGGTTCATAATCCTTGTTACTAATTCCCCACAGGGGCCATTGCACTCCCACCAATGACACTTCAGTAGGTCATATTCATCCTTAAAATCAGGGTAGGCCTATAGAAAAATAAGAAAAGGGCAAGGGGAATCATGTTTAATAGAGTCATAGAATTAACAGATTGCTTCTAATATAGCAATAAATCCAGTGTGTTTAACCACTTACCACAATATTTGCACCAGTCAGTCTATTAATACGCCTCTTATGGTAGTGAAAGGTTGGTCCATGGCTTCTATCCTTTGATTTACTTAAAAACTGATGTATGTGTATCATTTCATGCAGGAGGATCTGTAGAGTACAGAAAGATTCAGTTAAATCGGTTATTACAAGTTTCTAATGTAAATAAATTGGCTGAGCGTTTGGAAGTCTTTACAGCTGAAGTTGGTGTCACAAAAATATATATTGCAAATATACCTTGGAGAATAAAGGCATAAGAAATACTTACTTCTACTGTAGTCCTCCTTGGCCTTAAATCAAGAAGAGGCTTATTTAGGCGAATTTTCATCTTCCCTGTACTGGTCTCTAGGGCAAATCCAGACATTCTGCAAAACAAAATGTGAATCTTTAATACTCAGATTACATTATATATTGCTTTTTATTAAATGCTCTATAAACTATATCAGTGAAAATATCTATAATGGTAAAGTACAAACTTGAAGTTTAATTCAAGACTTACTCAGAAATTCTGTAACTCCATTTCAGATCAGGTTCAGGCAACTTTCCCCTAAAGAATTTAACATTAAATTCCTTATATAGGGCATGAATGTCTGGTTTGGGGTCCAAAGTCTCCCATTGTGGATCTATAACTGAAAGTTCCTCATGAATTGGATTGGTCATTCTATTAGAGTAATCTCGAGATCTTGTATTTATTTGATGTTGTGAAAATCTAGTAGATGTAGATGTATCTATATCACTGATGTTGTGAAAATCTAGTAGATGTAGATGTATCTATATCAATGATGTTGTCGCTTCAAAATGTTGATAAAGAGTGATTGTTTCTCAGCTACAACTAATAGTTCTAGATTCAGGTACATTGTGATGTCATCAATGTGTGGAGCAACAACAATGAATTTGCTTTGTGATGTCATCACTATGGAGCAGCAACAATGGATGTGCTGGTGTATTGTGATGTCATACGTTTGTTTAGTGAGAGCAGTGAGTTTGTTTACTGCAGCCTTCTGTAGTTGTGAAAATTAAGTCGATTTTAGAGATACTGATACCAGAAATTAAACCATTTTTAACATCTATCATAACATACAGTTGACATGCTAGTTATAATTCTGCCATGAAAGTTTTGCCTGATGCTTTTACATTACCTGTCTGATCCCTCATGTTTCTCTGTGAGGGGGCTGTCATATTTGTGCAGCAATAGTCCGTTAACATTAGACATTGTAACTGACAGGTTGAAAAGGAACAGTCAGGTTGGCAAAACAGTCAGGTTTAGGAATTTCAAGTAACAATGAATTATGTTGGCTTTGAAGAAGACAACATATTGATCTACTAGTTCAGCTTGTTCTTATTCTTCCGAATAAAAATATGTATTTTGGGGGGGCACCCCAAAGTGGGCGGAGCTATCAACAGCCAATGAAATTTTAGCAATTTTCTAAACGCTACTCCTCCCAGAGTTTTAGGAGTACAAATATGAAACTTTGCACACTTGTTGGGCTCATACCCGAATAGGTTGCTTGTGCTCTGTTAAGCAATCCCACCCTCCGTGGCCCTGTGGCGGCCCCCCAAAGACCCTTTTTTCCCCATAGACTTTCATTGGAAAACTTTTGCCACTCGTACAGCATTAAAGTTACACTCACCAAACTTGGGTCACTTAGTCATGGGGTCAACCTGAAAAGTTCTGTCACATTTTGGGGACTCCAAAAAGTGGGCAGAGCAACAAACAGCCAATCAGATTTTCCCTATTGACTTCAATGAGAAAATGTCAAACACTGTCATTCCCACAGTGTTAAAGCCAGAGACCCCAAACTTGGCACCATGGGTCACTGGGGTTAGAATTTGGAAAAGTGGGCGGAGTCTACCACAGCCAATCAAATATTAGCCATTTGTTTCAATGGGAAAAGTTAAAACTGTCGCCGCTCTTAGATTGTTCATGGGAGGGTCCTCAAACTTGGCACAGTTGGTCACTGGAGGACCGGGATCAAAATCTGGAAAAGTGGGTGGAGCCAAAAACAACCAATCAGATTTCTTTGATGATTTCAATGGGAAAAATTAAAATTGCTGCCATTTGCACATTATTGCTGTCATGGACCTCGAATATCACAAATGTGGTCACTGGGTGTTTGCACTTCAAAGTTAGGAAAAGTGGGTGGAGCCACCAACAACCAATCAAATGTCATTCCTGCCATTTTTACAGGTTTAATGTCATGATTCCGAAACCTTAAAGTGTTAGTCACTTGGTGACTCTGGTTCAGAATTAGGAAAAAAAGGGGGCGGGGCAACAACAGCCAATCGGACTTCAGCCATTGACCTTAATGAAAAACGCCAAATTGCTGCTATTATTATGGCGTCCATGCCAAGTGTCCCAAACTCAGCACAATTACTCACTGGGTGACTGTGGTCAAAATTTAGGAAAAGTGGGCGGAGCCAATAACAGCCAATCAGATTTTTCCTATTGACTTCAATGTAAAAGTTTTAAATACTACCATTCTCACAGTTTTAAAGCCAGAGGCCCCAAACTTGGTACAGACCATGACTGGGTGACTAATTGGTGCCCCCCCAAAAAAAAAGTGCATTAAGTTCCCATTATACCACCAAAATGCTTATTAATGTTCTTCCTTAGAAGAAGGGGTCCCCGGTTTTGATGAAGGTGCTATCAATACCTATACATGAATATTTTTAGGAAACAAAGACTGACAAACAAGATAAAGGTTTTCTTTAGGTTTTTTATTTATTTTTAAAATTATTTACATTGAGATTCCATTGGTTTTACAAGTGCCTGATGCAGGTAAAGAAAATACAATTAAGATGTTTTAGGTCAAAGACTTTATAATGTCATGCTATAAAAGGGAGTTTTCATTCTATGCGGCAAATTCACTATGCGCCAAAGCGCCTAACGCTAGCGTCAATTCGCTAGCGTTGGGCATTTTCGTTACTTCTCAAATTCACTAACGGACGCTGGCGTAACTTCGCTAGTGTAACTTCGCACCCTTATGCCTGGCGAATTTGTGCAACGGACGTAACTACGCAAATTCACTAACGCGCGCATTGTTCTGAACGCTAACTTTTACGCTAGACTTCCTTCGCCACCTCAGACCAGGCGAAATGCAATAGAGTAGATAGGGATTTCTTCAAACAAAGTTAAAAAATGTTCTAAGTCCCAAAAAATGCTGGCGTTTTTTCTATATTATGGGTGATAGGCTGAAAAAGATTGAAAAGTTTTTTTGAGGCTCCCCTCCTTCCCCCCCTACATTTCCTAACTCATGGCAACTTAACTATACAGTGGGCACATGTGTAGGGCAAAATAAAAATTTTATTTGATGTTTTGAAGGTTGCCCAGCCATTTGCAGTTCTGCTACATATTCCTCCATTGAAATTTGAATTTGGCGCCGTAGGCAAATTAACCATCACTAGCGTAACTTCACTTCGCTTAGCGAATCAATGCTAGCACAACTTCGCAACCTTACGCTACCCCTGAGTGAAACTTCGGATTTTAGTGAATTTGCGAAGCACTGGCGAAACTACGCCTGGCGAAGTGCGGCGAAGTTACGCCTGGCGCAACTACGAAACTTAGTGAATGTCCCACTATGTCTTTTCTGAAATTTGCATTATTTCTCTGAAAGTTTAGACCTTCCTTCTCTTATTTGAAGGACCGTCTTCAGACTCTGAAATTTTAATAAATTCTCCTCCACATTTCCTCTTGTGTGCCTTGGTAGCTGGTGGACGGTTCATAATCCTTGTTACTAATTCCCCACAGGGGCCATTGCACTCCCACCAATGACACTTCAGTAGGTCATATTCATCCTTAAAATCAGGGTAGGCCTATAGAAAAATAAGAAAAGGGCAAGGGGAATCATGTTTAATAGAGTCATAGAATTAACAGATTGCTTCTAATATAGCAATAAATCCAGTGTGTTTAACCACTTACCACAATATTTGCACCAGTCAGTCTATTAATACGCCTCTTATGGTAGTGAAAGGTTGGTCCATGGCTTCTATCCTTTGATTTACTTAAAAACTGATGTATGTGTATCATTTCATGCAGGAGGATCTGTAGAGTACAGAAAGATTCAGTTAAATCGGTTATTACAAGTTTCTAATGTAAATAAATTGGCTGAGCGTTTGGAAGTCTTTACAGCTGAAGTTGGTGTCACAAAAATATATATTGCAAATATACCTTGGAGAATAAAGGCATAAGAAATACTTACTTCTACTGTAGTCCTCCTTGGCCTTAAATCAAGAAGAGGCTTATTTAGGCGAATTTTCATCTTCCCTGTACTGGTCTCTAGGGCAAATCCAGACATTCTGCAAAACAAAATGTGAATCTTTAATACTCAGATTACATTATATATTGCTTTTTATTAAATGCTCTATAAACTATATCAGTGAAAATATCTATAATGGTAAAGTACAAACTTGAAGTTTAATTCAAGACTTACTCAGAAATTCTGTAACTCCATTTCAGATCAGGTTCAGGCAACTTTCCCCTAAAGAATTTAACATTAAATTCCTTATATAGGGCATGAATGTCTGGTTTGGGGTCCAAAGTCTCCCATTGTGGATCTATAACTGAAAGTTCCTCATGAATTGGATTGGTCATTCTATTAGAGTAATCTCGAGATCTTGTATTTATTTGATGTTGTGAAAATCTAGTAGATGTAGATGTATCTATATCACTGATGTTGTGAAAATCTAGTAGATGTAGATGTATCTATATCAATGATGTTGTCGCTTCAAAATGTTGATAAAGAGTGATTGTTTCTCAGCTACAACTAATAGTTCTAGATTCAGGTACATTGTGATGTCATCAATGTGTGGAGCAACAACAATGAATTTGCTTTGTGATGTCATCACTATGGAGCAGCAACAATGGATGTGCTGGTGCATTGTGATGTCATACGTTTGTTTAGTGAGAGCAGTGAGTTTGTTTACTGCAGCCTTCTGTAGTTGTGAAAATTAAGTCGATTTTAGAGATACTGATACCAGAAATTAAACCATTTTTAACATCTATCATAACATACAGTTGACATGCTAGTTATAATTCTGCCATGAAAGTTTTGCCTGATGCTTTTACATTACCTGTCTGATCCCTCATGTTTCTCTGTGAGGGGGCTGTCATATTTGTGCAGCAATAGTCCGTTAACATTAGACATTGTAACTGACAGGTTGAAAAGGAACAGTCGGGTTGGCAAAACAGTCAGGTTTAGGAATTTCAAGTAACAATGAATTATGTTGGCTTTGAAGAAGACAACATATTGATCTACTAGTTCAGCTTGTTCTTATTCTTCCGAATAAAAATATGTATTTTGGGGGGGCACCCCAAAGTGGGCGGAGCTATCAACAGCCAATGAAATTTTAGCAATTTTCTAAACGCTACTCCTCCCAGAGTTTTAGGAGTACAAATATGAAACTTTGCACACTTGTTGGGCTCATACCCGAATAGGTTGCTTGTGCTCTGTTAAGCAATCCCACCCTCCGTGGCCCTGTGGCGGCCCCCCAAAGACCCTTTTTTCCCCATAGACTTTCATTGGAAAACTTTTGCCACTCGTACAGCATTAAAGTTACACTCACCAAACTTGGGTCACTTAGTCATGGGGTCAACCTGAAAAGTTCTGTCACATTTTGGGGACTCCAAAAAGTGGGCGGAGCAACAAACAGCCAATCAGATTTTCCCTATTGACTTCAATGAGAAAATGTCAAACACTGTCATTCCCACAGTGTTAAAGCCAGAGACCCCAAACTTGGCACCATGGGTCACTGGGGTTAGAATTTGGAAAAGTGGGCGGAGTCTACCACAGCCAATCAAATATTAGCCATTTGTTTCAATGGGAAAAGTTAAAACTGTCGCCGCTCTTAGATTGTTCATGGGAGGGTCCTCAAACTTGGCACAGTTGGTCACTGGAGGACCGGGATCAAAATCTGGAAAAGTGGGTGGAGCCAAAAACAACCAATCAGATTTCTTTGATGATTTCAATGGGAAAAATTAAAATTGCTGCCATTTGCACATTATTGCTGTCATGGACCTCGAATATCACAAATGTGGTCACTGGGTGTTTGCACTTCAAAGTTAGGAAAAGTGGGTGGAGCCACCAACAACCAATCAAATGTCATTCATTGATTTTTAAGAGAAAAACATAAAACTGCTGCCATTTTTACAGGTTTAATGTCATGATTCCGAAACCTTAAAGTGTTAGTCACTTGGTGACTCTGGTTCAGAATTAGGAAAAAAAGGGGGCGGGGCAACAACAGCCAATCGGACTTCAGCCATTGACCTTAATGAAAAACGCCAAATTGCTGCTATTATTATGGCGTCCATGCCAAGTGTCCCAAACTCAGCACAATTACTCACTGGGTGACTGTGGTCAAAATTTAGGAAAAGTGGGCGGAGCCAATAACAGCCAATCAGATTTTTCCTATTGACTTCAATGTAAAAGTTTTAAATACTACCATTCTCACAGTTTTAAAGCCAGAGGCCCCAAACTTGGTACAGACCATGACTGGGTGACTAATTGGTGCCCCCCCCCAAAAAAAAGTGCATTAAGTTCCCATTATACCACCAAAATGCTTATTAATGTTCTTCCTTAGAAGAAGGGGTCCCCGGTTTTGATGAAGGTGCTATCAATACCTATACATGAATATTTTTAGGAAACAAAGACTGACAAACAAGATAAAGGTTTTCTTTAGGTTTTTTATTTATTTTTAAAATTATTTACATTGAGATTCCATTGGTTTTACAAGTGCCTGATGCAGGTAAAGAAAATACAATTAAGATGTTTTAGGTCAAAGACTTTATAATGTCATGCTATAAAAGGGAGTTTTCATTCTATGCGGCAAATTCACTATGCGCCAAAGCGCCTAACGCTAGCGTCAATTCGCTAGCGTTGGGCATTTTCGTTACTTCTCAAATTCACTAACGGACGCTGGCGTAACTTCGCTAGTGTAACTTCGCACCCTTACGCCTGGCGAATTTGTGCAACGGACGTAACTACGCAAATTCACTAACGCGCGCATTGTTCTGAACGCTAACTTTTACGCTAGACTTCCTTCGCCACCTCAGACCAGGCGAAATGCAATAGAGTAGATAGGGATTTCTTCAAACAAAGTTAAAAAATTTTCTAAGTCCCAAAAAATGCTGGCGTTTTTTCTATATTATGGGTGATAGGCTGAAAAAGGTTGAAAAGTTTTTTTGAGGCTCCCCTCCTTCCCCCCCTACATTTCCTAACTCATGGCAACTTAACTATACAGTGGGCACATGTGTAGGGCAAAATAAAAATTTTATTTGATGTTTTGAAGGTTGCCCAGCCATTTGCAGTTCTGCTACATATTCCTCCATTGAAATTTGAATTTGGCGCCGTAGGCAAATTAACCATCACTAGCGTAACTTCACTTCGCTTAGCGAATCAATGCTAGCACAACTTCGCAACCTTACGCTACCCCTGAGCGAAACTTCGGATTTTAGTGAATTTGCGAAGCACTGGCGAAACTACGCCTGGCGAAGTGCGGCGAAGTTACGCCTGGCGCAACTACGAAACTTAGTGAATGTCCCACTATGTCTTTTCTGAAATTTGCATTATTTCTCTGAAAGTTTAGACCTTCCTTCTCTTATTTGAAGGACCGTCTTCAGACTCTGAAATTTTAATAAATTCTCCTCCACATTTCCTCTTGTGTGCCTTGGTAGCTGGTGGACGGTTCATAATCCTTGTTACTAATTCCCCACAGGGGCCATTGCACTCCCACCAATGACACTTCAGTAGGTCATATTCATCCTTAAAATCAGGGTAGGCCTATAGAAAAATAAGAAAAGGGCAAGGGGAATCATGTTTAATAGAGTCATAGAATTAACAGATTGCTTCTAATATAGCAATAAATACAGTGTGTTTAACCACTTACCACAATATTTGCACCAGTCAGTCTATTAATACGCCTCTTATGGTAGTGAAAGGTTGGTCCATGGCTTCTATCCTTTGATTTACTTAAAAACTGATGTATGTGTATCATTTCATGCAGGAGGATCTGTAGAGTACAGAAAGATTCAGTTAAATCGGTTATTACAAGTTTCTAATGTAAATAAATTGGCTGAGCGATTGGAAGTCTTTACAGCTGAAGTTGGTGTCACAAAAATATATATTGCAAATATACCTTGGAGAATAAAGGCATAAGAAATACTTACTTCTACTGTAGTCCTCCTTGGCCTTAAATCAAGAAGAGGCTTATTTAGGCGAATTTTCATCTTCCCTGTACTGGTCTCTAGGGCAAATCCAGACATTCTGCAAAACAAAATGTGAATCTTTAATACTCAGATTACATTATATATTGCTTTTTATTAAATGCTCTATAAACTATATCAGTGAAAATATCTATAATGGTAAAGTACAAACTTGAAGTTTAATTCAAGACTTACTCAGAAATTCTGTAACTCCATTTCAGATCAGGTTCAGGCAACTTTCCCCTAAAGAATTTAACATTAAATTCCTTATATAGGGCATGAATGTCTGGTTTGGGGTCCAAAGTCTCCCATTGTGGATCTATAACTGAAAGTTCCTCATGAATTGGATTGGTCATTCTATTAGAGTAATCTCGAGATCTTGTATTTATTTGATGTTGTGAAAATCTAGTAGATGTAGATGTATCTATATCACTGATGTTGTGAAAATCTAGTAGATGTAGATGTATCTATATCAATGATGTTGTCGCTTCAAAATGTTGATAAAGAGTGATCGTTTCTCAGCTACAACTAATAGTTCTAGATTCAGGTACATTGTGATGTCATCAATGTGTGGAGCAACAACAATGAATTTGCTTTGTGATGTCATCACTATGGAGCAGCAACAATGGATGTGCTGGTGCATTGTGATGTCATACGTTTGTTTAGTGAGAGCAGTGAGTTTGTTTACTGCAGCCTTCTGTAGTTGTGAAAATTAAGTCGATTTTAGAGATACTGATACCAGAAATTAAACCATTTTTAACATCTATCATAACATACAGTTGACATGCTAGTTATAATTCTGCCATGAAAGTTTTGCCTGATGCTTTTACATTACCTGTCTGATCCCTCATGTTTCTCTGTGAGGGGGCTGTCATATTTGTGCAGCAATAGTCCGTTAACATTAGACATTGTAACTGACAGGTTGAAAAGGAACAGTCGGGTTGGCAAAACAGTCAGGTTTAGGAATTTCAAGTAACAATGAATTATGTTGGCTTTGAAGAAGACAAGATATTGATCTACTAGTTCAGCTCGTTCTTATTCTTCCGAATAAAAATATGTATTTTGGGGGGGGCACCCCAAAGAGGGGGCGGAGCTATCAACAGCCAATGAAATTTTAGCAATTTTCTAAACGCTACTCCTCCCAGAGTTTTAGGAGTACAATTATGAAACTTTGCACACTTGTTGGGCTCATACCCGAATAGGTGGCTTGTGCTCTGTTAAGCAATCCCACCCTCCGTGGCCCTGTGGCGGCCCCCCAAAGACCCTTTTTTCCCCATAGACTTTCATTGGAAAACTTTTGCCACTCGTACAGCATTAAAGTTACACTCACCAAACTTGGGTCACTTAGTCATGGGGTCAACCTGAAAAGTTCTGTCACATTTTGGGGACTCCAAAAAGTGGGCGGAGCAACAAACAGCCAATCAGATTTTCCCTATTGACTTCAATGAGAAAATGTCAAACACTGTCATTCCCACAGTGTTAAAGCCAGAGACCCCAAACTTGGCACCATGGGTCACTGGGGTTAGAATTTGGAAAAGTGGGCGGAGTCTACCACAGCCAATCAAATATTAGCCATTTGTTTCAATGGGAAAAGTTAAAACTGTCGCCGCTCTTAGATTGTTCATGGGAGGGTCCTCAAACTTGGCACAGTTGGTCACTGGAGGACCGGGATCAAAATCTGGAAAAGTGGGTGGAGCCAAAAACAACCAATCAGATTTCTTTGATGATTTCAATGGGAAAAATTAAAATTGCTGCCATTTGCACATTATTGCTGTCATGGACCTCGAATATCACAAATGTGGTCATTTTTGCACTTCAAAGTTAGGAAAAGTGGGTGGAGCCACCAACAACCAATCAAATGTCATTCATTGATTTTTAAGAGAAAAACATAAAACTGCTGCCATTTTTACAGGTTTAATGTCATGATTCCGAAACCTTAAAGTGTTAGTCACTTGGTGACTCTGGTTCAGAATTAGGAAAAAAAGGGGGCGGGGCAACAACAGCCAATCGGACTTCAGCCATTGACCTTAATGAAAAACGCCAAATTGCTGCTATTATTATGGCGTCCATGCCAAGTGTCCCAAACTCAGCACAATTACTCACTGGGTGACTGTGGTCAAAATTTAGGAAAAGTGGGCGGAGCCAATAACAGCCAATCAGATTTTACCTATTGACTTCAATGTAAAAGTTTCAAATACTACCATTCTCACAGTTTTAAAGCCAGAGGCCCCAAACTTGGTACAGACCATGACTGGGTGACTAATTGGTGCCCCCCCAAAGAAAGTGCATTAAGTTCCCATTATACCACCAAAATGCTTATTAATGTTCTTCCTTAGAAGAAGGGGTCCCCGGTTTTGATGAAGGTGCTATCAATACCTATACATGAATATTTTTAGGAAACAAAGACTGACAAACAAGATAAAGGTTTTCTTTAGGTTTTTTATTTATTTTTAAAATTATTTACATTGAGATTCCATTGGTTTTAGAAGTGCCTGATGCAGGTAAAGAAAATACAATTAAGATGTTTTAGGTCAAAGACTTTATAAAGTCATGCTATAAAAGGGAGTTTTCATTCTATGCGGCAAATTCACTATGCGCCGAAGCGCCTAACGCTAGCGTCAATTCGCTAGCGTTGGGCATTTTCGTTACTTCTCAAATTCACTAACGGACGCTGGCGTAACTTCGCTAGTGTAACTTCGCACCCTTACGCCTGGCGAATTTGTGCAACGGACGTAACTACGCAAATTCACTAACGCGCGCATTGTTCTGAACGCTAACTTTTACGCTAGACTTCCTTCGCCACCTCAGACCAGGCGAAATGCAATAGAGTAGATAGGGATTTCTTCAAACAAAGTTAAAAAATTTTCTAAGTCCCAAAAAATGCTGGCGTTTTTTCTTTATTATGGGTGATAGGCTGAAAAAGGTTGAAAAGTTTTTTTGAGGCTCCCCTCCTTCCCCCCCTACATTTCCTAACTCATGGCAACTTAACTATACAGTGGGCACATGTGTAGGGCAAAATAAAAATTTTATTTGATGTTTTGAAGGTTGCCCAGCCATTTGCAGTTCTGCTACATATTCCTCCATTGAAATTTGAATTTGGCGCCGTAGGCAAATTAACCATCACTAGCGTAACTTCACTTCGCTTAGCGAATCAATGCTAGCACAACTTCGCAACCTTACGCTACCCCTGAGCGAAACTTCGGATTTTAGTGAATTTGCGAAGCACTGGCGAAACTACGCCTGGCGAAGTGCGGCGAAGTTACGCCTGGCGCAACTACGAAACTTAGTGAATGTCCCACTATGTCTTTTCTGAAATTTGCATTATTTCTCTGAAAGTTTAGACCTTCCTTCTCTTATTTGAAGGACCGTCTTCAGACTCTGAAATTTTAATAAATTCTCCTCCACATTTCCTCTTGTGTGCCTTGGTAGCTGGTGGACGGTTCATAATCCTTGTTACTAATTCCCCACAGGGGCCATTGCACTCCCACCAATGACACTTCAGTAGGTCATATTCATCCTTAAAATCAGGGTAGGCCTATAGAAAAATAAGAAAAGGGCAAGGGGAATCATGTTTAATAGAGTCATAGAATTAACAGATTGCTTCTAATATAGCAATAAATACAGTGTGTTTAACCACTTACCACAATATTTGCACCAGTCAGTCTATTAATACGCCTCTTATGGTAGTGAAAGGTTGGTCCATGGCTTCTATCCTTTGATTTACTTAAAAACTGATGTATGTGTATCATTTCATGCAGGAGGATCTGTAGAGTACAGAAAGATTCAGTTAAATCGGTTATTACAAGTTTCTAATGTAAATAAATTGGCTGAGCGATTGGAAGTCTTTACAGCTGAAGTTGGTGTCACAAAAATATATATTGCAAATATACCTTGGAGAATAAAGGCATAAGAAATACTTACTTCTACTGTAGTCCTCCTTGGCCTTAAATCAAGAAGAGGCTTATTTAGGCGAATTTTCATCTTCCCTGTACTGGTCTCTAGGGCAAATCCAGACATTCTGCAAAACAAAATGTGAATCTTTAATACTCAGATTACATTATATATTGCTTTTTATTAAATGCTCTATAAACTATATCAGTGAAAATATCTATAATGGTAAAGTACAAACTTGAAGTTTAATTCAAGACTTACTCAGAAATTCTGTAACTCCATTTCAGATCAGGTTCAGGCAACTTTCCCCTAAAGAATTTAACATTAAATTCCTTATATAGGGCATGAATGTCTGGTTTGGGGTCCAAAGTCTCCCATTGTGGATCTATAACTGAAAGTTCCTCATGAATTGGATTGGTCATTCTATTAGAGTAATCTCGAGATCTTGTATTTATTTGATGTTGTGAAAATCTAGTAGATGTAGATGTATCTATATCACTGATGTTGTGAAAATCTAGTAGATGTAGATGTATCTATATCAATGATGTTGTCGCTTCAAAATGTTGATAAAGAGTGATTGTTTCTCAGCTACAACTAATAGTTCTAGATTCAGGTACATTGTGATGTCATCAATGTGTGGAGCAACAACAATGAATTTGCTTTGTGATGTCATCACTATGGAGCAGCAACAATGGATGTGCTGGTGTATTGTGATGTCATACGTTTGTTTAGTGAGAGCAGTGAGTTTGTTTACCGCAGCCTTCTGTAGTTGTGAAAATTAAGTCGATTTTAGAGATACTGATACCAGAAATTAAACCATTTTTAACATCTATCATAACATACAGTTGACATGCTAGTTATAATTCTGCCATGAAAGTTTTGCCTGATGCTTTTACATTACCTGTCTGATCTCTCATGTTTCTCTGTGAGGGGGCTGTCATATTTGTGCAGCAATAGTCCGTTAACATTAGACATTGTAACTGACAGGTTGAAAAGGAACAGTCGGGTTGGCAAAACAGTCAGGTTTAGGAATTTCAAGTAACAATGAATTATGTTGGCTTTGAAGAAGACAACATATTGATCTACTAGTTCAGCTTGTTCTTATTCTTCCGAATAAAAATATGTATTTTGGGGGGGCACCCCAAAGTGGGCGGAGCTATCAACAGCCAATGAAATTTTAGCAATTTTCTAAACGCTACTCCTCCCAGAGTTTTAGGAGTACAAATATGAAACTTTGCACACTTATTGGGCTCATACCCGAATAGGTTGCTTGTGCTCTGTTAAGCAATCCCACCCTCCATGGCCCTGTGGCGGCCCCCCAAAGACCCTTTTTTCCCCATAGACTTTCATTGGAAAACTTTTGCCACTCGTACAGCATTAAAGTTACACTCACCAAACTTGGGTCACTTAGTCATGGGGTCAACCTGAAAAGTTCTGTCACATTTTGGGGACTCCAAAAAGTGGGCGGAGCAACAAACAGCCAATCAGATTTTCCCTATTGACTTCAATGAGAAAATGTCAAACACTGTCATTCCCACAGTGTTAAAGCCAGAGACCCCAAACTTGGCACCATGGGTCACTGGGGTTAGAATTTGGAAAAGTGGGCGGAGTCTACCACAGCCAATCAAATATTAGCCATTTGTTTCAATGGGAAAAGTTAAAACTGTCGCCGCTCTTAGATTGTTCATGGGAGGGTCCTCAAACTTGGCACAGTTGGTCACTGGAGGACCGGGATCAAAATCTGGAAAAGTGGGTGGAGCCAAAAACAACCAATCAGATTTCTTTGATGATTTCAATGGGAAAAATTAAAATTGCTGCCATTTGCACATTATTGCTGTCATGGACCTCGAATATCACAAATGTGGTCACTGGGTGTTTGCACTTCAAAGTTAGGAAAAGTGGGTGGAGCCACCAACAACCAATCAAATGTCATTCCTGCCATTTTTACAGGTTTAATGTCATGATTCCGAAACCTTAAAGTGTTAGTCACTTGGTGACTCTGGTTCAGAATTAGGAAAAAAAGGGGGCGGGGCAACAACAGCCAATCGGACTTCAGCCATTGACCTTAATGAAAAACGCCAAATTGCTGCTATTATTATGGCGTCCATGCCAAGTGTCCCAAACTCAGCACAATTACTCACTGGGTGACTGTGGTCAAAATTTAGGAAAAGTGGGCGGAGCCAATAACAGCCAATCAGATTTTTCCTATTGACTTCAATGTAAAAGTTTTAAATACTACCATTCTCACAGTTTTAAAGCCAGAGGCCCCAAACTTGGTACAGACCATGACTGGGTGACTAATTGGTGCCCCCCCCAAAAAAAAGTGCATTAAGTTCCCATTATACCACCAAAATGCTTATTAATGTTCTTCCTTAGAAGAAGGGGTCCCCGGTTTTGATGAAGGTGCTATCAATACCTATACATGAATATTTTTAGGAAACAAAGACTGACAAACAAGATAAAGGGTTTCTTTAGGTTTTTTATTTATTTTTAAAATTATTTACATTGAGATTCCATTGGTTTTACAAGTGCCTGATGCAGGTAAAGAAAATACAATTAAGATGTTTTAGGTCAAAGACTTTATAATGTCATGCTATAAAAGGGAGTTTTCATTCTATGCGGCAAATTCACTATGCGCCAAAGCGCCTAACGCTAGCGTCAATTCGCTAGCGTTGGGCATTTTCGTTACTTCTCAAATTCACTAACGGACGCTGGCGTAACTTCGCTAGTGTAACTTCGCACCCTTACGCCTGGCGAATTTGTGCAACGGACGTAACTACGCAAATTCACTAACGCGCGCATTGTTCTGAACGCTAACTTTTACGCTAGACTTCCTTCGCCACCTCAGACCAGGCGAAATGCAATAGAGTAGATAGGGATTTCTTCAAACAAAGTTAAAAAATTTTCTAAGTCCCAAAAAATGCTGGCGTTTTTTCTATATTATGGGTGATAGGCTGAAAAAGATTGAAAAGTTTTTTTGAGGCTCCCCTCCTTCCCCCCCTACATTTCCTAACTCATGGCAACTTAACTATACAGTGGGCACATGTGTAGGGCAAAATAAAAATTTTATTTGATGTTTTGAAGGTTGCCCAGCCATTTGCAGTTCTGCTACATATTCCTCCATTGAAATTTGAATTTGGCGCCGTAGGCAAATTAACCATCACTAGCGTAACTTCACTTCGCTTAGCGAATCAATGCTAGCACAACTTCGCAACCTTACGCTACCCCTGAGTGAAACTTCGGATTTTAGTGAATTTGCGAAGCACTGGCGAAACTACGCCTGGCGAAGTGCGGCGAAGTTACGCCTGGCGCAACTACGAAACTTAGTGAATGTCCCACTATGTCTTTTCTGAAATTTGCATTATTTCTCTGAAAGTTTAGACCTTCCTTCTCTTATTTGAAGGACCGTCTTCAGACTCTGAAATTTTAATAAATTCTCCTCCACATTTCCTCTTGTGTGCCTTGGTAGCTGGTGGACGGTTCATAATCCTTGTTACTAATTCCCCACAGGGGCCATTGCACTCCCACCAATGACACTTCAGTAGGTCATATTCATCCTTAAAATCAGGGTAGGCCTATAGAAAAATAAGAAAAGGGCAAGGGGAATCATGTTTAATAGAGTCATAGAATTAACAGATTGCTTCTAATATAGCAATAAATCCAGTGTGTTTAACCACTTACCACAATATTTGCACCAGTCAGTCTATTAATACGCCTCTTATGGTAGTGAAAGGTTGGTCCATGGCTTCTATCCTTTGATTTACTTAAAAACTGATGTATGTGTATCATTTCATGCAGGAGGATCTGTAGAGTACAGAAAGATTCAGTTAAATCGGTTATTACAAGTTTCTAATGTAAATAAATTGGCTGAGCGTTTGGAAGTCTTTACAGCTGAAGTTGGTGTCACAAAAATATATATTGCAAATATACCTTGGAGAATAAAGGCATAAGAAATACTTACTTCTACTGTAGTCCTCCTTGGCCTTAAATCAAGAAGAGGCTTATTTAGGCGAATTTTCATCTTCCCTGTACTGGTCTCTAGGGCAAATCCAGACATTCTGCAAAACAAAATGTGAATCTTTAATACTCAGATTACATTATATATTGCTTTTTATTAAATGCTCTATAAACTATATCAGTGAAAATATCTATAATGGTAAAGTACAAACTTGAAGTTTAATTCAAGACTTACTCAGAAATTCTGTAACTCCATTTCAGATCAGGTTCAGGCAACTTTCCCCTAAAGAATTTAACATTAAATTCCTTATATAGGGCATGAATGTCTGGTTTGGGGTCCAAAGTCTCCCATTGTGGATCTATAACTGAAAGTTCCTCATGAATTGGATTGGTCATTCTATTAGAGTAATCTCGAGATCTTGTATTTATTTGATGTTGTGAAAATCTAGTAGATGTAGATGTATCTATATCACTGATGTTGTGAAAATCTAGTAGATGTAGATGTATCTATATCAATGATGTTGTCGCTTCAAAATGTTGATAAAAAGTGATTGTTTCTCAGCTACAACTAATAGTTCTAGATTCAGGTACATTGTGATGTCATCAATGTGTGGAGCAACAACAATGAATTTGCTTTGTGATGTCATCACTATGGAGCAGCAACAATGGATGTGCTGGTGTATTGTGATGTCATACGTTTGTGTAGTGAGAGCAGTGAGTTTGTTTACTGCAGCCTTCTGTAGTTGTGAAAATTAAGTCGATTTTAGAGATACTGATACCAGAAATTAAACCATTTTTAACATCTATCATAACATACAGTTGACATGCTAGTTATAATTCTGCCATGAAAGTTTTGCCTGATGCTTTTACATTACCTGTCTGATCCCTCATGTTTCTCTGTGAGGGGGCTGTCATATTTGTGCAGCAATAGTCCGTTAACATTAGACATTGTAACTGACAGGTTGAAAAGGAACAGTCGGGTTGGCAAAACAGTCAGGTTTAGGAATTTCAAGTAACAATGAATTATGTTGGCTTTGAAGAAGACAACATATTGATCTACTAGTTCAGCTCGTTCTTATTCTTCCGAATAAAAATATGTATTTTGGGGGGGCACCCCAAAGTGGGCGGAGCTATCAACAGCCAATGAAATTTTAGCAATTTTCTAAACGCTACTCCTCCCAGAGTTTTAGGAGTACAAATATGAAACTTTGCACACTTGTTGGGCTCATACCCGAATAGGTTGCTTGTGCTCTGTTAAGCAATCCCACCCTCCGTGGCCCTGTGGCGGCCCCCCAAAGACCCTTTTTTCCCCATAGACTTTCATTGGAAAACGTTTGCCACTCGTACAGCATTAAAGTTACACTCACCAAACTTGGGTCACTTAGTCATGGGGTCAACCTGAAAAGTTCTGTCACATTTTGGGGACTCCAAAAAGTGGGCGGAGCAACAAACAGCCAATCAGATTTTCCCTATTGACTTCAATGAGAAAATGTCAAACACTGTCATTCCCACAGTGTTAAAGCCAGAGACCCCAAACTTGGCACCATGGGTCACTGGGGTTAGAATTTGGAAAAGTGGGCGGAGTCTACCACAGCCAATCAAATATTAGCCATTTGTTTCAATGGGAAAAGTTAAAACTGTCGCCGCTCTTAGATTGTTCATGGGAGGGTCCTCAGACTTGGCACAGTTGGTCACTGGAGGACCGGGATCAAAATCTGGAAAAGTGGGTGGAGCCAAAAACAACCAATCAGATTTCTTTGATGATTTCAATGGGAAAAATTAAAATTGCTGCCATTTGCACATTATTGCTGTCATGGACCTCGAATATCACAAATGTGGTCACTGGGTGTTTGCACTTCAAAGTTAGGAAAAGTGGGTGGAGCCACCAACAACCAATCAAATGTCATTCATTGATTTTTAAGAGAAAAACATAAAACTGCTGCCATTTTTACAGGTTTAATGTCATGATTCCGAAACCTTAAAGTGTTAGTCACTTGGTGACTCTGGTTCAGAATTAGGAAAAAAAGGGGGCGGGGCAACAACAGCCAATCGGACTTCAGCCATTGACCTTAATGAAAAACGCCAAATTGCTGCTATTATTATGGCGTCCATGCCAAGTGTCCCAAACTCAGCACAATTACTCACTGGGTGACTGTGGTCAAAATTTAGGAAAAGTGGGCGGAGCCAATAACAGCCAATCAGATTTTACCTATTGACTTCAATGTAAAAGTTTCAAATACTACCATTCTCACAGTTTTAAAGCCAGAGGCCCCAAACTTGGTACAGACCATGACTGGGTGACTAATTGGTGCCCCCCCAAAGAAAGTGCATTAAGTTCCCATTATACCACCAAAATGCTTATTAATGTTCTTCCTTAGAAGAAGGGGTCCCCGGTTTTGATGAAGGTGCTATCAATACCTATACATGAATATTTTTAGGAAACAAAGACTGACAAACAAGATAAAGGTTTTCTTTAGGTTTTTTATTTATTTTTAAAATTATTTACATTGAGATTCCATTGGTTTTACAAGTGCCTGATGCAGGTAAAGAAAATACAATTAAGATGTTTTAGGTCAAAGACTTTATAATGTCATGCTATAAAAGGGAGTTTTCATTCTATGCGGCAAATTCACTATGCGCCAAAGCGCCTAACGCTAGCGTCAATTCGCTAGCGTTGGGCATTTTCGTTACTTCTCAAATTCACTAACGGACGCTGGCGTAACTTCGCTAGTGTAACTTCGCACCCTTACGCCTGGCGAATTTGTGCAACGGACGTAACTACGCAAATTCACTAACGCGCGCATTGTTCTGAACGCTAACTTTTACGCTAGACTTCCTTCGCCACCTCAGACCAGGCGAAATGCAATAGAGTAGATAGGGATTTCTTCAAACAAAGTTAAAAAATTTTCTAAGTCCCAAAAAATGCTGGCGTTTTTTCTATATTATGGGTGATAGGCTGAAAAAGATTGAAAAGTTTTTTTGAGGCTCCCCTCCTTCCCCCCCTACATTTCCTAACTCATGGCAACTTAACTATACAGTGGGCACATGTGTAGGGCAAAATAAAAATTTTATTTGATGTTTTGAAGGTTGCCCAGCCATTTGCAGTTCTGCTACATATTCCTCCATTGAAATTTGAATTTGGCGCCGTAGGCAAATTAACCATCACTAGCGTAACTTCACTTCGCTTAGCGAATCAATGCTAGCACAACTTCGCAACCTTACGCTACCCCTGAGCGAAACTTCGGATTTTAGTGAATTTGCGAAGCACTGGCGAAACTACGCCTGGCGAAGTGCGGCGAAGTTACGCCTGGCGCAACTACGAAACTTAGTGAATGTCCCACTATGTCTTTTCTGAAATTTGCATTATTTCTCTGAAAGTTTAGACCTTCCTTCTCTTATTTGAAGGACCGTCTTCAGACTCTGAAATTTTAATAAATTCTCCTCCACATTTCCTCTTGTGTGCCTTGGTAGCTGGTGGACGGTTCATAATCCTTGTTACTAATTCCCCACAGGGGCCATTGCACTCCCACCAATGACACTTCAGTAGGTCATATTCATCCTTAAAATCAGGGTAGGCCTATAGAAAAATAAGAAAAGGGCAAGGGGAATCATGTTTAATAGAGTCATAGAATTAACAGATTGCTTCTAATATAGCAATAAATCCAGTGTGTTTAACCACTTACCACAATATTTGCACCAGTCAGTCTATTAATACGCCTCTTATGGTAGTGAAAGGTTGGTCCATGGCTTCTATCCTTTGATTTACTTAAAAACTGATGTATGTGTATCATTTCATGCAGGAGGATCTGTAGAGTACAGAAAGATTCAGTTAAATCGGTTATTACAAGTTTCTAATGTAAATAAATTGGCTGAGCGATTGGAAGTCTTTACAGCTGAAGTTGGTGTCACAAAAATATATATTGCAAATATACCTTGGAGAATAAAGGCATAAGAAATACTTACTTCTACTGTAGTCCTCCTTGGCCTTAAATCAAGAAGAGGCTTATTTAGGCGAATTTTCATCTTCCCTGTACTGGTCTCTAGGGCAAATCCAGACATTCTGCAAAACAAAATGTGAATCTTTAATACTCAGATTACATTATATATTGCTTTTTATTAAATGCTCTATAAACTATATCAGTGAAAATATCTATAATGGTAAAGTACAAACTTGAAGTTTAATTCAAGACTTACTCAGAAATTCTGTAACTCCATTTCAGATCAGGTTCAGGCAACTTTCCCCTAAAGAATTTAACATTAAATTCCTTATATAGGGCATGAATGTCTGGTTTGGGGTCCAAAGTCTCCCATTGTGGATCTATAACTGAAAGTTCCTCATGAATTGGATTGGTCATTCTATTAGAGTAATCTCGAGATCTTGTATTTATTTGATGTTGTGAAAATCTAGTAGATGTAGATGTATCTATATCACTGATGTTGTGAAAATCTAGTAGATGTAGATGTATCTATATCAATGATGTTGTCGCTTCAAAATGTTGATAAAGAGTGATCGTTTCTCAGCTACAACTAATAGTTCTAGATTCAGGTACATTGTGATGTCATCAATGTGTGGAGCAACAACAATGAATTTGCTTTGTGATGTCATCACTATGGAGCAGCAACAATGGATGTGCTGGTGCATTGTGATGTCATACGTTTGTTTAGTGAGAGCAGTGAGTTTGTTTACTGCAGCCTTCTGTAGTTGTGAAAATTAAGTCGATTTTAGAGATACTGATACCAGAAATTAAACCATTTTTAACATCTATCATAACATACAGTTGACATGCTAGTTATAATTCTGCCATGAAAGTTTTGCCTGATGCTTTTACATTACCTGTCTGATCCCTCATGTTTCTCTGTGAGGGGGCTGTCATATTTGTGCAGCAATAGTCCGTTAACATTAGACATTGTAACTGACAGGTTGAAAAGGAACAGTCGGGTTGGCAAAACAGTCAGGTTTAGGAATTTCAAGTAACAATGAATTATGTTGGCTTTGAAGAAGACAAGATATTGATCTACTAGTTCAGCTCGTTCTTATTCTTCCGAATAAAAATATGTATTTTGGGGGGGGCACCCCAAAGAGGGGGCGGAGCTATCAACAGCCAATGAAATTTTAGCAATTTTCTAAACGCTACTCCTCCCAGAGTTTTAGGAGTACAATTATGAAACTTTGCACACTTGTTGGGCTCATACCCGAATAGGTGGCTTGTGCTCTGTTAAGCAATCCCACCCTCCGTGGCCCTGTGGCGGCCCCCCAAAGACCCTTTTTTCCCCATAGACTTTCATTGGAAAACTTTTGCCACTCGTACAGCATTAAAGTTACACTCACCAAACTTGGGTCACTTAGTCATGGGGTCAACCTGAAAAGTTCTGTCACATTTTGGGGACTCCAAAAAGTGGGCGGAGCAACAAACAGCCAATCAGATTTTCCCTATTGACTTCAATGAGAAAATGTCAAACACTGTCATTCCCACAGTGTTAAAGCCAGAGACCCCAAACTTGGCACCATGGGTCACTGGGGTTAGAATTTGGAAAAGTGGGCGGAGTCTACCACAGCCAATCAAATATTAGCCATTTGTTTCAATGGGAAAAGTTAAAACTGTCGCCGCTCTTAGATTGTTCATGGGAGGGTCCTCAAACTTGGCACAGTTGGTCACTGGAGGACCGGGATCAAAATCTGGAAAAGTGGGTGGAGCCAAAAACAACCAATCAGATTTCTTTGATGATTTCAATGGGAAAAATTAAAATTGCTGCCATTTGCACATTATTGCTGTCATGGACCTCGAATATCACAAATGTGGTCACTGGGTGTTTGCACTTCAAAGTTAGGAAAAGTGGGTGGAGCCACCAACAACCAATCAAATGTCATTCATTGATTTTTAAGAGAAAAACATAAAACTGCTGCCATTTTTATAGGTTTAATGTCATGATTCCGAAACCTTAAAGTGTTAGTCACTTGGTGACTCTGGTTCAGAATTAGGAAAAAAAGGGGGCGGGGCAACAACAGCCAATCGGACTTCAGCCATTGACCTTAATGAAAAACGCCAAATTGCTGCTATTATTATGGCGTCCATGCCAAGTGTCCCAAACTCAGCACAATTACTCACTGGGTGACTGTGGTCAAAATTTAGGAAAAGTGGGCGGAGCCAATAACAGCCAATCAGATTTTACCTATTGACTTCAATGTAAAAGTTTCAAATACTACCATTCTCACAGTTTTAAAGCCAGAGGCCCCAAACTTGGTACAGACCATGACTGGGTGACTAATTGGTGCCCCCCCAAAGAAAGTGCATTAAGTTCCCATTATACCACCAAAATGCTTATTAATGTTCTTCCTTAGAAGAAGGGGTCCCCGGTTTTGATGAAGGTGCTATCAATACCTATACATGAATATTTTTAGGAAACAAAGACTGACAAACAAGATAAAGGTTTTCTTTAGGTTTTTTATTTATTTTTAAAATTATTTACATTGAGATTCCATTGGTTTTACAAGTGCCTGATGCAGGTAAAGAAAATACAATTAAGATGTTTTAGGTCAAAGACTTTATAATGTCATGCTATAAAAGGGAGTTTTCATTCTATGCGGCAAATTCACTATGCGCCAAAGCGCCTAACGCTAGCGTCAATTCGCTAGCGTTGGGCATTTTCGTTACTTCTCAAATTCACTAACGGACGCTGGCGTAACTTCGCTAGTGTAACTTCGCACCCTTACGCCTGGCGAATTTGTGCAACGGACGTAACTACGCAAATTCACTAACGCGCGCATTGTTCTGAACGCTAACTTTTACGCTAGACTTCCTTCGCCACCTCAGACCAGGCGAAATGCAATAGAGTAGATAGGGATTTCTTCAAACAAAGTTAAAAAATTTTCTAAGTCCCAAAAAATGCTGGCGTTTTTTCTATATTATGGGTGATAGGCTGAAAAAGATTGAAAAGTTTTTTTGAGGCTCCCCTCCTTCCCCCCCTACATTTCCTAACTCATGGCAACTTAACTATACAGTGGGCACATGTGTAGGGCAAAATAAAAATTTTATTTGATGTTTTGAAGGTTGCCCAGCCATTTGCAGTTCTGCTACATATTCCTCCATTGAAATTTGAATTTGGCGCCGTAGGCAAATTAACCATCACTAGCGTAACTTCACTTCGCTTAGCGAATCAATGCTAGCACAACTTCGCAACCTTACGCTACCCCTGAGTGAAACTTCGGATTTTAGTGAATTTGCGAAGCACTGGCGAAACTACGCCTGGCGAAGTGCGGCGAAGTTACGCCTGGCGCAACTACGAAACTTAGTGAATGTCCCACTATGTCTTTTCTGAAATTTGCATTATTTCTCTGAAAGTTTAGACCTTCCTTCTCTTATTTGAAGGACCGTCTTCAGACTCTGAAATTTTAATAAATTCTCCTCCACATTTCCTCTTGTGTGCCTTGGTAGCTGGTGGACGGTTCATAATCCTTGTTACTAATTCCCCACAGGGGCCATTGCACTCCCACCAATGACACTTCAGTAGGTCATATTCATCCTTAAAATCAGGGTAGGCCTATAGAAAAATAAGAAAAGGGCAAGGGGAATCATGTTTAATAGAGTCATAGAATTAACAGATTGCTTCTAATATAGCAATAAATCCAGTGTGTTTAACCACTTACCACAATATTTGCACCAGTCAGTCTATTAATACGCCTCTTATGGTAGTGAAAGGTTGGTCCATGGCTTCTATCCTTTGATTTACTTAAAAACTGATGTATGTGTATCATTTCATGCAGGAGGATCTGTAGAGTACAGAAAGATTCAGTTAAATCGGTTATTACAAGTTTCTAATGTAAATAAATTGGCTGAGCGTTTGGAAGTCTTTACAGCTGAAGTTGGTGTCACAAAAATATATATTGCAAATATACCTTGGAGAATAAAGGCATAAGAAATACTTACTTCTACTGTAGTCCTCCTTGGCCTTAAATCAAGAAGAGGCTTATTTAGGCGAATTTTCATCTTCCCTGTACTGGTCTCTAGGGCAAATCCAGACATTCTGCAAAACAAAATGTGAATCTTTAATACTCAGATTACATTATATATTGCTTTTTATTAAATGCTCTATAAACTATATCAGTGAAAATATCTATAATGGTAAAGTACAAACTTGAAGTTTAATTCAAGACTTACTCAGAAATTCTGTAACTCCATTTCAGATCAGGTTCAGGCAACTTTCCCCTAAAGAATTTAACATTAAATTCCTTATATAGGGCATGAATGTCTGGTTTGGGGTCCAAAGTCTCCCATTGTGGATCTATAACTGAAAGTTCCTCATGAATTGGATTGGTCATTCTATTAGAGTAATCTCGAGATCTTGTATTTATTTGATGTTGTGAAAATCTAGTAGATGTAGATGTATCTATATCACTGATGTTGTGAAAATCTAGTAGATGTAGATGTATCTATATCAATGATGTTGTCGCTTCAAAATGTTGATAAAAAGTGATTGTTTCTCAGCTACAACTAATAGTTCTAGATTCAGGTACATTGTGATGTCATCAATGTGTGGAGCAACAACAATGAATTTGCTTTGTGATGTCATCACTATGGAGCAGCAACAATGGATGTGCTGGTGTATTGTGATGTCATACGTTTGTGTAGTGAGAGCAGTGAGTTTGTTTACTGCAGCCTTCTGTAGTTGTGAAAATTAAGTCGATTTTAGAGATACTGATACCAGAAATTAAACCATTTTTAACATCTATCATAACATACAGTTGACATGCTAGTTATAATTCTGCCATGAAAGTTTTGCCTGATGCTTTTACATTACCTGTCTGATCCCTCATGTTTCTCTGTGAGGGGGCTGTCATATTTGTGCAGCAATAGTCCGTTAACATTAGACATTGTAACTGACAGGTTGAAAAGGAACAGTCGGGTTGGCAAAACAGTCAGGTTTAGGAATTTCAAGTAACAATGAATTATGTTGGCTTTGAAGAAGACAACATATTGATCTACTAGTTCAGCTCGTTCTTATTCTTCCGAATAAAAATATGTATTTTGGGGGGGCACCCCAAAGTGGGCGGAGCTATCAACAGCCAATGAAATTTTAGCAATTTTCTAAACGCTACTCCTCCCAGAGTTTTAGGAGTACAAATATGAAACTTTGCACACTTGTTGGGCTCATACCCGAATAGGTTGCTTGTGCTCTGTTAAGCAATCCCACCCTCCGTGGCCCTGTGGCGGCCCCCCAAAGACCCTTTTTTCCCCATAGACTTTCATTGGAAAACGTTTGCCACTCGTACAGCATTAAAGTTACACTCACCAAACTTGGGTCACTTAGTCATGGGGTCAACCTGAAAAGTTCTGTCACATTTTGGGGACTCCAAAAAGTGGGCGGAGCAACAAACAGCCAATCAGATTTTCCCTATTGACTTCAATGAGAAAATGTCAAACACTGTCATTCCCACAGTGTTAAAGCCAGAGACCCCAAACTTGGCACCATGGGTCACTGGGGTTAGAATTTGGAAAAGTGGGCGGAGTCTACCACAGCCAATCAAATATTAGCCATTTGTTTCAATGGGAAAAGTTAAAACTGTCGCCGCTCTTAGATTGTTCATGGGAGGGTCCTCAGACTTGGCACAGTTGGTCACTGGAGGACCGGGATCAAAATCTGGAAAAGTGGGTGGAGCCAAAAACAACCAATCAGATTTCTTTGATGATTTCAATGGGAAAAATTAAAATTGCTGCCATTTGCACATTATTGCTGTCATGGACCTCGAATATCACAAATGTGGTCACTGGGTGTTTGCACTTCAAAGTTAGGAAAAGTGGGTGGAGCCACCAACAACCAATCAAATGTCATTCATTGATTTTTAAGAGAAAAACATAAAACTGCTGCCATTTTTACAGGTTTAATGTCATGATTCCGAAACCTTAAAGTGTTAGTCACTTGGTGACTCTGGTTCAGAATTAGGAAAAAAAGGGGGCGGGGCAACAACAGCCAATCGGACTTCAGCCATTGACCTTAATGAAAAACGCCAAATTGCTGCTATTATTATGGCGTCCATGCCAAGTGTCCCAAACTCAGCACAATTACTCACTGGGTGACTGTGGTCAAAATTTAGGAAAAGTGGGCGGAGCCAATAACAGCCAATCAGATTTTTCCTATTGACTTCAATGTAAAAGTTTTAAATACTACCATTCTCACAGTTTTAAAGCCAGAGGCCCCAAACTTGGTACAGACCATGACTGGGTGACTAATTGGTGCCCCCCCCCAAAAAAAAGTGCATTAAGTTCCCATTATACCACCAAAATGCTTATTAATGTTCTTCCTTAGAAGAAGGGGTCCCCGGTTTTGATGAAGGTGCTATCAATACCTATACATGAATATTTTTAGGAAACAAAGACTGACAAACAAGATAAAGGGTTTCTTTAGGTTTTTTATTTATTTTTAAAATTATTTACATTGAGATTCCATTGGTTTTACAAGTGCCTGATGCAGGTAAAGAAAATACAATTAAGATGTTTTAGGTCAAAGACTTTATAATGTCATGCTATAAAAGGGAGTTTTCATTCTATGCGGCAAATTCACTATGCGCCAAAGCGCCTAACGCTAGCGTCAATTCGCTAGCGTTGGGCATTTTCGTTACTTCTCAAATTCACTAACGGACGCTGGCGTAACTTCGCTAGTGTAACTTCGCACCCTTACGCCTGGCGAATTTGTGCAACGGACGTAACTACGCAAATTCACTAACGCGCGCATTGTTCTGAACGCTAACTTTTACGCTAGACTTCCTTCGCCACCTCAGACCAGGCGAAATGCAATAGAGTAGATAGGGATTTCTTCAAACAAAGTTAAAAAATTTTCTAAGTCCCAAAAAATGCTGGCGTTTTTTCTATATTATGGGTGATAGGCTGAAAAAGATTGAAAAGTTTTTTTGAGGCTCCCCTCCTTCCCCCCCTACATTTCCTAACTCATGGCAACTTAACTATACAGTGGGCACATGTGTAGGGCAAAATAAAAATTTTATTTGATGTTTTGAAGGTTGCCCAGCCATTTGCAGTTCTGCTACATATTCCTCCATTGAAATTTGAATTTGGCGCCGTAGGCAAATTAACCATCACTAGCGTAACTTCACTTCGCTTAGCGAATCAATGCTAGCACAACTTCGCAACCTTACGCTACCCCTGAGTGAAACTTCGGATTTTAGTGAATTTGCGAAGCACTGGCGAAACTACGCCTGGCGAAGTGCGGCGAAGTTACGCCTGGCGCAACTACGAAACTTAGTGAATGTCCCACTATGTCTTTTCTGAAATTTGCATTATTTCTCTGAAAGTTTAGACCTTCCTTCTCTTATTTGAAGGACCGTCTTCAGACTCTGAAATTTTAATAAATTCTCCTCCACATTTCCTCTTGTGTGCCTTGGTAGCTGGTGGACGGTTCATAATCCTTGTTACTAATTCCCCACAGGGGCCATTGCACTCCCACCAATGACACTTCAGTAGGTCATATTCATCCTTAAAATCAGGGTAGGCCTATAGAAAAATAAGAAAAGGGCAAGGGGAATCATGTTTAATAGAGTCATAGAATTAACAGATTGCTTCTAATATAGCAATAAATCCAGTGTGTTTAACCACTTACCACAATATTTGCACCAGTCAGTCTATTAATACGCCTCTTATGGTAGTGAAAGGTTGGTCCATGGCTTCTATCCTTTGATTTACTTAAAAACTGATGTATGTGTATCATTTCATGCAGGAGGATCTGTAGAGTACAGAAAGATTCAGTTAAATCGGTTATTACAAGTTTCTAATGTAAATAAATTGGCTGAGCGTTTGGAAGTCTTTACAGCTGAAGTTGGTGTCACAAAAATATATATTGCAAATATACCTTGGAGAATAAAGGCATAAGAAATACTTACTTCTACTGTAGTCCTCCTTGGCCTTAAATCAAGAAGAGGCTTATTTAGGCGAATTTTCATCTTCCCTGTACTGGTCTCTAGGGCAAATCCAGACATTCTGCAAAACAAAATGTGAATCTTTAATACTCAGATTACATTATATATTGCTTTTTATTAAATGCTCTATAAACTATATCAGTGAAAATATCTATAATGGTAAAGTACAAACTTGAAGTTTAATTCAAGACTTACTCAGAAATTCTGTAACTCCATTTCAGATCAGGTTCAGGCAACTTTCCCCTAAAGAATTTAACATTAAATTCCTTATATAGGGCATGAATGTCTGGTTTGGGGTCCAAAGTCTCCCATTGTGGATCTATAACTGAAAGTTCCTCATGAATTGGATTGGTCATTCTATTAGAGTAATCTCGAGATCTTGTATTTATTTGATGTTGTGAAAATCTAGTAGATGTAGATGTATCTATATCACTGATGTTGTGAAAATCTAGTAGATGTAGATGTATCTATATCAATGATGTTGTCGCTTCAAAATGTTGATAAAGAGTGATTGTTTCTCAGCTACAACTAATAGTTCTAGATTCAGGTACATTGTGATGTCATCAATGTGTGGAGCAACAACAATGAATTTGCTTTGTGATGTCATCACTATGGAGCAGCAACAATGGATGTGCTGGTGTATTGTGATGTCATACGTTTGTTTAGTGAGAGCAGTGAGTTTGTTTACTGCAGCCTTCTGTAGTTGTGAAAATTAAGTCGATTTTAGAGATACTGATACCAGAAATTAAACCATTTTTAACATCTATCATAACATACAGTTGACATGCTAGTTATAATTCTGCCATGAAAGTTTTGCCTGATGCTTTTACATTACCTGTCTGATCCCTCATGTTTCTCTGTGAGGGGGCTGTCATATTTGTGCAGCAATAGTCCGTTAACATTAGACATTGTAACTGACAGGTTGAAAAGGAACAGTCAGGTTGGCAAAACAGTCAGGTTTAGGAATTTCAAGTAACAATGAATTATGTTGGCTTTGAAGAAGACAACATATTGATCTACTAGTTCAGCTTGTTCTTATTCTTCCGAATAAAAATATGTATTTTGGGGGGGCACCCCAAAGTGGGCGGAGCTATCAACAGCCAATGAAATTTTAGCAATTTTCTAAACGCTACTCCTCCCAGAGTTTTAGGAGTACAAATATGAAACTTTGCACACTTGTTGGGCTCATACCCGAATAGGTTGCTTGTGCTCTGTTAAGCAATCCCACCCTCCGTGGCCCTGTGGCGGCCCCCCAAAGACCCTTTTTTCCCCATAGACTTTCATTGGAAAACTTTTGCCACTCGTACAGCATTAAAGTTACACTCACCAAACTTGGGTCACTTAGTCATGGGGTCAACCTGAAAAGTTCTGTCACATTTTGGGGACTCCAAAAAGTGGGCAGAGCAACAAACAGCCAATCAGATTTTCCCTATTGACTTCAATGAGAAAATGTCAAACACTGTCATTCCCACAGTGTTAAAGCCAGAGACCCCAAACTTGGCACCATGGGTCACTGGGGTTAGAATTTGGAAAAGTGGGCGGAGTCTACCACAGCCAATCAAATATTAGCCATTTGTTTCAATGGGAAAAGTTAAAACTGTCGCCGCTCTTAGATTGTTCATGGGAGGGTCCTCAAACTTGGCACAGTTGGTCACTGGAGGACCGGGATCAAAATCTGGAAAAGTGGGTGGAGCCAAAAACAACCAATCAGATTTCTTTGATGATTTCAATGGGAAAAATTAAAATTGCTGCCATTTGCACATTATTGCTGTCATGGACCTCGAATATCACAAATGTGGTCACTGGGTGTTTGCACTTCAAAGTTAGGAAAAGTGGGTGGAGCCACCAACAACCAATCAAATGTCATTCCTGCCATTTTTACAGGTTTAATGTCATGATTCCGAAACCTTAAAGTGTTAGTCACTTGGTGACTCTGGTTCAGAATTAGGAAAAAAAGGGGGCGGGGCAACAACAGCCAATCGGACTTCAGCCATTGACCTTAATGAAAAACGCCAAATTGCTGCTATTATTATGGCGTCCATGCCAAGTGTCCCAAACTCAGCACAATTACTCACTGGGTGACTGTGGTCAAAATTTAGGAAAAGTGGGCGGAGCCAATAACAGCCAATCAGATTTTTCCTATTGACTTCAATGTAAAAGTTTTAAATACTACCATTCTCACAGTTTTAAAGCCAGAGGCCCCAAACTTGGTACAGACCATGACTGGGTGACTAATTGGTGCCCCCCCAAAAAAAAAGTGCATTAAGTTCCCATTATACCACCAAAATGCTTATTAATGTTCTTCCTTAGAAGAAGGGGTCCCCGGTTTTGATGAAGGTGCTATCAATACCTATACATGAATATTTTTAGGAAACAAAGACTGACAAACAAGATAAAGGTTTTCTTTAGGTTTTTTATTTATTTTTAAAATTATTTACATTGAGATTCCATTGGTTTTACAAGTGCCTGATGCAGGTAAAGAAAATACAATTAAGATGTTTTAGGTCAAAGACTTTATAATGTCATGCTATAAAAGGGAGTTTTCATTCTATGCGGCAAATTCACTATGCGCCAAAGCGCCTAACGCTAGCGTCAATTCGCTAGCGTTGGGCATTTTCGTTACTTCTCAAATTCACTAACGGACGCTGGCGTAACTTCGCTAGTGTAACTTCGCACCCTTATGCCTGGCGAATTTGTGCAACGGACGTAACTACGCAAATTCACTAACGCGCGCATTGTTCTGAACGCTAACTTTTACGCTAGACTTCCTTCGCCACCTCAGACCAGGCGAAATGCAATAGAGTAGATAGGGATTTCTTCAAACAAAGTTAAAAAATTTTCTAAGTCCCAAAAAATGCTGGCGTTTTTTCTATATTATGGGTGATAGGCTGAAAAAGATTGAAAAGTTTTTTTGAGGCTCCCCTCCTTCCCCCCCTACATTTCCTAACTCATGGCAACTTAACTATACAGTGGGCACATGTGTAGGGCAAAATAAAAATTTTATTTGATGTTTTGAAGGTTGCCCAGCCATTTGCAGTTCTGCTACATATTCCTCCATTGAAATTTGAATTTGGCGCCGTAGGCAAATTAACCATCACTAGCGTAACTTCACTTCGCTTAGCGAATCAATGCTAGCACAACTTCGCAACCTTACGCTACCCCTGAGTGAAACTTCGGATTTTAGTGAATTTGCGAAGCACTGGCGAAACTACGCCTGGCGAAGTGCGGCGAAGTTACGCCTGGCGCAACTACGAAACTTAGTGAATGTCCCACTATGTCTTTTCTGAAATTTGCATTATTTCTCTGAAAGTTTAGACCTTCCTTCTCTTATTTGAAGGACCGTCTTCAGACTCTGAAATTTTAATAAATTCTCCTCCACATTTCCTCTTGTGTGCCTTGGTAGCTGGTGGACGGTTCATAATCCTTGTTACTAATTCCCCACAGGGGCCATTGCACTCCCACCAATGACACTTCAGTAGGTCATATTCATCCTTAAAATCAGGGTAGGCCTATAGAAAAATAAGAAAAGGGCAAGGGGAATCATGTTTAATAGAGTCATAGAATTAACAGATTGCTTCTAATATAGCAATAAATCCAGTGTGTTTAACCACTTACCACAATATTTGCACCAGTCAGTCTATTAATACGCCTCTTATGGTAGTGAAAGGTTGGTCCATGGCTTCTATCCTTTGATTTACTTAAAAACTGATGTATGTGTATCATTTCATGCAGGAGGATCTGTAGAGTACAGAAAGATTCAGTTAAATCGGTTATTACAAGTTTCTAATGTAAATAAATTGGCTGAGCGTTTGGAAGTCTTTACAGCTGAAGTTGGTGTCACAAAAATATATATTGCAAATATACCTTGGAGAATAAAGGCATAAGAAATACTTACTTCTACTGTAGTCCTCCTTGGCCTTAAATCAAGAAGAGGCTTATTTAGGCGAATTTTCATCTTCCCTGTACTGGTCTCTAGGGCAAATCCAGACATTCTGCAAAACAAAATGTGAATCTTTAATACTCAGATTACATTATATATTGCTTTTTATTAAATGCTCTATAAACTATATCAGTGAAAATATCTATAATGGTAAAGTACAAACTTGAAGTTTAATTCAAGACTTACTCAGAAATTCTGTAACTCCATTTCAGATCAGGTTCAGGCAACTTTCCCCTAAAGAATTTAACATTAAATTCCTTATATAGGGCATGAATGTCTGGTTTGGGGTCCAAAGTCTCCCATTGTGGATCTATAACTGAAAGTTCCTCATGAATTGGATTGGTCATTCTATTAGAGTAATCTCGAGATCTTGTATTTATTTGATGTTGTGAAAATCTAGTAGATGTAGATGTATCTATATCACTGATGTTGTGAAAATCTAGTAGATGTAGATGTATCTATATCAATGATGTTGTCGCTTCAAAATGTTGATAAAGAGTGATTGTTTCTCAGCTACAACTAATAGTTCTAGATTCAGGTACATTGTGATGTCATCAATGTGTGGAGCAACAACAATGAATTTGCTTTGTGATGTCATCACTATGGAGCAGCAACAATGGATGTGCTGGTGCATTGTGATGTCATACGTTTGTTTAGTGAGAGCAGTGAGTTTGTTTACTGCAGCCTTCTGTAGTTGTGAAAATTAAGTCGATTTTAGAGATACTGATACCAGAAATTAAACCATTTTTAACATCTATCATAACATACAGTTGACATGCTAGTTATAATTCTGCCATGAAAGTTTTGCCTGATGCTTTTACATTACCTGTCTGATCCCTCATGTTTCTCTGTGAGGGGGCTGTCATATTTGTGCAGCAATAGTCCGTTAACATTAGACATTGTAACTGACAGGTTGAAAAGGAACAGTCGGGTTGGCAAAACAGTCAGGTTTAGGAATTTCAAGTAACAATGAATTATGTTGGCTTTGAAGAAGACAACATATTGATCTACTAGTTCAGCTTGTTCTTATTCTTCCGAATAAAAATATGTATTTTGGGGGGGCACCCCAAAGTGGGCGGAGCTATCAACAGCCAATGAAATTTTAGCAATTTTCTAAACGCTACTCCTCCCAGAGTTTTAGGAGTACAAATATGAAACTTTGCACACTTGTTGGGCTCATACCCGAATAGGTTGCTTGTGCTCTGTTAAGCAATCCCACCCTCCGTGGCCCTGTGGCGGCCCCCCAAAGACCCTTTTTTCCCCATAGACTTTCATTGGAAAACTTTTGCCACTCGTACAGCATTAAAGTTACACTCACCAAACTTGGGTCACTTAGTCATGGGGTCAACCTGAAAAGTTCTGTCACATTTTGGGGACTCCAAAAAGTGGGCGGAGCAACAAACAGCCAATCAGATTTTCCCTATTGACTTCAATGAGAAAATGTCAAACACTGTCATTCCCACAGTGTTAAAGCCAGAGACCCCAAACTTGGCACCATGGGTCACTGGGGTTAGAATTTGGAAAAGTGGGCGGAGTCTACCACAGCCAATCAAATATTAGCCATTTGTTTCAATGGGAAAAGTTAAAACTGTCGCCGCTCTTAGATTGTTCATGGGAGGGTCCTCAAACTTGGCACAGTTGGTCACTGGAGGACCGGGATCAAAATCTGGAAAAGTGGGTGGAGCCAAAAACAACCAATCAGATTTCTTTGATGATTTCAATGGGAAAAATTAAAATTGCTGCCATTTGCACATTATTGCTGTCATGGACCTCGAATATCACAAATGTGGTCACTGGGTGTTTGCACTTCAAAGTTAGGAAAAGTGGGTGGAGCCACCAACAACCAATCAAATGTCATTCATTGATTTTTAAGAGAAAAACATAAAACTGCTGCCATTTTTACAGGTTTAATGTCATGATTCCGAAACCTTAAAGTGTTAGTCACTTGGTGACTCTGGTTCAGAATTAGGAAAAAAAGGGGGCGGGGCAACAACAGCCAATCGGACTTCAGCCATTGACCTTAATGAAAAACGCCAAATTGCTGCTATTATTATGGCGTCCATGCCAAGTGTCCCAAACTCAGCACAATTACTCACTGGGTGACTGTGGTCAAAATTTAGGAAAAGTGGGCGGAGCCAATAACAGCCAATCAGATTTTTCCTATTGACTTCAATGTAAAAGTTTTAAATACTACCATTCTCACAGTTTTAAAGCCAGAGGCCCCAAACTTGGTACAGACCATGACTGGGTGACTAATTGGTGCCCCCCCCCAAAAAAAAGTGCATTAAGTTCCCATTATACCACCAAAATGCTTATTAATGTTCTTCCTTAGAAGAAGGGGTCCCCGGTTTTGATGAAGGTGCTATCAATACCTATACATGAATATTTTTAGGAAACAAAGACTGACAAACAAGATAAAGGTTTTCTTTAGGTTTTTTATTTATTTTTAAAATTATTTACATTGAGATTCCATTGGTTTTACAAGTGCCTGATGCAGGTAAAGAAAATACAATTAAGATGTTTTAGGTCAAAGACTTTATAATGTCATGCTATAAAAGGGAGTTTTCATTCTATGCGGCAAATTCACTATGCGCCAAAGCGCCTAACGCTAGCGTCAATTCGCTAGCGTTGGGCATTTTCGTTACTTCTCAAATTCACTAACGGACGCTGGCGTAACTTCGCTAGTGTAACTTCGCACCCTTACGCCTGGCGAATTTGTGCAACGGACGTAACTACGCAAATTCACTAACGCGCGCATTGTTCTGAACGCTAACTTTTACGCTAGACTTCCTTCGCCACCTCAGACCAGGCGAAATGCAATAGAGTAGATAGGGATTTCTTCAAACAAAGTTAAAAAATTTTCTAAGTCCCAAAAAATGCTGGCGTTTTTTCTTTATTATGGGTGATAGGCTGAAAAAGGTTGAAAAGTTTTTTTGAGGCTCCCCTCCTTCCCCCCCTACATTTCCTAACTCATGGCAACTTAACTATACAGTGGGCACATGTGTAGGGCAAAATAAAAATTTTATTTGATGTTTTGAAGGTTGCCCAGCCATTTGCAGTTCTGCTACATATTCCTCCATTGAAATTTGAATTTGGCGCCGTAGGCAAATTAACCATCACTAGCGTAACTTCACTTCGCTTAGCGAATCAATGCTAGCACAACTTCGCAACCTTACGCTACCCCTGAGCGAAACTTCGGATTTTAGTGAATTTGCGAAGCACTGGCGAAACTACGCCTGGCGAAGTGCGGCGAAGTTACGCCTGGCGCAACTACGAAACTTAGTGAATGTCCCACTATGTCTTTTCTGAAATTTGCATTATTTCTCTGAAAGTTTAGACCTTCCTTCTCTTATTTGAAGGACCGTCTTCAGACTCTGAAATTTTAATAAATTCTCCTCCACATTTCCTCTTGTGTGCCTTGGTAGCTGGTGGACGGTTCATAATCCTTGTTACTAATTCCCCACAGGGGCCATTGCACTCCCACCAATGACACTTCAGTAGGTCATATTCATCCTTAAAATCAGGGTAGGCCTATAGAAAAATAAGAAAAGGGCAAGGGGAATCATGTTTAATAGAGTCATAGAATTAACAGATTGCTTCTAATATAGCAATAAATACAGTGTGTTTAACCACTTACCACAATATTTGCACCAGTCAGTCTATTAATACGCCTCTTATGGTAGTGAAAGGTTGGTCCATGGCTTCTATCCTTTGATTTACTTAAAAACTGATGTATGTGTATCATTTCATGCAGGAGGATCTGTAGAGTACAGAAAGATTCAGTTAAATCGGTTATTACAAGTTTCTAATGTAAATAAATTGGCTGAGCGATTGGAAGTCTTTACAGCTGAAGTTGGTGTCACAAAAATATATATTGCAAATATACCTTGGAGAATAAAGGCATAAGAAATACTTACTTCTACTGTAGTCCTCCTTGGCCTTAAATCAAGAAGAGGCTTATTTAGGCGAATTTTCATCTTCCCTGTACTGGTCTCTAGGGCAAATCCAGACATTCTGCAAAACAAAATGTGAATCTTTAATACTCAGATTACATTATATATTGCTTTTTATTAAATGCTCTATAAACTATATCAGTGAAAATATCTATAATGGTAAAGTACAAACTTGAAGTTTAATTCAAGACTTACTCAGAAATTCTGTAACTCCATTTCAGATCAGGTTCAGGCAACTTTCCCCTAAAGAATTTAACATTAAATTCCTTATATAGGGCATGAATGTCTGGTTTGGGGTCCAAAGTCTCCCATTGTGGATCTATAACTGAAAGTTCCTCATGAATTGGATTGGTCATTCTATTAGAGTAATCTCGAGATCTTGTATTTATTTGATGTTGTGAAAATCTAGTAGATGTAGATGTATCTATATCACTGATGTTGTGAAAATCTAGTAGATGTAGATGTATCTATATCAATGATGTTGTCGCTTCAAAATGTTGATAAAGAGTGATCGTTTCTCAGCTACAACTAATAGTTCTAGATTCAGGTACATTGTGATGTCATCAATGTGTGGAGCAACAACAATGAATTTGCTTTGTGATGTCATCACTATGGAGCAGCAACAATGGATGTGCTGGTGCATTGTGATGTCATACGTTTGTTTAGTGAGAGCAGTGAGTTTGTTTACTGCAGCCTTCTGTAGTTGTGAAAATTAAGTCGATTTTAGAGATACTGATACCAGAAATTAAACCATTTTTAACATCTATCATAACATACAGTTGACATGCTAGTTATAATTCTGCCATGAAAGTTTTGCCTGATGCTTTTACATTACCTGTCTGATCCCTCATGTTTCTCTGTGAGGGGGCTGTCATATTTGTGCAGCAATAGTCCGTTAACATTAGACATTGTAACTGACAGGTTGAAAAGGAACAGTCGGGTTGGCAAAACAGTCAGGTTTAGGAATTTCAAGTAACAATGAATTATGTTGGCTTTGAAGAAGACAACATATTGATCTACTAGTTCAGCTCGTTCTTATTCTTCCGAATAAAAATATGTATTTTGGGGGGGGCACCCCAAAGTGGGCGGAGCTATCAACAGCCAATGAAATTTCAGCAATTTTCTAAACGCTACTCCTCCCAGAGTTTTAGGAGTACAATTATGAAACTTTGCACACTTGTTGGGCTCATACCCGAATAGGTTGCTTGTGCTCTGTTAAGCAATCCCACCCTCCGTGGCCCTGTGGCGGCCCCCCAAAGACCCTTTTTTCCCCATAGACTTTCATTGGAAAACTTTTGCCACTCGTACAGCATTAAAGTTACACTCACCAAACTTGGGTCACTTAGTCATGGGGTCAACCTGAAAAGTTCTGTCACATTTTGGGGACTCCAAAAAGTGGGCGGAGCAACAAACAGCCAATCAGATTTTCCCTATTGACTTCAATGAGAAAATGTCAAACACTGTCATTCCCACAGTGTTAAAGCCAGAGACCCCAAACTTGGCACCATGGGTCACTGGGGTTAGAATTTGGAAAAGTGGGCGGAGTCTACCACAGCCAATCAAATATTAGCCATTTGTTTCAATGGGAAAGTTAAAACTGTCGCCGCTCTTAGATTGTTCATGGGAGGGTCCTCAAACTTGGCACAGTTGGTCACTGGAGGACCGGGATCAAAATCTGGAAAAGTGGGTGGAGCCAAAAACAACCAATCAGATTTCTTTGATGATTTCAATGGGAAAAATTAAAATTGCTGCCATTTGCACATTATTGCTGTCATGGACCTCGAATATCACAAATGTGGTCACTGGGTGTTTGCACTTCAAAGTTAGGAAAAGTGGGTGGAGCCACCAACAACCAATCAAATGTCATTCCTGCCATTTTTACAGGTTTAATGTCATGATTCCGAAACCTTAAAGTGTTAGTCACTTGGTGACTCTGGTTCAGAATTAGGAAAAAAAGGGGGCGGGGCAACAACAGCCAATCGGACTTCAGCCATTGACCTTAATGAAAAACGCCAAATTGCTGCTATTATTATGGCGTCCATGCCAAGTGTCCCAAACTCACAACGCACAATTACTCACTGGGTGACTGTGGTCAAAATTTAGGAAAAGTGGGCGGAGCCAATAACAGCCAATCAGATTTTACCTATTGACTTCAATGTAAAAGTTTCAAATACTACCATTCTCACAGTTTTAAAGCCAGAGGCCCCAAACTTGGTACAGACCATGACTGGGTGACTGGGGTTAAAATTCGGAAAACTGGGTGGAGCTTAAAACAGCCAATCAAATGTTACCTATTGCTAATCAATGTCAATCTATAAGTTGCTGCCATTCTTTCACAGTTAATGGCAGGGACATCAAACTTGGCACAGTCGGTCACAGGGGGACTGGGATTCAAATTTTAAAAGTGGGTGGAGCCAAAAACAGCCAATCAGGTTTTTTGGATTGATTTTAATGGTACAATTTGATCTGCTTCAATTTTCACAGTTTTAAACCAGATTCTACCAACTTTGTGTACTCTCTATGCACCAGGGGCGACTGGCCCCAACACCTCTTGCGTTTCAAAGCCAACATCTTGTGGTTTCTTCAGAAACGACACCATCTAGTTATGGGGTATAATCTAAAAACCACTGAACTGAAAAAAATGTTTGAAAGGTGAACAAACCCTGCTGTCTGGTTGCTTTGATCATGAGTGCCAAGACTTAAAGAAACAACAAGATTCAATTAATGTATATAGTGTAAGTAAGTTTATTTTGCTTGATTAACATCAAAAATTAAGATTTGGAAATATTTCTTAGGGTGACCAGTCCTCTTTAAGGAAGCCCTCAACACCACTCTGCTACCCAGTGGTGTAACTATAGAGGAAGACTTCTGTGGGGGGGGCTGTCTTGTTACACCCCTGCTGCTACCATTTTGTGTATAACTAATAAACAACATCCTGCATGGAACTTGTTGTTTTGCACAGTTTAGTATCATCAGCAAAAATATACAGTAATTACAATGCAAACATCAAGGTCATTAATTAACAAATTAATTAACAAGTACAAATATTATGTTCTAGGCCAATTTTCCTTTTTAATAGATAACATTCTGTGTGGCTGACCCCTTCTAAAAAAGAAATATTCTGTAAGGCTACAAATGTACTGTTATTTTTTACTTTTTATTACTCATCTTTCTATTCAGGCCTCTCCTGTTCATATTCCAGTCTCTTATTTAAATCAATGCATTGTTGCTAGAGTAATTTGCACCCCAGCAACCAGATTCCTTAAAATGCAAATTGAAGAGCTGCTGGATGAAAAGCTAAATAACTCAAAACGAAAACCTTAAATAATAAAAAATGAAAACTAATTGAAAATTGTTTCAGAATCTCACTCTTTAAATCGTACTAAAAGTTATCTCAAAGGTAAACCACTCCTTTAAGGTTGGGGTCAGATAAACCCCAGAGTGTAAGCTTCAAAATAGATTTGGTTTCGAATACTTTGGTATTTGGTTTAGAATACTTTTTCTACTTATAATCTCAGGAGAACATGTCATGTAGGGCACTGGATAATAGTCCCTCTCTGATGTTTCCCATAAACCAGCATTTATATATGTTGGACGAATGTTAAAAAGCGCAGCATAGAGTTGTCAAGGTCATAACAAAATACCTGAAACCCTTGACAAAATTGGTGCGACACGTCCCAGCCCATAAGAGATTCAATGTTTCTGCACATTTTCAACCACAGCCCTAATGTGAGTGTCAAACACTCTGCAGAGCGCTGATCAAAGCATTCTTGGAGTCTGGTAGGTTAATATCAATGTATCGGCTTTATTTATGCGTTTTTTAAAATTACAAAGGAGGGGATTTACATCTAACGCGTTTCGTGTCAGAAGACCTGAAACTTCATCTGATGAAGTGTCAGGTCTTCTGACACGAAACGCGTTAGATGTAAATCCCCTCCTTTGTAATTTTAAAAAGCGCATAAAGGAAGTGTCAGGTCTTCTGACACGAAACGCGTTAGATGTAAATCCCCTCCTTTGTAATTTTAAAATGCGCATAAATAAAGCAGATACATTAATATTAACCTACCAGACTCCAAGAATGCTTTGATCAGCGCTCTGCAGCGGTAACAGAGGTTTGATGTAGTAGCCAGTCATAAAGAGCCGATACATCACGAGAGCTGCGGCTTAGCAGGAGCTGGCGTGCATGGGAAGAGCTCTGCCATTGCCACATCGCCTTTTCGTTTAAGGAAAAACAGCAGCCTGCCAGAAAGCATTTCTCTCCTAAAGTGCAGGCACAAATTACATGACTGGGGGCAGCTGGGAAATTGACAAAATGTCTAGCACCATGTCAGATTTCAAAATTGAATATAAAAAAATCTGTTTGCTCTTTTGAGAAATGGATTTCAGTGCAGAATTCTGCTGGAATTGAACTGATGCGTTTTGAAAAAAACATGTTTTCTGATGACAGGATCTCTTTAATAAAATAAAATAAAGTTGTTATATTGCCCTACACATGAGCCCAGTGTATAGTTTATGTGCCATATGTTAGGAAATGTAGGGGGGAAGCCGGTTACCCCAAAAAAATTTATACTCTTTTTCAGCCTATCACCCTGAAAAATGGAAAAGGAAAACATTTTCGTAGCATTAGTCACTTCACCTTTAGTAAATTTGCCCCTAAGATCCCATAAAACTCCAAATATATAATCCACATAGGATGGGTAATGATGTTCCAAATTATGCAAAACCTCACTTTTCATCCTATTCATCCTATTAAACATACACCACCATCTAGGTGAAAGTTACATCAACATACAAATAGAACAAATAGAACAAGTCGAAATATAAACAAACATCAAAGCATATCCATTATCAATAACTACACAAATGTCAATTCCCTCTGTGAACACTCTAGTATCAATTCCATTCCTAAATACCCTAGTTCACTACATATTTGTATATTATATAATATATAATGGAAAGGTTCCAGCTCGTATCACTCGTATCTCTCCTTGATCTAAATGTACATATCTACATCCATCCACAACAAATGTCTGCAACAATGATAAAAATCAAAAAATGTTTACTGTTACATACTGACTATTATCCTAATTGTAAAATAACTACTGTTTCACTATAAATATAGGACCTTAAACACGCTGTACCAACCTTATTTTCAATTCTGTATATCATAGCACTCATTTATCTCTATATATTCCCACTAGTCTATAAATGTTTTCACTTCACATTCATTATTCAAAACCAAGTGGTTTGACTGTATCGAGAGTGAACATCCACTTTATTTCCTTTCTAGATAAAAGTCTGTCAACATCTCCTTTTCTTTTCCCCAGTTTTACAGTCTTTATTCCCTGAAACGAGACAAAATAATAGTTAGCCTCATGTTTCTCAATTACATGTTCTGCTATAGCTGAGTAAATATCTGATCTACTGAAGTGATGTTCTCAAAAACTCTATCTTTTGATCTACGAGTTGTTTTTCCCACGTATTTCATTCCACATCTACAAGTCGCTAAATACACCACATTGTTAGTTCGACAATTCACATATGTGTTGCATTTATATTTTCTGCCTGCAACCATGCAATCTCTTTTGATACATTTACATCTACAACATTTACATATGTTTGCTCCGCACTTATGCATGCCTGTGTACCTAAGCCACTCGCTCTGACTTATTCATCTTCTGTCCTTGAGCATACTGGGGGATACTCTATCCCTTATGTTAGTCGCCCTCCTATATACAAATTGGGGCTTCTTGAGATGGAGACTAGATAGTATGGGATCATGTTGTAATATCCTCCAATGTTTCTGTTTCTATTTTCTTAGCTTCCATACTAAAATTTGTCACAAATGTCACTCTATCATCTTCTTGTACATTCTTACCCTTATCGCTTTCCATAATCCTATCCTTTGGGTAGTCTCTACATTGTTTCCTGTGTGTCTCTGTCACTCAATACAGCTCTATCATATGCTTTTTTAATGTTCATAGTGTGATAACCTCTAGATAAAAGTCGATCCCAAAGATCCATTGCCTTCTCCTGGATGTCATCTTAAGTGGAACAATTCCACCAAAGGTGTAAAAACTGTCCAATCGGGATGCCCTTCAGGAGAGGCACAGGATGTCCACTAGTCCTTTAAAACAGAGAGTTTCTACTGATGGTCTTTCTGTATGTATCCATCTGTACTTTATCATTAATCTGTAGGGATACTATGTCAAGGAACTCTATACTAGTGTCACTCCATTTGTACGTAAATTTAATATTGTTCTTATTTTGGTTGCAGTATTCTAAAAATCCCTCTAATTCGCATACAGTCCCTCTCCACACCAGTATCAGATCATCGATGTAATGGTAATACTTGACAATGTGTGGAGAGAAGTCTGTATTCCTCCCAAAGATGTGGTGTTTATCAAACCAACCCATGAATAAGTTGGCATATGATGGCCCAATATACTTATGGAAGGCCACCATCTAGAGAGCTCACATGATCCATGGGCTTATAACTGGTGCCCCCTAGGCTGAGGAGAGCCCTGCAAACTACTATGGGGCCCTATGATTTTTGAAGACCACCCTGGCAAAAGAGGTATTCTTACCAGGAGGTCATCTTGTTCCCATTATGAAAATCTTGTCTTAAAAGTTTAGTTATTATTACACTGGAGGTGGCAGTATTTTATTATCTACAACACACAGAGAATAGCAGCACAGTGCTCAGAGGTCTGCACTCTTGTCAGGTATGCAACAAATTGGCACCCTCAGTGATTTACACTTTCCTTGTAATTAAATAATTTAGGATGGGTAACTAAATTGTATCAGACCAGAATCTGCGCCTGGATTACTGAGCTGCCAGACTGACTTTTGATACTTTTGATCACCATCTCCTCCTCCAGTACCTCAGTTCTTTTGGACTTTCCAATTACTACCTAGCTCCAAGACATTAATCCTTTTACTTTCAGTCTCATTTTCTACCCCCATCCACCAATTTTCCTCTTTATCATGTGCCTGCCTTTCTTGTTCTTTGTATTAATTTTACCTTCTGCCTTCCACTTCTATTTAGCTTTTCTATTTTTTGCCTGTCCCCTTTATCTCATAACTCATATTCTCTCTTCTGCTGCCCTTCTCCTCCCAAGCTTGTCTTGCTGACATCTGTTTCAAAAGGGAGAGGGGGGGGGGCTGTGATGATCTGAGGAGTGTGCACTTCTCTGCACTGTGAGGCTGCTATTTGACAGTGGCTGTTTCACTTCTTCTTGAGGGATGGCTACATTACTTTCCTCCTTGAAAAAGCTGACATTGCGAAACGCGCGTCGGTTTTCCTGTGTCTACAGATCTTTTAGTTTTTTAAAAATCATTTTAAATTATTTAATTCATCGGTCAACTATTGGAGGGGTGTGGTGGAAATCGCTCAGTTCATATCTGTATCTCTCTTCCTGCATATCTATTTTCTCAGGAGGCTGTGGATTTGGGTTTTTAGGATACAATAGCCTTCAACAGCATTAGGGCTTAGTTAAAATTGAGATAACCAGTCCAGTTTGCTCTGCCTTCTCAGCCTTTGTGGTGTTCCAGGGATAGAAAATATTAGGAAGTAGATTTGGGACAACTCCACCTTCCTTTTTCTTCCAGTTTCTCTCTTGTTTTCATGAACTGAGCATTTATTATAATTTTTATCCTATTAATTGTGGTCACTCTAATTAATTCAATTTTATTACCTTACTCTAATTAATTATTCTGCACTATTAAGCACTTTATAATTTAACAAATTAATTCCTCAAGCAACGTTGCTAATTACAATATTCACTATACTGTATTTTAGCTAAGGGTAATTGGTGGCTTATACAGTAAATTGTTGAAGCCTGGGCATAAGTATCAACTTTGACCTCTAAAATTGAATCACTGAAGGGTTGATATTGCACTGCACTTTATTAATTTATTAATGATCAACTCTAATAATTGTTTTTTAATGAACTTAATACAATTATAGCACTGCACTTTATATTTAAACCCGAGGTTTAAGGTAATGGAATAAGGCCACAAGCTGTGACTAATATGTGACTACTGTTATTTGAGTGATTAAGTGGGGTACTTTTTCTCTTTCTATCCACAAATTTCTACTGATCTAGGTCAGACCTCTGCTTTAATACAAGGATTAAAATCTGTTTTATTATACAGGGGAATCACTGGTGTGTTTGGATTTACATTACTTTCCTAGCAATCTTTCATAGATCATAACAAGTTGGAGAACAGAAACCTGGCAGTATCAGGAAAGAGAGATGCAGCCTTACAGGCAGAGAAGAGGTCCGGATTGCCAGCACAATACCCCGGACCGGGCCCCTAGGTAAGGGACTAGGATGCCTTGTGGGTAATCTGGCCCCGCCTGTGTTCCTATGCTGCAGGTTGCCAATGATTTCCCTGCTGCACATACTACTGAGGTAGCAGGCCCTCGCTAGGCTGACTGTACCCCATGGCACCCCCTGACCAAGGGAGGGGGGTCTGCGTACTTGGTAGTTACGCTACTATGCGAGCGGTAAATCTCCCCACGTGTCATTGCCATTAGGAAGTTAATGGGCAATGGCACATTTGGTACTATCCTGAATTTTAGCTAGTGGGTAAATAGCCAATACTGCCTATTCTGCCTACCAATAATTTAGAGTGGCTTCAGGCATATCTTTGCCAGCTAAAATACACTATGGAAAAACTGATTTATCTGCCATTAGCATCAGTTAGTTTGAACAGCAAAGGATATATAGATTTATATACATAATTTGCACTTGTAAATAATGGCACATTGATTTCTATAAACAATAACTCTATATCCTAAATACATTATATAGTAGTGGCACCCAAAATACATTCAGTGAGAAGCAGTGGGAAATTAAGCTCCAAATACATTAAATACAATGAAAGGCAACATTTTCTGACACATTTCCAGACCCTCATACTCTTCCAAAAAGTAGGTTTCCTACAAGCTGGAGAAGATTTCATAGTTGTACAAATTCAGAAATAATTTACATCGCCAAATATGCTCCCATGTCCCAACTAGTTGTAGACATGAGAATACCACCCAAGCAGGAGTATGTTGTGTAGAAGAAACAATAGCTTATCTGAAAGCAGCTCTATTTTGTAATGCTGGGTACTTCTAAAAGCTCAGGCACAATAACCTGCTTACACACCAATATAGCAACTAAAAAAAATGTTTGGTTCAAGAATAACATTTTAATAGTGTGAATTATTTACATTGTAAACAATGTCATTTAGAAATAAAAAGTACACCATAAAAAGCAAGTCAGAATCCCTTTAACAATGTAATTATCACAACCATCTCGTTATAGCCAGTCACTCACTAAATCATGCCACTAAGAAATACTGTATTTCTAGAATACACCAGTTTTTTAAGCCAAGATGCCTTCCCCTCCTGAAACATTCACCTGCCTCTGGGCTTATATACTCAGGGTCAGACTGGAGCCTTGGGGGCTCACCCGGGCTGCAAAATGAAGGGCCCTCCTGGCAATCCCCAGGGGCCACCTCCCGACTGCTAAACTCTTACCGCACTTGTGTGAAAAAACGATGCAAAGCATGCACGAAAAATGCGGTGACGAGTGCGAATGCGCAAAAAACTCCGCAATGCAGCACAGCAGCTGGTCAGCCGGGGGAGAAGGTCCAGTCCAACCCTGTATTTAATTCAGCAAGTGCTCTTCCACTACCTTTCCAGATTAAATTCAAACTAATGACCCTGACATTCAAAGCAGTTCATGACTTTGCTCCACTCTACATCTCTGAACTTTTTTCCAGGTACTCACCAAACTACTTGTTATGCACCACTATTGACTTACACTCTCATTACCTCCTCACATACTTGTATTTAAGACTTTGCAAGAGATGCTCCCCTTCTCTGGAATTCTCTCCCAAGTTCTGTCCAACATCTCTCGCACACTTTGGGGCTGCCGCCCATTTACTTAGCTCGAGTGAAGGAATAGAAGAAAAAATACTTCGAATTTAGAATATGGCTACTTCCACCATCGAATGGGCTACTTCGACCTTCGACTACAACTTCGAATCGAACTATTCAAACTAAAAATCCATTCCATAGTCGAAGTACTGTCTCTTTAAAAAATACTTTGACCCCCTAGTTCGCCACCTAAAACCTACCGAGGCCAATGTTAGCCTATGGGGAAGGTCCCCATAGGCTTCCTAAGCATTTTCTGATTGAAGGAAAATCCTTTGAATGATGGATTAAAATCCTTCGAATCGTTCGATTCGAAGGATTTAATCGTTCGATCGAACGATTATTCCTTCGAACATTCGATCGTAGGATTAGCGCTAAATCCTTCGACTTCGATATTCGAAGTCAAAGGATTTACACTCGGCAGTCGAATATCGAGGGTTAAATAACCTTCGAAATTCGACCCTATGTAAATCTGCCCCTTAATGTGTTCAAAAGGTCTTTGAAAACACATCTCCTTAGAGAAGCTTACTCTCATCTAACAGGGCATAGTATTTAGGACTAGATGGGGCTAAATGCAATGCACAATGCAACATCTCTCACTCTGCTATCTTATCATCCCTGCACCCTATTACTGAGCTGGTGTGATATTCAGTAAAAGAAGAGCACCATCCTGGCTGTAAGGTTATCAACTGTAATCATTGGGTGTGCCTAAAATATTGCTAAACCCCTTAGTGATTTAAAATCTTTTTGTCTTGTAAAAAGCTTGCTGAACCAGTGTAACAGAAGGGAAACATCACAGCTCACAGGATTTATTATGTTATTATTTATGTAGCACATAGTGTATCAGTCTCTGATAAATGCCCCTAAATCTTCTATGCAAGGGAATATAAAGCAGGAGAGTTGCTTTAAAGTCTATATTCACTCTTCAATAAATATTCCCATAGTGTTTTATTGTGCTTGGATAAAATATACTGTTTCTTGTGGTGTTCTGGGACATACACACCAGATGGCAGTGTTTGACTGTGCAAAAAAGTAACTTCTTTCAAATGCAATTTCCAAGTCTCCCAACATAAATAGCAATCTGTATTATCAGTACCTGAAGACGGACACGGTAGATTTGCTTTTCAGGAAAGTGTACATATGACCATCTTGAAACTATATTGTTTCTGTGCATTGTTTCCTAGAATAATACAGTGTGCCTGAGCTCTTCTGGGATTCCTGGAAACATAGCATATTTATTGTTTTCATATTGTTTAACATTTTAGTATACTGACAGTAATGAGTCTAAAATACAAATTACAAAAATAATGTTGTTATTAATACCAGAAGGCCTCTGTTAAAGAATAGCCATGTTCTGTTTAAAACTATTAGAACCCCTTGGACTCCATGGACCTTATGGGGTGATTTATCAATGTTCAAATTAGAATTTTTGCACATGCAGAAGTTCATGTAGAAGTCAATGGGAGCTGTCAGCCTTTTTTAAAACTTGAGTTTTTTTGAGCTTGTAAACTAACAAATTCAGATTTTTGAGCTTGTAAACTCACAAGTTAAATTTTTGATCTTGTAAACTCATACATTCAAATTTTTGAGTTTGTAAACTCACAAATTAAAATTATTGAGCTTGTAAACTCACACATTAAAAAGTATGAGCTTATAAAGTCACAAATACAAGTCATTTACTTGAGTGAAGGAATAGAAGAAAAAATACTTCGAATTTTGAATGGTCGAATAAGGGTACTTCGACCATCAAATAGGCTACTTCGACCTTCGACTTTGAATCGAACGATTCAAACTTAATATTGTTCGACTATTAGACCATTCAATAATCGAAGTGATGTCTTTTTAAAAAATACTTCGACCCCCTAGTTCGCCACCTAAAACCTACCGAGGCCAATGTTAGCCTATGGGGAAGGTCCCCATAGGCTTCCTAAGCATTTTCTGATCGAAGGAAAATCTTTAGAACGTTGGATTAAAATCCTTCTAATCGTTCGAATCAAAGGATTTAATCGTTCGATCGAACGATTATTACTTTGATCATTCGATCGTAGGAGTAGCGCTAAATCCTTCGACTTCGATATTCGAAGTCGAAGGATTTACAGTCGGCAGTCGAATATCGAGGGTTAATTAACCCTCGATATTCGACCTTATGTAAATCTGCCCCTTAAAGTGGTAAACTCAAATTTAAGGTATTGAAGTTTTTTTCCACAATTGTATTCCATTGTTTTTTTCTATTTTGATTTTTTAAGAAATAAACATTCCAGTTTGTTTTAAGTAGAAAAAAATCTATAAAATCTCACAAATTAGATTTTTGATAAATAAGCCCATTAGTGTAAAATTGTGTCATAATCGCTCTACATGTGGGCTACCATAACAAGCTGCTAAGACGATTAAACCAGCCATGATTGACTGAAATGGAAAATGGGCCAACTTTTCAAAAATAGCTCTGATTAGATAAGTGTTTCTGGCTCCCCACTAGTGATGTGCAGGTTGAAAAAATTTTTTGATCCACACCTGACCATAACCTGTGCTGGGTCAACCTGCACGCGTCCTGGCCCGCCGCGCCCTTCAATTTTTTATACTAGCTCCACCACTTCATTGAAGGGATGGTCTGAGCTAGATTATTTAAACTAGTACTTCCCTAGCACAAGTAGCACATGCAACAGAGTGGGGAGGTTGAGGAACAGCCGATTGGTCTTAAATTTGGCCTGCCACCTGCCTTTGTGCAATTGGTCAGCCTAAACCTGCCTGACCCATATGTCCTGAGGGACCCACACATAACTACCCCCCACCATCAAAAGAAATACCTCTGCACTTGTATCTATTCCTGTCTTAGACATGGGAAGAAACTTACATTTCTAATATATTGGTATAAGATCTGTTACATGGAATCCTTGAGACCTGGGATTTCCTGTATAAGGGATCTTTCTTTAATTTGGATCACCATAGCTTAAGTCTTCTACAAATCATTTAAACATTAAATAAGCCCAATAGGATTGTTTTGCCACCAGAATTGATTATGCAGCTTAAAGGTGTTGCTCGTTTTAAAATTAACTTTTAGTATGATACAAAGGGTGATATTCTGAGACAATTTGCAATTGGTGATCTTAATTTTTTATTATTTGTGCAAATTTGAGGAAATATCTGGTTGCTAGGTTATTTTACCATACTGAGTTGTTTGAACGAAAAACTAGATATTTATAGGAGAGGCCTAAATAGAAATATCCATTATAAATGTAACAATAAAATTGTAGCCTCACAGAGCAATAGTATTTTTGTCTGTCGAGGTCAAGGACCCTATTTGAAAGCAGGAAAGATTAGAAGAAGAAGGCAAATAATTTAAAAAGTATACACAATAAATAAACATGAAGACCAATTGAAAAGTTGTTAAGAAATGGCCATGCTATACCATACTAAAAGTTAACTTAAAGGGGCGTTCCCCTTTAATTAGGAAGTTCAAGGTTATATTACTACAGAGAAAAGGGAAATCATTTTAAAAATAACAGTTTAATGACAGGAAGCCTTTTCCTCTTATTCATATTCAATTGCTATTTTGTGCAAACTTTTATTAAACTGGTACTAAATAAAATGGAGACCTTCAATGCATTTCGGTCTGTGTAACATTAAAAAATGTTTAATAAAACGCCAGTTTCAGCCTAGGCTGCACTTTAAGATACTTTTGAAGTTATGCCAGATTTACTAAGCCACGTTAGTTTAATTAATAAGGGCACAGTTTCATTTAAAAGAGACTGCCTTGTTCAATATCCAGCTTGCTTGGAACTTGCCCAAAGTGTCGTCCTTTGAATGTACCTTCAGGAAACCTGGTATTTTAAAACAATGTGTCTGTGTCTTAACCATATTAAAAAGTGCATTAGTGAAATGATTAAAGTATTAAAATTAAAAGAGTTTTAAGCTTACTAGCCAGACTATTTGTGCATTCCCAGAGAAATTAATGCCATTTATGGGCAATTCGATTCTGCTTATTAGTGTTTATTACATGAAGCTTGAGTGACAATTATACTGACACAAAACACAGACTACAATTCTAAAAAACAATATCCATATGCAGCCAATTTTCTTTTAAATTTTAATATATGTTACATTTAGCTTAAATGTACTGATGCATGAGTGTCCTTACTCAAAACATTTATAACAATAAGGGAAATGCAGTATGTCTGAGAAAGGCACAGTGGAAGAGAAAGCAACATTTAATCCCTTTGTATTCTTCATTTAGCATGATGGCCTTCATGGAATTCAAAGCCTTCTTGGCAGGTTTCTGGATAATGGATCCCATACCTGTACCAGACACCATCACTTATAAATATATATTTATTTTTGGCACTTCAGATGTACAGCAATGTGTAGAGTAACACTTGAGAGAATAGTTATACACAGACAGCAAGGTTCCAAAGGTAAATGGTTTCTGGGACTTGTGCATATCCTTATTATTTCCTTCTAAATAAAAGTACATTTTTAGATGGTTAAAATATTCACACCATTATAGTTCTTATTTCTAGGGATGCACCAAATCCACTATTTTGGATTCGACCAAACCCCCAATCCTTCGCAAAAAATGTCGCTGAATACCGAACCGAATCCTAATTTGCATATGCAAATTAAAGGTGGGAAGGGAAAAAACATTTTTTACTTCCTTGTTTTGTGACAAAAAGTCAAGCGATTTCCCTCCCTGTCCCTAATTTGCATATGCAAATGAGGTGTTGGATTCAGTTCGGCCGGGCAGAAGGATTTGGCCGAATCCGATTCCTGAAAAAGGCCAATTCAGTGCATCCCTACTTATTTCAGAACAGACCATGGCAAAGAATCCAACAGACAGAAAAAAAAGTTAACCAAGAGCCAATTTTTATAATTTAAACAGGACTGAAATTCCCTCCTGTCTGAATTTCATGGGATGTTAGAAGAGAATCCACTTGACAACAGCTTGGTTGTCACTCATGAGTGTAAATACATCTATATGTATTAAAGAACAGCTTAATCGGGTTCTACAGCACATTATTTATTTAAAATGACAGTATAGTAGTAATTTTACTTGTTTTGCAAACCTTTGTGTTTTTACTTTTTCCTTGACCCCACCTTAATCAGGCTCTAAACTCGGCTAATCCTCCCCCTTGTTTTCTTAAAAGGTGCCTTTACGTTGTGGTGTACCATTAAGTTCAATTTTAGTATGTTTATTATTTGCAACCTTTTCTGCTTCTTTCTAGCTTTCAGATGGGATCACTGACCCTGCTCTTTGAGGCTACAATTTTATTGTTACATTTTGTTGCTTATCTTCCCATTCAGACAATCTCCTAATCCAGTCTCTTATTCAAATCACTGCCTGGTTGGTAAGGTAAATGTGACCCTAGCAACTAGATACTGAAATACCAAACTGCTGAAATACCAAATTGGAGAGCTGCTGAACAAAAGGCTAAATAACTGAAAAACAAACAATTAAGACCATTTGTAAATTATCTCAGAACATCAATATCTATATCATTCTAAATGTTAATTTAAAGGCGAACCACCCATTTTATCATTAGAAAATGAGTTATTTAGAGAATGCCTTTGTGAGAAGTGAAGTACATGCCATATGAGTAAATAAATGCAAATACAGTATACCAGGGCTCATTTACAAACATAGGTGCTTAAAGGGAACAATTGCTTAAAAAGAAGCATTGTTTTACTACCATGATGGAGTTATGCTGGCTTGGTTTCCATTACTGGTTTCTTAGAGAAAAAAATGGAATAAAATAAGAATTGTTTGTTTAAATAGGACTTTATGGAAATGACATTGTTATATTTAGTATATTTGTGGATAATGGGTTTATAAATAAAAGATTAATATTTAATTTGGGATGTGTTCTTCTTCTGACCTATATCCCTTTCTGAGTTTCCATTTTAAGATTACATAATGTGTTCAGTATGATTCATTGCATCGGATCTTTAGCACATTAAACATGTCCGGCACATTTTGCTGCATACAAAGCATGTGGTCTGAACACGAACAGTTAGAATAATAACTGATAAACGCTATCCTTTTTCCTCCTCCGAAAAATGTGGTTTGTTACAACGGTAACAGTAATTCTTGTATACTTCTCTATCAGTGTTATTGAGTTTTTGACATTTTGACACACAAAGCTCTTTTCTGTGTATTACAGTGCTTGGCCTCCCCTTTATACACAATACTGGCAAAGGTATCAAAGAGATTGTTATTTACAAAATATATACAACCAAATATGATTTTTGGCACTAGAAAGTATGGTGATTAAAAGGCGTATCTCTCCCTGTTTCCTAAAGATGCTTTCCAGGTTCCCAACATGATAACACATTTTTCTCCAGTCAGTAGACATTATTAGCTTTGGAATGGGTACAGTACGTCAAGCTCACCATCTGAACACTGCCCAAACCACATGTTGTCACAACCTTCTGACCTTTTTAAGCACTGGAAAAATACTTTACTGTGTTTTGTACTGTTCAGTGATAAGAAATTGAAGATATAAATGAACATAGTTTTTCAAGAATAATGACTAAACATTTGAGATTGGGACCAGTTGGCGTGAATAATAAAATCTAACAAAAGATTTTGATGGTAGGGTTTTTTAAAAAATGTAATGAATGTATGTAAAGTTTTTTTTCTTTCCAAAATATACAAACATTAGGAAATAATTATTTCTCCTGGTTAGATTTTGCGGTTTTCCCACTGATTATTTTTTCCCCCACAATTTTTGTGGGGGTTATTTACTAAACTCCGAATGTAAAAATCATGAAAAATTCGTGATTTTTTTTTATAAAACCGGACTTTTAAAAAAATCACAAATTTTTCGGAATTTATTAAACCCCGAGGATGGAAAAGTCTGAATCTGAAAATCCGGCATTTCAGACCTGTCGAGGTTGCATATGTCAATGGGAGAACAGAGTTTTTTTGATGTCTGCTGGGTTTTTGGCAAAATTCTGAGTTTTTGGGTGAAGAATTCGAAAAAATCTGGAAAAGTTGATGAAAAATCTGAAATAATCGTGAAAATCTTTTCTTTCAAGATTTTTTCGGATTTTTTCCCACAAACAAAAGTGTTTTAATAAATAAGCCCAAAAAACTCGTGCGGATTTGGTCTGAGTTTATTCGGACTTAATAAATAACCCCCATAGTGTGCACAGAAACTTAGATGCTGCATGGTTGTCTCAGCTGAGACATCGACTTTGTTAAGGGATACCTTTAAGGGATACAGTTAGGTTTAAAATTGAAATTGAAATCGAAGAATTTCTAATCAATGAGATGAATAAATGCAACATATTTTTTACTTTAGGAAAATTCCACTCTAACAAATGAGATGAACTTTTTACCATGAGTGTGGTTGCAATCAAACTATCTTTGCATTTTTATTAAAAGGATATTTTTGGGGTCAGTGCGGCTTTTAGTACATTAGCAAACTTGGTCTGCAGGAAGTGTAAACAAACTTCTATTTGGTTTCAGCATCCTGCAGCACATTAGTCCCATTAATTGTGATCTTATGCCTTTGGTCTGGGCAATCTCTCCTATAAGAGCCACAAACCATGGAGGATTAAATCTCTGAGACTAATGTTTTGGTCATGCAAAGTCCAAAGCACTGCGGCGCACTGACAAGATGAATGTGTTTATATTCGTGGTATTTATTGGCTCCAAAAGTAGACAAAGGGCAACGTTTCGGGCCTCACAGGGCGCTTTATCAAGCCTATAATTACACTCAACACTCTGTGTTAAATAGCAATAAGTGGGGGTGGGGAAAGGTCAGGGGAGGTGCTGGGCGGGAACTTTTATCTCAATCAATTAACATCTTGTGCAAAAAATGTCCATTTGTATCCTTTTTGCTTATGTTATCCATATAAAAGTGTCCAAAATAAAAGTGTCCATTCCTGAATCAGTATTTCTGGTAATCCATCTTCCGTTTTGTTGTAAGTGATCCATCTAATCTTTTTATTAGTGTCCATAAAAGTTCCATAAAATACCCATAAATATACTATGTAAAAAGTGTACAAAAATCTATTGCAAATGAAAATTGTGATATATTATTCCAATAAATTAATATCAAAGAACCTTTTCATGTGAAATTCATTATATAAAATTTAAAATGATCATGTAGCTAATAGAAATTCGGAAATATAGGAAAATCTGAGATGCTTATATGACCTTTCTTGTTAAGTTATAGTCAGATTCTGTATTCTCCTAGTTTTTGTAGCAGGTAATGTCAGCACTCAGAGTTATCCAATTCCCAGACCTTATTCAATAACCTTAGAAAGGAAAAAAGAGAAAAAGACAATTATTAATCTTTAAAAACATCATGTAATCATCATAATCTACTTTCCTACTGATGGATAAACATGGCGGGAGTGTAGTCCCTGTTTAATCCCCTGGGCCAGACTGTGTCCAGTCTGTGAATCCACTGCATCTCTAGCCTATGCAATTGCATTAACCTATCCCCCCTCTTCTAAGTGGCTCAACTGAGTCAATTACCTGAGATTTAAGTTGGCTCACTGATTGCTTCGCTTGTTTAAAATGAGCTGGCACTGGTAAAGCTGTTAATTCCTTGCAGATAGTAGATTTGTGCTTGGATATTCTATACTTGATTTTTTGGGTTGTTTCACCCACATATAATAATCCACATGGACATTTAAGCAGGTAAACAACAAATGTTGACTCACAGGTGTAATAATGCCTTATAACATACTTTTTGCCAGAGTGAGGATGAGAAAAAGTATTTCCTTTGATGACAGAATTACAGCCCAGAATGTTTTGGTCATGGCAATGTCTATCCTAAAACACTAAAGGCCCCCATAGATGCAAAGATTTTTCTTGCCGAACGACCGATTTTAGCGAAGTCCGACCAATCCTTAGAAATTATCGTGCGGTTAGTGGGATTTGAATGATCGTACATCTTACGATTTTTTGTCTGACATCTGTCCAAAAATTGATCGGCCAAGTTAAAAAATCTTTATCGGACTCAGTGCAATCTATCTATGTTTGCAGGGCCAAGCAGACAGCTACCCTTCTTTTTCATTTTCCAAATGAGACACTTATCTCAAGAAATGCAAGCATGCAGGGAGGCGCCAATCTGTAGAAAATGACCAGAGCTAAATAGTTAGGATCATCATCTGAGACTTATCTTGACGTGGTATGGTGACTTTCCAATTTTAAAGTCTTAATATTGTAACCAAAATCCCCTGTTTTTTAAGATTTATGCAGTTGCACACGAATTAAATTACTTACAGGGGACTAGGGAATTTGCATTGATAAATCCATTCTCTTTTGTATACTTGTTGAGTCTGATGACCCTTTTGCTCTTCACATGAGGACCCCGCAAGGGAACTTGGCTCTCAGAACAGCAACAGGTCACAGTCCCAAGGAGATACCCATCTGAAAACAGAAGAAGCACAAGAAGAGAAACAAACCAAAATCCAAGAGTCATCAAAGAAACAGCTGTGATTGGCAACAAGGTAAACACAGGTAAAACCAATGAGTACCTAAATTTCACAAAAGCTTGTGGCTGGGAAGTAAAATCCTAGCTTCTAACTGGAGACCAGGATTAGAACCACAGGAGGAGAATGCATGTGGTTGTGCATAAGTTCAAAGATTGATAATCATGTTGTGATTTTTTTTCTACATTCTTAGAATATTATCATAATGACTTTCTTCTGATATAGTTGGCATTCTGTCTTGGTATCACAGCAACTGATACTAGGATCATATACATTCCTTATCTGAAGCACTTTGCAAGGTGCATATTTGTGTTATCACTCTGACAATGACATTTGGGGTTTATATTGTAAATAGCTAAAGTGGTGAAGCATGTCAAGATCTGAACGTGAATGTGTGCAGCTGTGATGCTTGCCGCTATCACTTTGTTCAAGAACACTTCACATTGTGTTAAATTACACATGTAATCACACATAATTAGTTGTTGCATAAAATAACTGCAAGAATACAGTGTAAAATGAAATTAAGTACAATTTTGTTTAGTTGGCCATACATGTAGGATAATTAATATAGATTTTTCAGCAAACTGTAAAATTATCTGCGTTTCTGCCCCAACAATTTTAATTTGTTCTATCAACACCTGGTTTGGTTGCACCAAAAATGGAACACACCATCAAGATCTTCATCCACTGAAATTATTAGCTACTATGGTTCTGCATATTTTCATATTTCTATGCCTGACAAGACTGGCTTAGGTTTTACTATTCTGATCTACATACTAGTGATGTATGGATCGACAAAAAGTATACCCACAACTGGCCCTAAACCACCTGCTTTCAATCCCATTTTACTGTTCTTTATAAGGTTCTCTCAGTCTTGCATTTCTTACTGACTTTGCTTAGTACAATTATCTAAATAATACTGGTACAGGTTATGGTATCCCACTGTACAGACAGAGGAAACTAATGTAATTCAGTGTATGTCTCCTTATGCTCTGATGATCATGTTCCTTTAGCTGCTAGGCATTATCCCCTTTTTTAATTATATGTGTACCTTACATAAGGATAAAACAAATATAAGGAATACTGTATGTATATCAGTTGTTATGCTCCTATTGTAGTTAATGTGTTAAATGTTATAAACTTTGCTATGGCTACATCCCACAGGAAAATGAATTTTTATTGTTGTTTACAGTGAACTTTATGTGCTGTGTGCAAACAGCATTTGCTTTTTCAGTCCAAGTATACACCCTTGTGGATTAATTGCAACATATTGGCTTCACTGCAAAAGACTTTGTATATAACCTTCCCTGACAAATTTTTCTAGGGCCAATGGGCACGATCGTCCTTTGGGCCCAATAATATCTGCTGTGATTACATACAACATTACTGTTTAATTCATTGTGAGCATCCACTGTGCTTTTGGGTAGAGTTCTTATTTATTGTAATTGCCAGCTATTCTAAAAGGCAACAATATGTCACAGTGCTGACCATTTACAAGTAGGGAGCATAAAAAAACTACATAAAATGCAGCTAAACAAAGGGACAATGGGGGTTGGTTACAGTGCACGCTCTCAAAAGTATTGTGTCACCTCCCACTATTACTCCCCCTATTATCATGTATCTTGCTTGCACACTAAAGTGTATTGTGTTTTTCAGGGGTCAGTGTTAAAAATGGGAACTTGCACTCTTTTTTTTATGTGTTCATAATTATAATTTAGAGAAAGATGCAGCAATATAGAAAATAGGAAAAAAGATTATAGTGAAAAGTATAAGCCAAAGTTAAATTAATGTAAATGAAAATCGCCACAAATAAAGAACAATTATATTCCTTAATCTACCAGCACTTTTAGCTTCTGTCCGATATCCCCTCACTGGTAATATGATGAATCTTACTACTGCAGTAAACCAGAGAAACAAATCGCATACTGTTCCTTCCAGTTCCAGGTAAAATTTTTGAAAAATAGTAGTAGTAGTAGTGTTCCTTTTAACTCATTGAATGAGTGTCATTAAAGAATACACCTGATACAGGTATGGGACTTGTTAACCAGAATGTTTGAGTGGGCTTTTTCCGTAATATGGCTCTCCATACATTAAATTGACTTAAAAATCATCTAAATATTACATAATCCTAACTGGATGATTTTGCCACCAATAAAGATATATTATATTTTAGTTGGGATCAACTACAAAGTACTGTTTTATTATTACAGAGAAAAATATTTGACTTAAATGGACTCTATGGGAGATGGCCTTTCCGAAATTCAGAGCTTTCCGACAGGTTTCCGGATAATGGAGCCCATACCTGCATGGCAAGGCACAGTTTTAAGCAAACCATTCACAGATGCCTTTTTGAGTATACATGATCAGAACTTTTCTTTCAGAATTCGAATTTCTCTAGGTAAATTGGTGATTGATCACTATGGGTTACTGGTACTCTTTATTCGTGTATAAGGGCTGTTGGGCTTTAAAACATATCACACGGCATCAGTATATAATTCTTTGCTATATAATTGATACACATGTGTTCTGCTGTATTTTCTAACTTATTTTCTGTGTTGTATTTAATTTTAGCGAGAGAATTTTAGCCTGAGGGAGAAATGTATTCTCTTGAGGGACTGAATTCGGTGGTGATTAGGTCTGTCTTTATATGGCAAAATATAACTTTACAAGAGAGTAAGTAAATGCACCAGTGGTGTCCTATTGGAATCAACTCCTTCTGTGACCTTAAATATAATCTGCAGATCAAACTCAAAACATTCCAAACCGTATGGTAATAATTAATGTGAGCATATTATCAGTCTGCCGCATTTTGAAACACTTACAATGGTTAACGATCATGTTTTGTCTGAATAGATTGATCATAAATAACTATTAGGTGAACAGGCTTCCAAATCGGAGCTCTGGCCAACATAGGAAGTTAACAGGATGCAACTTTGACTTTAACAAACTATTCTACTTATACAGCACATCTTGTTTAGACTTCTGACACTAACTGCCATCACTTTTTACTATATTTAAGGTATTTCTGTGTTGTGAAGCTACACAGAGTTAAAACAGTAAAGTGGTCTATATGTATAAAGGGGGATATGCAAGATATTTATTCATTTGATTCATATAACACCATTGTCTTCCACAGTACTTTACAGAGCAAGAGGATGCAAACACAAGATATACCAGAGTAGATGTACATTGTTACAGTTGCATGTCATTAGGAGAAAATAGTAGGTGGCCCCTGCTCGTGGAGCTTACAATCTAAAAGAGAGAGAAAGTAAGGATGGTGGTAACCATTCTGGTCATAGAGGTTTTGTTAGTCAAGATAGTAATGGTACCATTGCCATCTATAAATGTAAAGAGAGAAAGTTAAAATATATTTTACTTCCAATATCTGCATTGTCTGCGTCTATGGGGCAGAAAAAAAATCACCCACCCTGAATATGACTTTCCTGGTCCTTAAGGGTGGTGACACATGCTAAGATTCCGGGGAGATTAGTTGGCCAGCGACAAATCTCCTCTTTTTATTCGGGCGACTAATCTCCTTGGAATCTTAGCATGTGTCACCACCCTTAAAGTCTTTAATTTATTGATATCAGTGCAGAGGATTTCTGATGACTTAGCACAAATAAACTGCCAGTGGCTCTGAAACAACACTACCATGAACAAAGTTCCTGGTCCTGCAATTCACCCATAAATCCCAGGAGAGTTTAGCCATACCAATATTTTACACCTTATGAGACTCTGTCTTACATAGAGTAAGGACTATGTTCAGGACTATGATTTTGAAGAATGCATCATAACATAATTAAAGTGTTTTTATGTAGAATGAAGCTTGTCAAACAAATTTTCCTTCTATGGTGTAGTAACTAGGAAATGTATACAGCACAGCTGTAGTGGCCCTGTGCCTCATCAGTTCAGTTATTATGTTGTTTCAAAAAGACTGTGTAATATTACTTGGAAGCAATGAGATCAGTCCTCTACAGGCAAGAAAAATAATGTCTTCTGAAAAACTAAAAAATGTCATCAAATCCATAATACAGATGATAAGGCAATTTTATGTGGCAATTTTCTGCTTTGTTCCTTTAAAATAAAGGGTGTCCATGCACCCATAGTGTGTTTGCAGTTTTTGTATTTTTATCTTGTTCTTTAGAGAGGTCAGCAATTTGTCAGTAGTCTAAAGCAACACAAAATATATAAATCCCTTGGTATCCTATTGTTTCATGCAAAGAAATAATTATAATTGCATAATTTTACTGTTATGAAATAGCCCCAGGACTGTGTTAATTATAGAGGATTTAAAGCTCTTCTTGATTTTCACTTTACATTTGCCAGTCGTAATAAGATATGTCAGTTCCTAATTCCCTAGAATGTGGCTTTCTCCTAACCAAACAGCATTTAGTCAGCTCCTCCCCAGAGGTGTCTGTTCATGTTAAAGGACATCTCTAGAGATGTTCTACAGTCCATTTTATTTTAAAAACATGTAGACTTCAGTTAAGATTAAATGCTATGCTCTCCTAATACCATTCATGTTCCTTATTAGTGATATTACGTTACATTCTTTAAGAAAATTGCTACTGTACCATCCTCCTCAAATAGTTTTATTAAAACAACTAATCTGTAGGAAGCCAAATATTTTCTGCTTGAATGTTGAATATGCATATCTATACATACATAGAAATTTGCCAGGTATTTTTTTTTGATTGATAAGTCTTAAAAAGTCAAGTTTGACAAATTATTATGTGAAAACAAAAATCAAATTTTAATACATTTGCCCCGTGCAAATTAACCAGAATGGAAGAGACATGTGCAGTAATGTTCGAGTTTTTTCAGAAAATTAGGCAAGATGGGGAATCAGAGAAACTTCAAAACCAGCAGCTACAATGGTAGATATCTTGAAATCAATTAACTTTTAAAAACAGAGATCAAATTAAAAATATTTTTGAAATCTGGACATGGTTGAATGTGAGCATCCCCTTTACTTGTAAAGTAGGCAATATTCTCGTCACCATCGGCGCTGATCCAAGACACGGCACACAGACGACAGCATCAATGCAAAAGGTTGGCTTTATTAAAACACAAACATACGGTTGTGGATTGCAGCGGTGGACATACAGGGCTGTCTGACTTACGCGTTTCTTGCCGGATCCCCCGGCACTTCCTCAGAGTCAGTGCAGATCACATGACTCAAGACTTAAATAGCTAAAGTGATTTACATCCGTGTTAGAAGTACAAGTGCATTTGAATAATCAATATAATTAACATTCAAGTGTATAAGTGTGTATACAAAATTCATTACAATAGACAGTGCATATTGCTTTTATATATTTGTATAATATCTCAGAGCAAGTAATACAGTTATTATATTAATATTTGTTTTGAATAAAAAAATACTAAATAGTGATCAAACAACACATAAAGTCAATTAATTAATAAAAATGAAAATAAAAACTTAATAAAGATATCTATATTTCTCAGTCACCCAGTGGCTTTTATATAATGCATATAAAAACAGCAACTACAAGATTTCAGTGATTAAAAAAACCTAATAAGAGACTTTACTTCATAATTGTGTCTCTGGGCCACATAGAGGAGTTTGACATTGTCAGGATATCTTCCTGGGATTCTTATACGGAGAGATTGCATTTCTTTCTAGAAGCAAATAAGGTGACAGACCCTGTGCAGAAATGGGGCTGTGCTGCTGAGTGTCATAGGCTCAAAGACTTATGATGTTTTTCTCTCTGGTTTCCCCCATTAAACCCAGTGACTGTTCATTTGAGAAAATTATTAAAGCATAACTGAATAAGTAGGCTAGAAATGTTTTACATTATGTTTTTGGCTTCTGTACCAGCCCAAGGCAACCACAGCCCTTTAGCAGTAAAGATCTGTGCCTCCAAAGATGCCCCAGTAGCTCCCCATCTTCTTTTCTGCTGATTCACTGCACATGCTCTGTGCTGCTGTCACTTACTGAGCTAAGGGACCAACTCAAAATATACAGTACACATAGAATAGAAATGTCACAATATAAGGCTGATTAGTAATACAGATAATTATTACATCGCAGCACAGAAACCAGTGCAATTAGCATCAGAATTTAATAATCTGTCCTGTAGTGTCAGTTTATATTACTGGCAAACCTTATTTTCTGCTTGATAATTTGTGACGACCCCTAAGCTTAGCTTCTCAACAGTTGCTCAGAGCCCACTGAGTATGTGAGTGTCGGAGACACTTTCCAAGATGGTGACCCCCTGTGACAAGTTTGAAGTCCTGGATCATTGCTGCTATTGACAAGCTGAAACTTTAGGCTAGTGCAATAAGCAGGGCCGGATTTACATAGCGGACTCCCCTAGGCCCACTGCAATTTGTCGCCCCTGTCCCCTCCCCTTTATTTGTGCAAATCTTCATGGAGATTGTATCTCCTGGGCATCCCCAGTGTTTTTGAACCAATGTGGGTGCCGTTGGGCAGCATGCCGCCCCCCTAAAATCCTGCCACCCTAGGCCCGGGCCTAGGTGGCCTTCCCACAAATCCGGGCCTGGCAATAAGGTCATTTTAGCAATATTCATTCAGAGAGTTTAGTTCTCCGTTAAACAGTTTAAAATAATTTTGCACCCTCAGCATCTGAAACTGTAGAATCTCTGTAGAAGAGATTCCTGTTTAACAGACTCAGCCAGCAGCCAAATTAGAGTATTGCTGTTCATAGAGTAGAGCTGCGCAGATAAGCAGAAAACTGCAATTTTGACACAGTCTTGTGTGTATGGTCAGGGATGTTGCATTGCAAAGAAGGCTACTAGCAAAACACAACCTAACCTTTGCTTTGGCCTAGGAGGAAGCACTTGCTTTTGATGAGGCTGCATCTTTGCATTCCAAGGTCTCCCGCGTTAAAACTGTTGTTTCCAAAATTCTATGTGTCACACAAATGCAAAAGCCAGGGCCACATACAGAGAGCCTGCTGCAAAGTTGATAATCAGCACAAGCAACCTACGACAATTCCATCTTGGAATGCAGCCCATATAGTAAACATTCAAAATGAAACTAATAAGAAGGAAGAAGAAACAAGTATTGATCCTATTTTTTTCTCCTAACCGCCTCTTCTGAGCTCAGCTTAACCATTACAGTGTCAACCCCAGCGGAACATTTTATCAAAGTATGTTGTACCTGTGTAAACCTGCTTTCTGCATTGCATGAACTTTACAGCATGCATGTCCTGTTTGCAGATGTCAATGTTACAGATGATGTGTCAGAGGGAAAATGGTCGCCTGGTGGAAGCTGCTATTTGTTTTAGGAAAATGTGATGGCACTGGCAAATGGAGGGGTATATGCAGTACAAATGATGTGGCTTGGGTGGGGAAGATATGCCCAACTTATATACATGGTAGGAAAATTTAGGCTTTACATGTCTTTTAAGTCATATTGTAAGGGGTGGACACAAGGCTCCCACTGCATACTATTCATTAGTACCACAGAGAGGAATTATGCTCAGATTAACAAGGAAGCTTTAGGCATTGTATAAAAGAAATTCTATGAGTACTTGTATGGCAGAAGTGTCATTACTGACCACAAGTGGTTATTAGGACTGTTAAAGAATAAAGGACCTACTGCACAATGCGCATGATATGATGGTGTTTATTGCCGAAGGCTTATGACTATGAGTTACAATACCACGTAGGAAAAGAGATAAGTATTGCAGATGCTTTAAGCTGTATGTCTGTTAAGACTCCTGATTTTCAAGTATGAGCCTTGCCTGAGGTCCTCATGCTTGAGTCCCTACCTAGTCCTCCTCTCCAGGCATCAGATAGTGTCCACATGACAGCTACCGACTCACTATTTCTCAAGTGTTGAACTGGGTATGGAGAGGGTGGCCAAAAATAAGCCTAAAAGAAAAGTTCTTTCTGAGAAACGCCAGCATGAACTCTCAAATGTTACTTTTTGTGGGGAATTCCCAAAGCTGGGCAAACCCATCTTCTCAAAGCTGTTCATGAGAATCCCCCAAGGCATTGTGAGTATGAAAGCCCTTTCTAGAAGTTATGTTTGGTGGTCTACAATGCATGAATGCATTGAGAAATGGGTAAAAAGTTGTGTTCCTTGCCAATCCACCTGCCATGCTCCTGCTAAAACCAGGGTACATACATGGTAGGTGACTTGGAGTCCATGGTCTCAGCTACATATAAATTTTGCAGGGCTATTTCAAGGTCAAACATTCTTCCTTGTGGTTGATTCTTTTTCCAAATGGTTGGAAGTTGTCCCATCTGCAACCACCCATGCAGTGATTCAAGTATTGCTGTTCAAGTTGTTTGCCACACATGGACTTCGAGACACAATTGTGTCACATCATCTGACTTCAGGGTATTTACGGAAACTAACCTTATTCGTCATGTTACAATAGCACCATTCCATCCATATTTAAATGGGCAAGCTGAGTGAATGGTCCAGACTAGGGATGTAGCGAACTGTTCGCCGGCGAACTAGTTCGCGCGAACTTCGACTGTTCGCATCCGCCGCAAGTTCGCGAACGTCGCGCGACGTTCGCCAATAGGCGTTCGCGTCAAAATCGTTCGACCATTCGACCATTCGATCGCTAAAATCGAAAGATTTTCGTTCGAATCGAACGATCGAAGCCATTGGATTGAATGAAATCATTCGATCCAATGGCTTCGATCGTTCGATTCGAACGGAAATCGTTCGATCGAACGATTACAATCCTTCGATCGTTCGAATCGAACGATTTTCGGATGTTCGAAGTTCGCGAACTGTTCGCATTTTTTGCCGGTGTTCGCGAACGGCGTTCGCGAACACATTGTCGGTGGTTCGCTACATCCCTAGTCCAGACTACAAAGGATACATTAAGAAGGAAAATCGATGACTCGAGACTTGAATTATAGGCTAGCACTTTTGTTGAACCGATTGCTTAAAATTTGTTTGGATAGACTGCATCCCGACTTGGCTTCTGATTTACAAAATAAGCAGGAAGATAAATTCCATAAAAATGCACAGGCCTCCACAGTGAGGATGTTTGAACCAGGCAATAATGTGTATCCACTGTGGCCATGGGCCCTGTCTCTTACAAAGTTAAGACTGTGATTGGCAGTGTTATTCAAAGACATTTGGATCAACTGTGGAGCAGACTATGGGACAATGCGTGTCCTAACACTGAAGGTAACCATGGACAATCTGCATGCTGTTAGCCTTTTCTCTACTCATACAGAGTCCAGAATATAATGGATTTAACACGTCTTCACCCTATCCCCATAGACAGCGCTTTCCCCATTACTTTCTGACATAAAATGGAAAATAGCACATAGAGGAAAAGTGTGTCTGATATGATACATTGAATGCAAAAACCAAAAGCAAGAATTATTTCCATCACATATACAGTAAGATCTTTGTTTTCTATTGTTTGGTAGGCTATGAACCACCAACATGTATAAAGCTAAGTTCGACTGACTGGCTGGGGCTTATTTATAAAATTTGCGCAGAGCAGAATGGTTTGCACAGTGAACATATTTGCCCTGTGCATGGTTATATTTATAAAGCTGGATAAGAGCAGTGTATTTAATGTACAAACAGAATTGCAAATTTTTATTAGCTCTGTGAATGTCCATAAGAGCTTTTTAAATATGGCATAATCGCAATTTGCAAAAATTTTGAGTTATGTTACGCCGTGACTTTGGCGGCAGAGAAAATATGTGCAAAACAGTTTTACAAATTGTGAATTTAATTTTACTTTGCAAAGTGGCCACACTCACGCAAACACCTGTCTCATTTGTGAGCCATTTACAAACTTTTGTGCGTAATGTGAATCTGCAAAAAACAGAAAGATTGGCTCAGTAGTCCAATATTTCAGCATTCAGGGCAAAATATGGGCAATTCAAATATTTGCAAATAAATATGCGCTGTGCAAACTTATAAATGATCCCCCATTGTCTGATATTTATCCTGCTTAAATGACATCTTTTTGAGCAATTTATCTGTTTCGGAATGTGACAAATGTGTTCATAAGTATCCCAATTCAGATTAATTAGGACATCCTTTAATCTTACATTTCTCAGATACTGAGGGTTCATTCAGATTTCATGTCACAAATAATTATACCAGGCAAAATGACCCCAATTAGTTTATATTCTGATAATGGGTTAAAATGTGTGTATACTAATATAATCTGACACTAAAATTCTGACACTTTCCATGATGCATGCAACCCAGTTGCAATATGCAGTATTGTATTTATTACATATTGTGATATTATATTTGTAATGTTCACTCTTATTTTGGTGTGAATACATTTGAACATATTAGGAAATGCTGATGGAATAAGAAACTTAAACTCCATAAAAACATAACTTAAGCTTTTTGAAAAGTAAACACAATTTCAAGCAACTTTGCAATATACGTCAATTAAAAAATATGCAGACTTTTCCTGATTTGTAATGGTTTGGAACAGTTCCCTAAGTATAGATTCCTGCTCTCCTTCTGATCTCTCTGACTACTTTGCTGAGCTGGCTGACTACTGTTACTTTGTATCAGCAGCCATCTGTCCTCAGCCTGCATCCTCCAAACCCCACAATTCCCTGCACACGTGATTTCAAATAGGAAAATAACATCACAGTGCAATGCAATGTGGGTTATGTAGTTCCTGCATGCTGTCTGTAAGCTGTGAAGTTGTTACAATTTGTAACATCAGTGTTTTAGTCCCTCTTTCACTGTCAGGATTTCAAATGATGCAGAAAGAAAAGAACTGTTAAACAGCTGGATTTCAACATAGAAAATGGCATTTATTCATACTTTTTGAAGAAACCGATAACGGTGATGGGTATATTAGGGGTTTCTGTATTATATTGGCCTCTTTATCAAATTTTGGTTTGGAAGCCAGAGTTCCCCTTTAATATTCACATCTATGTTTTTGTGAATTGCCAAACATCAGCTTAACTTGTTCTACTTCAGAACTGCACTGTTTTTTAAATTGTTTCTACACTGCAGTTCCTATAAAGTGCCATCATACATTTCTTGGTCAGCCACCACAGTCTGGGGTCATTAATGATATCAATAGATAATGTATTTTATGAAAGCACCATGGTCAGGGAATCAGGGACTGAAAACCTGACTCCTTTGTGGGTATACCGCTGGTACCCACACCAATGCAGTACTCTAGTTGCTGGTTTTACACTTTGTCTCTGATTTCTTTGTCCTTATTTTGTTCCTAGTCATAATTTACAATTTTGTTCCTTATTGCTGTTTGCTTTCTATATTTACAGTAAATTCTAAACTTCAGCTACATATGTTTGGAGCTCTTGTGGGTTCTATTGTTCTGTATTTACAGTATATATTCTTTCATGCAGGAGTTGAATAATTACCAAAGCCACTGGCATAGTTACAAAACTACTGAATCCTATTAATCAGGATTTTAGTGCTCTCTGGCAATTTGCTTTGATGAAATCATCGAGGCATTTTACAGACTTGGATACCTACTGTATATGCATAATGAGCTTTGATTTGCCAAATATGAACCCTGTCAAAGGAACATTCTCATGCTTCTAATAGTAATAGAGTGAATTAAATAGCTGCAGAACAACATCATATATGATTGAAAACTTAAATTAGAGGATTTTTTTCTCTTTATAATGTTTTAGGCATCTATATATATGGTGTTGGCACACATTTCGGTGTGCAAGACTGGCATAGATTATTACAATCAGTGCTGCTTTTCACACAATGCTTCTTTTAAGTATTTCAAAATAGAAACAAATCCAAATTATTCTGCATTTAATAAACAACTCATTGTGGTTATTGGACATTTTGGACTTTACTTGTTAGGCAGCGTGCCCAGCCTTCAATATTTCATCTGGCAAAGCATAGATGTGCTTTGTTAACTATGAACAAAAGGGCAGAAACAAAGATAGAACATTATGAACTGTGTCAGGGGGAGGGAGCTTATAAAATGGAGAAAACGTGTGTTTGGAAATACAAAAGACACACTGTTCAGGTATCACAGTATCACAGTAATTTAAGACCTGGTATTTGTTTATGGATCCCAGGGCCCCATACAAAAATTCACCTTAGCCTTGCATATGGAAGGAGAAGGTGCCATTAAGGTGCTTGCTTGCCTATAAACATGATGAGATTTTTTATATGTGCTTCCCACATTATAATTAGTTAACATTCCAGAATCCTTTTGTGTTTGCTCCTGATAGCAATAGCTTAACAGGATTTTAGAAGCAACAGAATACATAGCATATGTTTATCCATGAAGGTTTTTGCAGTTTCCTTGGACTGTTATGATAAAAATGTTTTTGTTGTTATTCTTACAGTTGACATGACTATAAAAGCTGTGGGTAATTGTATTTGGTATTCAGTTCTGCAATTTGCTTACAAATATATGCAAAGAGTGCATACACTAATGGTTTTTACCAGCACTTAGTACTGTAACAAGCTGCATGTATATAAATAAAGGCTGGAGGATGCCTTCTGCTGCTGTTGAACTGTAGCCAGATTCCTTTGATTGCATGGGAGCAGTAGTTTAGTAGCAGTGTCATCATTTGTCCATTGTTATGAAATGTGCACTTTATTTTTTTTTGTTTAAAAAAAAGGATTTCACTTGTTGAATAAACAGGAGTAGGGGAATAAGGGGAATAAGGGAAAAAATACCATGCAGGGGTGGAAGATGTCCTGCAGGATTCCTAGTCATTCGGTCTTTGGAGGAATCATGATTGATCAAAACAACGTTTCTAACTTAATTGGCCCAGAACAGCCACAACAGAAGATAATATATATTTGTAACAATTCAAACGTATCTAGCTAAGCAATCTAGATAAGCAAATAAGTAATTGTAACAATATAAGATAACAGGTCCCTTGGGATTTATTCGACTCGCAGCTTTAAGGGCAATTCACCTGCATTAGAAAACCTGTAATAACTGAAAAAAAAACACAGCAATATGTTCAAACTTTTATATCCGTGCAAAATTTTGTAAAATGAACATGGTAATTGGCAGGTGTGGCCACAAAAATGAGCATGGTCAAAAAAACCTTTTTTGTCCCTCTTTTTATTTCCAAAATGTTGGGAGGTATGGAAAACTAATATACAGCCCCCCCCCCCCCCAAAACTCTAGTTACACCATTGGTATTCAGACACTTGTTAAGATTTGATTATTCTGCAAATCAAGTTACTAGACTGCAAAAAAACAAAAAAACAGTGATTTATTCTATATATGTGAAACATATCTTTTGCCTATACTAAAATGTGTGAACAAAAAGTCACAGACATGATGCAAGTTTGACTGGGTTGGAGTGTATAATCTTGGTCTCAAATATTTATTGGCTGTCATACAACAGTCAGTTAATAATAATTAAGAAATTAAAATTGAAAGGTTTGATGAAAGCACTTTTAAATATTTAGATTGAATAATCATTGCACATCAATAACAAACAGCGTTTGTACACTCAATTTACAAATCTAGCCCAGGATTTACAGTATAAACTACTTACAAGACATTTCAAAATAAATAACTTGTGTTTAGTTCTCTTCCACTGTTCAGCAAAAAGATGATTAGAATCAGAAGAGTAAAGCCTCAACACTGGGGCCACTTTTAATAGACAATGCAGTATCTTATGGCTTGAACTTGCCCAGCCCTTCATTAACAAACTGGTATGTTTTTGTTCAAGAAGAAAAGACAACACCTGGTTTCATTTTTGCTCAGTTCTTTATAGTGCTATTATAATGCTATTATAGTGCTTTATAGTGCTATTTTAAATAACAGTGTTAAGCCTTCCTTTTTTAAATGGTGAGCCTGTAAGTTTGGCATGTTGTGAAGTCCTACTTCATCATTTATCATTGGCTACATCTGTTACCATGGTTCTGACTCCAGGTCAAATCCCATTCTGTATTTCTTTGCAGATTTAAGTTAAGTTTGAGAGAGAACATTTAGGAAGCTAAACAACATTTGAGGCCCCTCGGTTGGTTACGGGTGATTTTCTGTTCTTGTATGCATTAGCCTTATCTAATGAATTCCTTGCTAAGTGGTTCTGTATTCAATGTGCATTCCTATCTCCAATCAACAGTCAATCTAATTTCATAAAAAATGTAACCAATATCATTCTAGGGATAGAGCTCAGAATTTTCAGGTAATAAAGGGCCAGAAGGAGAATTATATACTCTAATCATGTTTACGTCTTCTTAATGTGTGTTCCTCAACACCTTAATAAATCACTGATAAATTGCACTGTTATTCACAGTGAAATGATATCTAGTTGAAAATGGTTTACAAAGGCCAAATTATTATAAATACAGGGCTTATCTGAATCAGGAAATGTGCAGCCAAATTAGAAATCATTTGTACTCAAAGCACTTTAGTTCAAAGGCTACACAAATGTTGGAAATGGTTACTATCTAAAAACAATCTTTGTTTTTCCTGTTTTTTTTTCAGACCAGTATTCCTTCTCTACCAAACTTTAAAGGGGTTGTTCACCTTTGAGTAAAGTTTCAGTATGATGTAGGGAGTGATATTCTGAGACAATTTGTAATTGGTTTTCATTTTTTATTATTTGTGGTTTTTAAGTTATTTAGCGTTTTATTCAGCAGCTCTCCAATTTGCAATCTTGTTGCTACTGTCCAAATTGCCATAGCAACTATGCAATGATTTGAATGAGAATATGGAATATTAATAGGGGAGGGTCAGAACAACAGAAGGATGAATAATAAAAAGTAGCAATAACAATATATTTGTAGCTTTACAGAGCATTTGTTTTTAGATGGGGGTCAGTGAAAGCTGGAAAGAGTCAGGAGAAAAAAGGCAAATAATTCAAAAACTATGAAAAACAAATAACGAAGATCAATTGAAACGTTGCTTAGAATTGGCCATTCTATAACATACTAAAAGTTAACATGAAGGTGAACTACCCCTGTATTTTGTTTTGGGAAGGTAGAGTTCTCTTGGGGTCAGATTTATCAAGGGTTGAATTTCGAAGTGATAAATACTTCGCAATTTCGACCATTGAATGGCTTTCGAATGTCGAAGTCGAATTTTTTTCACCGAATTTTACTGTTTTGCGGTCAAAGTAAAAGCGTGGATTTCATCCATCGATCGAACGATTTTTCTTTGACTTCAAAAAACATAGAAAACTGCTCTAGAAGGTCCCCATAGCACTTCGGCAGGTTTAATTTGGTATTGAAGTCAAGTTTTTTTAAGCAGACAGTACTTTGATTATCGAATGGTCGAAAATTTGAACGATTTTACTTTGAAACGAATTCGAAGTCGAAGTCGTAGTATCCTATTTGATGGTCGAAGTATCCAAAAAATTATTTCGAATTTCGAATTTTTTTACTTCGAAAATTCCCTCTAATTCACTTCGACCCTTGATAAATCTGCCCCTTGGTCTCTGCTAAACCCATACTAGACTGCTAGACAGTGAAAAAAAAAAAGCATTTTTGCTGCTCCAGAGAACAAAGATTGTTATGTTTTTATTCCTTTATTCCCCACTTCTTACTTCTTTAACAGAAACAGTTCGGGACTCAGCAGTGAGGACATGGAATTTCAGGATACTTTTGGACATGTAGCTAGTTTTTCTCAGTGAATGTGGCACCTTGTGTAACAGTATATACATACTGATTATTTAATCTGTGCACTAATGATTATCTTTCTTAGAAAATCCTATATATTCGTTGCTGTCAAGAATGACAAGTACCTGTGCTATTCCAAAAGCATTTCGGGACCAAAATCCACTTAGTGTGCTGGTGCAGAGCCTGCAGTTGGGTAGACATGAAGGCTGATATGAATGTAGGGGCTGATTCTTGACCTGCAATTATCCGAGACCAAAAATCAGGCTATAGACCTTCTCAGACACAAAGGAAAACAAATCAGTTGAAAATGCACATAATCCTTCTTTCCATTAGACATGTATACATTGAAAAATAAACTTGAAAATACAGACAAATCTTCCTATGACAGCTCTTTTAATTTGACATGTCATTATGGATGCTACTAATTAGAATATGTTTCTAAAAGCAGAGGTTATCAAGAGACACAAAACTGCAGGGAGGTGGGTATGTAGCTTAAGTTAAAATATATGTCCAGTCATATACAGTCAAAATATTAATTTTATATTCTTTTTATTTAGTTTTATATGTATTGATTATTTCATCAAATAGCACTACATTTTATTTTAGCATATGCTCTTTCTGCGTCACAAAAAACTGGAATATTATGGTAACTTTCACAGAGGAATACGCACTACATTTTAATTTGAAAAAGATTGGGAACCTTGAGCGAAATGCTTAATTATAAAATATTATTGTAGGTTTTATTGAATGTTTCCTAAAGATTTGTGGAGGATTTTATTAACTTCCTTACCTTACCAGCAGCACTGTTTATTTTATACCTAGGGATATATTACATTAAACCACATGCCAAAGTACAGTGATCCCAATGGAACCGTCTCCATGTGTCAAGGTATCAAAAAAAAAAAGAAAAGAAAGAAAAAAGTGATAAATGATCATGTTAACATTGAACAGCCCTGCTGCAATGTTATTCAAATGTGTCCCCCAATGGCTCACCTGCTGCCTCTTTGCATGTTCATAAAGCTACAAGAGAACAACATGACCTCATTAGAAAATCTGGCTTTAATTAAAGCCAGAATATAAACTCAAACTCCTGGGCTGTTGGGGGCCCCATTCCAGCTAAGAAAATTACTTTTACTGTGGTGTATGTAAAGAATATGGTTTTGTTTAGAAACTTATGTGTTACGTTTTCTGAGAGCTGAATGATAAAAGGAATGACACAATGCACATGAAACAAAATAATAATGATATCGGAACAAGAACAGAAGAACCCCCTGGATTGCTTGCCTAATGGATGGTGATGAAAACAGCGAGAGAAACATCTGCTTCTTAACATACAAAAATAAGATGTTTACAATCAACTGTGCCATGCTCAACATTGTGGAATACTATATTATAATGAAGGCTTATTGAACAGTCAGATTTTAAGGACAACAATCTCTGCTATTGCAGGTTGATCCCTAGGGAGAGCATCTGGCATATTAAGAAACTAATTAGTGGGGTGGGGATTACCCCATCCCTTGTGACTTTTATCTTAAGCATATAGGAGCTGACCAGGCAAGATTTAATTGATAAAAGTACAAATATATAATTTTTTTTCCACGAATACAGCTCTAAACTTAAAGTCTGCATGTAGTGATGTTTAGATCCTGGGTACCTTTCGGTCACTGAAATTTTGCTGTGTGTTTATCAAAATGCACAATTATATCTCGGCAAAAGAACGTTGGTGTACTTTCGTCATCGACTATTCATTGGTGCGAAAATTTCACAACAAATTTTCTTGTGTATAACTTTCTTCCTAGCGAAACTTAACTTAATTTAAGGTGGCCATAGACGTAGAGATCCGCTCGTTTGCCAAACGAGCGGATCTCTCCCCGATATGCCTGCATTGAAGTGGGTAATGTTGGGCTGATCTGATCGACCGCATAAACGCACAGATGCGGTTGCGATCCAGCGGGATTTTTTAACCTGCCCGATTGAGATCTGGCCGACTTTCAGCCAGATATTGATCAGGGAAGCCCGTCAGGTGGCCCCACACACAACTGCTGGAAGTGGCCACTTTTTATAAAAAATGACCAAGGAAGCAAATTGAAGACATAGATCCTCTATTGCCCTAGGCCATGAGCCCACCCTAAAACGAATGTGGCATGAGCTTCAAATGTAAAAAAAGTGTAAAATAGAATGCAAAAGGAAGCACACACACACTAATTTACTAAAAGGTGAAGTGGCTAACGCTGGCGAAAATACGCCAGCGTGACTTCATTTCGGCACTTTGTTGATTTACTAATGGTAGCTGGCGTAATTTTGCCAAGGACGACACTCTAACAACAGGCGAATTTTTGGTCTGGCAAAATAGCGTTCCTATGCAAATTCACAAAATTTTTTTTTGATTTTTCTGACAGTTACCTCTATCGCCAGACTTGCCTTCGCCACCTCAGACCAGGCGAAGTGCAATCAGGGACGGAACTAGGGGTAGGCAGAGTAGGCACGTGCCTAGGGCGCAAAGTTGGGAGGGCGCCAGGCACGTACCTCCTCTGTCGCCTACCCCAAGTCCGGTTCCCTTCTCTGGGCGACTTTACATAATCTTTGCGCTTTATGCGCTTCTGCGCACGCAAATTCGCGCATGAGCACACACTAAATAGGCGCTGCGACTGCCGGGCCTGCGTAGGGCGCTTGCCCAGCATGGCCCGGCTCTGAGTGCAATAGAGTAGATAGGAGTTCCTCAAAAAAAAGTTGAACATTTTTCAACCAACTCCAAAACTCTAAAAAATGCTGGAGTTTTTTCCTATGAAAAGGGTGAATGACTGAAAAAGATCATACATTTTTTTTGGAGTACCATCCTTCCCCCCTACATTTGCTAACATGTGGCACCTAAACTATACTGTGGGCAAATGTGTAGGGCATTATAACAACTTTATATAATTTTATTAAGGTTCCCTGGCCTTGTGTAGTGTAATGTATTTGCTGCAGCATATACGGCCATAGTACTTTAACTGCATGCCGTATGCTATTATTATTATTATTATTAACATGTATTTATATAGCGCCAACATATTGCGCAGCACTGTGCTAATTAGCCAACGCTAGCGTAACTTCGAACTGCTGAGCGAAATTTCGCTAGTGTAATTTCGCCAGCATTCGGTACCCTGTGCGCAACTTCAGATCTTCGTGAAGTAGTGTTGGCCAGGCAGATTTACACCTGGCGAAGTGTTGCGATGTGTGCAAAGCCAGCGATGGCGAAATTTCGCCGGTTAGTGAATTTGCCCCTAAGGGGAGTATTTATCGAAGTTCGAATTTATCTGAATATTTTCTGCTACAAACTCCGATCAAATCCGTTCGGGTTTTTTATGCCTATTTATTATTTTCCCTAAAGTTTGCTTTGCAGGAAAAATCTGATTTATATGTTTTTTTTTTATTTTTCACCGGAAATGTCAGGGCATTGCACAAAACCCATCGCACATCAAAAAAATCATTGGGACATCTCCCGTTGACTTATATGCAACCTCGACAGGTCTGACATGCTGGATTTTCTTATTCAGACTTTACCATCCTCTGGGTTTATTAAATTCCAAAATTTTTTGATTTTTTGAAAGTCTGATTTTATAAAAAAAAATCACAAATTTGTCGTGCATTTTTGCATTCAGAGTTTAGTAAATAACCCCCATAGAGTAGTATTGTCTTAATTAATAATAATAAGTAATAAAGCCTATAGAGCCACAAAGTGTTTAAAAATGGTTCCTGGAGAGAAATATTGCAGAAGATCCACCACTGTAATACTCTTCCCCCTTTTGGGTATGTACTGACAAGATTTCTTGACATTTTTATGCATCAGTCCTTATGATTTCCCTCCAGTCATCCAGCAAGTAATATACTGAAAATATAAAGCAAAATATAGTATGATATTGCTTTAATTAATATTAAAACAACCACAAAAAAACAATTTTCTACTCACAAGGATAGCCAGATCATAAAGCACGTAGTACCCAAGGCAAAATGAAAGTCTCTGGGACCAGCAAGGCTTTTCCAGTTGAGTCTGTGATCGGTAAATAAATCACAGTTTGATTGCAGGTCTTCAATCAGAGGAGAGGATATATTCTAACGAAACTGACATTTTGTGTGGTAGTTTTAAAGCAGGGAAGGATACTTCATTTTGATCTTATGCATATCATATGCATATCATGCAAGTGTCTTCTCATTTATGTTTAGACCCACAAGACATTCAGTAGACTGGAGCTTCCAAACATAGAGAAATATACACATTGTTTTTAACAAAAGGTGAATTATATTCACATCACTGCTTAGTGGGATAGCTGGCTGTATAGAGATATATAACATGACTTAGTTTCATATATTTGGTTATTAAAATAGATACTGTATATCTTGCATTTGCATTATGCAAATCCGCTAGCAAAATTCACTGTCAAGCTAGAGTTTCACAGAACTGTTCATTTAAGCTGCAGATGGCAGCCTGCATGTCATGGCCGGCACCCGATACCAGAACAAATGCCAAGTACCCTGGTCTCGGCTCGGCTTCACCAGTAGTGTGACCACTGTTGGGCTTCGGGAGGAGCCCTCAGCTTACTTGGGCGCCACCTGGACTTAAAGAGGGGTGCAAGGCGAGATGTTCTGGCTGGCAAAGGGGCACAGCTGTTAGCAGAGTCTTTTTGGGCTGAAGGTCATGGTACAAAGGATTAGGCAGAACCGTAGTCAGGCAGGCTGGGTCGAGGCAGGCAGATAGCAAGGATCATCAAACAGGCAAAAGGGTCAAAACCGAGTGATCAATCGAGGGGTTAAACTGAAGAGTAGTCGTAAGCAGGCAAGGTCAGGATCCAGAAATCAGAATAGTCAAAATAGCCAGGCAGGGGTCAAAACAGGAATCAGACAGGTTCAGAAGGAAGCAAACAAATAGCACAGGGCTCAGGAGCACCAGGAATACAATCCTATCACGGGCAATCTACAATTACAAACTGTTCCTTTAAATATATTCAAAACTCGCGCCATTGCGCGCTAACGTCACACGTCAGCGCGCCTGCACCTTTAAGACGCGGACGGAAGCAGCGCGCGCGCCTTAGGCGCAGAAGATCCCTGTGGGCGTCCCTGCTTGGAGTGTGGCGGGCATCCCCGCCGAACTCCACCACCCCTACCGGGGTAAGTTATTACACTGCATATGGAATGACTTTTGGTGCCAGAATACCCTACCAGACGTCTAGTTTAGATATTAGTTCTTGGCTGTTTACTTAATGTCTCCCTTGTTCCTCAGTGTATTTGTCTAATTTGCTTTGTGAACCTTCTCTTACTCTTTTTTCCTATTCTAGTTCATGATCCCATTCACCTTTTTCTGGTCCCTTTACTGGTTGTTCTCCAGCCCTGTCTCTGGGCTACATCATGATCTATTTAACATCAGTATGACTTGACATCTGCATGCTTCAAGCCCAGTCTGGGATCTGGTCTAGGGCCTGAGATTTTGCAATTTATTCCATTAAATCTGAATTTTCATGTTTCTCTACCTGTGTACATTTGTTTCCCTTGCCAGCCCCTATGGAAAAAATGAGAATCTCATGCTATAAGACCAGGTGATACCAGATTCTTATTTCAAATGTTCTCTTGGACTGTTAAAAGTTTGTCTCCTTCCAGGAGTCATTCAGTCATTTCGTTTTACTTTAGTCTCCTTCCATGTTCATTCCCTATTGAGAAATATAACATTGAGGGGCCGATTCACTCAGCTCGAGTGAAGGGTTCGAATGAAAAATACTTCGAATTTCGAAGTATTTTTTGGGTACTTCGACCATCGAATGGGCTACTTCGACCTTCGACTTCGATTCGAACGTTTCGAAGTAAAAATCGTTCGACTATTCGACCATTCGATAGTCGAAGTACTTGCCCTTTAAAAAAAACTTCGACCCCCTACTTCGGCAGCTAAAAGCTACCGAAGTCAATGTTAGCCTATGGGGAAGGTCCCCATAGGCTTGCTAACCTTTTTTTGATCGAAGGATTTTCCTTCGATCGTTGGATTAAAATCCTTCGATCGAATGCAAAATCCTTCGATCGATCGATCGCAGGATTTGCGCTAAATCCTTCGACTTCGATATTCGAAGTCGAAGGATTTCAATTCGAGGGTCGAATTTCGAAGTATTTTTAACTTCGAAATTCGACCCTAAGTGAATCTGCCCCTGAGATGATATTTGCTCCAAGCTCTACTCCAGATCTTGCAGCAGTCTTTTTTTTTAAAATCAATGTTTTCCAGATCTCTTTATGAAGTTGCTGTAGAGATTTTGTAGAGAATGTGCTGTCCATAGAAAGTAAGGTCCATACCTCTTTTGTTAATTCAGAGGCAGCAGATGCTTTTCTTGACTATATCCATTACCTCCTTAGTAGATATTCTGACTCTATATTTACTCCTCTTAAACTTCTAAATATAAACAAGAAAGCTATGAGGGCTCATTAGCGAATGCAAACCTCAATTGCAACTCTATAAAATGGATGTAAATTGATCATGCGTTTATGCAAATCCCTACAGCCTAGACATGGTGGACATTTCAGGGCTCTACTAGATGGTTGCATCAATAGCTGCTACTGATTTGTGCCAAGTGAATCACAGCACACACATTGTTGAACTGGAAGTAATGCAATGCCAATTCTGAAAATGTTATCCACAACTTATGTGCAATTCACAAAAGCACAAAGGCTAATTACAGCACCTTTTAGCACATCTCATGCAATTGCTGCAGAGGCAACATAGTGACTAACAGTATGCTACAATTATGTAAAAACACTTCATCTGGAGACCATGTGCTGTGTTTGTAAATTAGTCGTATGGTGTAATATCTGCACACTTACTAAATAAAAACATTAGGCAGATATCAAATATATGTCAGTTGAATACAACTGGTGAGACTGGAATCTGTGACCATGTGTTTGTGAATGTGTTTGTGAATTGTGTTTGAGTGTGTACCTCCCAACATAAGAGATCCCACACTCCATCTAGGGTATGCCCATTCCTCTACCATCCAAACCACTTCTACTTTGCTTTAATCCAAATCCACACTGGTTTCTGACATTCAGAACTTTTTGAATATAAGTAATTGGAAGGTGTATCATGAATTGTCCAAGTGTTTGTTTTTAATGTGTGAGTGGGAGGAATTTTCTTTGTTTGCTCTGATCTGTGTTTGTAGTTTTGGTTTATTACAGTATTGCTGGTATATTTTACCTTCCAACTCCCATGTATGCGTCATTATAAGATGTATGACACAAACGGGGGAATGTAATAAAAATCGGTAACGGAAAAACTATTCGCAATGAGAAAAGTTATGCCTCTGCGCGAACAAATTTTGCTTTGTGCGAATTTAATATAGCTTTTGCGAGCCCGGAAACTGTTTAGTGACCACTTCCGACAGTGAAAGACCGTTTGCGAATTTTATAGTTTGCGCCAATGTGCAGTCAATGTAATAAAACTTCTTACTGAAAAAGTCGTTATGTTTGCTCCAAAAGATTACGACACCTTCAAGCACTTCTTATGAGTGCGCAATTCAAATTCGCAATGCGCAATTAAAAGTCGCAATGCGCAATTAAAATTCACAATGCAATAACAGTTTAAGGAACAATATTACATTGCGATGTGGATTTTTAGTCTTATTGGTGTGAACTGTTTTGCTCTTTGCGACTTTTATTACATTCCCCTGTATATAATAACCATGCATTTTTACTATTTTCATCACTTTTACTTTTAAAGTAAACAATGTTTACCAACAGTTGCATTTTTAATGGCATGGCAAGCAGCAACTTTGCAGTGATGTGAATATTTCAGACAGTTAATATGATATATGTAAAAGCCAATTCGGAGATTTTTTTGAGAACACTCTCTAATGAGATTACAGTTACTTTCAGATTTGTTTTTCTTGTATAAAAACATGTTTCAAACATGTGACCCAGAAAGCTTCCTCTTTTTGCTTAATACTCTCATTATCTTAAAACCCTATTCATTTTTACTATGTCAGATAAATGCATTTTGATAGCATGACTGGATAAAGCTTTTTCTGCACTAACAGTATTATTTGATCGATGCAAAAATGATTTATTACCATTCTTAATGAAGCTATAAGTGACTAGAACCAGATCTTCAAATTACTTTTAAAATGTTAAAAGAAAAGCAATGCATGTTTTTGTGCTTGAAATTTATCTGCTGATCGCTTGGGAAAATAATTTATTCAAAGGCAGTTCAACCTTAAAATCGACTTTTAGTATGATGTAGAGTATATACCATAGATATATTCTTAGATAATATGCAAATGATGAACAATTTGGCTATTACATTCTACTTTTCTTCAGCCGATAATGTAATGACCCCTGAAATTACTGACACTAAACTATAAACCACTCATTTTGAGGTTAGGTTTTTTATTATTAATATTGTATTGCCTTCTTCTGTCCATCTGTCGGTCTGCTTTTTAAACCACTACAGTAAGCAACCAGATAACAGTTCACTTAAAAACCATAAAGATCTATTTCAAATTGCATTAAACACCACAGCAACAGGCATATTATGTTTTATGGCTAGAATAATACAACTGTATATATTTGTAATTGTGTTGCTCCATGGTAGTTCTAAAATATGTGGATTATAAAACCATATAACTTTAATAACAAAATACAAAATGCATGTAGATGTTAATCTCAATGGTTCTCAGTCATACATAGACAGTACAGAAGATCTATGAAGTCTTTGTACTGCACATGCACAAGCTTTGATTTGGTGCAAGGGATCATTGGAAAGACTGTGGCAGTGCACTTTTTCGAATGAATGGGTCATAGATTGGAATTACTGGGGGCGGGAAGTACCTAATGAATTGGCACCCCCAGTGGTTTTGGCTGGCAATGTTCTCTAAATTGTGTATATAGTATAGCCACATTGATTAATAATGTATATATCAGAAGTCTCTTTAATAAGAATTCATCAAATTTTGAGGGTCTATATAGCAAAATAAACAGTAAATATCAGAAATAATTAAATGAGGCTCTATTCTTAAAGCTTTATTTTAAATCGTAAGACTCTTAGAAGTAGACTAGGAAGGCACATAATACAGAAACCTTAAAACATGGACAATAAAAAGAAAGGTGCACTTATTGGGGGTTATTTATAAAGCTCTGAATTTATCTTAAAATCGGAGCAACTCAGAATTCCCAAATGGACCTTATTTATCATTCAAAAAAATAGGTTCGACAAAAGCCCGAAAACTTTGCCTGAAAAGTCTGAAGTTTCCGGACTTTTTGGCCTAAAATCGGTACTGACAGCACCACAGACACTGGGACCTTCACCATGACTAATACAGGACCCGAGAGCTTTCAGATGCTGGGTTTTTAATACAATTGGACTTTAATAAATCCCGAAAAATTTAGATTTTTTGTAAGGTACAAGAAATCTGAATTTTTCAGATTTCGGGTATTTGGAGCTTAATAAATAGCCCCCATTATGTACTAAAAGATAATTTAAATGTGAACTGGGTGGGGCACAAGGAGGAGTGAGCCATGGATGTGGAATCTGATCATCAGTGGGGGTTGTTGATGCTTGCAGATTGTGTGGCAAGGGTGCCATGTAGGTGAAGGGTACGCCAGGCCGAGAAATATTACCTTGTCGATACTATTTGGCCAGATACTGCAACTGAAACTGTAAAGAACAAACAATTCAAATTTGCTTTGTCAAAAAGCTGTGCTTTTCACTTCATTTACATGTAAGTAAGAGCTAACACAGCAATGTGAGTACCCTTCTATACTGTCAGTTTAGTTTGTTAATTGAGTGTTAATTTAGTATGATTAACTGTCATTAATAATAGTTTTACTGCAACCTTTGTATCACTCATTACACGTTTAACTTCTATTTAAATATTGCTTGCACTACATATCAATAATTATCTTTTAAAAGGTTATGGAAATATTTCCCTAGTCCATAGTCACAGTTAGAGAACAATTGTATAATTCATAATCTGTTCTGTCATAAAGTGAAGTGTTAATTACCTCTGTGGGAGCCCCAGAGTGATTCCAATCCTTTTAGATTGTAAACTGTTTTTAGTAGGGCCTTCTTTACCTCTTGTATTGGTTACTATTTGTATATTTTATGTAATCTGTTTATTATATACCCACATTTAATGTATGGCTTTGTGGAATATATTTGCACTTTATACATTTGTGTAATTGTTATTAATAATAATAATAATAATAATAATAATATGCTTCCCCCCACCAAAACAATACTTCATATCTTAGTTCAGACCCCCAGTCTTTCATTCCCATCATATGATAAAATGATCACAATGCAAGGGACAAGGTAGTCCCCCTCTGTCTGAGTAATTTTTGGGGAAGAAGGTTTGACCTTGGTTCCATAGTGGTTGCTTGTTCTTCTCTCATTATGTTTATACAGCTCTTCTGAAAAGTAGGGCTTATTTCCAAGAATAGGCACATTTTTGTTTTTTCTGTCTGTTTTGCTTGAGTTTCTGTCTGGTATATTATGATATTCATATGTGCGAGATGTAATTAGTTAATTAGTTAATATGAAACAAGCCAGCCTTGTGGTAAGTTCTCTGGTTTTTTAGTCATGGGTAATGACAATTTAGACTGCAAGCTCTTGTTCATTATATTGTGAGTAACTTTAATTCTGTTGTTCTTTTTGGCAGTGTTATGAAACGTTTAATTATGAAAACAGCACACATGATTTTGCATCAAACAGTTGCTACAATTAGACAGATGTTTCAGATTAGGGGAAGGTACTGATGAACTTGCAGACAATGTTGTTCGGTTTTTAATTGCTGAGAAAAATATGTTTTTTTTTTGTTTAGGAATGTGCTTGTGAAATATTGACTATTGTCATTTGTTCAAGAAGAAAAAAAATAAATAAAAGTTGAAGTGCTCTAAATGTGTTATTTGATCCAAAAGAAAGGTACTGTAATCATGGCAAATTGCAAAACATACAAGATGATGATAATAGCCTGGTATGAAAAAAGCATGTATTTATCAGTTTTGGCTCTACTATCAGTTCTTAAATCAGTCTGCAAACAAATTTGCAATTGAAAAAATGTCTGATTTGGAAGCTTAGCTCCTAACCTGAAACATGTGTTGGAGTGAATGGTCAAATTTAGATGACTTAATTTGAGCTAAAATGTGATTTTGTGGGGTAAGGAATGATGGTATATGATGTATTTCTATGTATAGAGGCATTTTCACTGTATTTTCCAGAAACTCTCCCTGTAGATGTGTTGTACTCAGTAAAAAAAAAATTGTCAGGAGACCTGTGTCTGAAATGTGTAAGATGCCATATTTAATTGCCTATGATTGAGTGTGCTATATGAAACACATTAGACCCTTTTCTCAGGAGTTCCATAGTTCTGGCTTTCCTTTTAGTGCAGTAGTAAAAGTGACACACATTGATAGGATATTACGGGGTCCTATGGGGGAGATGTGTCCTAAGGAGAAATTAATGTGCTTGATTGAGAAACAATATACACACATATTTACACGTAAACATACAACTTGTAAACATATAACATAGAAACGTTTGCCAAGCACACTATCAATGGAAGAGGAGATGCAGTGTAGAGAGTTAACCTGTTGTTAATAAGTGGTGTAGGGTGAAGTTACAAAATAAAATATGTATAAAATATCTTATACAAGGATAATTATGGTATTACAAGAGTGTCTTTTTCCATGGCATAACATTACTTCAAGAATTGTTTAAATGAATAGATGGAAGTAATGCATTCCAAAGTATGGATGCAGTAATGGGAGGGGCATTAAATTTGTTGGGCTGATGTATTTGTACGCTAAGTGGATTTCCCAGCTTGACTCACTGGAATTTCTTCAATCAAGGTTGCAATCAAAAAAAAATATCCAAAATTATCTTTCTGTGTTTGCTTTTAACTTAAATTATATTAGCTGAAGTTCACAGAAGCTTTTTAAGTAGGACTTAAAAATAACCTTTAACAATGTCCAAAATTTGGCATTATGTGATAAACTGTATCATTATCCACAAATATTTACACCAATGTTGAAGGTACTTTCATTAGGCACATTAAAATTTCAGGTAGTATTTAAAAGGTATAAAGTATCGTTAGTTATGAACATAGGTAGTGAAGGGGATGTTAAAATCCTTTTAAGCAACTTTAGTGACCACATGAAAGGAGAAGGAAACCCTGTAGAAAAAAACCCATACCACCCGCCCCACGTAGACCCCCCTCCCTCCTCCCCCCAGGCTAACTTTCCCCCCGGGGGAAATGCCCAATACTTTATACTTACACATCGTTGCAGATTCTGGCAGTGGACTTCACGGCATCCATCTTCTAAGTCCTCGGTACGCAGACTGGGAGATCGGTATGTTGGCGCATGCACAGTTGGAGCCAATTGCCGGTTTTCGACAACTGCGCATGCGCCAAAATTGACGGAGATTGCCGATCTCCCAGTCAGCTTAACGAGGACTTGGAAGATGGATGCCGTGAAGTCCTCTACATGGGGGGGGTATGGGTTTTATCTCTACAGAGTTTCCTTCTCCTTTAATATAGGATTTGATGTTATGAAAGTTCTTTCCAATTGTAAAAGTCCCCAACCGGTTAGTTCATCTGTATTTTTATATTATTAGTATAAGATCTGTTATCAACTGTACTATATCGCGTCGTAGCAGAGAATGAAAGATGGCACCAGAGATGTAAACTTTATGCCTGGTTTGTTTTGCATATTTTTCTCACCCTCCCTCTATTTATTCTATGCATCTCTATCTCACGTTCTTTTTCTTCCTTCCTTCTTTCCTTATAAGTCAGACATTCCTAACTCCAATATTGTGGGCAGATTTATCAAAGGTCGAATTTAGAATTTATGTGAATTTTTTTTAATCTAATAAATTCAAATATACTCACAACTCAAATGTGAGTTTCTTTAAGAAAACATTTGAATGTCTAATATTCGATCGAATAGTCCCGACTGGACAATTCTAATCAAATTCAAATTGTGTTTTCCCTCTGAAAAAAACTTGAATGTCAGGATGGCAATTAACATATTCAAATGGTTCAACAGACCTCTGCCATTGACTTGTAAATACTCAGCATGTCTTAGGGGGCGAATATTCAAATTAGAACTGATTCCATGGTCGCATTTACTATTCAACCCTTAATAAATCTGCCTTCAAATGTAGGTCTTCATGCTATTTAAGATGGATTGCAATGATTCTCTTTAATATCTTCCTATAATATATCTTCCTATAATATACATTATAATTGATTCAAGTGATAAACCTGGCTCCCAGATTGAATCAGGGTCCTCTAAACAAAAACTAAGAAAGTATGAATCATACTAGCGCATGGTCTGTTTTATATATGAGACTGGAGATACAGAAGAATTATAAAGTAAATTGGTCTGGAAACCTGTAGCCGAACGTGAAGTGGAAAATAAAGCTTCATTTTTATTAAGACAATTACAAAGTGATAAAGCACTTACATCCAGTAACCTTGGGGCAGAATGCTTATTAGAAAGGTCTGTGCAATGAAATTTGAATGATGTACTGTATTTGGGTGCATTTTAAACTTAACAAAATGTTTCTTTACTAGATGTAAATTCCACAACCTGCCAGTTGGCTTCTCAGAACACATCTTTACTCTTGCCTTGTGTTTATTTAGAGCGATTTTTCTTAGCGCTGTATGCAGATCTGTGATGCTTTTTTGCCATTTATAAGTGACGCCTGATGTCTGTGTTAACGATGTGCTACTCAATGCGCTGACCTAAAACATATTGTACTGTTCATGTTGGCGTCATTTGGATTTTATCTCTTGCTTCTTTTCAGCACAATTTACTGTCCGCAATCAATATGTGAACAGGAAATATTGTTCTTTCTATGCTCTGGCCAGATACATTTATTTAAGTTTCCAGCTTTCTGTACCAGATGATCACGTTTAGTAAGTAAATACTGTACAATACAATTTATTTCAATTTTTTTTTATAAATAATACAAACCATTTTTGCTAAATTTCTTCAGTGTAAAGTAAAATTGTTCTTGTGATAAAAAATCCACCAAAATGAAGTGGCTATTTCATAAATAATATTCACAAACACATCTGGTTCTAACAGCTTTTAGGGTACTGGCAGGCGAGGAGATAAATTGCCCATGATAAATCTCCCCTTCTGCTGGTGAGTAGTCTTGTGCAAATCCTTTCTCACTGGCAATAATGTGAATTGTAGGTGGGAAAACATATGCAGTGATATGTTTATGAAGTTGCCTGAAGTTTCCTCATGAGTATGGATGAGTGAAATATTTTGGCAAGTTTCAGGGAGAATAAACGGCCATAGACTAATGGATATTAAAAAAAAAGTTGCATGGTTTAAAAAAAATGTTGCGTGGTTTGAAAAAATGTTGCACAAAAAAACCTATTGACATCTGGGCAATTTTTGGGCAAAACGGGTCCATTACACCTATCACAATTCATGGGGCAATTTTGGACAACTAGGAAAAAAGAAAGCCGTCTTTTTACACAGTATGACACTTCTTGACAAATGTTCGTGCTTCTTTCACCTATTCCAGTGACCAAGCATTGCACCAGCATTAGACCAAAGGCCAAAATTATTTTTATACCCCAATGTGTAATGCTCCTTGCCACAAAGGTGTAGAAATTCATTGAAAATGATACATTTTCCATACAGTGGTTGTATGGAAAATGTATCAGTTTCATACATACTGTATGTGTGCTTTCAATTCTCTATCAAGCCAGCTACTCCTGGGAACAATATGAGCACACTTAGTTATCCCCGCAACATGTTGTGTTGAATGGCACAATAAATGCATGCCTGCAAGGAATGAAGTCCTGCTGTTGAGCCGTTTTGTTCCTGCCAAATTGATACAGATACTCCTTTCCTTTACCTCATGCTTGTTTTTACTTGAAAGCCAAAAGCAAATTGCCACTGTTTTTAACAATAACGCTGTGGAAAAAGTATGAGCCTCTCTCCTGCTTCGAAAAGCAAGTCAGCTGTATAGGCCAGTTAGATTAATTATATTTTGCAATTCTGCTTTAGGAATATACATATAAATTAAACAGTATTTGTTTTGCCTATTTATTTTCTTGTGAGACTGTAAAATATCTTCTATTGAGAAGTATTTTCCCCTGCCTGGAATTACGAGTGCATAAGGAATCTCGGCAATTAAGTCCTTGCAGCAGCTAAGTATCTCAGGGGCTGTGCCTGAGTTTTAGATAGAGGAGTGTTCCGAGAACAGATTCCTCCTGCAAACTTGGCATTAGGGAACATTACAGTAACTTTCTAAGGAAGTGCCAAATACAATTCAACTAAAGCATTTACTAATGCCTTACAAAGAAAAACACATTTAAAATATTTGGAATCCATATTGCTGGAAAAATTATTATAATTATTACACCAAATCCAGGTTTCCGTTCAGGAGTCGGCCTTTTTCAGCAGGATTCGGATTCGGCCGAATGTGTGCCTGGCTGAACTAAATCTGAATCCTAATTTGCACATGTAAATTTGGGGCAGGTAGGGAAATCATGTGACTTTTAGTAACAAAAGAAAAATTTGTCCCACTTTTTCCTTTCCTGCCCCTAATTTGCATATGCAAATTAGTATTCGGATTTGGTTCGGTATGCTGCCAAATCTTTCTCCAAGGATTTGGGGATTCGGCCGAATCCCAAATAGTGGATTCGGTGAATCCCTACTTATAATGTAAAAACAAATAATCTTTTGTAATCTTTTGAGCAGTTTTTTTTTCACTGCTTCATCTCCCGGTGCCAATTGGGCTGAGCTCCTTTTCTTGCACTGATCTTACTAGAAATAATCCTGCCGTGTCCTTGGTTTGATACTGCAGTGTCATCTGGTGTCAAGTGTATTAACCCTTAACCAAATTCGAGAAAGGATAAAGATGTTTATGCTCCTTGGTGGATGAAGATTTTTTATTTCCTGGGAGCCCTAAGTTAGGTGCACCCCTCAAGGAAGAAAATATCTGTGCGATGCCGGCATTTTTTTTGCCTTTGACAAAGTCCATTAGATTTGGGTGAAACGCCCGTCAGGTGCTCTATTAATTTTAAAGTTGGTTAGGCAGGGCGCCAGATTGGACGAAAATAAGGGGTTAACACCATTACTGGGAGGGCATGGTGAGGTGGATGAAGGGGTTGGTATGGAAGTGGTTTTTACAGGCATTTCCCACAAATTTTGCATAACAGTATTCAACCTGCAACTACAACTACAACCGCAATCTACAACTAAAGCTCTCTGCAATCGCCACCTTCTCGTAACTTAAGGCAGCTTTTGCCAATTGGAACTTAAGGCAGCTTTGCCAATTTGGGGGGGCTACACTGTGGGTGAAGGGGTTGGTTTACAGGGGTTGATTTACAAGGAAGGTGGAAGCTTCAACGCTCATATCAGAGCAGATATCCGCCAATTGGGAGGGTTGTGCTGTGGGAGGGTTGTGCTGTGGGAGGGTTATGCTGTATGGAAGTGGTTTTTACAGGCATTTCCCACTGATTTTGCATATCAGTACACAATCTGCAACTACAACTCTCTTTTTAATTGTAACTTAAGGCAGCTTGGCCAATTGTGGGGGGCTATGCTGTGGGTGAAGGGGTTGGTTTACAAGGTACTGCTTTGGTGGAAGCTTCAATGCTCATATCAGAGCAGATAGCCGTCAATTGGGAGTGTTGTGCTGTGGGTGAAGGGGTTGGCTGACCAAGTGCTGCACAACGGGGGTTGTTCGAATAGAGACGCAAGCTCTAGGATTTACTAAGCCTGCCTCTCCAATGATTAGCAGCACCACTACCCATACTAATGTCGTACACATCGGGGGTGCTAGCGAAGTGAGCAATTTACACAACCCCACAGATTTAGGCCCCACTGACCCTTTGGGTTATGTGCTTCTAAGGGGGCGATTTGTGTTGTATAACATTGCATGTAGGCTACTACCCCTATTACCCCCATATTTATGACCGAACAGAGTTTGAAAATTTACCATTTTCCGTTCCACCAGCCCACTACCCCAAGTTAATCCGTCTCCCCGGTCCTAACCATGTTTTAATTATCACTGGACTTTTTTTATCTTATTTATTAGTTATAAAAGTTACGTTTTAATGGTGTATAAACACGAGCTTGTGGACATGCTTTGATTGGAGGGTACAAATACATGGGTCAGTTCTTTCTCTTTTTTGTTCTGTTATGAATTACCACTTGACCCTGCACACCATCTTCTGTTTTTCTCATTTGATGGGAGGTGCTCCCCAACTTCTTTTCTACATGTGTATTATCCCCTCAACTGTGTATAGTTTCATTATTATGAAACCGCATGTAAACTCAACTGGACAGGGACATTTTTTTAACCACCAATTAACTGACTACATTCTTTGAGTTGAATAGATGCAGTCAATTTTATGCCAAAAGGAACTCCGGTTATCTTGAGCCATCTTACTCTAATTACACATATGAACACAGCTTAGCATATAGTAGCAAAGTTATGAATCTGGATAAACCCTTACATACCACTTTAGGATAACAGTCTACACATGTAGTTTGCTACTTCTCTTAAAAATACAAATGCTCTGTAAATCTGATAATTGATTGGGCTACCTATAAAGTAGAAACGCTAATCCCTGAAAAGTTTTATTTCTTGTATGCTCTACAATTTTCTTTTAAAGAGCTTTGTAGAACAGTGTACAATATGTGCACAACAAAGAGGTGGAACGAGGCAAATAATGTGATTCTGTACAAGAGCCTAATATCAACATAACCTATCTTTAACGCTTTTAGTCAGGTTTCTCTTTGATCTTGCTGTGCTATGTGTTGCCAGTTAACAAGCAGACTAAAATGGTTAATGTTGGTACAGTTTATAATTTAAAATGTGTGAGAAGCTGCAGAGTCTACATGTTATTTGTTCATTTTACTGTAACATTAAGTTGGTTATTTACTAAACTCTGAATGCAAAAATCATGAAAAATTTGTGATTTTCTTTTATAAAATCAGACTTTTAAAAATTCACAAACCTTTCGGAATTTATTAAACCCCGAGGATGGAAAAATCCGAATCTGAAAATCCTGCATCTCAGACCTGTCGAGGTTGCATATAAGTCAATGGGAGAAGTTCCAATGATTTTTTGATATGCCCAGAGTTTTCAGGTGAAAAATCTGAAAAAATCATAAAAATCTGATTTTTTTTCCCCGTGAAGCAAATTTATGGGAAAATGTAATAATAAATAAGTGGAAAAAACCTGAGCGTATTTGATCAGAGTTTGTAGCAGAAAATATCAAGATAAATTCGGACTTTGATAAATAACCCCCCAAGTCTTATTCAAAGACTTTTATAGAGTTTTTTCATGTCAAGTTTGTAAACAAACTTTTAACAAAGAAAAGCACTTCCACACAGTTAACACTTTCTCCATGCACAGGTCCATACATTGGCACCTTGCTGCCCCCCCCCCCCACAAAAAATCTTCAGAGGGGCCCCAGTGTGCACGTCAATTTCTTCTAGCTGCCTATTCCATCGCTTACTCACAAGCGCAGCAAATTTTCAGTGGCTGAGGAGGAGCGATTTCACCCCCTTCATGGCTTAAATTTTTGTCTCACGTGGGCGTACATGTCATGGTGCAATGCAAGTCCCATGTGGCACTTCCCCGGACACTATCCACATGGATGAGTCAAAAGACTTTATTTATGAACACAAATACAATGCTCTAGGCACAGAAACACATGCACAACACCATGTTTTTTACTTACAATGCTGATTTTTTTCCAGAACTGCAGCATAAATTTGAGCACCCAACTGCTGCAACTTACACATGTCGGCACAAATTAGCACCCATATTGATAAACTGTGTCGTTATCACTGTCTTCTGGCATTAATATTACATACATACATTTTTTTCTAGACTATCCTCTTGAGTTATATTTATATACACCCAGTAAAATTTGATTTTGCTCTTTGCATGCGTGTTTGTCTTCTTTTTAAAACCTAAAAGTTTCAGTTGACAATTTAAATATTGTTATAATGATTAATCTAAGTATCATAGATGAATTCTGTTGTCATTGGCACACTCCCTGAAAGGCAAAATATGAGAATACTTACCACAGATGCCTAAGCCCAGCAAACCAGGGCATCACTATTGTTCTATTCCAGACAAGTTTCCAGTTCACAGTTGTTATGCTTCTAGGTACCTTTTTATGCAAATATATTTTCTCATGTGATGGGTGCACATGTCATGGTCTATGCATACTGCCGATTAACTTGCAAAAAGTGAGAACAGATGCAGCAAGTTGCTATGCTTTTCTTGCCTGGAAGTCCCCTCTTAGAGAATTGCTCTTGGCAAGAGAACGTTATTCTGAGAAGAACATTTTAGCTGGATGTTCTGGTTCATTGTAGTGAGGTCAACAAAACAACAGTTTGCCAGTATTTCTCTAGAATTTAAGCATTCTTCCAACCTTTGCAAAGAATTATAGGATAGTGACCTCATGCAAGAAAGATGCCAGTTTTCAGAATTACAAATCCAATATCTAATAATTTATATATATATATATATATATATATATATATATATATATATATATATATATATATATATATATATGTATGTGGCCTTGCAAGGTTCCACATCTCTGCACCCACCAGAGTTTATTTAAAGGATTCATGCCTCAAAAAAGAATGGGCTCATTAATGAAGTGTAAGGCAAGGTGAAAAGTGCAAAAAACTAAGATGCACCACTTCTTTGGCTAGAGCACTGCCTACATTTGGAAGCCCTATATTCATAAGGGCCAAGCTGGGGAAAGGGGGGCGGCAATCTGCTACAGAGCTACTGTCTATTGCAACTACTAAGTACAGGACTGCCATTGTGCCATAAACCCTGGAATTTGTGACTGGAGAAATGGTAAACAGGCCTAATTTAAGGTAAACCCTGTGTCATTTTAATATATCATTTTTGTTCTGCTTTATTATGTAGTTGTTCAACATACCAACAGTTGAAAATGGAAAAACGTACAAAAAGTTCAAAACATTTTCACCATGCCCATTTTGTGGCCACACACCTTAAATGTCATACCCATTTTACAAAATTTGGCAGGTTATGGAAAGTCTCAACACATTTCTGTGGGTTTTAGGGTCATGTTTTATGTGTTATTACAGTTTTGCTAATGAAGATGAATTGCCCTTTATGCTGAAAGTCTCAGTTCTCCCAAAATACCATCTTGTCTTAAATAGTTACAATTGTATCTTTGCTTATCTTAAATTTTTACAAATGTATCTAAGTGCAGGCTGAGTGTTCTGGGCTCTTTGCCAAAAAGCCTCTTATTTAATTACGTTTTAAAAATTTGGTACAGGTATGGGACCCATTATCCAGAATGCTTGGGACCTGGGGCTTTCCAGATAATGGATCTTTCTGTAATTTGGCTCCTCATTCCTTAAGTCTATCAGAAAATAATTTAAACATTAAATAAACCCAATAGGCTGGTTTTGCTTCTAATAAGGATTAGTACAAGGTACTTTTTTATTATTACAGAGAAAAAGGAAATCATTTTAAAAAATTCGGATTATTTACTTATAATGGAGTCTATGGGAGATAGCCTTTCCGTAATTTGGAACTTTCTGGATAACAGGTTTCTGGATAACGGATCCCATACCGGTATTTTTTTCTGGCATCATTGCAGGAGATTTTAGTCCCTGTGTACAATGTCCCTGTTTATTATAGTTTATACATGAGGAGTGACCAGCTCCATGTTGTAGCTCCCACCCTTCCCAGCTATAGTCAGGTGATCCCACTGGTGTCTAATAAAAGGGCAGCCAAGTATGGGGGTTTACTTTGAAAGCAGCAAGTAAGTTGCAGGTAAAACCTAGTCCTTTTGTAAAATGCATAATGAAGCAATAGAATTCTTAATGAATCAGATAAAATTAAGCATAGGACTGGCCAGATATGGGATGACTTTGACGTAGTTGGCCAGCTTAAATATATTGCAATATATGGACAAACAATCCCTATTTTGTTTAAAGGGTAAGGCATTTTTAGTAGCTTAAGGCACAAAATGTCTCAATGTCTTATTTTGATAATGGGTTGAGTGCAGAGGACTCTTGTATTTGTCTATAAGTATTTCTGTTTACAGTTTCATTGCAGCCTTGTTTAATGGTTTTAAAAATTAGTGGTGAGCACAACTTTACCTTGTTTGTTATAGTGCAGGTCAAAGGGAAACTCAGTTAAGAAACTGGGACTGTGGGCTAAGCTGTCAAAATCAGGACTGGCTGACAGTTGGGAGGTATGGTTTAAAACAAAGTCCATCAGCATTATAAAATCAAGTATATGTTGTTCATTTATAAGCACATAAAGAACAGGTATCTTGCATTTATATATGCAATATGAAAACACATTTCTCTTTGAGCTGGCTCAGATGAAGTGAATAATTGCTCTCTACTGGCTATGACTATGAAATCATAATAATGTCTAACTCCAATGTGAACAAATAGTAAGCTCTCTAGAGCTATCATGGGGTTTTCTGTGCAGTACAGCAATCAAACTGAGCTTCATTTTGTCCTCACATGTGTCAAACAAACCATTCCAGTGTTGTTAATGGTGTGTAAGTTTAAGACTTGACAGGATGCCCTCCCCAGAACCTACAAAAGCAGGCTGCTTCATGGGACCTAGATTATTTTGATGCAAAGCACCATCATAGGCACCACCCATCATATCTTCTTAGTATCTCTTTTTATTTTAAAATTTAATTTTCACTTTTCATTGAGGTTTAGAATAATTATGTGGTCGTGCGCCTGATCTAGTCTCATGAGGTATTTACTATAGCTATATAAACCAGCTGTCTATAAAAGGCTTAAATGGGCTGTTCGCCTTTAAATTAAATTTTAGTATCCTGTAAAGATTAATATTCAAAAATAATTTGCAGCTGGTCTTTATTTTTTATGGTTTTTCATTTATTTAGCTTTTTGTTCGGTAGTTCTTCGGTTGCTATGGTTGCTATGGTCTTATTTAACCTAGAAACCAGCTAGTAGCAGGGCCAGGCCAAGGGGTAGGCAGAGTAGGCACGTGCCTAGGGCTTAAAGCTCGGGGGCGCCAAGCACGCCCCCTCTGTGCCTGACTCTCTGTGGTTACCTCCCTATGTGCTCCTGTGCATGTGTGCGAACACAGACTCGCACCAATTTGCGCATGCGCACGTTCGTGCATGCACAGGAGCGTAAAAAGAAGTAAAAACCCAGTCTTTCTTGCACATGTACATGCGAGTGCCACTTTGCGCACTTGCGCTAAGCCAGCGCCATATATGCCGGCTGGCCTTGGGCACCTGTGTGGCGCGGCCCGGCCCTGGCTAGTAGTTTGAATGGGAGCCAAGAATATGAATAGGAAAGGACATGCATGGAAAGATAAGAAATAAAAAGTGACCAAAGCAATAAAATTGTAGTCTCAAAGAGCAATAGCTTTTGGCTGGCCAATAATTAAACAAAACTATAAAAAAAAGTTGCTGGAAAAATACAATTCTTTATCAACTAAAATTTAACTTAAAGGTGAACAACCCCTTTTAAAACTATAAGGTAATATTGCATACCTTTCAGTAGCTTAAGTGGCAATGTCTCAAATTGTGTTACCCAAAGTAGGTGGAACATACTAGAAAATGGGCAAGGTTTATGTAAACTGACTATATCTGGGCATAACTGGGTTTTTTAAGGGTGGATCAGAACTTAGGTGTTCAATGCTTTAATATTGTGATGTTGAGTTATGTCATTGAATGTTACTAGCTGAAAATTTCTGCTAATTGAAAAATATTTTGGCATAGCCTATACAGGCCTGAAAGTATCATGGCAACGTGGGGTTTTGTTCTGTATTGTCTGATCCTTATCCTGCACATTTTCCCTAGTCTTGCATATATTTATTGACTGGGGTTGCTGTTTCCTTTTTGCTTTTGTATTCTTATTTGGTATTGCTTTTTAGTTTTGTTTTTAACCAGGTCTGTCTGACATATTTTCTTTCTAAGTCTTCTCTTCAAAATCTTTTTAATACAGCTCTGTATACCAATTTTTCTAGCAAAAAGAAATATTAAAATAATTGTATTCAGCAGGTTTTGTGTTCAGGGTTTCTGGGGTTTTGTCATACTAATCCACTGTAAATCTAATGTTTAGTTAACAACTATGTTTCACCGGGGACATTAGTACAAACGAACATGAAGGTCATATAATGGTGCAGTAATATTTTGTTTCTGAAAAGAATTTGGGAAGATTGCAATGTTCATAAAAATACATGTAAGTTTCAAACCATTTAGGTTCTATATTGTGGATGTTAATATTGAGTGGTAAGAAAATCCATGTATTCCATAAATCCATGGGAGAGACAAGGAAATTAAATAGTACCTCCAATTTTCCAAAAATATATCAAAGAGGGGTGGGGGACAGTTAGCACAGTCCTGATGCGAAATGAGTAGTTTAAGTACTGCCATAGAGTGCTCTTATATTATATTCTGCTAAAAAGGCTAAAGGTATGCCACTTTTATAAAAAGTCCTACCGGCTGAGTACAAAATATGTTTTTGGAGATGTCTAATTGGCGTTCATCCATAAATTTGTTTAATATCTCTTTAGTATATTGTCTTATTGTTGCTTTGGATGGGTTTAGGTCACCACTGACCACCACCTTAAAAGCAAATAGGCATCTTTTTATTTTGGGATTATGTTTTGTAATTGCTTGTTGGTTTTCAAGCTGTATTTTGGTATGCTCCTATTTTTTTCTTCTGAGTGCCTACTTCAATTAAATTTTATAGGTGTAGTTTACATGATTTAAATGTATTGATGTTTAGCAAGCATCCAAGGCTATTGTGATCTTAGGCTCTTAGTATAGGTACTGGTTTATATATGTGAGTGTATAGATATTCATTTTCATTTTTCAATAATTTGTATTGCCATTTATAATAATAAACAACCAATATGACATAAAACAGTATGAATATGCAAGATCATATCACATATGTCAGTGAGTAAAGGTTGAATACCGACATTATTGGTTAATATAAGAAATAATGAATACAACCAACGCAGTGAATGCTCATTTATAATGTCAAGAAGGCAAAACGAATACATCTTCAAAGAAAAAAGAAAAGAAAAGAGAGAAAAAAAGCACTGCCATGACTACAGAAATTATTCTTTATAGTTAAAGGAGAAATAAACCCCCGTGCTTAGAAAAATCCCTATCCCCTACCCTCCATAGCCCCCCTCCCTGCTCCCCCCCTGCAAAGGTGTTAACATCTGTTAATGCCCCTAAGCCTGTTATTACCCCACATTGCAGAGTCAGCGCAGGGGAGCTCTTGGGCCATCTTCTGGCACTTCGGTAATCTTCAGGTCTTCTTCAGGCGATTTGGTAATTTTCGGCACTTTCGGCACATCCGCAGTTATCACAAAATGGAAGACTGCTCCAACTACGCATGTACCGATATGTTGCTTACTTACCAAAGATTATCAAAGCTCTGAAGATGGCCCACATGAGCTCCGCCACGCTGAATCTGCAACAAGGGGTAATTACAGGCTTAGAGGCAGTTACAGATGTTAAAAACTGTGTGTGGGGGGGGAGCAGGGAGGCCACTATGAAGAGTTTTATTTGTAGGGTTTTTATTTGTAAGGTTTAGTTCTCCTTTAAATATCAAATGGAAAATAATATCTCTATCTTTTCTATAGAAGTATATTTGCACTTGGGTCCATTTGGGGGGGGTTCCTCCAATATATAATGCATAATACATTTCCTTGATTTTACATTTTCTTGGATATAAAATGTTCCACTGTATGCAACTGTGTGCAGTAGAGTAACATGCAAGATTTTACTCTGTGTATCCACAAGCCCATTACAGTTATACCATTTGTTTCCATAAAGAAGCACTGGTCAAGGGAGAAAAAAGAAATGTAATTCACTGGTGGGTGTACAACTGTTTGGCAGCACCCAGTGAATTCGCTTTTCCTTTTCTTTGACACTTACGAGTTCTTGTGTGTTCTGTGAGTTGGTAGATCAGTTTAATGTTATAACCACACTTGTATCTGTTTGTAAAGATATAAAACACTGATGGATGGTGACAGAGTTGGGAGAGACTGTTTGCCAGCTACACATAGACATGTATAGAAAGTGCAACTGGACCTCACTCTACAGTGGCAATAACAGACTGCCTCAATATATATATATTCTTGCCTTGCCTCAGGCGGCAGCTCCCCAGAAGTTACCAGGGGCAGCAAAAAGCCGCTCCTGGTAACTTTAAGAGCAGAATTTCCGGTTATTAAACCGGAAATTCAGCATTTCTAGCGCTAGCAATGTGCCCCTCACCAGACCTCCCGTCGGAGGTCTTAAGGTAAGCATGGGGACGGCATTGCGAACGGCGTTGATGCCTGAAATGCGCCTGTATACTGTTAAAGCATTGTGGCTACCCAGTTTAATTAATTACCCAGTTTAATTCAATTTAAATGCAAATACAGTTTATTTAATGAACTCGCCCAGATTTCTTATAGATGGTTGTTAATTAGTGAATCTATATAAATAACTCTCCTTTTAGATGGATATTTCTTCAACATAACAGACATTCTACAAAAAAGTATGGAACAATTAGGGACCCATTCACTAAGCTCGATTGAAGGAATAGAGGAAAAAAAAATTAGATTTTCGAATGTTTTTTTTGGCTACTTCAACCATCGAATTGGCTACTTCGACCATCGACTACGACCTTCGAATCGAACGATTCGAACTAAAAATCGTTTGAATATTCGACCATTCGACCATTCGATAATCGAAGTACTGTCTCTTTAAAAATTTCTTCGACCCACTAGTTCCCCACCTAAAACCTACCGAGGCCAATGTTAGCCTATGGGGAAGGTCCCCATAGGCTTTCCAAGGTTTTTCTGATCGAAGGATAATCCTTCGATCGTTTGATCGAAGGAATTGCGCAAAATCCTTCGACTTCGATATTCGAAGTCGAAGGATTTTAATTCAGCAGTCGAATATCGAGGGTTAATCAACCCTCGATATTCGACCCTTGATACATCTGCCCCTTAGTGTACAGTCATCTGTACACTCATTTCTAGGTTTAGCATTCCCTAAATTAGCATTCACTTCAAGCTGGGATCTCTACCAGCTCCAGCAATTACCCAGCCTGTATGCGTTTGGTAGGCAGCCACATTGCAGTCTCAGGATATTGGGTCTGTACTTCTTCACTAGTGGGTTACAACTCTCTCTACCGGCATCTCATATGTTTCAAACAAATGGAATCCAATCTTTGGCTTTTATAGTTCTAATGACCTGTCTTGTCACAGCAACCAGGCCTACCCACCAGTGAAGTACAGCATGCCCGTGGCAATTATTTGTTGCTGAAGTGTCAGTCTGAGGCTACTGTTCTTTCTCCTCATATCCACAGTCAAATGGAACCCAGCCAAGCTGCTTGATATGCAGGATGATTTCACCATTTACAGCAACAACAGGAGACTACAATACACAGATGGACAGACAGAAGAAAAACTCCAGGGACAATCTGGGGGAACTACTTAGCACTAAGCTGTGTAAAATCAGTGTTGAAATACACAGTTATTTTCTACTTTAATGCATCAGTATAATGTGTAAAATCATTTTGAATTTATGAAAAACAAAATTGAGTACAGGCATAGCAGGGTATAAAATTGCACCTAAAAAAGTGGTGTTAACTTGGAAAAGCAGTGTAAAAAAATAGTATTAGTTTATGCTGTTTTTATTCTACTTTTATGCCAGACTTTGGCCCCTAAATATGTCGCATTTACTTGGAAGGGTTATACCATTTCTGCTGTGTTGAAAAATGATGGCATCATTTTTGGTGTTAGTGTAGTGTTTTATAAATCACACACTTAAGATCTTGGTAATTTCTGTGATCTCAATGCATGAGTTAATTCGCTTGTAAAGGACAACATTCTACAACATTTAGTTGGCATAAATAATTTTGTGCAGTTTTGTAAATATGACCTTATGAGAAAGGAAATGTATGCATTGTGTTTCCATCCCTCCATTTTCTGCCGTTTGCTGCTAGTCACCGTGTGAAATGCATATTACATTTTATGTTGATTAATATGTGTCTAATGCATTCTAAAGTAGTGGATTTATCATCTGGTTTTCTGGAATGTTTAGTAACATGTAACAGTACATATCATGGACAGATCCAGTTGTTTTGGGGTTTTGCCTAGATGAAGAGACACCAATGGAGAATTCAGGGAAACATGAGTGAATAGCAAACATACATAACTGAACCCAAATTAACAAATAAAAAGTTTTGAGCCTTATGGACCAATCATCAGCTGCACCCTATGAAAGGTCTACGTTCCCCTTTAAATGCATACATACATAGTACAATATAGCCATCACATTATTCTCTAGCACAGTGACACATAGAAAACAGTCAGTAATTTTGTATTAGTATGCCACTTTTAAACAGGGAAAGCCAATGATGTACTGTACTAGAGCAAATATGAATATATATCCATAGACAGCCACTCGAAACGTTGCATCATGCTGCTGTCCTGCTCTGCAAATATTTGCAAACATTAAAGACGGTTTTATTCAAATTGGAGTGCTGTGAATTGAATTACTAGAGCAAATATGTACATCTGTCAGTTTACAGTTATCCAGATATCTTCAGGAGCTGGTAAACTTTAGATTTAATCATCCTAACATCAGATTTGTTCAGTATTTCTAATCTCAATCCCGAGGTTTATAGAGATTTGGAATATTTTTATACGTGTTCAGGATGATTAACAGATACAGGTATGGGACCTGGTCTCCAGAATGCCCGGTGTTTCCCCAATTTGGATCTCCATACATTTAAGGGGATATTTATCTCATTTTTAAATCAAAACAAAGTCGATCTAACTCCCATCCACAAATTTAACTCATTATTCTCAAAAAAGTCGGGGGAAAAAACATTGCAACAAAATCATGCCTTATCTAATAATTTTTTTGAATTGGCGCTCTGAAAACTCGACTTTATTAAATTGTCGGTGCAAAAACCGAAATTTATTGAATTATTTGATAAAAACCTGCGCGGATCGAAATTTCAAGAAACATCTTCAGGTACATCTGCCATTGACGTCTATGTGACCTCGACAGGTTTTAGATGGAGTATTTTTGGATTCAGATTTTTTAGTAGCTTTGGGGTATAAAAATGTATATTTATAAAGTTTTTTTCCCCCTCTAAAAATTCGAGTTTTGACCAGAAAAATTGGAACTTTAGGCTTCAAAGTCTATTTAATTCTAAATAAACCTGATAGGATTGTTTTGACTCCAGTATAGATTACTTACTGTATATCTTATTTGGGATCAAACACAATAATCTGTTTTATTATAACAGAGAAAAAGAAAATCAATAATAAATTAATTTATTTGATTATAATAGAGCCTATGGGAGATGGCCTTCAAAGAATTCAGAGCTTTCTGGATAATGAATTTCCGGATAATGGATCTTGACCTGTACTGCATTTCTCTGGGTATTTATCACTTGCCAATGGGCTTGAAACTATATTTTGTGGGGAAGTGAAATACTGTAGCAAGAAAACTCCTGGTGTTGAATTTCCAAATACATGAAGTACAGAAACACATCCACATCTGTCAGTATGGTAACACCATTAATGAAGCTAATAAAACATCTTTGAAGAGAATACCTACTCACCAGATTTGTTTGGTCTACCAGGTATGTAGACCAAACAATTAATTCATTTTTCACAACCTTGGCTAGAACAAAGATAGTAATTCCACGTAGTGACGTATAGCTTTTTAATTGTCAATAAAAGAGCACCAAACCAGGGATACTCACAAGATTCAAAACTTAAACAGCATCAAACAAATATTCAGTCTACAATCTTAATTCCTCTACACGTTTTACGTGGTGCGCCATTCTCAAACAGTGCCTCCCCCATGTAGTACTTACTCTTAACTGAATCCCCATTGGTCCGCCTGGTCATCTGGGGCCACGCACGTGTGTCATGTGCATAATGACATCACTACACCATAGAGCACTCCCTCACAAAGCCTCTCTTTCACACAAGGATCCAGGAAGTAGTCTACGAATCCTCTTTAGGTAGGCACTCCAGTCCTCCTTGTTCCTGTCCTCCTTCCTGCAACACTTAAGGGATCATGATCAATCACCAAGGCAACCAATAAAAATGGCACAATCTCAATTTCATAATATTTAAATATATAATGCTAAATAATACATAAAACATGCTGTATCTCTATAGTAACAGCACAATAACAACATGAATTTAAAAAAACATAGGTATAAACCACATAAAAATTTGTATAAAAAGCATTTAAAATTGCATCACCACTTTCATAAAACATGTCCAACAAATATAACAGACTAAAATACAGCTAAATCAACATCTGTATTCTGCCCATTAGGTTGTCGGCTTCTAATCTGCTTCTAATAACTTGCAAATATGTTTACCTTCCTTGTATGAATATAATAGTGATGCACCTTTGGTGACAAAAGCCCCAAACAAAGTTTGATCAGGTTCAGTAATCCATAGCAACCAATTAAACATTTTCTTATAAATAGGTGACCAGTAAATGCTACCTGCTGATTGGTTGCTATAGATGACTAAATCTGTAGCAAACATTTCATTACATAACCCCACTTTTTATCTTGTTTGCCTGAAAGCATGTACTATGCTTTGATTGTTGCATTTCAAGCATATAAAATGAGAATTTTTCTCCCATGAGGACCAGTTTAAAACAATGATTTGGATTCAACCCAGGGAATATAAAACAAGACTTATTCTAATGATACAAGCAAGAAGTGCTAAAGCAGTTTTGGGGAAAAGAAATAAAACAGATGGAAAGCATACTCTTTGATGTATTATAGAAATTTATGGGGTTAGACTTTGATATAATATTTTTTGGCAGCTTCTTTAGTATATACCTTTTAAGCTTCTTTTGACATGGCTAGGAAATGGATATACCTTTTTACAGGGATTATTGCCAAAAATGGGTGTTGTAATGAAAATACACATTTTGGCAGGAGCCTCAAAAAATATTACAAACTTTGCAGGGATATTTTATACTTTAAGCTCCAATGAAGAAACACATTATGGGGCCGATTCACTCAGCTCGAGTGAAGGGTTCGAATGTAAAAAAATTCGAATTTCGAAGTTTTTTTTGGGTACTTCGACCATCGAATTGGTTAAATTCGTTCGAATTCGATCGAAGTCGAACGAAATCGAACGATTCGAAGTAAAAATCGTTCGACTATTCGACCATTCGATAGTCGAAGTACTTGCCCTTTAAAAAAAACTTCGACCCCCTACTTCGGCAGATAAAACCTACCGAAGTCAATGTTAGCCTATGGGGAAGGTCCCCATAGGCTTGCTAACCTTTTTTTGATCGAAGGATTTTCCTTCGATCGTTTGATTAAAATCCTTCGAATCGTTCGATTCGAAGGATTTAATCGTTCGATCGAACGAAAAATCCTTCGATCGTTCGATCGAACGATTAGCGCTAAATCCTTCGACTTCGAATATCGAAGTCGAAGGATTTCAATTCGAGGGTCGAATTTCGAAGTATTTTTAACTTCGAAATTCGACCCTAAGTGAATCGGCCCCCAAGCTTATCTTACACAATAGTAAACCCTAAACTTGTTTAGAAAATAGAAATTTCTGTATGGATAAACCATAATACATACTGTATTATGTAAGTAGTTTTAGATATTCTGATCTGTTAAAAAGGGAAGTCAATTCTTTCTTGAAATGACAGAACCTACTGTATTTTCCAGTATGACTTCTCTGAGGATGAATTTCATAACTTACTAGGTGCAATGTAAACCCCTCTCTGCCACTAGAGTTGAAACTTTCTTCTAATTGCTAATCTAGTTGGCTAATCTGCAAAGTTCTTTTCTTGATTCAACAGGTGTGCTGAGCACAGACAGAGAGCAGATTCTGTGAAATTATATAAAGTCATAAATATATGATAAAAACATGTCATAAATATCATAAATGTCGTTTAAAATCAAAAAGTGAAATCTTTCTTCACCCATTTCCCTAGATTGTCCTAAATGACAAGTTTGCCATTTTTTTTTCTCAAGAACTAATTCTCACGTGGACTTGTAAGTGAGGAGGCAAAGTTTTTATTTTACAAGAAGATGCAACATTAAAGGGCTGATGTATTAACGTTCAAAGTGAATTTTAACCACAATTCATGTTTTTTATGTGCTAAAAAGCACAAATTCAAATTCAGTTTCAGAAACTTTGAATTTTAGAGATAGTGTGAAAAAACTTGAAAAGCTCAAATGTAAAAGCTGGCAAGTTCATGTAGAAGTGAATAGGAGTTGTCCTAGGCAAAATTTTCAATGTTTAAAAATGTTTTTGAGTGTTGTAGAACCATTGAAAATATGAATTCTCTTCATTTGAAATTTTATTCTCCCATTTTTTTATATTTGTGTTTTTTCCTAAAAAAGCATACATTTGAGTTTGATAAGTCTATTCTGGTTAAAAAAAAAATCTTAGGGGCAGACTTATTCTTAGGATCGAATGGTAAATTAGAATTCAAATTTTCGAGTTGATTTTTTTTGGTCAAAAATCACAAATTCAAGTTGGGGAGAAAGTCAAATTCAAGATTTATCATCCCTCGACCCTGGGAACAACTCATATTTGATAGTATGCCATCTAAAATGTGCCAAGTTCATGTAGAAGTCAATGGCAGAGGTCCACTGACCCATTTGAAGATGTCAATAGCCTTCCTCACATTCGAGTTATTTTCAGAGAAAAACTTGATTCGAGTTTCATTGGAATTCGATTCAAGTTTTCAGGTCGGTTTGAAATTTTAGTACATACATAAATACAGTTTATTAATTCTTAAATAAGATGCCATTCAAGTTTTGAGGTCATTCAAGGGCATTTAAGTTCATTTGAGGTAAAAAAAACAAACCCTAAAATTCCCAAATTTGAATTTAGATAACTAAGCCTGCCCCTCATGTCAGCTGATGTATTACTACAGCCAGAAGCTGGAACATTAGATTCATGTTATAAGACTGAATTGTTGAGGTGTACAAACCAATTGTTTGAAAAAACTGGAAAAGAATTGTACAGAACACCTCTCTGCCACTGTTTATATTTAAAGTGCAGGCACCAGGTTAATGGTGACATTTTAGTGATCAGAATAAAACAAGGAGCAGGCAGACCAATGTTTGTTGATGTAGCTGCGTGTCTGTAACATAGGTGCACACCGACCAATATGTTGGAAGATGGGAAGATGGTACCTGTGCCTGATATATGGCATCGTCACCATCCTGACAATTCACATACCTAGCACTTCTAATGTTGTTATGTTCTGCATCCATCTTAAAGGTAAAATGAATTCCAGCACTTGACAAATGTAACACAACACATAAGGCTAAAGATCTGTATGGATAAATAAATTTACAGTATAAAAATATTATATCATCCACTAATGGTATTTCTGTTAATTCCATCACCAAAAGAAAGCTATAAGTAAAGAAGCAGCAAATTAAACAGATGATAAATATTTTTAAAAATAGTTCACAGCTATCCAATGTACATTAACTGGTTAAGAACAGAAAAGGTTATAATTAAATGTAAAGACTTAATAAACTAGTATTTGCCATCTTTAGAAGCCTTTTATTTTTACATGTGTCATTTTGGAATGAGATTTGTCTGTCTATTTATCATATGAATATATCAGTTCTTTTGCTGAACAAAACCTTTGTGTACCAATGGCCACCCAAACGCAATAATTCTGGCAAGTATGCTTTGATGCAATGAAGAATTTCCCTATGACTGCTATAATGTTGCAGAAAAGATCCCAAAGAGCTTGGTTGGAGTGTGAAATCATGCCAAAGTGGAAAATAATTTTTGGCTGTAGTTCACTATTTAGTTTTACATACTTATACAAGTACTTAGAGATCCATGTTTCTAGCAGAGTATCCATTTATTGCTTCCATTCACAATTCAAATGCCTATAACGTTTGCATTAAGTATGTGTGCAAGTATTTCTGTATTGTCCTTGACGCCCTACCTGACAGACGTTGGCAAGTGCTTTTCGTGGTTTCATTTATTGACAGTATACAGTAGAATAAAATGGTATAAATTCGTTTCTTTTAAGTTTTAAATTACATTTGGCTGTACTTCATCCAAAACAAACATCACAGCCCTGATGTTTAAAGTCAGAAAAAAAGCTTTCCAATTTTGATATTATTCTGCTGTGTCTTCAAAGAAACACCTAATTAGTCTCGAGAGATTATTTTAGGAGTTGGATTGTTCAGAGAAATCAACTATGACTTTGAAACACAACCTAAAAAAAACAACATTTGAAAAACTGTCCATGCCATTTTTTTTCTAACATTCATGTTTCTTCAAAAAACCATTTTCTGTTGATTTTGTATTATTACTGATATGTTTTAACCATGCATGTTGACCACGTCTAAGTTTATCTGTTCTATGTACACTAACTTGGTGCAACAGCAAATAACTTAAGGTGGCCATAGACGTAAAGATCCTCTCGTTTGGCGAGCGGATCTCTCCCTGATATGCCCACATTGAAGTGGTCAATATCGGGCTGATCTGATCATGGGCCCTTGGAAATGTAAACATTTGGATGAAATGTAGTCTATGGGAGATGTACATACCTGTACTATTTTATAATTTTACAGAGTTGTTTGCTAATAATCTCAATTAGTGTGCTGTGCACAATAAATACTGCATATCCTCTCTTCCTTTCTACAGTTTGTGGTTTGTTGTAATTAGCCGGGCCTGGATGTAAAAAAGATACATTCTTACTTTTGTTGCTCCGATAGGTGTGTAAAACTTTAACTTGGTTTTATTATTTCTGCACCAAATCATTTGACTCTATCTCCTGGGTATAGCGGCATGGAAAAGTGGGAGATGAACAGAGGGTGCAAGAGATGTAGATCATATATGGAAGGGATCAGGGTAGCCTCATGTATTAAAAATGGGGAGATTGAAAGAAACAGCCTAAACACAGAAATTGCAATCCTTCAGGATTAGGAAGTAAGTCAAGAACCTGGGGCAGAATGCAGGGTCGGATTTACATAGTGGGCACTATCCCCTCCCCTTTATTCATGCAAATTTTCATCATCGGGACTGGAGCAATGGTGATTGGCTCATGAGAAATTTAAAAAACTATTGTATGTCCTGAGTATCCCCAGTGTTTCTGAACCAATGTAGGTTTGGTTGGGCAGCATGCTGCCCCCTAAAAACCTGCCACCCTAGGCCCAGGCCTTGGTGGCCTTTCCACAAATCCGGGCCTGGCAGAATGCCACAAAAGATGTATCTCTGGGTCTGCACAAGATAGAGCAGCATTGTAGAATAAGCATTCAAGTCATCAGTGCCCCCCTTAAGTCCAGAGTGAGTGTCCAGAAAGAGGTGGTACAAAGAATGATAATCAAATACAGAGCTATTGGTTGTTCTGTTTGTTCTAGTGCTTTTTGATTATATTTCTACTGTGGTATTATTTATCTAATATAAGTTCTGTTTAAAAGGTGAAATCTGAGACTCAAACCTCTAACTACCTAGCAATCTCCTTTTGGTTAAAAGAACCTCATCTCGAACTGAACAAAAAATGAACTGATCACCATTTCACCTAAAACTGGTCCTTTTCTCCATGTTCTCCTATTTCTAGTCATGTCATGCTCACTATGCCTCAATGTCAACTCAGAAGAACATTGTCTGAGGGTAGTCTTTTAGTCCTGATAATAATAACACCATGGTCAAAACCTGACAATTCTTTCTACACAATATTGCCAAAAGGAAAGTTTATGCACTAAACTTTTATTCTAAGGGATACTGTCATGGGAAAAAAATGTTTGTTCAAAATGAATCAGTTAACAGTGCTGCTCCAGCAGAATTCTGCACTGAAATCCATTTCTCAAAAGAGCAAACAGATTCTTTTATATTCAGTTTTGAAATCTGACATGGAGCTAGACATATTGTCAATTTCCCAGCTGCCCCGAGTCATGTGACTTATGCTTTGATAAACTTCAATCACTCTTTACTGCTGTACTGCAAATTGGAGTGATATCACCCCCTCCCTTTTCCCCCCAGCAGCCAAACAAAAGAACAATGGGAAGGTAACCAGATAGCAGCTCCCTAACACAAGATAACAGCTGCCTGGTAGATCTAAGAACAGCAGTCAATAGTAAAAACCCATGTCTCAGTGAGACACATTCAGTTACATTGAGAAGGAAAAACAGCAGCCTGCCAGAAAGCATTCCTCTCCTAAAGTGCAGGCACAAGTCACATGACCAGGGGCAGCTGGAAAATTGACAAAATGTCTAGCCCCGTGTGAGATTTCAAAATTGAATATAAAAAAATCTGTTTGCTCTTTTGAGAAATGGATTTCAGTGCAGAATTCTGCTGGAGTAGCACTATTAACTGAGTTTTCCGATGACAGGATCCCTTTAAAGCAATGCAAATGGTTATTCATAGTAAGGAAAATGAGGTTATGGAATACCTTGTGATTGGAGATTTTGTGGACCATCACCTTTACTTCTGTGCATCTGATGTTTTTTAAGATGTTTTTTAAGATGTTTTTTCAGACACTAAAAATCTGAACTTGATGAAGCAGGCTACAATTTGGAGGGGTGTATGTATGACCTGAAAATACTAGACTAATGTAACATAGTAACATAGTACATAGTAACATAGTAAGTAAGGTTGAAAAAAGACAAATGTCCATCGAGTTCAACCTTTTTTTTTAACTACCTATCTGCCAGTTGATCCAGAGGAAGGCAAAAAACCCATCTGAAGCTTCTCCAATTTGCCTTAGAGGGGGAAAAATTCCTTCCTGACTCCAAAATGACCAGACTAGTCCCTGGATCAACTTGGACTATGAGCTATTTCCCATAACCCTGTATTCCCTTACTTGCTAAAAAGCCATCCAACCCCTTCTTAAAGCTATCTAATGTATCAGCCTGTACAACTGATTCAGGGAGAGAATTCCACATCTTTACAGCTCTCACTGCAAAAAACCCCTTCTGAATATTTAGGCAGAACCTCTTTTCTTCTAATCGGAATGGGTGGCCTCGTGTCAGCTGGAAAGACCTACTGGTAAATAAATCATTAGAGAGATTATTATATGATCCCCTTATATATTTATACATAGTTATCATATCACCCCTTAAGCGCCTCTTCTCCAGCGTGAACATCCCCAATTTGGCCAGTCTTTCCTCATAGCTAAGATTTTCAATACCTTTTACCAGCTTAGTTGCCCTTCTCTGTACCCTCTCTAATACAATAATGTCCTGTTTGAGTGATGGAGACCAAAACTGTACGGCATATTCTAGATGGGGCCTTACAAGTGCTCTATACAGTGGAAGAATGACCCCCTCCTCCCTTGACTATATGCCCCTTTTAATACAGCTCAAGACCTTATTTGCCCTTGATGCTGCTGACTGGCATTGCTTGCTACAGCCAAGTTTATCATCTACACGGACTCCAAGGTCCTTTTCCATAATGGATTTACCTAGTGCAGTCCCATTAAGGGTTTAAGTGGCTTGGATATTTTTACATCCCAGGTGCATGACTTTATATTTATCAACATTGAATCTCATTTGCCACTTAGCTGCCCAGATTGGCAGTTTGTCAAGATCATGTTGCAAGGATGCCACATCCTGGATGGAATTAATTGGGCTGGATAATTTTGTGTCATCTGCAAACACTGATACATTACTTAAAACACCCTCCCCTAAGTCATTAATGAACAAGTTAAATAAAAGTGGACCCAATACTGAGCCCTGGGGGACCCCACTAAGGACCTTACTCCAAGTTAACAACCCATTAACAACCACCCTCTGTACCCGATCCTGTAGCCAGTTTCCTATCCACGTGCAAACGACTTCATTAAGCCCAACAGACCTTAGTTTAGAAAGCAGTCGTTTGTGGGGCACAATATCAAACGCTTTGGCAAAATCCAAATAGATCACATCTCCTGCCCCCCCATTATCCAGAATCTTACTTACCACATCATAAAATGCAATCAAATTTGTCTGACATGACCTATCCTTCATAAAGCCATGCGGACTGTTGCTCATAATGCCATTCATTAGGACAAAACTTTGAATGTGATCCCTTAACAAGCCTTCAAATAATTTGCCCACCACAGATGTCAAGCTTGCTGGCCTATAATTGCCAGGCTGAGATCGTAATCCCTTTTTAAATATTGGAATAACATCAAGCTTTACTCCAATCCATAGGCACCATACCAGATGACAGTGAATCTGAGAAAATCAGAAATAAGGGCTGGTCTAAAACTGAACTAAGCTCTCTTAGAACCCGGGGTGTATGCCATCAGGCCCTGGAGCCTTGTTTGCATTAATTTGTATTAAAGCTTTTTGAATCATATCGAGAGTCAGCCACTGACTAGATTGAGCTGAACCATTCGTGCAGTTATTAAGTGAGCCTGTGAACCCAGACTCCTCTATTGTATACACTGAAGAAAAGAACTGATTTAACACATTTGCCTTATCTTTATCTGTTACAACCATACTGGTACCATTATTTAAGGGAGCAACACTCTCAACCTGCATCTTTTTACTATTAATATATTTAATATATTAGGGTTAGTTTTCACCTCCACCGCAATTAACTCTTCATTTATTTTCTTAGCCTCCCGGATTGCTGATTTACAACATTTATTACAGTGTTTATATTCATTAAACGCAGCTTCTGTCCCTACAGATTTGTAGTTTTTAAATGCCTTTCTCTTCTTTCCCATTAACTTAACTTTACTTCTGTATTAAGCCACACAGGATGATTCTTAGAGCTTCTACGTTTAGTCCTTAAGGGAATAAATTGTGAACAGTAATGATTTAATATCATTTTAAAGGACAACCATTTCTGTTGCCCCAATCAATGCTCTGTAGGGCAGCCCTCAAGGCACTAAAATTAGCTTTTCCAAAATTCATGGTTTTTGTTGCCCCAGTATATTTTTGTTTTTAGTATAATGATATTTACTGCCCAGTCATGCGACTCATTCAGCCATGTTTCGGCCACACCAATCTCATCATATTTTCCTTCCAACACCAGCAGCTCCATTTGATTAGATGATTCTGCTGGAAATCATTTAGCACTTGGGGGTGCCAAATGTTAGGCACCCCCAAGTGAATGTATATATTTACCTGAAACCCTGAGCCGGTGCTCCTATCAGCAGAAAATTGCAAAGGCCAGGGGTTATTCCAGTGAGTATCATGGATTGCTCCCCTTCCATCTTCTTCTTTTGTTGCGCGGCTGCGCATGCGCATTAAAGTGAACTTTAACTAAAAAGTTGGCTTTTTCATTCTACTGCGCATGCATCTGCCCAGGGAAATTTGAAGAAAGAAGAAGCATGAAGAGGATGGCTCTGTGGTGCTCACTGGTATAATCCCAGGCCGGTGCAGTTTCCTGCTAAAAGGAGCACCAGGCCGGCTTTCAGGTAAGTATAGACAATCACTTTGGGATGCCTAAAATTTGGCACCCCAAGTGCTAAACGTCTTTCCTTCTCCTTTAAGAATTTTGTATTATACAAACATTAAAAGAAGGGACATGGTAGAATCCTATGCCCAAATAGAATTGGAGAAAGCTCCAAACTCCAGCAATATTGTTTTTTAGATTTATTACTGATTTGCTTTTTCTCTGTAAAAATTAGACAGTGCTAGTAATGGGCGAATTTTACCCACTTTGCTTCGCCAAAAATTTATGAAACAGCAAAAGACTTTGTAAACACATTGAAGTCAATGGGCAGGTTTTCACTCAACATTTGTCAAATCACATGACTTTTTTTTACTATACATTAAAGACTGGCCATTTTTTTGCGAGAAAATATTTTGCTAATCCCTAGACAGTCCCTTGTAATTTAGGCTACATAAATATTAAAGGGGTGGTTTACCTTTGTATTGACTTTTAGTATTATGTGGAGAGTGATATTCTGGGACAATTTGCACTTGATTTTTCTTTTTTATTAACTGTAGTTTGTGAGTTATTTAGCTTTTAATTCGGCAGCTCTCCAGTTTGCAGTTTCAGCAAACTGGTTGCTAGGGTCCAAATTACTTGAATAAGAGACTGGAATATGAATAGGAGCTAAACAGAAAGACAAGTAATACAAAGTAGAAATAATACATTTGTAGCCTTAAAGAGCATTTGATTTTTAGATGGGGTCAGTGACCCTCATTTGGAAGCTGGAAGGAGTAAGACGAAAAATAATTAAAAATTATAAAAAATAAATAATGAAGACCAACTGAAAAGTTGCTTAGAATTGGCCAATTTATAACATACTAAAAGTTAACTTCAAAGTGAACCACCCATTTAAGACCATGTTGATTTCAAAACAAATCTTTTGGATTTTAATGTTTAAAATATTTTAATAGCCGTAATGTGGGTGCTCCACATTATGGAAAGATCCTTTATCTTTATCCCCCCTAGTCTCAAGCATTCTGAATAAAATATACTGCTACATAAATTAATGCAGTTTTGTACACATTTGTGGAATTCGTACTAAAATGGAGATGTCGTAAATTTAAAGATTAGAGAGAACATCTTAAAATGGAACCCCATGAAAACGTTTGGTAGACATTAAGGAAGATCAATCTTGTACAATAAAATTAGACTTGGAAAACCTGAAAGCATAACTTCAAACATATGCCTTCAGATTAACAGATGGTGAGTTGTTCTAAGATGGTACTTCATAAAAGAAAGTCAGTTAGATGTTTCTGTTTTTTAACTATAGAATACTAGAGAATACTAAAAGATAACTAGAAAATATTTTGAAAATTTTCCTTTGTGCAAATATAATACAGCTTTTACAAACCAAGAAAATACTTACCATAGCAACCATTAAAAAATAAAATTTGCCAGTAACCTGAATAAAAGCAAACATCTGATTGGTGTGTGGCTTATTATATAAGGTGCAATTATTACATGATGCCCTGTTTCAGACCCCTATAATCATTCAGTCTTTACGTGTATAAACTGTAAAATAAGTGCAACTTATTGGTTTGCAACTAGTACATTCGACTATGTCATACATAAACTATCCTTATGGGCAACTTTTTTCCTTCAATCCTTAGCACTTAAATGCTCACGTTATTCACTTTTGTATCAGAACTATTTATGAACACTGTCCAAACTCTGATGTTGAAAATATCAGCATGTGTATACTACATATTAGCATATTGTAATCCTCCTTATATGTGCTGCTTCTATGCACTTACCATTTAACAATTATCTTACCAGTATATTTTTGGATACATGCCACACAGACAAACTGCAGCGAAACTTGTTCTTGGCATATTGCCTTCATCTAATAATCACAAATTAGCATTGCAACAGTTGCTGAATTTAAGGAGAGCAGGCAATATGATTTAGTGTCAAAGTGTAAATTTCTGCTCTTTGGAAACACCATCTCCTGCCATGTTGTATGGTGGATTACCACAGGAAATGTCATAAAAAGATAAAATACAGGTATGGGACCTGTTATCCAGAATGCTCAGACCTTGGGGTATTTTGGATAATGGATTTTTTTGTAATTTGGATCTTCATATCTTAATTGTACCAAAATATGTTTAAACATGAATTAAACCAAATAGGATTGTTTTGTTGTCAATAAGGATTCATTATACCTTAGTTAGGATCAAGTACAAGACACTATTTTATAATTACAGAGAAAAAGAAAATGATTTTAAAAAATTTGGATTATTTGGATAAAATAGAGTCTAAGGGAGATGGCCTTTCTGTAATGCCAAGCTTTCTGGATTTCTGGATAACAGATCCCATACCTGTATTTCAAATAGGGCTGCAAAGGGATCAGGTGGTTAAATAGCCTAAATTGTTTTTACACTGAGGGACTTTGAGACAAATTTACAGATTTAATGCTAATAATGGGACAATGTCATCTCTAAATTCAAACTTTATATACAGCCTATCTGTACAATCTATCTATCTATATATCTATCTATCATCCATCTATCTATCATGAATATAAATATACACACACCCATGCACAAGCGCAATATATACATTGCATCATCATTCAAATTAATATTACTGAATTCCACAATGTTTTATAACTCCTAAGGGGCCTTCCAAGCTTTCTGATAATTGTTTTGGCTTAGCCCCATTAACATTTCCTGGAATTATTCTGTTTTTACTCAAAGGCTTATAAAATTGCTCCATAGGTGAGGATTTGTTTCTCTTATGAAAAACAATTTGAAACAAAGGAGGCACACTTTTCAGAAAATGTATTTATCTTGAAATGCATTTATTCCTTTGTTATATTCTGGATAGCTTCAAGCTTAGTCATTGTATCATGCTTTCAGTCTGATGCCTATAGGCATGTTTTAGTTTGGAGAAGCATACAATTCCAATAAACAGCCTTGAACACAGAACCAAGAAATTAGTTAAGATATATTAAAATATCATTATTGTAAACAGTCCAGAGTAAAAAACTCTTATTTTCCAGTAGATATTAAAGGTTTTGCAATATTGATTTTGTAACCCTTTCTTGGCACACTCTTGTAGAATTGGTTTACACTCATTTTAATAACTGTTCAATAGCCCTGCATACCCTTTGCATATGTGACAGATACTGTTATCTGGGACTTACAGTACTTCTCTTATATCACAGTCCCAATCAACAATCAGAAGGAGATCAATAACCACACAGTTCAGTTTAAATGCCCAAGAGCTCTTTATTATCTTCCCCAAAGTACCTCATCTTTGGAACTTAGTAGGCACTCCCATGTAGCAGGTACCTGAACAAGACCTGTCCTCACACAGGAGCCCCATACTTGTATCCTTCCCAATTCTGCCCTTGGGTGGCTCACTCACCGTGATGCTCTCAAAGGCAGACTCTCTCCACAACTGGCAACTTTCACCTCCTTGGTCTCTAGCAGCTTGGCAGGGAACACGATGGGCTCTCTCTCTGTACATCTGGGGCTCCAGACCTTTCCTCCCGGCTAAGCTCCACACTGGATAAAACAGAATCCTGTCTGATCTCCTGAACAGTCTTCTGGTTTATTCATTTTGCTCTTTACCTTTACCTGCTTTGAACCCTGCTAAACTCCTGATCATGCCTTTTATGGAATTGGCCTTTTTCTGGATTTACTGACCTCTGTGGTGTGATTTGAGGTTGCTAAAACATCCTCCAGATTTCCACTCGTGGCCAGTAGGGACAATTATTTACCCAAGATGTATGGCATGGCTCATCTAAAGTGTTCTTTTAATGGTTTATTGCTGCAAGAAAAAGTATGAAATATACAGTTGCATATCTTAACTTTATTGAATTCTTACATCATCAAATTTTCCTGGTAGCTAGTATTGTAACTAAATCTGGGTCTTGCATGAAGGAAAGCTGATTTCTGCATTTAACTGAATACTGCAATTACCTTTACACACAACTTAGAACACTTAGAAATTAATTTATATTGGAAAATTATATTGGAAAATTAAACTTTTTCCATTAAGCAAATGTTACATCTTTTAATTATTTCTGGGTTCTTTCTAGTTTAGTCACATCTATTCTGTATAAGAATTACATGAAGTTACCAAACTGCTTGTCCCCTAAATCTTTGGGACTTATTTAATAATAGGAGTCATAAGTGCAATCCTAAATTATGCTATTAATAAAAGTGTAAGCCCGCCCTTACTGCCCGTGTATTAAAGCTGATTTTCAGTTGTATTTGTTATCAGCTATAATATGGGAAGTGAAGAAATGCCATTGTCAATAATTAAAGAGGAAGTAAAGTTCTTCCCTTCAAGGAGTACTAAACCCTAGAAATGAATATGGCTAGAAATACTATATTGTATTATATATACCAAACTTATTGAAGCAGCCTTAAGGTTCAGCATCTTTATAGTAGTATTGATCCAGGCCTTTAAAGTTGTTATAGGAGTTTCTCATCTTGGATTTTGTTTGGAGTATCAGTGGCAGACACATGCTCAGTGTGCTTGAGTGGCTGTTGAGTAGCTAAACTTAGGGGTTGTTGCAAATCACCAAGTATAAAACCTAGCTTTGCCTCTCAAACTGATGCTGGTGATTATTACATTCTGATGCTAATTGTGTTGGCTTCTAAACTATCATGTACCAATAATCTTAATTATTTACTAGTCAGCTTTATATTGTGATATTTATATTTTATATATTTAGTATCTTGTGCATTGAAAATGTTGTGGAACTTCAAAAACCAGAGACCACTTGAGGTGAAAAGATAAAGTTTATCTGACAAAAGCTCCTTGGAGTCAGAACCCTGAACAAAGAAATCACAGAGTTTTCATAAACTTGGGAACGTTTGACATCAGAACTTATGGGCATAAAAGGTCATTACTATTGCAAGAGCATAGCGATATTGTTTCACTAGTGATGAGCACATTTTTTTTGGCAGACATGGATTTGTGGCAAAATTACACATTTTGCCATCTGCATTTTTTTTCACGAAACTGTGGCAAAAATCCACCACGATGGGATGTGGAGCACCACACCTTCGATCTTGCACATTTTTGCCTTTTGGGAAGATAGTGTATATCCACAAGCAGTGTTTTACAATGGTATTTTTAATAAAACATTAAAAATAATAAACTTTCTGTTGGATAGAGCTGTAATTGGATAAGGGTACACTGGATTTTTAATATAAAAATGTTTTTTTATTACAGTTCATTTAAAGTGTGGGGTTGTACTAGAATCCTGTAAAATAATCTACTGTACATTGCAATGTTAATGCATTATTTTTATTTACCATTACATGTAACTATCCCATTGTTCACCACACAGCATCTGATAGCTCAGTCTCCGATTATCTTCACCTCTGGCTACATCACTTATGTGCCCTTCAATTGATCATGGTTTCATATACTACGTTAATTAAGGGAAATAAGTTGAAGCATTTAATTTGTGTTCATTAAATTAAAAAAACGTGTAGCAACAAATAGTTATTTGTAGTATTAAAACGTGTTTAAAATAACCAGATATTAAATATATTTTTCAGCGATTTTTACTTGTTATTTTAAGATTCATTAACAGTTTTGTTTGTTTACCTATAGATGATGAACCAACAGTAAATCATTTAATCCCTTATGTAAATTATCTTACATGCCAGGGAATTTCACAATTGTTTTTTGCCCAGCAGTTATAGTAAATGAAGCCAGTAATATATATTAAAAAGCAGTAATAATTAAATGGGGCAGAAAATTTGCTGAAAATAGGAGTTTTCAAGCCAACACTAATGCTTGTTTAAATAAAGAAAAAGGTGGAATAATTGTTCTATTTGGCCATTTTGCTCAGAAATAAATCCTTTAAAAGCATTATCAGTTTTCACTGAATTAAGCATTACATGAAGTTGATGACATTGAGTTCAGACTCTATAGAGAAAAAATAATTTTGCAAAGCTACAGTTACAGTTTTTCATCATTAGCTCTGGCATTTGCTTTAGGTGTAAATACTACCTCTCTGGCAAGCCAGTTTATTTTCATGCATGTATCTAATGCTTATACATTTAGTTTTGGTGTGTGGGTATAAGCCATATGTTTCAAGTCAGTGACATGCATAGGCATTTGATGGTATTCATTGCAAAAACAAGGTCAGTAGGGGTATTAAGCTATGCAATCAGATATATGTTCCTTTTCTCCTGCTCTTTGAATGGAAAATAATGGTTATGTTATAATGTAAAATTTCTTTGAGTGCCCCTAAAATGTACATATACAAGTACATGTGATTCTTTGGGGCAGATTTATTAAAGGTTGAATAGTAAATTCAAATTCTAATTTTTGTATTTTTTTGGTGTCAAAATTCACACATTCTAATTTTAATCCCCCAATTTGAATGTAAATTAAAATGTGAGATTTACACCTCGACCATGGAAACAGTTCTAATTAGAATATTTGCCACTTAAAACCTTCCGAGTTAATTTACAAGTCAATGGCAGAGGTTGTTGAACCATTTGAATATGTTAATTGTCTTCCTGACATTCAAATTCAAATCGTGGAAAAACTCGATTTGAATTTGATTTGAATTTTCAGGTCGGGACTATTCTGTCGACTATTAGACGTTACAATTTTTTCTTAACTTCCCATTCAAGTTGTGAGTATATTCAAATTTATTAGAGTATAAAAAAAATTCATATAAATTTGAAATTTGACCTTTGATAAATCTGCCCATTTATCTTTGTTTGTAGTTTACTGGTGCAGGGATTTTGGGGGATGGGTTAGTATGTGCATTAGTAAGGCAAATTAAGATCATTTAACAGGAAAGATATTAATCTATCTGTAGAAGAGGAAGACGCACGCCAACTCACACGGGCATTTTTTAAGCTGCACAACATTTTTTAACTATACAGTATGGTCTATTTTCTTGGCGAAACAAGGCAATATATTTAGCTCATCCCTACTCTGGTATAAAAACCATTGGGGTCATTCATCCCCACTTTTTATACTTTTTTTTTTTAGTTTTAAAAAGCAACTTTCTGTCTGGATTTTTCCCATTGACTTTAATGACACCATTTGTTTTATACTACTTTTTACACCAGTTTTATAGCATAAATCCTTTTACACAGCATGATAAATAGTCCCTACTGTGTACCGTACATACATTTGAGCAAAATCTTACTGGCGCATGGGTTACATTTTAATATGTTTGCGTATGGTAGCACACATAGTTACATGATACCATAATTGGCTGAGTTAAAAAAACAGAATTTCAGATCCTGTCTATTTTCCTGAAGAAGAAGACGAACAAAAACATCTGAACAGGCTCACTGACAACTTAATCTCACAGGGGGCATTCCCTGGATCCATTACTAATTGCTTTATAATTAGAACTTCCAATACACTTTATTGTAAGCTTTAATGAACAGGTTACTCTGTACTTTCCATTTCATTCAGTATTTGTATATACTGAGGATGTTTGATGTGTACACTCTTCTTTTTTGTGTACAGCTATACAAAATATGTTTGTTGCTTCATAAATCATTGTAAATAAAATAATTACGAAGTAGGAATCCAGACCACGTTAAAAGTGAATCATTCATCACCGCCCCCTCAGTAGGGAATTCCATTACATGACTGTCCTATTTATTTTTTATTTATTTCCTGCTATTATATACTGTATATAGCACTGACACATTTACACAGGACTCTTTAGAGAATATACGTGATTCACACCAGTCTCTTCCCCAGTGAAGCTTACAATCTACAGTCCCTATCACATTCATACATAGTAGGGACAATTCTTATCAAGAGACCTCTGACCTGCCTGTATGTTTTTGGAGTGTTTGAGGAAACAAGAGTACCCGGAAGAAACCCATGTAGACATGTATCCTTGCCAATGGTGCCCAAGCTGGAATCAAACTCATGACCACAGCACTGCAAGGCTTTTACAGAAAAGAGTAACTTATTATCACTTAATGATACTGCCTTTCTACAGTCTCAGGGGATGCTGTCTTGACATTTGAATTGTTAAAAATGGTCATACACTGGTCGCTTCTCCAGATACCGTATGATACCATATGAGTGACCATACACATGCACGTCACGTTTAATTGTTTTATTAGTGCAGGCTGACAGATGAATTATTGGAACTGCGGGAAGTAAAGAGCAGCTAGTGCTCCTCTTCCTCACTTCCTTCTTCCTCATTGGCCTTTGTACTATGCACTTGCTGAAATGGTGTTATCCAGAATGCTTGGGGCCTGGGGTTTTCTGGATAACAGATCTTTCTGTAATTTGGATCTTCATACCATGGGGCAAATTCACTAAAATCCGAAGTTGCGCCGGCGATAGCTTCGCTGCACTACGTCGCACTTCGGCAGGCGTAGGTTCGCCAGGGCTATGCAAATTCACTAAAATGCGAAGTTGCGCTCAGGGAGGGGAACGGTAGCGAAGTTGCGCTAGTGTTAGCCACTTTGCGCTTTAGTGAATTTGCCCCCATAAGTCTACTAGAAAATCAACATTAAAAAAGCTGGTTTTGCTTCCAATAAGGATGAATTATATCTTAATTTGGAACTGTTATATTATACAAAGGGAATCATTTTTAGAAATGTGGATTATTTTAACAGAATGGAGTCTATGGGAGATGGTCATGCCATAATTCAGAGCTTTCTGGATAATGGGTTTCCAGATAATGGATCCTATACCTTTACCAGATACAGTTGAAATCATGAAAAATCAACATTTAGCAGTTCCGTAAAGGGATGTTTGTAATACCGGATTGATCTAGTCACAGCCAAGCACAGCCAAGGGAACTGTAAAATGATACCTTTCTGCAAATGCTCAACACAAATTACCCCTTTGAAGGACATGCATTTTACGAGTTGTTTTCATAAAATAATAGTTTTTTCCCCTTCTCCAAATGAACCCTCACCTTGTTGGTGTAAACTTACATAAATTTGTATGATTCAGACTAATTACAAACTCTTTTATCTTTTAACTGTGACATAGTCATGACTTGGAAGAGACATGCTGTGAGGATGAGTTTCTTTTCTAAATAAAATCTGGTAACACTTCAGCATGATTATTGACAAGCACAACAGCAAACAAAAGAGGCTTCCCCTGGCAGAGCACTGTGAAGTCTTGATAAGATGGATTCAACAGCAGTTTTCCATTTTGTCAGTAATTACAAGATAGCTAATGCTAATGCAAATGAACACAATAAGTTTTTTTGCTCATTGCTTGGAGGATATCATTACACAAATGTTAAATCAAATCCAAATGTTCTAGTACATAACTGAATGACTGTGTCTTACAGGATGATAGTATGGCAGCCAATATTCTATGTGTTGATTAAACTTACACATCAGCTATGTACAAAAGGCCAACGTCGGGGTGATTCTTATTTCTGGCAAGGGTGTCTGCTCACTTGTTTGACTTGGTATACGCATTACAAATTTTTTTTTCTCTTTAATATGTGAGTACTCTTGATTCATTCAATTGATTGTAAGAAGCAATTTTGTGGATGCATTTATATTACATAAAGAAACCTTTTTAAGAATACCACTGTGTGAATATAGTAATGATTACTAGTATATATGTTTCCACTTTTTGGGAGTGCTCTGGGGCTATGTAGCAAATTAAAAAAATAGTGGTGGGCTGGCACAAACTGGATCACACTCCAAAAATAGATGTAGTAAAAAAGTTAATTTATTGGAACAAAAACATCACAGCAAAGTCCTTACGCGTTGCGTGCCTTCGGGTCATAGGCTGGGGCTCTGTTGCACTTCTCTCAAAATACAAAAAATTTCTAATTGGAGTCCCCTCCACCCATTGTTGTTTATATGTCCCTTCTCAACATGTAAGTTAGAGTTTCTAATGCTAACAGACTGCTGAAGCTCAAATATGGCAGCCCCCTCACAGAGGAACATGGGGGTAAGAACGGTAATGTTAAATTATCAGGCAAATACTTTTATGGCAAAATTCTAGTTAGCATGCAAAGACAATATTAGAATAATCAATGTAAAAAAGGTTTTATTTCTGGTGTCAGTATCTCTTTAATGAAAAAAAAACTGTGTATCAATTATTTTCCTTAACACTATTTATTAACTCCTCCACTCATTTGTTATTAACATTTACCCAAAAATTGTATGGGAGCTTGAAGAAAAAAAAACCTGGAGAAGCATCCTGGTTTGATTCTGCTAAAGAATACACGGTCCGCAGAACAGTTTACATTGAAACAAATAAAGACAAAAAATACCAATCTACATTTTTTTCATATATTATAAACAGCTGGCTTGGCACAGACTAATGATTTTCAAATTTGCAGTCAGTTTTTGAATTCTGGGAACAAACCTGCCTTCCAAACATTTAACAGAAACCCAGCAGAAGAGCAAATCAGGTCAGCTAAAGGAGAAGTCTACTTCACTACTAACAGAAATAAGGACTACAGTAAAACAGGATTGTCCCTCTATAGAGCATATTGATGCATAACAATTAGAGGCTGATTTAAGACCTTACTCGAAGTTTCGGGGGAAAAAAAAAACCTTGTCAGTTGAGGAATTTTTTCCCTTAGCGGGCTTTCTTAAATAACAAAAAGCTTGGCTATTAGAAGCTTTCGCCAAACTTTTTATTAATTAAGAAAGCCTGCTCAATACCTCAACTAACAAAGTTTTTCCCCTAAACCTTGTATTAGTTCCTTAATGCACACAGAGTTTTTTTCTGGTACCTTGTCAGTCTATGTATATATTTGTCTGCACAAAAGAAGAGTTTACAGTTCCACAGTTACAGAAAATGGGTTTAGAGCAATGCAGTTAAATGCTGAGGCTCCAAACATAGGATAAAATGCCCACCAGGTTTTCTTCCAGCTTTTTGCAAGTGTTGTCGTTTAATACTAAAATATCAGTTACTTCACAGTGTTACAATATTATATTGTTTACAAGTTATATTTTTGTCAAAAGAAAGTTTGCCCCAATGAGTTTGAAATACTGGACCCTGATTTAATGTTCAACTGCAAAGAGGGCACAAACACAAAAAGTCTGAAAAACAACTACATATCAGAATTAGCACACTGTATATTGATTTGGGCACCTTAGGCATTGCACGATTTTGAGGGTTAGTCTCCAAGCCAAGTTACTTCCATCTCAATACTTTTAAAAATAATTTCTCATAACTTATAGTGATCATTGAATTCCTTTTTTTCCACTTACCATTCGTTATTGTTGTCTCTGTGTATGTTTTTGGAACAAGTGGGTAGCAGTGTAAAGGGAAAACTTTTCTTAAAGGAAAACTATACCCCCCCAAACAATGTAGGTCTCTATTAAAAGATACTGAGTAAAACAGCTCATGTGTAAAACCCTGCTTCATGTAAATGAACCATTATCATAATAATATACTTTTTTAGTAGTATGTGCCATTGGGTAATCATAAATAGAAAATTGCCATTTTAAAAAATAAGGGCCGCCCCCCTGAGATTGTACGATTCACTGTGCACACGTACAAACCACATGTAAGGTCACATGAGCCAATTAACAGACAGAGTTCTGCCTTTTGCTTCCTCACTTCTTCCTGTTACAGTTAGGGGCAGATTCACTAAGGGTCGAATTTCGAAGTTAAAAATACTTCGAAATTCGACCCTCAAATTGAAATCCTTCGACTTCGAATATCGAAGTCGAAGGATTTAGCGCTAAACGTTCGATCGACCGATCGAAGGATTTTTCGTTCGATCGAACGATTAAATCCTTCGAAACGAACGATTCGAAGGGTTTTAATCAAACAATCGAATGAATATCCTTCGATCAAAAAAAGCTTAGCAAGCCTATGGGGACCTTCCCCATAGGCTAACATTGACTTCGGTAGGTTTTATCTGCCGAAGTAGGGGGTCGAAGTTTTTTTTAAAGGGAAAGTACTTCGACTATCGAATGGTCGAATAGTCCAACGATTTTTACTTCGAATCGTTCGATTTCGATCGAATTTGAACGAATTTAACCAATTCGATGGTCGAAGTACCCAAAAAAAACTTCGAAATTCGAAGTTTTTTTCATTCGAATCCTTCACTCGAAGTTAGTGAATCTGCCCCTTAGTGTTGTAGTATTTCTGGTCAGGTGATCTCTGAGGCAGCACAGATAGAGTCACGAAATGGTGGTTCAAGGCAAGAGATGTAAAAGGGCAATATTTATGTAAATATATATTCCAGTTTGGTAGGATTCTTTAATATGTCATTCAATTTGATATAAACTATCTGGTGCTTAAGTATTCATTTTGGGGGTATAGTTTTCCTTTAAATAGCAAAGAGCGACCCTCAAGCTTTCCGAAGGGGTGGGCATTTCTATACGTGTGATTACTATACTTGTTTTCCTTCTTTATAGAAAACATGTATTTCAATCTTTTCAATAAGGGTAATAATATATAGCCAAGCACAGAACACAAGTAACAGGATGAGTTAATTTCGATTGTAGCATATTTTTTATTTTTTTGTTGTTGTTCTGATTAATCAATTTGAAGTACTATTTGGATATTTTCATTAAGTCATGTTCATACACATGAATGGAAACCATATTCTGGCTAGGTCAGTTCTAGAGCTGCTCTGCCAAAGATGATCATGATCTGAGTTGCATGGCTATTTAATATTTATTTAAAACACACAATGGTAGTGTTGATCATCACATACAAGTTCTCAAATGTAAAACAAGATATATTAAAGAATACAATGGCAAGAGAAAGGCAGGATATTATACTATACAGAAATAAAATGTGATGCTCTTTGGAGAGATATTAAGGACTTTATCCTGAACCTTCAGAGACATATGTAAAGCACAGATGCTAAATGATATACAAGCAATGAATGCTGATGATCCTGTTCTTCAGCTGCAGATGTCACATCTTTCTTTGTGAAAAAGAAAAAAAACTTACTGCATTCATTCTACTTTATCTATTTATATTTGCAGCCCACAGCAAAGATGGGATGTTAAATCCTAAACTCGAGGGATGCCAGCACCTGAACTAGCATTTGCAAACAAGTCTCTGTTCAAGACAAAATTATAATATTAACTCAAACCGGATCTTCTAGTTTGCCAAAAAAAAAGCTTTTCAAATTGGCCCATTTATCTACAAAGGAAGAAGAATTCTACCTGCAGTTACTGAGGTCATGCTTCTGCGACTTAGTTGCTTTTTAAACCTACAATATTTACATTCTGATAAAAACACATATATTGCAGCAACAAGCAACAATTTCACTTGACAAAGGTTAAAAGGTTTTATCAAGAGATAATACGGGGAGACATATTTATAAATATTTGAATTTGTCAATTTTAGAGTTTTTTTTTAATCGGTAAAACTCGATAAGTTACCAAACATCGAATATGTGCTTATTTTTCTTTATAAAAAAAAAACTTGAATGTACTGTAGCTCAAAAAATTGCCTCTAGGACTGCTTGCATTGACTTCTTCGTTAACTTGCAACTTTTTGATGCCAAATGTTCATATTTTTGTGCTTAATCAATCTCTAAAATTAGAGTTTTCAAAACTCTAACTAGAATTTGTGAATTTAACCACACAAAAAACTCATAGGGGCAAATTCACTAAGCAGCGAAAATGCGATAGTGACGCCTTCGCCGCACTTCCCCAAGTGAATTTTTGCCAGGGCGCCGCTAATTCACTAAAATCGGAAGTTGCGCTCAGGGAGGCGAACGGTAGCGAATTTGCGCAAATGTTAATTCATCAAGCAAAGCGAAGTTACGCTAGCGATGCCTAATTTGCATACGGCGCCAAGGTAAACTTGAACGTATATGTAGCAACAAATACATTACACTACACAAGCCTGGGAAACCTTCATAAAATAAAATAGAGTTGTTATATTGCCCTACACATGTGCCCACTGTATAGTTTAGGTGCCATATGTTAGGAAATGTAGGGGGAAGGAGGGTACCCCCAAAAAAATTTACGATCTTTTTCAGCCTATCACGCTGAAAAACGCTTTTTTGGGAAGCCCTATTTACTCTATTGCACTTCGCCTGGTCTGAGGTTGCAAAGTCAAGTCTGGCGCAAGAGGTAATGTTCAGTAAAATGTATGTATTAGCGTAGTTACATTGACCCTTCGCCAATGCGCAACTTCGCCTGGCGGAAAGGTGCGAAGTAGTGCTAGAGTAGGTCCACTTCACTAGCGAAATTTAAGCCAGGGCCCGTTAGTAAATCGGTGAATTAATGAAATGACATGACGCTGGCAAATTTGCGCTAACGTTAGACGCTTCGTGCTTTAGTGAATTTGCCCCATAGTCTTAACTAATGCAACAGGGGGAAATAACTGGCATTGAGGCATGGACAGCACAAGGTCCTGATAAATTGCAAAATTGAATGCATTGTCTAGCCACGTATAATAGCTGCCCCCACCACAACTGCAGGGGTACTAAGAGGTGTAGAAGCACATTCCCAGAGCTCATTCACCTCCAACTTGTGGCAGGGGCAGTGCTGCATCTGGCATGAAGCGCAGAGCACAGTCTTGGTATGCACAGGTCAGCCTTGTCCTTACCATCTATCATAGTAGACCCTGACTACTATATTATTATAATGTATCTTCTAGCCAGGCTTAGAAATAAAACATATAACATATGATCTATTGGTGCATCTACAAATAATGTATGCCCTGACTATTATGATATCAGCATGTTTCCTTTTCACCATGCAAATGCAAGGTACAATTAATGCATGCTTAGCTAAAATAATCTTTTCTGGCCAGACATAGCATTACAACAAGCAATGTAATCAGAGGACATATGTTACTGAAACCTGGAACAACTTGACCAAAGAACAGAAGAAATGAAGTTAGTCTCTGTTGTTCAACAGTTTTTTTTAATCCTGTAAGAAGCATTTACTTTACCTGCAGTCATGTTAAAAATATGTTACAAAATAGGTTTGTCGGGAAGTGATTCTTTGGGATAAGCTATGCCCACTGGGGGGAGAGGTTGTCTAACATTTGGCACCGCCCAGTGATTTATATTTTCCTTCTCCTTTAAAGCGATGGCAAACTCAACAGGCACAACCGTTAAGTTCCCCCATTTCTATATTTTATAGTGAAGTAAGTGCACCCTTTCAAAAGAGGTGCACTTATGAAATTCCTGCAGCACTCAATCTCCTATGGACATGTTGTATCATACTAATTGGCTGGCTCCGATGATGTTGCTTTAAATGAGGGGGTGGATATGCCCAGCATGACTTTGCATAGAAAACCCAAAGGAAAGAGTTATATCCATTTCTATATTTTATAGTGAAGTAAGTGCACCCTTTCAAAAGAGGTGCACTGATGAAATTCCTGCAGCACTCAATCTCCTATGGACATGTTGTATCATACTAATTGGCTGGCTCCGATGATGTTGCTTTTGCATTTCATCCATATGTTCCCGGCATGAAATGTGCATGTATGTATTAAGATATGAGTGATTGCTATGCATGCTCTGTTTAAGGACCAAAACTTATTTTCATAGATTATTCATATTGCAAGGTACAAATAGATGCTGCTCCCAATTTTTACAACGTATGTGCACTACAGTGGGGTTGTGGTTATTTGTATGGCTTTGTTTCATTCTAATCCTGTTCAATCTTGGGGGAGCCGGATTCATCAGTCGCTGCTATGTTGAAACCAGCAGATTTCCACAGCATTTTATTGATTTCCCGTTATTTATACCAGTCCCATTCTCACTGCAATTTGTATATAGCTACCTCCAAGGAAGGGTAGTGGAATTATCCAGACCCATGGGCACTTCTCAAATGATTTTGTAATTATTTGCACAAACAAGAAGGTATACATTATATCAATTTAAAATTGATCTGCCAATATATACTCTGGTTATTATTTACATTTTACATCAGTTTTTTACGGTTCATAAGATTCCCAGCATCCTAAGCCTGGCAGTTTGATATATACTTCCCACTATTTGCTGATTTTGTTTATTTTTAAAATGGACTTAAAAAGTTAACAAACGTTAGCCTACAGAACACATCACACACTTTGAGGAACTACAGCATGCTTTAGATTAAAATAGTTTTGACAGACTTCAAACTGAAGGATACAAACTCTGATTTGTTCAGGTTTTGTTTTGATTATTTTCTTGCAAAGGAATTATTGATTTTATTCCAGATTTATTGTTGGCTTAAACAAAATCACTGGAACAGAAGCAGACGTTCTGGCCTTACAGATTTGGTAGACACAAGTTTGCAGATTTAAAATACAGTACTATGATCCAACTAATGAAAACACATTTCAACCAAGTAAACTCACTATGAATAGCATTACTAATAAAAAGCTATACATCATTAACACACCTCACTTATACTTTCTGTGTTATAAGTTACTTTTGTAATATTGTTATTTCAGGTCTGACTTGTAAATATACAATCTAATGCCAAATATATGGGAATATAGAAGCATCCATATATCAACCATTTCTATCCAGTCTCAGCTGCACAAACTGTTGCTGATAAATATGGTACAGTAAAACCATTAAAACACTAATCACTGGAATAGTAATCAAGTGGACTAGAGAAAATATTCTGTTTGTGAGTGTTGTATGTGTTTGCGTGTTTGCATTTTACAACAATATAAATTCTGTTTGCACATATTCGCATAAAATATCTTATATGCTGGCCTGGTCTGCAGGACTCATCCTTCAATTACTCAACCACAAGTCAACCAACAAGGAGAAAAAAATGACAGTGTAAATAATTCCCTGATAGAAAAGATAGTTGAAGTGTATCCTCAAATGCAAGGTTATTTGGCACATAAAACACATTCCAGCTCTGAGATGAAGAGAAACATTGAAGCGAGTATCAATGGAGTGATTGTACAGCTCTAAGTGATAAGTGATAGACTGCAAAAAGAGAATTTGGGGACACAGAGGGCCCAAATGAGGGGGTGGATATGCCCAGCATGACTTTGCATAGAAAACCCAAAGGAAAGAGTTATATCACTTTTTATTCATTAGAAGAAATACATACAGTACTTGTTGCAGGTTCTGGATAAGAAGGCTTTCCGTAATTTGGATCACCATGTAATAGGATTGTTTTGCCTCCAGTAAGGGTTAATTTAACCTTAGGATCAAGTACAAGGTACTGTTTTATTATTACAGAGAAATAATAAGTAATAGCTATTATTTTTATTATTCGATTAAAATGGAGTCTATGAGAGATGACCTTCCTGTAATTCAGAGACTTCTGGATCATGGGTTTCTGGATAATGGATCCCTTACCTGTATATCTTTGCTGCCCATTCCTTTTAGCATCAATATAAACTTTTCATTATACACTATTGTCTCTCAGTAGCAATGACATTTTGTGAGGATACCTGTGCGGCGGGGTCGTCCAGCACGCCATCGGCAGGGATGCCCGCTGCACCTTCATTCCTCTTAAAGCCGCGCCAGTGTGTTTTCGCTGGCGCCGGCTCCTCCATAGGGCGCGCGCGCGGCGCGCCTCCTTCCATTTAAAGGCGCAGGCGCACTGACGTATGACATCGCGCAAGGGCGCGAAATTCAAACTATTTAAAGCCCATCATGTCCACAGCACCTTGCCCGTGATAGGATTGTATTCCTGGTGCTCCTGAGCCTTGTGCTATTGTCTGATTCCTTCTGAACCTGTCTGATTCCTGTTTTGACCCCTGCCTGGCTATTTTGACTATTCTGAATTCTGGATCCTGACCTTGTCTGCTTACGACTACTCTACTGTTTAACCCTTCGATTGATCACCCGGTTTTGACCCTTTTTGCCTGTTTGACGTTTCTTGTTATCTGCCTGCCTCGACCCAGCCTGTCTGACGATTCTGTTGCCTGCTCCATTTGTACCGTGACCTTCGGCCCAAAAGACTCTGCTGCCTGCCGTGCCCCTCTGCCAGCCAGAACATCTTGCCTTGTACCCCTCATTAAGTCCAGATGGCACCCAAGTAAGCTGAGGGCTCCTCCCGAAGCCCAACGGTGGTCACACTACTGGTGAAGCCGAGCCGAGACCAGGGTACTTGGCACCTGTTCTGGTATTGGGTGCCGACCGTGAGACATTTGTGAACCAAGATGTCAGCAGAATAATTATGGATGTAATTAACTAATCAACTATCCAGTTGAAATTGCTAGTTTCCCCCCTAACTGTACTGGTATTACAGGTGGTTGACCGATCCCTAGTATCCAGAGCTATGACCAGCTTGCTTTTAACACATGGAGCACAGGGGCTGCTTTCGACACTGTTGCCATTACATATGTTTATTCCAGCTCTGACGATATTAATAATTTTTTCTTTTATTATGCATGAAATGATTATGTATCTGATTATTGTATCTTTTTCAGGTGTCAATGCAGGAGATCAAACATGAAGTCGGGACATTTCAATAACAATCCAGGACATGCGTGCTTAGCTGTCAAAATTGGGACTGTTCCATGAAAAACGGAGAAATGCTTCTAGTACCCCTGGTGTTAAGCAGTAATTTGGTACACTGTTACCTGGCTGCAGTTACAGCAGGAACCTCTAATAATAACTCCAGATTGCTAAATTATTGGTCTCCTCTGAATAAGACAATACTGTAGCAACCTTCAGTGACAATGTAGTAGTGTGTTCCTTTGAGAACATTTCTACATACATTTAAACTGCTATTTTGACATTTTTATTTTGCTGCTGGATACACTGTTAAAGACTTCAATGATTTACTAACAACATAACATGCTGAATAATATATGTATGCTTGCACTTCTGACTATAAGATGATTTTTAGGTTCTGGATTTATTTCATTTACTGGATTGGATACAATTTCATTGTTTTTATTTCACTTTTGTTCTTACATTTTCCGTTCACTTTTTGAAGCCTTTGTTTACTTGTCTCACTTCACTGATGTCATTATGATAAAAGGGCAACCATGTTTGGGAGTTTTAACCTTAAAAGCAGCAAGTAAGTTGCAGGTAAAACTTAGTCCCTTTGTAAAATGTATAATGAAGCAATAGAATTCTTAATGAATCAGATGAAATTGAGCATAGGACTTGCCAGATATGGGATGACTTTGACGTAGTTGGCCAGCTTAAATTGCAATATATAGACAAACAATCCCTGTTTTGTTAAAAGAGTACGGAATTTTTTAGTAGCAGTATGCACAAAATGTCTCTGTCTTAAAGGGATCCTGTCATCGGAAAACATGTTTTTTTCAAAACGCATCAGTTAATAGTGCTACTCCAGCAGAATTCTACACTGAAATCCATTTCTCAAAAGAGCAAACAGATTTTTTTATATTCAATTTTGAAATCTGACATTGAGCTAGACATTTTGCCAATTTCCCAGCTGCCCCAGTCATGTGACTTGTGCCTACACTTTAGGAGAGAAATGCTTTCTGGCAGGCTGCTGTTTTTCCTTCTCAATGTAACTGAATGTGTCTCAGTGGGACATAGGTTTTTACTATTGAGTGCTGTTCTTAGATCTACCATGGAGCTGTTATCTTGTGTTTGGGAGCTGTTATCCCATTTTTCTTTTGTTTGGCTGCTGAGGGGAAAAGGGAGGGGGGTGATATCACTCCAACTTGCAGTACAGCAGTAAAGAGTGATTGAAGTTTAACAGAGCACAAGTCACATGACTTGGGACAGCTGGGAAATTGACAATATGTCTAGCCCCATGTCAGATTTCAAAATTGAATATAAAAAATCTGTTTGCTCTTTTGAGAAATGGATTTCAGGGCAGAATTCTGCTGGAGCAGCACTATTAACTGATTCATTTTGAAAAAAAAAATATTTTTCCTATGACAGTATCCCTTTAAATATATTGATAATGGGTTGAGTGCAGAGGACCTGTTGTATTTGTATATATTTGTATATATTTGTGTGTGTATATATATATATATATACGGTATATATATATATATATATATATACGGTATATATATATATATATATATACGGTATATATATATATATATATATATATATACGGTATATATATATATATATACGGTATATATATATATATATATATATATATATATATATATATATATATATATATATATATATATATATATATATATATATATATATAAACCCGGGCAGGTCTCTGCACTCCCTTCAGGGCAATCAGGACTGGGTGCTGCAGCAGCGCTTCTCATACATCAAATCCACAGTTGTAAGCAGCACATCGGAGTTTAAAAAATTTGTTTCTTTATTTATCAAAAGATTAAAACCATAGTCGCAAGGATCGACGTTTCGGTCAGGATCTAAGACCGTTATCAAGATCCTGATAACGGTATTAGATAAATATATATATATATATATATATATATATATATATATATATATATATATATATATATATATATTTGCTGCTGGCTTCATTAATGTACATTAATAATGTATGTTGCATGCAATATTCCTAAAAATGAACCTAAGTACTCCTAACTCCAGATTTAGGACGATTTTTTACAATACAGACTTTATACCGGGTTGCACTCCAACTGACTTTACCCCCTGGATAGCAGCAAAACTGCTTACCTTCAATGCCTTTCTTGTAGACCAGACGGTGCTATCGTTTCAACAATGTAAAGAGAAATATGATGTTCCACACTCACATTTTTTCAGATATTTGCAAATCAGACATTACGTGGAAACTGCACTCAAAACTAAAACGAACAACACGCTAATGTATTTTGAAACCATCTGTCAAAACCGCAGTCTCTAACGAAAGAGCAAATAAGGTCATATTCCGGTGGTACTACACCCCAACGCACATAAGTAAACTTAGGGGCAATCCAGACCATGCAAAATGTTTCAGAGGTTTTGGGGAACAGGGATCATTCTTAAATACCTGGCATGGGAATCCGAGAAATACACTCCAAAAGTTCACACAAGCTGGCCACACATATTCTAACAGCAGCAAGATCACTACTAGCAGCTAATTGGAAAAAAACACAAACTCCAGGAATGCAAACACTTATCACCAAAGTAAATTGGATCAAAACACTGGAATCCATAAGAGCCAGACTTTTGGACAGGAGCTATGAGGAGGAGTTGGAGTGGCATCCCTGGGCCCACCACCTGGAAATGCTTAAGATGGGGACAAATACTGCATCATAAGGTTGTACAGGAAAAGATACCTCACAATTGATATACATAAACAGCTGAATACACTTTCACTAATTTGTATAAATACAGTATATGATACCCATATTTCAGTGTGTCCTTTACTGAAAACTTTGATGAACTATTAGTGATTAGGGATGTAGCGAACTGTTCGCCGGCGAACTAGTTCGCGCGAACTTCGACTGTTCGCGTCCGCCGAATGTTCGCGAACGTCGCGCGACGTTCGCCAATTGGTGTTCGCGTTCGATTCGAAGTAAAATTTCGTTCGACCATTCGACCATTCGACCATTCGATCGCTAAAATCGAATGATTTCCATTCGTTCGAACGATTATAAGCATTCGATTGAATTAAAATCATTCGATCGAATAGCTTCGATCGTTCGATTCGAAGAAAATCCTTCGATCGTACGAATAAAATCCTTCGATCGTTCGATCGAACGATTTTATCGAGCGTTCGAAGTTCGCGAACTGTTCGCTTTTTTGCCGGTGTTCGCGAACGGTGTTCGCGAACACATTAACGGCAGTTCGCTACATCCCTATTAGTGATAGCAAATACTGTTGCAGCATCAGAACTATTACCCAACATTTTTTGAGGGATACCATAATGGGTACCATTAGGTTCATTTCAGCGGTACAAAAATGGATATTATGGCTGTTGAATCATTTGAATTGTAAAAACAGATCTTTGTAAATCCCTGGCATTAGGGCAGAAGGAGATAAAGAAAAGTAAGGTTACCTTTACAGTATAGGTAACATAAGCATAAAGCATGAAATGCACATTTTTCGTTGTCGTCTCAAAACTCAGTGACATCACTACAGACCAGGTGGCTCATAATATTCAGTTTGTCTTAAAACAATGACAGTACCAGCTGCCATTGAAATGGAAACATAAAGATAGTGATCAAACAAGGGTAATGTTAAGAGCTGGAACACAATCATTACCAATTATAGTGGAATGCTAAACAACTACATTTTACAGAATGTAATAAAAGAAAAATAATACAGGAGCAAACAGTAAACTAAATTCCTTTTTGTTTGTACAGTCTTCAGCCTGATTTTGTTTTATGTTTTGCTTTTGTTATATTCTTTGCTAGGGAAAACCCTGGAGGACCCCCTTGAAAAGCTGATTAGCATATGACTCCCTTGACGTCAGAAGCACATATTTATTAGTTTTCTTGTCAAACCACAGAGTCCCATAGCTACATGTACTAAGTTACCACATTAAAAGAAAACAAGAGAGGCAAAGCATATGTTGTATACAATTACACATTTTAATCCGTGTCAAATGACCACCCACATTTTCTGTGGGCTGAAATGAAAAAAGTCTTCTATTCCTGTGTTGATCTACCAATATTCGTAATATTTTTTTTTCCTAATTATAACAGGAAAGATCAGATTACACTATGCTGTTATTAAAACAGCATCAACTGTCAACTCTTGAACCTGCCTTTGTCAATCATATTCTAACGGTGCATCTTATAAAGGATGGATATATTACTGCAACACACACACACATTGGCCATTAAATAGCTTGATCCCTCAGTGTTGATACAACACAGTGCGCATTGCAGCCACAGAACCAGGGTCAGATTACCCACAAGGCACCCTAAGCACTTGCCTAGGACCCGCCTGGTTTTAGGCGCCTGGTCTACAGTGCTGGCAATCCAGACCTGGGTAATGTGCCATCCTGTCACCCTGCCCAGCATGAGACAAGTTGCTGCATTAGCCAATTTTCTCTTCTCAGCCTGTACAACTGAATTGCTCCTGTTCCTGGCCACTGTCAAATAGTGGCCTCACAGCACAGAGCAGTGCACACCCCTGGCCCCTTACCCCTGACTCAGTGTGTGACATCAGGTCACGTGAAACTTTACCAACAGCTCGGAAGCAGGGAGAGAGAAATGCGCCAACTTTCCTTAGATCGTCACAACCCCTTTTGAAACAGCTACAAGACAAGTTTGGGAGAAGAAGGGCAGCAGAAGAGAGAATATGAGTGAAGAGTAAAGGGGACAGGCGAGAAACTAAAAACCTATATGTGAGGCTGTGTGGAGACAGTAACCTTAGTACAAGGAAAAAGAAAGGTGGACACATGATAAAAATGAAAGTAGGTGGATGGGGTAGAAAATGAGATAGAAAGTGAAAGGATTTAATTGTCTTAATCAGGTCACAAGTAAGTGATTTAGAACAGTGATTGTGTGAGGATATGGCAGAAATATTCTGGTAGTATTTATACATGGAATTGCCACTGTGTCATCCTGCTATGAATTCTGGGGGTATTATATATAGAATTGAAACTGTTCCACCCTAATATGTGACTTTGCTGGGGGTATTTGTACATGTAATTGCCACTGTGCCATCCTACTATGAGTTCTAAGGATATTTATACATACAATTGCTACTGAGTAATCCTACTATACATTCTGGGGTTATTATATATAGAATTGCCACTGTGCCATCCTGCCAGTAGCGTTTGTTCCGTACCGCCACATTTGGCCGCATTTTCAGCGGCGAACGGACTGCCGGGGGGCCCTGAGGGGGTGCGGGCTCTGGCCCGCTCGCACCCCCTGCTCCCCCAGTAGTTCTGCCACTGCATCCTGCTATGAGTTATGTGGATATTTATACATGCGATTGCCTCTGTGTCAACCTGCTATGAGTTTTGTGGGTATTTTACATGAAATTGCCACTGCCTTCATTCTATTAAGTGTTTTATGGGTATTCCAAATAAAATTAATAACCCTGCATGCATCAGCTGCTTTTACCTGAGAATGATGCAATTTGTGTTTTAGGAAAAGCCCCTAGCCCCCTTGCCCCAGCCCCAGGTTTCACTCTGAAAATCTGATAGCCTTAATCTGACAGGCAGGGGACCCCAAAAGGATTACCCTGCCGTGGGCCTCATCTGGTCTTAATTCGCACTCTGCACAGAACACAATCCCCCATATGTAATAAATAGCAAAAAGTTTGCCTAAGTGCTGTAATCAATATAACCAATAAGAGTTTTGATTTTAAAGGACAAGGATAATGTAAGTACAATACTGTGTTCATGGAAAGTCATACCTTAATCCTCTCTCATAGTCCTCCTAATTCGCTCAACAATGATGTAGAAATTAGTAGATGTAAATCTTCGCTTTCCTCAAAACTGCAAAGTAGAGAAAAAAATACCCCTAATACATTGTTTCCTGTCCAAGACTAAGACCACATACATGCACAATTAATCATATCAATAGTAGGCGTCACCGAACTTAATATATGTGAACGATTCTGCTTGCAATAGATAAACTCAGCGGTGCATGCCCTCTCTCGCTTCTGTCTAGGGGAGGGAGGACGCTTTACGCGTGCACATTTGGTATTGTGCCACCATGTTTATGATGCAGGTTTAACTAAAATGGTGGCCGCAACGGAGGGGAAATGGCGTTAAGTTTAAATGTGGACTGTGGGATAGAGGAGGGAAATTTGAAAAAACAAAGTTAGTGATCAAGTACAGGCAAAGGGGGTCTATGATATACTGTGAAAGGCAGTGAAAGCCTTTCCTTGTCCTGTAAACGAGGGACTTTTAAATGCTACCTACTGGTTGCTATGAATAACTAGACCTGTAGCATACTTTACAGTTTTTATTAACCCCAAATCAGTTTTCTTCATGTATGTGTATATATATTCTGTATCCGTGGATCAATATAATGCTGTCATGACATAACAGAAATAAATTATTTAAACTACAAGCAGAGAATGTATGCCCCTATAAATTCCACAACTACAGGGGACTGCACCTGTCATGGACTAGAGTTGGATTGAGAAAGTAAAGCATTGCCAAGGCAATTATCAGTAAATCTTTGGATAACACGACAGCTTGAGATGGGAATAAACTTACTTATTCATTTTTTAGAGTCCCCATCCTTTCATCAAACAGAAGCAAACTACAGCAGACAGTTCCAGACTGTGTTGATTAGAACAGAATATGCATAGTTTAAATGTTTTGGTTCATACTATAAATGCTTTTAAAGAGAAGACAAAATACAGACAGAAGTCATGTAAACTCATATTTGATCTAGGCATTGTTTTTACTGATCTTCTAAATCATACTTTACTCAAATTTGAATGCCTTCCCACCTGTGTTCCCCCTTTAGCCCTTAAAACATTCAAATTCAAACAATACCAGGCTGGATGATTTTAACTTCAGTGACCATATTTTTAAAAGACATCATAACTATTGCAGTGCAAACAGATGTATGTGCAGTTCTTGTATCCAGATCTGTTCTATTCCAAACGTGTAAAGGAATAGGTGAATTGTTTTCTTAATCCATATAAATATAACTGTATAGGAATAGCAAAATAGTGGTAACTGAGTGGCCTGATTAAAAAACCATCAGCAACAGTTGTGTGCCTTGATGGAGCTGAATGCTGGTAATGTCAGTGGTGAATCCATGACTGTCAAAAAAATTCGCTCATCCCTAAAAGACAGCCCTATATGTGAGATTTAACATAATGGCAACAAATATTAATGATACATTTTATTTGCGTGTAGGAAAGTGGAAGATCCTAATTCCGTGTGAAAAAACACAATATACTTCCTGCTTTCGGAGCAATTAGCACACAAATGCTATGGTCCTTATTTTTCAAAATTAGGATTGGTGTATTTTTTTAATTTTTAAAAAAGCACAAATTAAGATATATTAAAACGTCTTAAAATGAATGAATAAATATGCATAACGAATACAAATACAGGTCCATTATCCGGAAACCTGTTATCCAGGATGCTTTGAATTATGGAAAGCCTGTCTCCCATAGACTCCATCTTATCCAAATTTTTTAAAATTATTTCCTTTTCCTCTGTAATAAAAGAACAGTACCTTGTACGTGATCCATACTAAGATATAATTAATCCTTATTGGAAGCTAAACCAGCCTATTGGGTTTATTTAATGTTTATATGATTTTCTAGCAGATTTAAGGGATGAAGATCCATATTACTCACAGATCCATCATCCGGAAAACCCCAGGTCTTGTGCATTCTGAAAAACAGGTCCCATACCAACAACAATTTCAAAATCTTACAACCAAACAAAAAACCTTGAAGTAAATAAAGATTTTATATTTCTATAAGGACAGCTTTATACGTCCTGCTTGACTTCTACATTACCACGCCAGCTTGCAAGATGATTTTGTATTAGAGTTTTTTGTGGTTTTTACAATTAATAAATGTTTTTTTGTGGTGTAGAGAAACTATTTAAAAACACATTTTTATCTCTAAAAAGTTTAATTTGGGGAAACGAAAAAAAAACAGACGTTAAAAAATTGGCCCTATGTGTTAAAGTAAACTGCAGTTACTGTTACTAAACCTGTGTGAAGCTATCTAGCTTTCTACATGCACACACATGCATACGTATATACTGTATATCTGTATATGTTAAAGCAATGATGGATTGCCACTGCTAACACTTTCAAGTTCCATTTCTGGGAGGCTACTGCCCCACGTTTGCAATGCAGATGTTGGCTGTGAGTATGAAATGTGGTGGCACGGAGCAAGGTGTGATGTGCTGAAAATTAGTCAAATATAACACCCAGCTGTAGAGTGTGGGCCTTGTAGTTTTCTTCTGTAAAAAAAAAGTGAGTATGCAGCATTTTTCCTTTGTTATTATATAAAACATTTCAAACTGTGAGCATTATGGAGAATTAACAACAGAAATATATTTTTCTTTCAAACTGTGAGCATTATGGAGAATTAACAACAGAAATATATTTTTCTTTATACCTTACAAAGCGTTGAGCACACTGGGGATAAGTCATGCAATTAGCTATAAAAGTGATGCCATATATGTGATTTACTATTTTTCTTTCAGTTTTCTTTATCTATAGTATATTACTAGTAATTAGCATAATCCCTCAAACTAACATATTTTTTACAGTTGCAAACAAGTCAGTTATTGTTATAAGCTTGGTAGTACTGAAGGTCCCAGTTGACAGAAGATGTTTAAACAGTGTGCTGTCCTTTAAGAGATGGCACAACAGTTAAAAGGGGCTTCCATCCCATACAGGGGCATGTTGGGCAGATCAGGACACGAAGGAGAAGCATTCTCACAGCTGCCTCTCAGCTGACTGTTGACTACATGACTGCTCTAGACACTAAGGGGCAGATTTATCAAAGGTCAAGGTGAATTTTCTGCTTGAAAAAATTAGAATTTCAAGCTATTTTTGCAGTGCCGGGCCAAGTTGACTGGGCACGCTAGGCACGTCGCCCCCCTCACGCATGCGCAGAAGAAGGAAGCGTGAATGCGCAGAAGAGCTGCAAGGCCGTGCCATTACGCAAGCGCGAGACATCGCAAGAGACGGTGAGGCGAGAGTGCGCATGTGCCAAAGAGCGCACACTCGAGAGAACGGATGCTGCAAGGTCTGCACAAAATGGTCTGAACTAGGGGAAGGCGTAAAGAGGTACGTGCCTGGCAGACCTCTGCCGTTGCGTCCTAGGCACGTGCCTCTTCTGCCTACCCCTAGTTCCCACCCTGTATTTTTGTGTACTTCGACTAGGGAATAGTCCAAATTCAATTCAATTTGCAAAAAATTTGAATAAAGAAATTTATCATGTACTGTCTCTTTAAAAATCCGACTTTGACCATTCGCCATCTAAAACCTGCTGAATTGCTGTTTTAGCCTATGGGGGACCTCCTAGAACGTATTTGGGTCAATTGGTGGACTTTGAAAAATGTAAGGTTTTTTTTGGAAAAACTTTGAATCGAATTGGATCAAATGCGCTATTCCTTAGATTCGAACGATTTGAATTTGGCTGAATACAGACCTATTTGATCGGAAAGGGACCTATTTGACCCAAAAAAACTTTAGACTGAATTTCGGTTTGTCTTTTTGAATTCAATTTAGAAGTTTTTTCAACTATCAAAGGTCAAATTTCGAGTTTAAGGGAGTTTCTAAAAACTCCCATAAACTCGAAATTCAAAAAAAAATGACCAATTTAAATTCATTAAAAAATTAGAATTTTTTAAATTCTGGTGAAAAGGATCGACCTGCAAACTCGAATCGAATTCGAATCCATTTTCATTTCACAGAAAAAAAGTTTTTTTTTCAAAAGTCCACCAAGTGACTCCAAAACACCAAATTGGCAGGTTTTAGATTGCGAATAGTTGACTTTGAATTCTTAAAGGACAGTACATGATAAATGTCGAATTTCGATTTTTTTAAATCCCTAGTCGAATTACACTAAAATAAACTCAAAATCCAGGGGCCCTGGGTCCCTTTTGCGTATGAAAAGTCCTGGGAACTGTGAATTACAGTGCAGAGCCTCCACCTAGGGAACACTGAGGAACACACCTCAGAGGGATTCCACTAGGAAAAATAAAACACACACAGTTTGCAGATAAAACAAATATAAACTTTATATAAACTGCATTATAACTAATACACCATGCACTCCTATACTGGGGACATGTGGGACAATACCTAAATCACTATTAGGTACTTAACTGTTGCTCCAACACAGTAATTTTTAATATCAAAGTCCCAATCCTCCGGAAGGGTTAATAACCACACAGTTCAAATGAAATCTCCCTTCCCCAGAGCTCTTATTCCCCAGGAACTGCAACCATTTCCCAAAAGTACCTCTCCCATTGGAATTTAGCAGCAGTTCCATGTAAATACACAAGACTTGTCTTCACTTTGGGGCCCCACACTTGTATCCGTGCCAGTATCCTCCCTTGGGTGGCTCACTCACGGGGGGTGCTCTCAGAGGCAGTCACACTGGAAATCACAGGCAGCTCTGCAGCGGGATCAATCTCACCAGTGGCACCTTTCTCCTTCTGAGTCTCTAGCAGCTTGGCAGGGAACAGGCTGGGCTCAATCTGTAGCTCCACAGATTTAACAGCTTCTCTGTACTTGACAGTCTTACAGCTACTCATGCTGGCTCTGTTTAGCTCTCTGGGAGACCCTGTACATTTGGCTCCAAAGTCAGGCACACCCTCTCTCCAAAGGATGCACGGGGGTGCTCAGTCATTCGGATAGCTCTCCAGCCTGTAACTGGGCTGGACGATGTCACAGGCAGAAAAACAGGGGAAGGATTCCGCTTGTCCCCTACAATTGTTTTGAAAGAACATTGAATAGATTGAACAGGCCTCAGTACATTAACATTAATCAACAACTGTTTGAAATGATTTCAAGTTTTCTGGCTCAATAGTTTACCTAGTAAAAGAAAGCCACCCTAGGGAAAGATATCTGTCTGTACTGCTTTACTGTATATATAAGTATTCTTTGGTACCATAAAAGGATGGCATGGAAAAAGATATGAATGCAAATAGGAAATACAGAAAGATACTGTAAGTTGTTCTTCCTGTTAAGATAACCTGATTATTTTCTGGAACAGAAACTGTAGTTATCTCTTATTTTACTATGGTGAAAGCATCTCACATTAGAGAGTTAATACATTTACCTTACATTGAAACCAAATCCATTTCTGTGTCTTGAGAGCAATGAGCTGGAAACAGATCACATTCATTATTAATACTTTTTAACACAACATAATACTTTTTCTACTTTGGATCTCATAAAGATTGGGTCACACTAGAGACTTTGGAAAATATGTTTTTAATATTGTCCTAGATCCTGAAAAGCAGCTGCTTCTGAAGAACTCTTTTAGTTTTATGGTTATTTTACTTCTAAACCTTCATTCATCTGAAATGTCAGTAGGTAATTTGATGGTCCCTAGGCTAGTATGTTCTGGAGATATACATTTTTCAGCACTCGTCACTATATCTACGTTGAACTTTCCTGACCTTGTTTATAGCGATTAGAAGTATTATTCTGTTCAGAAATGTACTATTTTCCTTCTGCCATACCGTACTATACAATATAAAGATGACGATTTCTAACATTATAAGGGCAGATTTATCAAGGGTCGAATTTCGAAGTAATGGGAGGTTTTTTTCTACACTAAGGTTTTTTTTAACTCCCATAACTTCGAAATTTGAATTAAAAAAGACCAATCGAAAAAAAGTTGTTTTTTTTCCTGATGAATAGGTTTGTTTTTTTTTAATCGTATGAATCGAAGTAACAGCGCATTCTATCGAATTCGATTCAAACTTTGATTTTTCAAAGTCCACCAATTGACACCAAATAGGTTCTAGGAGGTCCCCAGTAGGCTAAAACAGCTAAAGCTACCGAAGTGCAATGTTAGCCTATGGGGACATTCCACAGCACTTTTTTACATTTTTTTTGGTCAAATAGAAATCCTTCGATCGATCGTTAAAAATTGTTCAAGTTTAAATTTGTGTACTTCAACTAGGTAATAGTCCAAATTTGATTTGAATTTGAAAAAAATTAAAAAATTAGAATATCAAAATTTATCATATAGGGCAGATTTACTAAACTAAGACTAAACTTTGATTTACTAAACTTTGACTTCATACTTCGCCAAATTAAAGCTACCGAAGTGTAATGTTAGCCTATGGGGACATTCCACAGCACTTTTCTATGTTTTTTTTGGTCGAATAGAAATCTTTCGATTGATCGTTAAAAATCGCTTGAGCTAAAATTTGTGTACTTAAACTAGGGAACAGTCCAAATTTGATTTGAATTTGAAAAAAGTTCAAAAATTAGAATATCAAAATTTATCATGTAGGGGCAGATTTACTAAACTTTGACTAAACTTTGATTTACTAAACTTTGACTTCATACTTCGCCAAATTAAAGCTACCGAAGTGCAATGTTAGCCTATGGGGATATTCCACAGCACTTTTTTACATTTTTTTTGGTCAAATAGAAATCCTTTGATCGATCGTTAAAAACTTTTCAAGTTTAAATTTGTGTACTTCAACTAGGGAATAGTCCAAATTTGATTTGAGTTTGAAAAAAGTTCAAAAATTAGAATATCAAAATTTATCATGTAGGGGCAGATTTACTAAACTTTGACTAAACTTTGATTTACTAAACTTTGACTTCATACTTCGCCAAATTAAAGCTACCGAAGTGTAATGTTAGCCTATGGGGACATTCCACAGCACTTTTCTATGTTTTTTTTGGTCGAATAGAAATCTTTCGATCGATCGTTAAAAATCGTTTGAGCTAAAATTTGTGTACTTAAACTGGGGAATAGTCCAAATTTGATTTGAATTTGAAAAAAGTTCGAAAACTAGAATATCAAAATTTATCATATAGGGGCAGATTTACTAAGGGTCGATTTTGAAGTACAAAAAACTTCGGAATTCGACCATCAAATTGAAAAACTTCGAATTCAAAGTTTTTTTTTAAAGAGACAGTACTTTGATTATCGAATGGTCGAATATTCAAACTATTTTTAGTTCGATTTTCTAATTTTTTTACTTCGAAAATTCCCTCGACCCTTGATAAATCTGCCCCAGAGTGTATCTTTGTACATTTAGGGGCCGATTCACTTAGCTAAAGTGAAGGGTTCGAATGAAAAATACTTCGAATTTCGAAGTATTTTTTGGGTACTTCGACCATCGAATGGGCTACTTCGACCTTCGACTACGACTATCGAAGGATTCGAACTAAAAATCGTTCGACTATTCGACCATTCGATAGTCGAAGTACTTGCCCTTTAAAAAAAACTTCGACCCCCTACTTCGGCAGCTAAAAGCTACCGAAGTCAATGTTAGCCTATGGGGAAGGTCCCCATAGGCTTGCTAACCTTTTTTTGATCGAAGGATTTTCCTTCGATCGTTGGATTAAAATCCTTCGAATCGTTCGATTCGAAGGATTTAATCGTTCGAGCGAATGAAAAATCCTTCGATCGTACGATCGCAGGATTTGCGCTAAATCCTTCGACTTCGATATTCGAAGTCGAAGGATTTCAATTCGAGGGTCGAATTTCGAAGTATTTTTAACTTCGAAATTCGACCCTAAGTGAATCTGCCCCTTAGGTTGACTTTGCCCAAACTAAATTCATACATTCGCTACATAACGTTGTCGCTGTCTTTCTAATGAAGGTGCTTTTTTTAATTGTGTAGGCTTTCAAGGCAACACTGAGTTGATAAATAGAGGGATAATAATTGACAGCTGGCTGACACAAAAATTCAATTAATCTCATTTCTGTAAAAAGATGAAAATACTCGATGATGAAAAGACATTTTCGGATGCTTCCTACGTGTTTTCATTTTGATGTAATTAGTCAACCACAAACTAATAGGATTTACATTTAGAAAGAGACATGTAAAGCTGGAAAATCAAAGAAATGTGGTTGCTAGGCTATAAAGAGCAGTCTTACCCAGATTAAATCCTGATTTGGTATTTGTAATATGAACTGTTCTCACTTAGTATGACCTTAAATGTTTTGGACTACTGTTTTTTTGATTTAATACAGATCACAACTTTTTTTTTTTTAAATGTGTCTGGTTTGGAGTCCTTGGTATATTTTGGGCAGAATCCATTACCACTGTGTGAAGAAAATGCAAGTTTTAGTCCAAATGTTTATTCAGCATTTAAACATTTAAATCATACTTAGGAACTGAAAAAGTCTACAGGTGAAGTATTTTGACTGGTCCCAACAGTTCAATCTAAATTCTGATTTAACAACACTTTACTGACTGCAGGGAAAGTGTAAGCAAAGTGTTGACGAATTGACACATTTATCAATGCAGATACACATGTCAGTTTTTCAAAATGTGTCTGACTGCTTTAATCAGTAGGTGTCAGTGCTCTGTGCTGCTCAGCAGCAGTGCTGACCACTATTTCCTCTCTGAATGAATGGTCCCTGATGCAATTCACATGCAGAGGGCAAAGGATTCATACCATTATTTTTGTGCTGAAACAAAAAAAATGTAAACAGTAAAAGACCAATACTGATACACCCTCTATTTTTGTATTCATTCATTATTCATTATGATTTGAATAGGTATGTTTGTACGCCACAAATAATTGTTATTAGAAATGAATGGGGGTGATTGTCATAGATTCAAATTAAGTAATCTAAATATTTCTGGGTCATACAGGGCAATTAACACTGTTAGAGATGATCCTGTAACTTGAAATGAGACTAACTAACCACATTTAAAATGGCCAGAAGAGAGCAGTTTGGAGGAAAACATGATTATCTGCAGAGGTTGATCTTTGTATGTAAGTGCAGATATTTTTAATTGGATGACGCTCCTTGTAACCAAAGTGCTGTAAGTTTAAATTGAGCATAGATAGAAGTGATTGAAGCCAATACAACAATAAAACATGAATAAGTCCAGACATACAATATATATAATTGCATTACTACCACCATACACTCCTAAACTCTTCATTTGAATACCTCGGCTTCCTGTCAATCCTTTATTTTAACCCTGACAAAATTTTTTTTTTTTTTAAATCCATTCGGGGAAGATTTTTATAAAACAATCGGCAAAACTTGATGCCTCTTTTTACATATGGAGGTATAGATTTAGTTTTGAATAGGTTAAAGGGGTGGTTCACCTTTGAAATAACTTTCAGTATGATGTAGAGGGTGATATTCTGAGACAATTTTCCATTGGTTTTCATTTTTTATTATTTGTGGTTTTTGAGTTAAGGTGGACATACACGGAGAGATCCGCTCATTTGGCGATGTCACCAAACAAGCAGATCTCTCCCTGATATGCCCACCTTGAGGTGGGCAATATCGGGCTGATCCGATCGTGGGCCCTAGAGCCCAACAATCGGATCGTAACGAATAGTAATGGACGGTTGGATTGCAGGACTACATCAACATATAGATGCAGCCACGATCCGACGGGATTTTTCATCCAGATCTCGATCGGTGAAGCCCGTCGGGGGCCCCATGCACGGCAGCTTTTATCGGCCTGTGTATGGCCACCGTTACTTAGCCTTTTATCCAGTAGCTCTCCAGTTTTCAGTTTCAGTAATGTGGTTGCTAGGGTTCAAATTACCCTAGCAACCATACACTGATTTGAATAAGAGACTGGAATAGGGGAGGGCCTGAATAGAAACATAAGAAATAAAAATTAGGAATAACAATACATTTGTAGCCTTACAGAGCATTTACTTTTTAGAAGGGGTCAGCGACGCCCATTTGAAAGCTGGAAAGAGTCAGAAAAAAAAAGGCAAATAGTTATTAAACTATAAAAAATAAATAATCAAAACCAGTTGAGGAGTTGCTTAGAATTGGACATTCTATAGCATACTTAAAGTTACCTTAAAGGTGGACCACCCCTTTAAGGGAGAATTATCGAAGTAAGAATTTATGAATGGTGCTCCAGAGTGGGGTCACCACCATCTCAAGAAAGAGTGACCATTCATGTGACTATTCACAACCAGATAAGGCAGCTACAAAGCACTAGCATGGACAGATTTAAAAATTCTGAAAGTTACACTTGTTTAGGGCAGATGCATGTGGGGATAGCTGCAACCATGCCCGGTTCTATAGGGGGGCCAACTAAACTGTAATTCCATGAGGTTCAGGCACACCTGCCATAGCAGTCCATCACATTGGCCATTTGATATAATATAATATCACCTGGTTGCATCTTTAATTAAACTGCAAAAATATACATAATTGCAAGTCCGTCTATGCATGCAAAAGCAGTGTTTTCCAATGACTAGCATGTACAGAGTCATAATTGTAATGTTTTTGTAGAGCGGTTGGAGTAAAATTATTTATTTATTGCACTACAGAAAACTTGAGGTGTATAACAGCAATAAAATGCAGAAATTGCTACTTACAAACTAATCCATTCATTCACACAGACCGTTTTCCATAAAAAGTTTGTGTTGAATTCTTAAGCTTTAAGCCTTGGTTTTATATTTCCATTTGTGTAGCAGAGGTTAGCTGGAGGATAAGAAAACATTCAGGAGTCCGTTTAGCTTTCTAGAGGCTGGTGGATATGCCATCAAAAATAATATTTCAACATAATGTAAATTAAAGGCTCACTTCCAAATCAGAACAGTGAAGAAGCAAAACACTAAAGTAACTGTGCTAACTGCTTACAATATACATTTTCAAAGCATACATTCTTTACTAATTGCAAAAAATACTATCAAGGATTTAGCAAAAATAAATACATTGGGCAGATTTATCAAAGGTCGAATTTCGAGGGTTAAAAAACCCTTGAATTCGACCCTCAAAGTAAAATCCTTTGAATATCGAATACGAAGGATTTTAGCGCAAAAGCTTAGATCGAACGATCAAATAAAAATCATTTGATCTAACGATTTTAAGCGATTGATCGAAGCATTTTTATTCAACCAAAAAAAACGTAGAAAAGTGCTGGGGAAGGTCCCCATAGGCTAACATTGGACTTCAGTAGCTTTAATTTGGCGAAGTATGAAGTCAAAGTTTTTTTTAAAGAGACAGTACTTTGATTATCGAATGGTCGAACGTTTTTTACTTCGAATTGTTCGAATCATTCGATTCGATCGAATTAGATCGAATTTGACCAATTTGATGGTCGAATGACCCAAAAAATTACTTCGAAATTCGAATATTTTTTGATTTAAACTATTCAATCAAGCTTAGTAAATCTGCCCCTTTGTATATAGAAATGTAGTAGTGCAATTGTTCAAGAGTTTTTAGAGAAAGCACAGTGCTAAAACAATCAGGTCTCTGTTTCAAATTGGTTGTAAGGCCTACATTCTGTTTTGGGATTTTTTTTACTTACAATACATGGCACCCACATGCTGCCCCTCCAGTATGCATCACTGTCAATGTATAGAGGTTTGTGCCCAATTTTCGTAAAATATATTATGCAATATCTTGTGATCTGAAATATGTTGTGCTTTGATATGCAATAAGTCTGACAGCCCAACTTTTTGACTATCTAGAGTAAAAATAGTTTTATAGTCACTTTATAGTTGTCTTTTTTTAGATCCAGTACTACCAACCAGTTTTGTGGAATGTATAACTGTGCATCAACTTGCTGTTGTTCTAAAAAATATTCACTAGGGTGGATATGGTACCTCATGTATCCAACCTTCATCCTACAATCCTGGGAGAGGCGCTATTCATCTAAAATGTTCCCCTGAGAAGAACCTCCCAAAGAGAGGAAGCAAGTCAACTCAAATAAATATTACAGGGATACTAAGTACTTAGTTTAAATCTGTGCCTTAAGAGGCATCTTTTGGGAGGAAGATTGATACCCCATATCCTAGTGCTAATAGAGCATGCACTCTGATTGGAGAAAACAGTAGTATTTTGTGCAAAAAATATTGGTAGTGAGTTCTCTGCCGTCTGGACCAGGGGGAGCTCCATCACAGATGACCATATTTGGTGACATGCATGCACTTAATGAGAGGGACCAAACCCTTAATCTGCAACTTGTAAAATACCCTACCAAATCTGGTATGATGTAGATTTGGTACAATGTGCAATTGGTCTCTATTTTGTGCCTTTTCTTTGTACATCATTCCAACTTGAAGATGTACGCAATTTTTTGGATGACTTGCTTTATTTAAAATATCACAGTCTGCATTATACAAATTACAGATGGGTATTGTTAGGAAATTGACTTTTTAGTTAACCTCTAAAAGCAGAAACATTGGCTTGTAGATGTAAAGGAGACCTCCTGTATGTAACATTTCTACTTAGCTAAGCACAGTTGATATTTCATTCTATAAACCTGCAATGATAGTTTTTAACATCTGTATTCAGCCCAAGAGGTTCCTTGACTTCTCTTGCACCATCTTTTACATACATCCAGCCAAACATATGCATGGGTTACACAGTAAAAACATTTAATTATATTGATGGATGATGCTGAAGTTATAAATATGGAAAGTTGGAAAGTTTAGCCGGTAGAACCAATACTCTGATCACAATGCACTTTTCTCGAGAAATTCAACCAGGCAGGGAGGTGCCAGCCTATGAATGCATAACCAAAGGTAACATAGATAGGACAACAATATGTGGTTTTCTTTGATGGGGTATAGTGGCTTGTTAATATTATGATCATAAATCTATAACTAAAAACCTCTATTTTGCATGGAATACAAAACTTATTAATCATGAGGCCATGGAATGTTCATTGATCTATTCCTTTGTAAATTTGTAGTAACTTTGACTAGATCAGTAACGCTTCTATTAATGCTTACTTTTACATTTACATTTCCAATGCCCCACACAGGACCAGATCAATTCATTGAGAAAAAGGTTTATCACTTGAAAACATGGATGAGATTCAATTTGAGATGCAATTCAATTCAGAAAAATGTATATCACTGTTTATCAGGCAATAATTCTATTGAAGTTAATGGGACAAACTGGAAATATATTAGGAGAAAAGTTTTTTTCTCCTCAAATTGAATCTCGTCCATGACTTTTTCCGCGATAAACCATGAGATCATTTTTTCTCACTGAATTGAATCTGGCCCACTATTTGTAATTTGGTACAGGTATGGGACCTATTATACAAAATGCTTAGGACCTGGGGTTTTCGAGATAATAGATATTTCTGCAATTTGGATCTTAATACCTTAAAGGGGTTCTGTTATGATTTTTATGGTTTACTTTTTATTTCTAAATTACACTGTTTATATTGTAAATAATTCACTGTGCCATTTAAAATGGTATTTTTGAACCAACAAATGTATTTATTTTAGCTCTGATATACTGTATTAATACATTAACAGCATATTATCCTTACTAAAATTCATTATTTAATTCATCGTATTTCTAGCCTTGAAGCAAGTCCAATCCCACTTAGTAATTGTGGAAAACCAGACATGTCCTAAAAGAAAGAAACTGACTTTGTGGTATACAATTTCCACCAGACGCCTGCCACTCACATCTTTTAATGTCTTCAACATTTACCAAAGCGTATTGCAGAAGTACATATACTGAAATTTTACATTTGTTATCATTAGGCATCGACAGTAGCAATATTTTCAGAAATGGAAACTGCATATGTTTCTCAAAGAGTTCTGAGCAGAGAATTTAGCAGCGGTTTTCAAGCTGCAGTATCTTGGGGCTTAAATGTAAAGTTCTTTTCAAGTTGTCTCATGTGTTTTAGAAACACAAGGCTACTGAAACCTCATCATAAGATAATAACTTTGCAAGATGTCAAAACACAGCAGCGATCAATACTGCTTGAAGGCAAATGAAATGTAAACACTTAACAGTGTAAAACCTTTTCTGAGTGATATAATTTTATCTTCAAAACTTTGATGAAACCAGTGAATGTGCTTGCTATACGAGCAGATAAGCACCATTGGACACTAACCAGTTAAAAAGAAAAAAATATAGCCTGTTGAGCTGCAAATGTCACGGTTGGCACCCTAATTCAGCCTTTAACAGCCGCCTTTCACCTCGGGAGGAGCCCTCGGCTAATCGGATGCCGCCAGGTTTTATTAAGAGAGGTGCAAGACGAGGGGTTCTGAACAAGCACAGGGGCATAATGGTAAATGCAAAGTCTTTGGGCAGAAGGTCGCGGTACAAGGCTTAGGCAAAAGAGTAGTCAGATCAGGCCGGGGCAGGCAGAGTGCAAACGGAGTCAGGCAGGCAAGGGTCAAACCAGGAGATCAATCAGAGGGATATAGAAGAAGTGAAGTCAAATATCAGGCAGGGGTCAGAATACAGAGGTCAGAATCATCAAACAGCCAGGCTGGGTCACAACAGGAAATCAGAATCAGGATCAGATACACAGACCAAAAGCTCAGAAGCTCCAGGAACGAATCCTATAATGGGCAAAGACCTGTAGCCCTAATGAGCCATTTATACCATGAAATTTTTACGTGCTGGTGTGATGACGACAGTGCGGCTGCGCCTTTACATTTCGCCCAGGTGTGCCGCGCGCCCTAAGAAACCGGCGCCTGAGGGGAAACAATGGAGTGGCGTATCAGGCATCCCCACCGCACTGCTAGACCACCAGGGAGGTGAGTCTCCTTTACAATGAGTTTATACATTTTTAGCAGACATTTAGCAGAAGTGTCATTTAAATGTTACGACTTAAGTTTAACCAATAAATTGCCAGGTTGCTGTATGGAAATTCTAACCCTTACTTTGCTAGATCAATTCTTTTGACATTTTTCAAAAACAATATTGTATCATACACACACACACACACAGACACACTGAAAAAAAATAACTAGAGCAAGTTTCTTTTTTGGGGGGGAGGGGGTTATATTTTTCAACTACTTTTGGCAATTCAAATTTGGAACTGATCACAAAGAACCCTACAGAGCTGATATCAGAGCTCTGTTTATATAAGGAAATATTCCTATGCAGACACTCTATGCATAGGTAAGCAAGGAAAAAAAGTGACATGTTTATCATAAGAAGAAGGAAAAACCAAAATCAGATCACGGGTCTAGTGCAAGCAGAATCAAGTTAAGTCAAAAGATAAATGCAGGTATCAGGCAGTGGTAATACAAAACCATCAAAAGCAAAATCTTACGGGGAGAAATAACCAAACATGGGGTTCACTCTTAAAGGAGAACTAACCCCAAAAAATGAATATGGCTAAAAATGCCATGTTTTATATGCTGAACTTATTGCACCAGCCTAAAGTTTCAGCTTCTCAATAGCAGCAATGATCCAGGACTTCAAACTTGTCACAGGGGGTCACCGTCTTGGAAAGCATCTGCAGCACTCACATGCTCAGTGGGCTCTGAGCAACTGTTGGGAAGCTGTAATGGAAACCGATACTCACGTCCAAGATGGCTCCCAAGATGGCGGCACCCTTCCTCTCCATGTGGATCCTGCTGGTCAGAGCGATGTGACGCCAGCGTCTTCTCGTCCGCCGATCGGTCGACGGCATCGGAATGGCGTCGGGACGCCAGCGTCATGACGTCATTGCGTCCAAACTTTTGGCGCCAAGACTGGCCTATTTAAAGCAGCTTGGACACTGCAAACATTGCCCAAGTATAGGTTTCACTTTGTGTATTCCTGAGTGTGATTATTGCTTGTCTCATTGATTCTTGTGTACCAACCTTAGCCTGTTTAAACGTATTGACCCTTCTCTGCCTGAATTGAACTGTTGCCTGGACTTTGACTATTCTCTTGCCTAAACCTCCTTTTACCTCAAACCCGGTCTAACAACCTGCCTCCACCTTGGTCCGCACTCCAACTGTGCCTTCGGGCCCTTACAGAAGCTAACCTTAGGGGTCGTCGCAAATTATCAAGCAGAAAATGAGGTTGGCCTATAATATAAGTTGATGCTACTGGACTGATTATTAAATTGTGGTGCTAGTTGCCCTGGTTGTCGTGCTGTCATGTAGTAATTATCTGTATTAATCAGCCTTATATTGTGACATTTATATTCTATGTGTACTGTATATTTTGAGTCGGTCCCTAAGCTCGGTAACTGACAGCAGCACAACGCATGTGCAGTGAATCAGCAGAAAAAATTATGGGGAGCTACTGGGGCATCTTTGGAGACACAGATCTTTGCTGCTAAAGGGCTGTGGTTGCCTGGGGCTGGTACACAAGCCCAAAACATAATGTACAACATTTCTAGCCTACTTCTTCTTTAGTTTAGTTTAACTTTCCTTGTCCTTTAAGCTTCCTATAACTCAATGAACAAATTAGTACCCATAGGCATTGATGTAATCACATAAAGCAAGTATATGCATGGAAATGTCAACTTAAGTGTGTGCAAAACACCGGCCATACACAGAAGTAGTAACCAACGGACATAATGCATATGGTGTCATGGAACCTTTTAGGATGGACCGCTATTGAATTTTGATTGTTAAAAAGATTTAGGGGTTTCCAAGAAATCCTCTAAAGTAAAGAATTTGGTACAATTTCAGGAAATATTTCCCCACTTGATAAATAGAAGCACATAAAATTCTCTAGGGGAGCACAAGGCCAAAAGGGGAAGAAGTTAATAAGTAGTTTGTACAGAATATGGTTTACTTGTATAGCCTCTAGGAAGGCCCAATCTAGCACACAATTCAGCATAAACATTTCCAAGCATGTGAATATGTAGTTAAACCCCAGATAAAAAAGGTAACATGAATAAATAGTGTTCTTAAATAATATTCTCTAAAAAGAAAATGTTCAGAAGTTTTTAAACTGGTAGTCTTGCATTTAACATCTGTACAGGAAAAACTTCCCCGTTACCATAAAAATATTACAGGAGATAAAGATCAGCATATTTTCCACATAGAAGAAACAAAGCTTGAATTATATTTGAACAGCGTATGGAATATGGATTTCTATTTTAATTCCCAAATGATACCTTGTTAATAAATATGAGGTATAAGACCAAACTCAAACGGTGCATTGTTCTTCTGAGCTTGGATTTCCTGCAGTACCCATCTGGTTTTTAGTTTGTTTGATGTATCCATGCTGAACACTCTTAGACAGAAACAGTTTGCATTATGTGCATGATAAATGCCTGCCTCCATATGCTGTTTCACAGGGGGCAAAGTACACTAACAGCAGAATATAAATGCAAGCTATGAACACTCATTTATTGATAATGCAGGTAAATGTCAGTGTGTACCCTGGCACTGATGGAAAAAAAGCTGATTACAACATATGACTAATATGAATAAGTTCTTCTACCAAATCCATACAAGCTTGGATTCAACAAAGTGAAGGCTGAAATTTGAACTCAGATTCAGAGAAAAACTAATAAAACTGAGCATTGCCGAATTGATCACATATGTAGGAAACAAATGGCATCCACAATAGTTATTTCTTAAACAGTGATTTTCAAAATACAGGTAAGGTTAGGAGTTAACTAAAAAAAGCATTTCAGGGCAACAGAAATATTTCTTATATTCAGGTCATATTCTCTTGGGACAGAGAACATGGTGTCAAAATGAAAATGTTCTTTAGAAGTGACCAGGGAAAAGACAAAGTTGTCACGCATATACAAACGAGGATGAGTGTTACGTGGTGTTCCATGCTCCCTTTGGGATACTTATTACAGTAACAAACACCAAGACAGGGCCAGACTGGGTGTAAAAAGGAACCCTGGCAATAAAATCAAAGCAGCCCACATATAAACGTGCAACATTGGCATCTAAGGCCCAAGTTAAAAAAAGTTGTTGGTCAGGGCTCCCCCCCCCCATAAAAATTAAAATAAAAAACACTGGTGACCAGTCCCACCCAAGTTAAAAAAAATATTGGTGGCCAGGCCACTCCCCAAGTTAAAAAAAAAAAAGGATTAAAAAAAAGTCCATTGGTGTTCAGTGGAAATTTACTTTTGAAATTTGGTAGGCGGTCCTCTTCCTCCTTGGGCAGCAGCTTCTTTGTTCTGCATTTTTGTAAACCTTATATTACATTTTGAAAGTATGCTAGTACTAATGGCAACTGCTGTCTAAAATCTCAAATGATTAAAACTATTTAGAATCTAAAATGGGTGACCACTTCCTCTGGCGATTGACAAAGAGAGGGACAAAGATACTGTCCTGGTGATGGGAAATCTTTTTTCTTTGGCGTTGACATGCAGTACAAGAATGAAATGATCGTTGCGTGAATTGCATCCTCCCTAAAAATAAGGATGTGTACAGTACAAAGACAATAACTAGTACTGGTACTGAATTTAATGGAGTGCTGCTCATCCAGGAAATGTGCCAACTCATTGGAGGTCCTTATGGCTAGAGCTTGAAATGATTGTAAACATCTATTTTTTAGATATTGACTGTCAAGCTTCATTTGCAAATATTGTGCTGATCAGGACAAAATTGTTGAGTCTATAAGGATTAATGTCTTCCCCCATATCTTCGTAGGGCACTACAACAAAAAGTAGCATTTAGTTCATAGAAAAGAATGGAAATAATATACAAGATGTTATTTTATTCAGAACCTCAAAATATTAATTACAAAATTGGTAAATTATGGTTATGATCAACTGAATACTGAATATCAATTCTCCAGTCATATAGCATGAAACATCACTAACAGGGTTGCCACCTGGCCAGTATTTGACCGGCACCAGCTAGGTCCAGGGACGGTATTACAAGTTTACTGGCAATACACTTTCCTAACCCCAGCACAATCCTAGAATAAAAAACACAAAATGTGCTTAATTCTGAACACCGAGTTCAGCCCTAACCCACATATTCTAGGGCTGTTCTTTATCAAAATCCTGAGTAAATTACCACCATTGCTACATTAGCTTGCAAGAAGGCAACTATTCTTTCAGAGCTGGGAGTTAAACAAGGTTTCTTAAGTAATAGTCTGTAGGGGAGCTATGTACTAGGATTGCCACCTTTTCGTCCGGTGGAATCCAGGCAGGGGGTAGGGCTGTGATGCGGCAGGGCATGATGCTGCAGGGACGGAACAGTGACATTGAGGCAGGACTTTGATGCGGCGATTAGAGACTGACTGGTCACCGCGTCAATCATAGGAAATCATGCCCAGTTTTCTTAACTTGGAAAATGGTGCAGGCAGTTTTGACCCGGCACCCCTTCAAAAAAATGGCTGTCATGGTTAAAACCGGGCATGTGGCAACCCTACTATGTACACTTGCCTCTCCTCTGTGTGATTCTGTTCAAGGAGGAGTCCCCACCCCTGTGAGCTGACAGGAAGGAAGTGCTGCACAGGTGTGGGGAGAGAAACAGCAGAGTGAAAGCAAGGTCCCAGATAGGGTTGCCACCAGGCCAGTAAAAAATTATGGTTTATCCCAATTTTATTAATAGGGAAAAAATAAATATATAGCAAGGCCAGTATTTTATTCCAGAAAAGGTGGCAACCCTAGTCCCAGATATTACTGTGTGTGAGAAGTCAATAAGAAACCCCAATGGCAAAAAAACATGCTCTATTTAGGGTGTTGAAAGGTTGTCCTTGTCAGGTCTCTGAAGAGCAAAGCGTGCTCTTCTCAGGGCAAGGAAAGCCAAAGGGAGTCCTTTTCTGGACTCTGAAGAAACTGTCACATGAGTGGGGATTCCCTTTAGCAGCTCAAAAATCACCAGCTGAATATTCTATGTGGCGGTATGTGATTGTGGATCAGGGAAGTTCTCAGGGAGGGGTATTACAATCCAGTCTATCCTGACCATTGGTGGAGGCACGCCAAATCATAGTGTACCTGCTCTCCCCTGTAGCAGAAACACTGGACTCGTATAGTTCCACAAGGAAGAAAATCAATGCTAGATTTCTTGCAGTAGCAAAATAAGGCTACAAGTCAATAAGAGCTCATTTATCAACACTGGGTACATTTGCACTTGGGAAGAAACCCATAGCAACCAATCAGTGATATGTTTTTTTCAGCCAGCTGGAGGCAGAACAATGAAAGGAAACATTTTACTATTTACATGGTTCATCGCCCCAGTTCAGTTTTACTCTGTGTTGATAAATGAGCCCCAAAGTGTAATTATGTTTGAGAAAGACAGGGAAGTCTTGACTGAACTGAGTGATACTCCCTCTAGGTCCACCAGTGCATACCTGCTGTTCCACCAAGAGACATACAGGAAAGAAAGACATTTAATTTAACAAAATGAAAAATTCTTCTTGCTTTTTGCATTTTCACATATAGGACATAGCAAGTGACAGGGAGGGAATAACAACCGTAGCTATTTTTCTAACTGGTGAAATCTATCTGCTGATTGGTTGATCTGGGCAACATAACTGGTAATGCTTCACCCCACTTTTTACACAGCACGATGAATAGGCCCGCAATTGTACTGATATGCCTTCCTAGACAAAGCATTATTTGGACATAACATGCATTATGTGCAAGACATGTCTAGAAGACATATTATCACATCAGTTTTGTACTTTATGTTGTTTGATCTATTCAGATATCTGACCAGACTGTGCATTTTGACATTGCAAGAAGTAGATCTTGCATATATTTTTTTTTGATTCTAGGCCTGGCTAGAGGCAACATTATGACATTGTATGTGTTACATCAAATATTTGTGCAATGCATTATGGCATAATACTAATCAAAGCATGTATTTGATATCAAAGCGCAAGACATGGATAGAAGAATTAATATGACATCATATTGTCAAGGCCTACTTTGGTTGCTGTAATAAAATGCCTGATTAGACATTGCATTATTATTATTATTATAATGGGTAAAACATGCATTATAGTGGTAATTGTCTCCTGCCACAAGTGCCCCTTTAGTCAAACATAATTATGCCTCTTTATAGGTCCCTGGTAAGGCCTCATCTGGAGTATGCAGTGCAGTTTTGGGCTCCAGTCCTGAAGAGAGATATTAATGAGCTGGAGAGAGTGCAGAGACGTGCAACTAAACTGAGTAAAGGATGGATAAATTGAATTATGAGGGCTGGGGTTGCTCGCTCTTGTGCTGGTTTGCACCAGGACATGGTGTAGAGTTGCTTCCTAAATAAAGCATTTAGTAAGTCTGAGATGTATCCTGTCCTTAAGTGTAAAGGCCATTTATGTTCCCTATTCTGCACTTCCATCATCAAAGACAGGAATTGCTGCCTGCCACTAACTATCATGCAGTGAGTTGCTCTAATTACCTAGAAATATATAAGATATAATGTTAAATGTTGAATTGATTTCCAAACCCATTTTATACATTTTCATCTTTTACTAAGTGCTGAGGAAATCATACATATTAACTGAATGAAACAAGGTAAATCTCTGTCCACTTAATAGCTGTAGTAATGTGAAGGATAGCAGAAACTTAATTAGAAACATGCACTGTGTAATACAACTCTGCATGGATAGCCAGTAAATAAATCTACTTTAAAAGAGATTAATTGAGTGACTATGGCAGCAGGGGGTAAATGAGTGTGTAAAAATGTTCCAGAGGTTTCAACCTCTGAAATTCTTTGATGAGCAACAATTTACCATGTCAGTGCTCTCAACCAGTTATCTCACAGAAAGAACATGGAACTGTAAATAACCACCAGCAATAAGGTACACTGACCCTGTATAATGTTTACATATTATCTAAATGCACACTGAAACCTCATCAGTATCTTTCATTATCTTTCTTCAGCTGTAAACATGCTATACAAATATTGTGGTAGCAGAGCTTACTCAGAGTTATACTATTTTCATGCTCTAAATGATAATGTATTTCTACAGTATATATGTACAGGGTTAGTTTAGCATCTGGAGGCCCAAAATGCAAATAATAACTTACATTCTTCCTCCATTGGAGGAGCAGAATTGCCACAAAAAAACTCCAGTGAAATGCAGTAAGTTGCTAAGTAAACTATCTATGCACTGTGCCGCCATTCTCCAAGAAGGAGACACAACATTTTGGCACCCCCCAGTGAAATAGGTTTTCCTCGTCCTTTAAGGACTGGAACAGTTTGTTATAGTGCAAAAAAGAAATAGTTAAATCTGAAATTATTGGTAATTTTTTATCACAACGGTTTCCATTTTTTAATCACACATAGTACATATGGACCTATCATATTTGTATGCAAATCAATAATTATTTTTCTATCTAACTTGATGGCCAGTTTTTCCCATATTCAACATGTTTGTTGAATATCCTTATCATTTACAAGAGGGGGTACTTTATTCACTATATAAATATATATCTTAGCATACAGCTTATGATGATATTGATATACAAGAGGGAGCTAGCACTAACTTCATTTTGGAATACTGTAGTCAAGTTTGAATGCATAAATACAGACAAAGGGGCTCTTCATTAATGTGATTCTTAATGGTTTGGAATAGCATTAATTATTACGTGTTATACTGATAACCATTACATTAACAGTTATTAAGTGAAACATTATGTCTATTGAAATAAAAATAAAACAATAAAGTTGGACTGAAGTTTTTTTATCTTCTAGTAATAAAAAAAATATTTAACAGATACTGTTGATATTATATGGAAGCCATGGACCATATCAGTTTGTCTTCTATTTCAATGGATGCATTTTTACAGAGTATTAATTTTAGTGCATTTGTTTTACAGAAACCACGTGGGAAGCAAGGCCTGATTATCTTCAGGTAATATGGTGGCTGGTGAATCCCATTACATTTCATAAATTACCGACTCCAAAATTATAGTTAAAACATCTTCTGGTCCTTTTGCAATTTATATTATTTTTTTCAGTTCCAGAGCTATTTAAAGGAGAAGGAAAGGCATGTTATACTTGGGGGTGCCATAAGTTAGGCACCCCCAAGTGATTGCTTTTACTTACTTGACACCCCGGGCCAGTGCTCCTATCAGCAGAAAACTGCACCAGCCAGGGGTTATTCTAGCGAGCACCATGGAGTGATCCTCTTCCTGCTTCTTCTTTCCTCTTGCGCATACACAGTAGAGCTACAAGCCAAACTTTAACAAAAAAGCAGGCTATTTTGTTCTACTGCGCATGTATCTGCATGCGTGGATTCTGGAAAATGCCAGAAGGGCTGCAATAAGATACCACAGACAGTTACTATTTGATGGGCATATTGGGGACAGGGCTTCTGTGTACTTGCCAGGGCCTATTTTGGATCCCATTCCGTAGCTGTCACCATCTCCTTCCTGAGCAGAGCAACATCATAACACTTCTCTGTTTTTCTTCTAAAGGTATAGCTATTTGACTGTACAGTTACAGGAACTGACCTGCAGGTGGCAATGTTGATACAAAATTAATTAAATTGGTGGCTAACTTTTATGTTTTAACTTAAAAAAACTTAGATAGCCCTGAAACTTAAACCTTTGCAGACCCAGAAAAGTATTGAGCAACTACTCCTACAGTGTATTATAGTTTGTGCTTGTATGCAGTGTTTATAATGAAACTTACAAAAACATTTTGCAACATAAACAGGGTTGACTGGGGGGCTTGGGGCCCACTAGGCTACTAGCCCAGGGCCCCCCTCCGGCCCCTGTGCCGCTCCGGCACGCCGAGTCTGTGCATACGTGCGGTGCCGGGTATGCGCATCAGTGCGCATGCGATAAATTTTGATTTTACTGCAACCCCCGACAAAGAGGGGTCGCGCCACTGAGAAGCAGATCTGGGCTGGCGGGGCCCACAAGAGCCTGGGCCCACCGGGTTTTTACCCGGGGTCTTGCTGGCCCAGTCCGACACTGATCATAAACAAAAAACACCACCTTCAAACAGGCCTTACATAATGCGCTTTGCTCTTTCAATTCACAAACGATCAATGATTAGACTGCAAAATGCGACATTTTATTCTTACCTTTACAATTTATTTCCTTTTTTGACAGTCACTATAGTGGTTGAATAATACAAATGCTTTGTGCAGAAATTATTATTATTATTCCATTTCCATTCCATGTGCAGTGTACATAAGTGACATATAACTGTGACTCTTCTATATCTAATGCCTCCTAACCAAGAATATACAAATAAGAGAGTCACTGCTTAGGGGAGAGGGGATAGTACATGTGGGAGGCATGGTGAACATTTATTTAAACTTTAGGAACTGTCCATTAATAACTGGTAATAGATGTGGGAAAAGCAATGGCAGTAACCTTCTAGGTCTTGAGAGCTTGAGATCTTGGGTCTTAACCCCGCCCACGATCAGTTGATATTTCTGCCTTATTGTGCCACATGTAATAGTAAAAGGAGGTTGACAAGAGTTTGCCCCTTGTGGTTAACATTAGGACCAGGGACCCCTGCTATAGTTATTGTGAGACTAAATACTTGGGGGTTATATATATATATATATATATATAGGTCGAATGTTAGAGTTTTTTTTACCTCCAATTAACTCGAATGACCTCGAAACTCGAATGGTTTCTTATTTAATAAAAACCTTGAATGGCAAAAACCTGAATGTCTGAGTTTGAGTCCCACAACCCGAAAACTCGAATTGATCGAGTTTTCTCGTGGAAAAAAACTTGAATAGTTCGAATCGAGTTTTCAGCCAAAACCCTTCGAAAGAAAAACATGAACATCAAGCAGGCTGTTAACCTCTTCAATTGTTTCAAGGGACCTCTGCCATTGACTTCTACAGAACCTCGACAGGTTTTAGATGTTGTATTTTCGGATTCAAGCTATTTCTCAGGGTGAGGTTTAATACATTTCGAATATTCTATTCGAGTTTTTTTTTACCTGAAAATGTGAGTTTTGATAAAAAAATACAACTCGAAAACAAACTTTTGAGGAATAAAACAGCTTGAACCATAATAAATCTGCCTCTTGGTCTAAAGATACAAAGTTACCACTTCAGTCGGGGCACTAAACTCAATTTGCCAGTAAATGAAAGGAGATTTTACACATTGTATTATAGGGAAAATGTCAGTTGTACAAGTACTGTAATTCTAGCTTTGTAATGTGTTTGGCCTTCTTATTTAGATTGGGTCATTTCTTGAACGAGAGGATCTAATAAAATATTTTAATAGTCCAGCAGCAAAAACATTGCATTTGGAACATCATTGCCGTTGTGAGACATTAGGGATAGGCTTAACTGGCACAGAGTTGATGGAAGCTGTAAGACAACAACAGCTTAACTGTTAAAGGTCAACTCTCCCTGTGTTCTTCCAATGTGAGATTATAATCAACTGGTAAAGTTGTGGGAAAATAGTTGTTCTGTAGCACCTTTAGTTGCTAAATATCATCAGCTTCTAAAATCATATCATCCTGAAAGGGGTGGATAAATGTTGATCTTCTGGATTGTTTTGCTTCCTACTAACAATAAGAGCTATTTTAGGAAAGAGTTCAGAATGTAATAGAACAATAGAAGCGAATATTGTGTATGACAAATGAAGAGTAGAAGTATAGGCAACTGACACAAGCATTTTTTATAGTCTATGGCAATTTTTAACTGAACGTGTACATAAAACAAAAAGAAGACTGGCTGGCTAGCAAAATACAATGATATCAGACAGATAATAAATTACATTTAAATGGCTAGTACTGTGACATTTTAGTATGATGTAGACAGTGACATTCTAAGACAATTTGTAATTGGTCTTCATTTCTTATGTTGAGTTTGAATTATATATCTTTTTTACCAGAAGCTCTCACAATATTATTAGAAATAAATCAGAATTGCTTTAGGACCTTTGTATTGCAATCTCTATGCTAGCAGGATATACAGTATATACAAAATCGAATTCAATGATACCGACAGATGGTTGCCGTAGTTGGCCAGCTTAATTATGTTGCAATATATGGACAAACAATCCCTGTTTTGTTTAATGGGGATGGCATATTTTAGTATCTGAAGGCACAAAATGTTCTTAATATATTGACAATGGGTTGAGTGCAGACAATCTTTTGTCTTTCTCTATATGAATTTTGTGGTCACAGCCTTATTGTCTTAACATGTAAAGTTGAGCGCAACTTTACCTTTTTTTACTGACAGTTTGCAGTTATTTACCCATTTATCCATTTTTCAAGGTCAAAGAAAATTTCACATTCATTCCATTGTAGCCAACAGAAGTGTCTAGAATTAGATTTATAAGGTCTCAACTCAGGCCCGGATTTGTGGGGAGGTCACCAAGGCCTGGGCCTAGGACAGCAGGATTTTAGGGGGCGGCATGCCATCCAACCACACCCACATTGGTTCAGAAACACTGGGGATGTGCAGGAGATATGATAGTTTTTAAAATTTCCCATGCTCCAATCCCCATTGCTCTGGTCCCTGTGATGAAAATTTAAACGAATAAAAAGTAGGGGAATGGGGCAACAAATGACAGTGGGTATAGGGTTTGCCCACTATGTAAAACCGGCCCTGGCTAAACTACATAGAAGATTTTGATCAGATTCCGTGGGTCCCATGTTATCTGGTCCTGCCATGCAACACTACACAACAGCACAAGATTTTGTTGGATTATACAAAATCTGATTCCCAAAGCTACAATTTTAAGTTGGATCAAATAAAGTCAGATGATGTGTTTCGTTCATGCATCTACATTTGACATTCAATGTATTTCAACACGGAAATAAGTGAGATACTTTCAGATTTTATCTCATTGGATAAAGATGCAGCATGTAGCATTCCCATCCGACAGGCATGCCATGTTGGGAGGCAAATCTTCCATGTAGTTTACACATCAAAAAATCACCAGTGTGATGTAATTTTGGTTCTTTGCCAATTTACCAACGGGCACAGTCGTAACTTCGCTAGCAAAAGAGACTGACGCTAGCGCTCATTTGCACTCAATCACCAGGTGAAGTTGCGCTCTGGCGAAGAGATGTAACTGCGCAAATTCACTTAAATGCGGATTTTACTGAACGTTACTTCTTGTGCCAGACTTGCCTTGGCCACCTCAGACCAGGTGAAGTGCAATTGAGTAGATAGGAGTTCCTCAAAATGTAATTGAAAATTTTTCTAAGTCCCAAGAAACATTGGCGTCTTTTCCTCTTTTCAGGGTGATAGGATGCAAAAGAGCGTAATTTTTTTTGGGATAACCGGCTTCCCCCCCACATTTCTTAACATATGGCACATGACATAAACTATACAGTGGGTTCATGTGTAGGACATTATAACAACTCTATTTTCTTTTATTAAGGTTCTCTGGACTTGTGTAATGTAATGTATTTGCTGCAACATATACGTCCATTCAACTTTAACTTCCCGTCATATGCAAATTTGCCAACGCTATCACAACTTTGCTCTGCTTGCCGAATTAACGCTAGCCCTGGAACGCAACTTCACATGTTAGTGAATTATCGTTGTCTGAGAGATTTTCGCCTGGCGAAGTGTTGCGCTGCCTGCGAAGCCATAACTGGCGAATTTTCGGTGCTTAGTAAATATGCCCCATAGGTTTTTTAAATTATTTCCTTTTTCTCTGTAGTAATAAAACAGTACCTTGTACTTGATTCTAACCAATATATAATTAATCCTTATTGGAACCCAACAGCTTATTGGGTTTATTTAGGGGCAAATTCATCAAGGGTCGAATATCGAGGGTTAATTAACCCTCGATATTCGACTGGGGAATGAAAATCCTTCGACTGCGATATCGAAGTCGAAGGATTTTGCGCAAATACTTCGATTGAAGGAATAAGTGTTCGATCGAACGATTAAATCCATCGAATCGAACGATTCGAAGGATTTTAATCCAGCAATCGAAGGATTATCCTTCGACCAAAAAAAGTTAGGCAAGCCTATGGGGACCTTCCCCATAGGCTAACATTGAGTTCAGTAGCTTTTAGGTGGCGAACTAGGGGTCAAACTTTTTTCTTAAAGAGACAGTACTTCGACTAGTGAATGGTCGAATAGTCGAATGATTTTTACTTCGAATCGTTAGATTTGAAGTCGTAGTCGAAGGTCAAAGTAGCCCATTCGATGGTCGAAGTAGCCAAAAAAACGAATGAATGGGCCCCTTAATGTGTACATGATTTTAAAAGTTTGTGAATATCCACCTTCCCCTGGTATATAAGTACTTTGATCAGGGTTAAGGTAGAAGTTAACCCTAATTTACAGTTCTATTAAAGGGTTAATGGTGAATATAGGAGTTGGTTTCACATTAAGTAAAGTGGAGCACAGAAGGGTGTACATTTTATATATCATTTTTCTTGCTGTCTTTTCCTGAGTTTCTTAAGTAATACTGTTTCACAGTATTTGGATTGTCTATGAATTATACCGGTTGGATAGTGGAAAGAAACGGCTAAAGGATTAAACTTCTGGGATCCTTTTGAAAAACTTTTACATGTTTGTACACTGTTTTGTATTTAGTTAAAACACATTATGTTAAGGAAACCTTGCCATAAAACTGGGAATTCAATATTACCTCTACTTATCTTATAGTTTTCTGGCTCAAAATAAAGCTCAGATTGTGCCCAAGTCACATTGTCTTTACAAACTCACACACCTTTTACAAATCTGATGGTGTATATATGCTTTTAAAACAGAATTAAACTTAACTAAACACAGACAAGAGATATTTGACATGGGATAAATAAAGGAATGGTTTTACATGTAGACCGTAAAGCAGTTAACTATTAGACAAATAGTTATAAATTAGTAACCAATCATCCATGGTTTTTACTAGAATCAATATATAATGATTTTTTCCATGACTCATTCTTGTCCATTTACTAGATCATAATATTTGCATGCATCTGTTGTCCTCCTTACAAAAGGTTTGGCACATTTAAAGATATTATGTTTTGGGAACCTCTGTGTGCCTTTAGTTTTGTAACATCTGCTAAGCACGTAGAGAGACCAAAACACATTATCTCAGCTGAGAGAACCTTTAACCAAAATCTATCGACCAAATTTATTTGCTCAACAATTTAGATTTTATGAAGCAGAACCTTCCATTTCTTGGCTTGTGTGAAACTAAACAGCCTGCCTTTGAAATGCTTTCTCTTCCATCACTTTTTCTTTTGCTCAGTACATGTCTGATTCTATAAATAAATATCTTACTCACAGTTTATCACTCTCATGCTGCTGAAGAGATCATTTAAACAAAAGATATTTTAATGGCAACAATTGCCAGCCGTGGCACATTAGAAAATTTAAACAGCACTAGCGACTATTAAACAGAAGACCTTGTAAAACATAGTTAAACGAACCTTAGAAAATTATCCCCTATGTTTGAGGGGTTAGGGATCAATATAATGTAGTCAAACTTTAAATGAAACATAACTATTTCTTTTACTCTTTGAAAAAGAAAATGTTTTTTGGTCCAAATGTAGTCCATATCTAACTGATTCTGTGCTATGAATTCGGCAGTTCTCGGGACATAGTTGGTCTTTAGGAGTTATTTGAATGTGTCTGTCTATAATTCTGTAGGGACCCATAGATTTAGTAAGTCGCTATGGCTTTAAACATTTTATACTTCCTTAATCTTCTTGTTACTGGGCAAAAGCTCATGTATCTATTTCTGTTATGACCATTTTGTGCTGCACTTTAATATAGTGTTTGGTTAGAGGTGGATCTTTCTCTTTGGCCTGCATGTGTTGAACCAGGTGGATTCTCCACTGAGCCTGGGATCAACAAGGCCCCAGTAAAGCTGTACTGCCCTAAAGGGACAACCCCTTTAGTGAAAGGAAGGGAGCAGGAACCCCATGGATGAGTCTTAGTTAGTGACAGTTTAAATATTTTAAGAGCACTTTCGAGGAAAGAGAGATAGAGAGATAAGAATGAGCAGCATGTGTTCCAACAAGGCTTGATAGCAGGGAGTAGCTCTCCCCGAGCTTCTTTGCCTAAAGTGAAGGGACCACAGGTTTGGAGAGGGATTCAGACATAGGGGCAAATTCACTAAAGGGTGAATTTTCATCAGCAAAGGATCCTCCACACTTTGCGCCATTTTAAATTTGTTATTTAAACAGTGCAAGCATTTCAAAGCGAAATTTCACTATTGTTCATTTATGCCTAGTCATTCATTAGTACTCTAATACTGTAGGTTGTATAGACGTCTTCAAGTGGCCACTTATTATAAAAAATTCCCAAAGAAGCAAAATAAAGACTAAAGAGATCTTCTAATGCCCTAGACATGTGCCCACCCTAAAACAAAATATGATATAACGCCAGTGTTTTTTTAGAACTTTTATGACTTTTCAGAATACAGGATATGGTGTCATTGACATACATAAGATTCAGGAGGATGTAGCTTCATCTTATCAGTTTGCCATGTCTAAGGTGGTGAAGGAAACTCTGGTGAAAGAGGTAATGTTAAAGAGGTAATGTGTAAAATTCACACATTAGTGAATTTGCGAAGTAACAATTGTTCGAGTGCAAAACAGCGCTAGTGACTTTTGCTAGCAACAGTCTCTTTCGCTGGCAATCTGTCCTCCATGCCTGTTAGTAAATTGGCGATGTCCCTACAGATTGGATTTCTGGACGAACTTTCGCCCTGATCCATTTGTGCTGTATGGGATCTGGACCAGAGGTCCTAGTTAGAGGTGTACCTTAAACTACCAAAAGTTATTTCCACATGGTGTTGCAATGTGCTGTCTCTGCTTGAACTGTCCTGACATTTATCATCTTGTGCTGTACTGATTTTGTGAGTACTAACCCTGTGGAATATTGTCTTGGACAAAAAAATTTCCTTTGGTTTTTTTTTGTGAACACATTAGCTTAAGAGAGAGTTGAAGTTCAACTACATCTTCCCTTTACCTTCCATTTAGCGAAGTTCCATTCCTGTAGAGTGCAGTGTAAGCCATGCTCTACTACTTTAGTAGGGCATTGCCTATAATATCCCAAAATAGCATTAACATTCCTTAAGTAAAGGTTTAAGCTACTCATTTTTGGTATTAATGCATAGCTACAGTATGTATGTAGCATGAGCTATGTGAATAACTTCTTTTTTAAGAAGGCTCTCTATGCATGTATTTCATATGAAAAGGGCTCTTTTGCTCCTTTTATCCGTTGTCTCCCAAACCACTATGTTTTTTTTTTACCTAACTAATTATGTTTAACAAAAGTTTAGATGTACCATTAGGAACTATGTGGCACTAGGGCACTAATTGGGACGTTTGCAGGATCGGACTCAGGGCCGGATTTCTCCAGAGGGCGCCCAGAGGCCAGCTTCCTCTGGCACCCCCTCGCTCCATTAGGATCACGCGCATCCTTTTCCTACTGTATCGCTTTGTGCTGAGCACTTAATGCTCCAGAATCAGGCAAAACACCCGCGCAGCTGGGCTGCTTGCCGCCCTTTAATTTAAGCTGCTCTTGGCCCGGGCCTTTGTGGCCTTGCCGCAGATCCGGGCCTGATTGGAGTAGGCCCAGACCCGAACCCTGACGGTGCTCCCCCAGGCCCCCCCCCCCGGAGAATCCATCCATTTTTAAAACCACATAAGATATTTTTCATACATGAATAATGCCAACATATTGATACTTTTGGGGCCCTATTTACAAATGCTCGAGCCTTTGGGTTTGAGAATTTGGCTACTAAAACCACGCGAGAGTCCCTAAACGAAATATCTCGGCTAACTGATGATTGCTTTTTTTTCCCCCAATGAAAAATAAAAAGCTTGGCAGGTTTTAAAACCCGCCAAGCTTTTTATTTTTTTAAAAAAACCTGCTGAGGAAAAAGATCAACAGAAACTGTAGTATTCAAATACAGAAACTATGTTAGAGTTTAGGAACTCTCACATGGTTTTAGTAGCTGAATGCTCGAGTCCAAAGGCTCCAGCATTCTTAAATTGGGTTACACAACAGCTGATGCTCTTATGATACTGCAATTCCCACAAGTGCTCTGTCAGTAGCATCCAGTAAAATGTATCCATACAAGTAGTCTAACATGAGCATCACAGGCTGAAGGGCCCTTGATGCCCCAAAACATTTTGTGTGGATGTATACTAAATACCTAAAAAGCAGTTATTGTGCCTCAGCCTATGATTGTCATACTTGACTATTTGTATGGCTATATTTAATTTGAGTCTAAAAGCTTTGCTTATTTTTTTCTTTGTGCAAGATAAATGTAGTTGCAATTATTTTATACATGTATAATATATATACAACTCACATGTTAATGATTATATAACTGATCTCATGTAATGTTCATATATATACTGCTTTTTTCAGAATTCAGTTAGTTTCCATTGCACAGAAGAAACGAAATGAATGACAAGGCCTTAGAACTATGCATATATCAAACATTTGCTTGATTTTCTCATGCAGATTTGTGAATCCCGCCTAGAATTCTTTGCCAGAGTTTCCTATGCAGTAAATGTGCCCTTCTGAAAAAAGCCTTTGAAGTCCTTTGCCATTGGGAGTTTATGTAATATTTTGTATGTCTCAGGCAAAAGCACTGGGAGAATTGGCCATGAATTTCCAAATGAGTAAAATATGACTAATTCAAAAAGCTGTTTTACATAAAACTGCTGCAAAGAGAAACAGAGTGTACCAGAACAAATTTAGTACGTCAAGTTTAGGTGATTCAATTAGAAAAGAAGAGTATAAGTAAGTTTTGTGCTTTGTTTTTGTATTTTTTTCCATTAAAAGCTGTTCAGTTTGCATGTTTGGGAGCTTATTATGTGCATGTTCCCCAATATGAATGTCATAATTCTTAGATTCATAATAAAATCATTGCAGGGTAAAATAAAGACAGCAGTCTTAGATGTTTCCAGCTGATTTTAATTATTTAATAGCAAATAATTGACTTGTTGTGAGAAAATTCTTCATGGTGAAGCAAATAAGTTCATAGAATGGTCATAAATGGTACTTGCTACAGTTTTATATCCCACATTTTATGGGATAAAATGTTGCCTTGTATAAATACATTTGTAAAAGATGTCCATGTATACAATGCTATGAACATAGCTCACCACAATATCAGGAAATAATGACAATGCTTAGAATCCCAGAAGGATACACTTACAAGCTTAGGGGCTAAATTGCACAAGCACAGTTGCCAACAGCAGCCAATTAGGTCTTTGCTTTCATTTTCTAACTAGTGATAGAAAGTTCAAAACAGATTGCTGACTGGTTATTGTTGGTAACATCACTTGTTCAATGTATCACTTATGTTCATAAATAAGCCCACTGTCTGCAAAGGAATGCTGCAAGTCAGTGTGTTTGTTGTGGGGCACATATGTTGTAGAAGTACTGGCGGATGACTGAAAGTTATAGGATAAAAGTCAAATAATAAATACAGAAAGAAAGCTGCTTGTGGGCTTGCTTGACTCCTTGCTGGGCTCCTCGCAGAAAAAATGCATGTCATGTGAAACCAACATGTAATTGACCTAAAATATGATAGCTAAGTATGCGATTCACTTAAAGTGTGGAGAGATGTGGAATATCCTGGTGCTTCATAAATATGTGGTAATAATAAGAATAAACCCTAAGGGACATATTTATTACCTTTCATGACCATTTGTTTTTTTTAAAATTTTTTTGCTATTGCAACCTTTATCTATGGGATTTTATTTTTTACGCAGTTTCTAAAAGCTGCAGCTTGGTAGGTTTTAGGAGTTGAGATTTTATTTTATTTTCTCTAATTTAGATTTGAAAATTTGCTTTGTGTCAAGGCATTATTGTAAGTTTTGTTTTCTTATAAGAACACGATAAAGCATTTTACTTACATTTACTCAATAAATCTAAGCAAAGCTCCACACTGATGTTATTTACTTATCATCCTCACGAGTCATACTTGTTTATTATGGGGTTGTCATACAGTATTTTCATTCTTTCTGGGACACGGACAGCCCTGCTTTACAGTACATAAGAGTTAAATGTATAAATAATAAACATGCTTTAGGTCATTATACAATTACAAGCTGTCCATTGATTTGATTACAGTTTTCCTAAGACCCTTAGCAAATGCAATTAAAAATACATTGCTAAACCCTTCATTCCACAACCAAAACCTTCCTGTCTGCACATCCTATAATAACTTATGGTTCTCTATTTAATATGATTCATTGGGAGATGATCATATCAGTATCAATATTACAGTAAGACACTTCCCTTCATTCCGATCAAATAAAAAATAATTTTCCATCATACACGCAGTACTCCTGTGATGCAGAAAGATGGTATAAAGACTATTAACACCCATTGGGACAATAAAGCATATGGAATAATAATTTATATTATGGCCACAAGGCCGTAGAAAGTATATAAACAGAAGTACCTATGACTGAAACGTCAGAATGCACAGTGAAATAAAATAGCCCTGCACATATAAGTTGGTGTGCTGGTCCTTCTTGTGAATATCTACATAATTTGATGAAGCACCCACTTTTGTGGATTGAATTAGAGTGCAGGGAACACACATCTGATAGATAGATTTATAGATATAGCAAAAAATTGAATATCCACACTCTTGAAAAATTAATTTGCATGCCTGGGTGCAGTTATCAATTAGTTCCATATACATTTAATTAAACAAAACCGCACATCTCAGGACCTTTAAAAATTAATACTTTTTTATTTGGCACACACTGACATTTCGGCTGCTTCAGCCTTTTTCAAAAAAAAAAAGGCTGAAGGAGCAGCCGAAACATCAGTGTGTGCCAAATAAAAAATGTATTAATTTTTTAAAAGTCTTGAGATATGCGTTTTTTGTTTAATTACATTATATATATATATATATATATATATATATATATATATACTATATATATGTACTTACTTTATTAGTAAATGGTACTATACAAATTTTGTTAAGTTAAGTAAAACATTTCAGGAACATTTGTGAACATCAATAGGGGAATTCTTGACAGTTTCCAGTAATCTAATTTAACATACAATAACTAATTTTTAGACACACTTTGTGAATGTACTAATTAATAACTTAATAAATGGCATTACTATATTTGAAAGAGAGGAAAAATATATACAACTGCAAAAAAAAGTACCTTTGAGCATGTATAAAAGAAATTATTTATGACTCTCATGTGCCTAACTGTAGCATGGTCTGTAATCCCACTAATAATAAAAGTATAGTAGAACTAAAAGTTTTAAACCACTGCTATATTTGTGATTCCGCTTAAAAGCATTCTGTGCGCTCCTGCCAAAATCACAGAAGCAAATGGCTGCTAATAATTAGCTACTGAATGTTTAAAAATGTAAAACAAGTGTAATCGAAAAGGTAAATTGATTAGCAGGTGGTTTGCAGTATGCGCTATTTGGCATTATTACAGGGAGCAAGGCCATATGAAAAGATGAACTATAGAGAAATATGTGAACTCTCTCATACTAAATGGGTTCTAAATGCAGCACCCTAGAATAATATTGTCAGACAGAATTATGTATGCTACCATCTTCTGGTTTATGTTATTGTATGCAAGTACAACTCCATTGTTTACTTTGTTAAATCTTTATTTTACACTATTGCATTGTTTTCTTATAGCAGTGGGCTACAGTAAAGTATCAGAATATGAAAGCCAAGCTACTAATAAATGTTTTGCCTGCAAAATTGTTAAAGAGAAGAGGCACAAAGGTATAGCATAGAAAGTTGAGTAGAGAGAACAGAAAAGAGTAGTGAAGTATGTTGTATACTACCTGCAAAAGGCTGCACTTGGATTAAAAACAGAATACAGTCGTTAGAGTGAATGTATCAACATAAAGATCTGTAATTAGAACTAGATCTGTATGAGGATTGATAACTACATATTAATGTAAAAATATAAACGTTATATTAATGTACATACAGGAAAGCCCTGGAGCTATAAGCACACACATGATATTATATTTTAAGTTTTATTTGTCACAGCAGTGGTAGGACCTTGCCAGAGTACTGCACAGGTAAGTTTAGAAGAGGGAGAAAGGAGGTTCTCTCCTGTGACTGCACTGTGGATTGATTGATACAGACGCTACTACTGCTTGTGCTAGGGGGCAGCCTGCTTGGATTTTCTATTATCGACACATTGCAGATGCAGGTCCGGCAGCAGGGCTGCTAAACTTCTCTCATGTTGGCGGCAGATCATAGTAGAGATCTCTTGTAGGGATGTAGCGAACGTCGGAAAAAAAGTTCGCGAACATATTCGCGAACTTGCGCAAAAATGCGAGCGGTTCGCGAACGGTTCGCGAACCCCATAGACTTCAATGGGAAGGCGAACTTTAACATCTAAAAAAGACATTTCTGGCCAGAAAAATGATTTTAAAGTTGTTTAAAGGGTGCAACGACCTGGACAGTGGCATGCCAGAGGGGGATCAAGGGCAAAAATGTATCTGAAAAATCTGCCTGTGTGTGCTTGGAAGAGATAGTGTAGGGGGAGAGCTGTTAGTGATTTCAGGGACAGATGATAGTAAGTTTGCTGGCTAGTAATCTGCTTGATACTGCTCTGTATTGGAGGGACAGAAGTCTGCAGGGATTTGAGGGACATTTTAGCTTAGGTAGCTTTGCTGGCTAGTAATCTACTGTTCTCTTTAAACAACTGCCATACGTTGACCTTGTAGGCATTGTTTGCCCAGTTTTTTTGGACGCAGCCACTGAAGCACAGTTGCCAGAAAAAATATGCCATATAAATGCTGAAAATAGTAATTTTTCGCCATACGTTGACCTTGTAGACATTGTTTGCCCAGTTTTTTTTGGACGCAGCCACTGAAGCACAGTTGCCAGAAAAAATATGCCATATAAATGCTGAAAATAGTAATTTTTCGCCATACGTTGACCTTGTAGACATTGTTTGCCCAGTTTTTTTGGACGCAGCCACTGAAGCACAGTTGCCAGAAAAAATATGCCATATAAATGCTGAAAATAGTCATTTTTTGCCATACGTTGACCTTGTAGGCATTGTTTGCCCAGTTTTTTTGGTCGCAGCCACTGAAGCACAGTTGCCAGAAAAAATATGCCATATAAATGCTGAAAATAGTCATTTTTTGCCATATACGTTGAGTCAACGTATGGCAAAAAATGACTATTTTCAGCATTTATATGGCATATTTTTTCTGGCCTCTGTGCTTCAGTGGCTGCGGCCAAAAAAACTGGGCAAACAATGCCTACAAGGTCAACGACGTTGACCTTGTAGGCATTGTTTGCCCAGTTTTTTTGGCCGCAGCCACTGAAGCACAGAGGCCAGAAAAAATATGCCATATAAATGCTGAAAATAGTCATTTTTTTGGTCGCAGCCACTGAAGCACAGTTGCCAGAAAAATTATGCCATATAAATGCTGAAAATATAAATTTTTTTGGTTGCAGCCACTGAAGCACAGAGGCCAGAAAAATTATGCCATATAAATGCAGAAAATATGCATTTTTTTGGTCGCAGCCACTGAAGCACAGTTGACAGAAAAATTATGCCATATAAATGCTGAAAATATAAATTTTTTTGGTTGCAGCCACTGAAGCACAGAGGCCAGAAAAATTATGCCATATAAATGCAGAAAATATGCATTTTTTTGGTCGCAGCCACTGAAGCACAGTTGACAGAAAAATTATGCCATATAAATGCTGAAAATATAAATTTTTTTGGTTGCAGCCACTGAAGCACAGAGGCCAGAAAAATTATGCCATATAAATGCAGAAAATATGCATTTTTTTGGACGCAGCCACTGAAGCACAGTTGCCAGAAAAAATATGCCATATAAATGCTGAAAATAGTCATTTTTCGCCATACGTTGACCTTGTAGACATTGTTTGCCCAGTTTTTTTGGTTGCAGCCACTGAAGCACAGAGGCCAGAAAAAATTAAACCAGTAGGGTTTGCACCCTAGTTTGTAACGGTGGCGGAGGGAGGAGGACGCTAAAGGACAGCTGTGTGTGGAGTCATGAGGCTTGAAGAGAAGGACAGCTGCATAGAAGTCAGAACAAGTCTTCCGGCGTGCAGTAACCCTCCGAGATCCACCCCTCATTCATTTTAATAAAGGTCAGGTAATCGACACTTTTGTGACCTAGGCGAGTTCTCTTCTCAGTTACAATCCCTCCTGCTGCACTGAAGGTCCTTTCTGAGAGCACACTTGAGGCTGGGCAAGACAAGAGGTTCATGGCAAATTGTGACAGCTCTGGCCACAGCTCAAGCCTGCGCACCCAGTAGTCCAGGGGTTCATCGCTCCTCAGAGTGTCGATATCTGCAGTTAATGCCAGGTAGTCCGCTACCTGCCGGTCGAGGCGTTCTTTGAGGGTGGATCCAGAAGGGTTGTGGCGCTGCCTTGGACAGAAAAACATTTGCATGTCTGACGTTACAGACCGGCCAAAGGGCTTTGTCCTTGCAGGTGTGCTCGTGGCAGGATTACTGGCACCTCTGCCCCTGGAATGTTGATGAGTTCCTGAAGTGACATCACCCTTAAAAGCATTGTACAACATGTTTTGCAGGCTGGTTTGTAAATGCCGCATCTTTTCGGACTTGTGGTATGTTGGTAACATTTCTGACACTTTATGCTTGTACCGAGGGTCTAGTAGCGTTGCGACCCAGTACAGGTCCTTCTCCTTAAGCCTCTTGATACGGGGGTCCTTCAACAGGCATGACAGCATGAAAGACCCCATTCTCACAAGGTTGGATGCAGAGCTATCCATCTCCGCTTCCTCATTATCAAGGACTGCATCATCCACGGTCTCCTCCCCCCAGCCACGTACAAGACCAGGGGTCCCCAAAAGGTCACCACTAGCCCCCTGGGAAGCCTGCTCCTGTTGGTCCTCCTCCTCCTCCTCCACAAAGCCACCTTCCTCCTCTGACTCCACTTCTGGCACCTCTCCCTGCGTTGCAGCAGGTGCCTGGGTTCGTTCTGGTGATTCCGACCATAAATCGTGCGCTTCCAGCTCCTCGTCACGCTGGTCTACAGCCTCATCTGTCACTCGTCGCACGGCACGCTCCAGGAAGAAAGCGAAGGGTATTAGGTCGCTGATGGTGCCTTCGGTGCGACTGACCATATTTGTAGGGATGTAGCGAACGTCGGAAAAAAAGTTCGCAAACATATTCGCGAACTTGCGCAAAAATGCGAGCGGTTCGCGAACGGTTCGCGAACCCCATAGACTTCAATGGGAAGGCGAACTTTAACATCTAAAAAAGACATTTCTGGCCAGAAAAATGATTTTAAAGTTGTTTAAAGGGTGCAACGACCTGGACAGTGGCATGCCAGAGGGGGATCAAGGGCAAAAATGTATCTGAAAAATCTGCCTGTGTGTGCTTGGAAGAGATAGTGTAGGGGGAGAGCTGTTAGTGATGCTAGATGGCAGTTGGTTGAATAACACACTGGGCAAAAAATGCCTACAGGGCAAATAATGCCTAAAAGGTCAACTTATACACTACTACAGCGGTAGTAAAATAAAAAAAAGTAAAATAAAAAAAAAATGAATATTAAAAAAAAAAAATTAAAGTTGGTGCTGCTGAACTACTAGGAGCAGCAGATTAGCACACCAGTCCCACTCCCCAACACTGCTAGACTAATAGCACTGGGCTCTTATAGTAGTAGTAGTAGTAGTAGTAAAACAACAAAAAAATAAATAAAAGCAGTCCTTACAAGGACTACTGTTATTGCAGCAGTCAGCAGATGAGATCAGAAGCAGGACAGCTGCCCACTGCAGCTACATACAGAGCACTGCAGTAGAAGGTAGATTACTAGCCAGCAAAGCTACCTAAGCTTAAATGTCCCTCAAACCCCTGCAGACTTCTGTCCCTCCAATAACAGAGCAGTATCAACACGATTACTAGCCAGCAAACTTTCAACTGTCCCTGAAATCACTAACAGGCAGCAGCTCTCTCCCTACACTATCTCTTCAGCACACACAGGCAGAGTGAAAAAAACGCTGCAGGGCTTCGGTTTTTATAGGGAAGGGGAGTGGTCCAGGGGAGAGCTTCCTGATTGGCTGCCATGTACCTGCTGGTCTGGGGTGAGAGGGCAAAAAAAAGCGCCAACAATGGCGAACCCAAAATGGCGAACGTCGCGCGACGTTCGCGAACTTCCGGCGAGCGCGAACACCCGATGTTCGCGCGAACAGTTCGCGCCATCTCTACATATTTGTCACCTCTTCAAAAGGTCGCATGAGCCTGCAGGCATCGCGCATAAGCACCCAGTAACGGGGGAAAAAAATCCCCAGCTCTGCAGATCCAGTCCTACCACCCAGTTCAAAAAGGTACTCGTTGACGGCCCTTTGTTGTTGCAGCAGACGTTCCAACATAAGGAGCGTTGAATTCCAGCGAGTCTGGCTGTCAGAAATCAAACGCCTGACTGGCATGTTGTAGCGCTGCTGAATGTCAGCAAGGCGTGCCATGGCTGTGTAGGAACGTCTGAAATGGGCCGACACCTTTCTGGACTGGGTGAGAACGTCCTGGAATCCTGGGTACTTGGAGACAAAACGTTGGACTATTAAATTTAACACATGTGCCATGCAGGGCACATGTGTTAAATTTCCCAGTCTCAACGCTGCCAACAGATTGCTTCCATTGTCACACACCACTTTTCCGATCTGCAGTTGGTGTGGGGTCAGCCACCGATCGGCCTGTGACTGCAGAGATGACAGGAGTACAGATCCGGTATGGTTTTTGCTTTCCAGGCACGTCATCCCCAAGACAGCGTGACAACGGCGTACCTGGCACGTCGAATAGCCTAGGGGGAGCTGGGGGTGCACAGGTGTGGAGGAGGAGAAGGAGGACCCAGCAGCAGAGTAAGAAGAAGAAGAGGAAGAAGACGAGGTAGAGAGCGATGGAGGAGTAGAGGTGGTGGCAGAACCGCGTGCAATCCGTGGCGGTGACACCAACTCCACTGTTGTTGTTGTTGTTGAGCTACCCATTCCCTGCTTCCCATTCCCAGCCATTACCAAGTTCACCCAGTGGGCAGTGTAGGTGACATACCTGCCCTGACCATGCTTGGAGGACCATGCGTCAGTAGTCATATGGACCTTTGGCCCAACACTAAGTGACAGAGATGCGGTAACTTGGCTCTGCACATGTTGGTACAGGTGTGGTATTCCCTTTTTAGAAAAAAAATTGCGGCTGGGTACCTTCCACTGCGGTGTCCCAATTGCTACAAATTTGCGGAAGGCCTCAGAGTCCACCAGCTGGTATGGTAAAAGCTGGCGGGCTAAGAGTGCAGACAAGCCAGCTGTCAGACGCCGGGCAAGGGGGTGACAGTCAGACATTGGCTTCTTACGCTCAAACATGGCCTTCACAGAAACTTGGCTGGTGGCAGATGACTGGGAATGGGAACAGGTGGTCAAGGTGGAAGGCGGAGTGGAGGGTGGTTCAGATGGGTCAAGGAGAGCAGAGGTAGAGCAGTAAGATGCTGGACCAGAAGGAGTGTGGCTTTTAGTTTGCCTGTTGCCTTTGAGGTGTTGCTCCCAAAGTGCTTTGTGCTTGCCGCTCATGTGCCTTCGCATAGAAGTTGTACCTATGTGGCTGTTGGGCTTACCAAGGCTCAGTTTCTGACTGCACTCATTGCAAATTACAATGCTTTTGTCAGAGGCACACACATTAAAAAAATCCCACACTGCTGACTTTTTGGAAGTGTGCGATCTGGCGGTAACAGTAGAAGTTGGCGGCATTGGCGGCAATGGCGGGTGCGTTGGCCGGCTGAACACAGGTGCCGATACATGTTGTTGCCCTACTGATCCCTGCGGGCTGTCCTCCCTGCTTCTTCTAAGTCTTATTCTCCTACTGCCTCTCTGACTCTCCGTCTCTCCATCTGAACTACCCTCCTCTTGCTCTCTTCTACTAGGCACCCACAAAACATCAATCTCCTCATCATCATTCTCCTCAGATGCATCAATTTCTTCTGACACATCACAGAAGGAAGCAGCAGCGGGGACCTCCTCCTCATCACTCATCATTATGTCCATCTCTGTCGTGTTCTCTGCCAGAATTAAATCTGGTGTAACGTCCTCATCTCCTTCATCTTCTTCTGCCAATAATGGTTGCGCATTACTCAGTTCAAGAAACTCATGGGAAAATAACTCCTCTGACTCCAGTGAAGAAGGGGCACCGGTGGTGGAGGAAGTGTTACGTGGGGTGGCCATAGCAGTGGAGGATGAGGAGGATGTTGTGGTAAAGTTAGAAACGGTAGAGGATGGGGTGTGCTGTGTAAGCCAGTCAACTACCTCTTCAGCATTTTGGGAGTTCAGGGTCATTGGCTTTTTAAAACTGGGCAATTTGCTAGGGCCACAGGATTGCATAGCAGCACGGCCCCTAGCACGGCCTCTGCGTGGCGGCCTGCCTTTGCCTGGCATTATTTTTAAAAAAACAACAACAACAAAAACTCAGTTGGTTTTTCTGGAAACGATAATACACACAGCTAGATGGCAGTTTGAAGAAAACAGTGTGCAAATAATGCCTACAAGGTCAACGTATACACAGCGGTGGATACGGATTACGTAAAATATATGAATGCTGCTTGAAAAAAAGTAACTCAAGTGGTTTTTCTAGAGACGATAATATTATCAATATTTAGACAAAATGTGAACAAGCTCACACAGCTAGATGGCGGTTTGAAGAAAACACTGTGCAAATAATGCCTACAAGGTCAACGTATACACAGCGGTGGATACGGATTACGTAAAATATAAGAATGCTGCTTGAAAAAAAGTAACTCAAGTGGTTTTTCTAGAGACGATAATATTATCAATATTTAGACAAAATGTGAACAAGCTCACACAGCTAGATGGCGGTTTGAAGAAAACACTGTGCAAATAATGCCTACAAGGTCAACGTATACACAGCGGTGGATACGGATTACGTAAAATATAAGAATGCTGCTTGAAAAAAAGTAACTCAAGTGGTTTTTCTAGAGACGATAATATTATCAATATTTAGACAAAATGTGAACAAGCTCACACAGCTAGATGGCGGTTTGAAGAAAACAGTGTGCAAATAATGCCTACAAGGTCAACGTATACACAGCGGTGGATACGGATTACGTAAAATATAAGAATGCTGCTTGAAAAAAAGTAACTCAAGTGGTTTTTCTAGAGACGATAATATTATCAATATTTAGACAAAATGTGAACAAGCTCACACAGCTAGATGGCGGTTTGAAGAAAACACTGTGCAAATAATGCCTACAAGGTCAACGTATACACAGCGGTGGATACGGATTACGTAAAATATAAGAATGCTGCTTGAAAAAAAGTAACTCAAGTGGTTTTTCTAGAGATGATAATATTATCAATATTTAGACAAAATGTGAACAAGCTCACACAGCTAGATGGCGGTTTGAAGAAAACACTGTGCAAATAATGCCCACAAGATCAACGTATACACTACTACAGCGGTGGATACGGATTACGTAAAATATATTATGGCTGCTTGAAAAAAGTCACTCCGGTGTTTTTTCTGGAGACGGTAATATTATGGATATTTAGACAGAATGTGAACAAGGTCACACAGCTAGATGGCAGTTGGTTGAATAACACACTGGGCAAAAAATGCCTACAGGGCAAATAATGCCTAAAAGGTCAACTTATACACTACTACAGCGATGGATACGGATTACGTAAAATTTATTATGGCTGCTTGAAAAAAGTCACTCCGGTGTTTTTTCTGGAGACGGTAATATTATGGATATTTAGACAGAATGTGAACAAGGTCACACAGCTAGATGGCAGTTGGTTGAATAACACACTGGGCAAAAAATGCCTACAGGGCAAATAATGCCTAAAAGGTCAACTTATACACTACTACAGCGATGGATACGGATTACGTAAAATATATTATGGCTGCTTGAAAAAAGTCACTCCGGTGTTTTTTCTGGAGACGGTAATATTATGGATATTTAGACAGAATGTGAACAAGGTCACACAGCTAGATGGCAGTTGGTTGAATAACACACTGGGCAAAAAATGCCTACAGGGCAAATAATGCCTAAAAGGTCAACTTATACACTACTACAGCGATGGATACGGATTACGTAAAATATATTATGGCTGCTTGAAAAAAGTCACTCCGGTGTTTTTTCTGGAGACGGTAATATTATGGATATTTAGACAGAATGTGAACAAGGTCACACAGCTAGATGGCAGTTGGTTGAATAACACACTGGGCAAAAAATGCCTACAGGGCAAATAATGCCTAAAAGGTCAACTTATACACTACTACAGCGGTAGTAAAATAAAAAAAAGTAAAATAAAAAAAAAATGAATATTAAAAAAAAAAAATTACAGTTGGTGCTGCTGAACTACTAGGAGCAGCAGATTAGCACACCAGTCCCACTCCCCAACACTGCTAGACTAATAGCACTGGGCTCTTATAGTAGTAGTAGTAGTAGTAGTAGTAGTAGTAGTAAAACAACAAAAAAATAAATAAAAGCAGTCCTTACAAGGACTACTGTTATTGCAGCAGTCAGCAGATGAGATCAGAAGCAGGACAGCTGCCCACTGCAGCTACATACAGAGCACTGCAGTAGAAGGTAGATTACTAGCCAGCAAAGCTACCTAAGCTTAAATGTCCCTCAAACCCCTGCAGACTTCTGTCCCTCCAATAACAGAGCAGTATCAACACGATTACTAGCCAGCAAACTTTCAACTGTCCCTGAAATCACTAACAGGCAGCAGCTCTCTCCCTACACTATCTCTTCAGCACACACAGGCAGAGTGAAAAAACGCTGCAGGGCTTCGGTTTTTATAGGGAAGGGGAGTGGTCCAGGGGAGAGCTTCCTGATTGGCTGCCATGTACCTGCTGGTCTGGGGTGAGAGGGCAAAAAAAAGCGCCAACAATGGCGAACCCAAAATGGCGAACGTCGCGCGACGTTCGCGAACTTCCGGCGAGCGCGAACACCCGATGTTCGCGCGAACAAGTTCGCCGGCGAACAGTTCGCGCCATCTCTAATCTCTTGTTAAATTCTGGCTTTAGAATATTGCCTTGGGTTAAGATGACAAGGTCCTATTTATTTGCCAAAATTTGAATAAATGCTGTGGCAATTTTACACCCATCTCTGTCTCCTGGTTTCATTAAGGTATGTAATAATGGGGTCCAGTGTGATAACTCAAGACGAAGGGTCAAATTGAGGAGTCCCCTTGTCATGTATTTGTGAATAATTCTTTTCTCTTGTGCATATAATTTTGATCCCAAAACACCTAAATTCCTCAAAAAAAAAATACTTCCCTTTGCACCCAAGGTTGTTAATGATCTAATCGAATTTCACTGTATTTGTGTTCTTATATAGTACAGACTTTTCACACAATATTCACTTACCGTCTTTACTTAGACAGAGAAATCAAAATAAATTGTACTATTGCCTTTGAGTCTTGAGAATTATTTGTAAAACTTCCTTATGATCTTTCATCTCAGAGGGCAGCAAATGACCCACCACCTGCAGTACATTTTCAAAGATGTCTATTCATGTCTTGAACACAATGTAACGTCTAAATTTGCCATATTTGGTTTCTTCCAAAGTGCCACAGTTTTTACACATATTAGTACCAGCTGTAAACTATTAGAGGAAAGACAGAGGACAAAGATGGATTGAAAATATGTTTCTATACAGTTGTGTCTTTAAGTCTGTTTCCCCTCATATTTTGCTAAATCCATCACATGCACCCAAATTGCCCCCTAAACATTCCACCTTTTGTTTTTCTTGGAAATAAATATTATTAATTTTTTGCACTATATTTAGGTTATTAAACCCTACAGCCCCTGGCACTTTTATGTTATGTTTAACATATATTTAATATTTAGCATTCAACTTTATTTTAATACATTTTGAAAAAAAAAATTAGTCATTTCACTTTTATAAATCAGTGCAGTGTATTCTTACTCCACTCCATCTTAGCCACATGTATTACTTACTTTATTGCTGGTTGTATAGCTATGCAGTATTACATTATACTGGCATGTAAAAATTCTCAGCCAGGGACTGATCTGAATGTTTTATGTATGTAAAGCACTGTGGATTATGTCAGCATTATATAAAAGGAACAACGGCTGTGCACGCATCCCATTAGTGACAACAATGGAGACATTTGGAGTATAGAACCAGGTAGTGAGTACATTAAAAAATATCCATAAGGCTAATTTCTGAACACAAGGACAAGTACAAAAATGTGTGTAAAATTACAAGCATTGATAAGTGTACCTTACCGGTTGCATTTTGGAAATGAAGAAACAATGGTGATATGCTTGTGTTTCAGTACTTTCCAGTCTTTTTAACTGGTTATGTTAAATCTGTGTTAGGACACATTTTTCTGTTTGTATAAACCAAAAAAGACAATCTTTATCGTTTGAAACTAAAATATTTTTTTCCCCAAAAACTGGGAAATCCTTAAACCTCAAAGAGACATTTAGAATTTATAATTTTTTTGAGGCTTGAGACTGGTTTCAGAAATATGGAACTGATTTTTTTATCCTGAGTGGAACACAAAGTTTCTTGGACAATTAAATTACCTGTTTTGCTATCATAGAAAATTGTTTTGAAACTGAAACAGGAGGCCCATTATTTTGTGTTACTTTTTTAGGGAAATCTGAAACTTCCCTCTAGCTGAATTAATGTTTCAACTATCTGAAATTTGAGCATTTTGTTCATCTATTTGCTTGGCTGCCTTTATTAACAGTCTGACAGGAGAAATTACATTTTATCAAAGGAGGATTGAATATATGATCAAGCTTTGATGCTGACAAATTCATTTAGCGAGGCTTATTATATATATATCATATTTTATGGGTTTAAAATGTAGAAAAGGGTAAAATGATAAAAGTTTTTATATTTACATGTGTATCATGTAGTACCATTTCCTTTAACTAGTGTGAACTACATTAAGGTCTTAGACATTTATAGTATGTATGACCTTTACATATTTGGTAACCCAAGAAATTTTATGTACCTTGTGTGCGAAATCAACTGGGGTCCTTATTGGCAAGACAGGAGGAAGTATTTCTTAATGCAACCTCCTCACCTTTTTTTAGTTCTGTCACCATTTTTTAGTTCTGTCATTCTTGGACATAAACTGTATGAGATAAGACAGCAACCATGGGGCCATAGCCCAGAGGTGCTAAAGAAGTCACAGAATCATGGCTTTCATATATATAGATATTGGAGATCTACTGTAGAAGAGCAGTAGCAGAGGTAGTGTCTAGACCTGTGTCTTGAGTCCTACTTGGGGCCAATAATATGATATATCTTTAATCCAACACTGGTCTGCAGAGATGTAAAAGCCAAACACAAAAGTAGTCATTGACCTGTTATAGGATTGCCCTTATATAATGTAAGCATCATTTGTGCTTGATGAAAAAAATATTAAATGCTTATACCTATTTTCATTAATTTGAATAACAAGATCATTATATACCTTTATCATTATGTCCTGGAATATGTAATGGTTTCTCTTCTCCTTTTATATAGGCACTGTTTTGCATTATCACAATAGCGCCCCCTTTGTAAGTTTTGGCAGTACCTAGGGAATCATGTAGTGTTTATTATCCTGTATACTGAGTTTAGCAAAAAGTTGGAAAATAAAATTAGGTAATAATGGCTAATTGTGAAAGTTGATAAACTGTTTGGCAATCACCTCTCTAGTCCCATGTTTAGTTATGAACAGGTTATTAAACTGTTTGGCAATCACCTCTCTAGTCCCATGTTTAGTTATGAACAGGTTAGGACAATTAGCGATACCCTCTTATAAAGAAACCAGGGGTGCAAATGTTTACAGAAAAAAAAATAATAAAGCTTTTTAAAATATTTTTCTAATAATTTGTTTTTTATATTCACAGATAATTTTGTTCTGCCCTACTTAGAGTTCAAGCGACATCTGCTAAGATTCATTGTCTTATGTTACTCTTTTGAGGCAGCATTATAACTAGATTTTTAATATTTATTGACTTAATTGTGACTTTCTAGATGTCCTGGGGTGCTCTTTACCTGGGCTAAATGACTTAACGGTAAACTGGACAATAAATATGATTAACTGCACTGAATATGGAAGTTTAGTCTCCTATGAATCTGGCCCAAGAGAAGTAACCACCATTAAAGAGATTTCCTATGGACCTGTTTGAACCAATGGGAATTTGAAGGGGATGTGTTTTGTTAATTGAAAACGTTTGTGTTTGGGAAATATTGTGTACACTTGATAAAAGGCATGCTTGCCTGAAACATATAGTGGTCAATAAATGAACCTTGATTTAATTTGATACGATTTAATTGCCAGGCTTAGGACATGAGCACAGGGGTTAATCTTGCTATGCCTGTTGATGCTGAATGCTTAATATTATTTATAAAGTATCATGACATTACAATGTAATGGCTGTTAATGTGCTTTTGCATTAGTAAATACATGAACAAAAATACCTTTATTAAAATGCATACCTTTATTAAATAGATTGGGATGGGCGAATTTTTTGCCTTGTTTCACCGCGGAATTGACGCCCATAGACTTTATGACCAATCCTTTATTTTTTTCCGAAAACGCTCATCTGTTCAAATTGGACCAAATGGGTTTTATAGAATATTTAGTTACATAATTATGACTTGGGCACAAGTTAAAAAACAATAACAATAAGAATGTTGAAATTTTTAAACAAACAACCATGGTGAGCAATATTTATTAATGTACATGGGTTATTTTCAATTGCATACTTTACTATCTTTTTAAGCATCACTTTCACTGATATCAAAAAAGGTATTAAATATAAGTCCATAATCTTTGTAGTTCAGTTGCCATTATTGTGTGGGTTTTCTTTTGGTAAAATATAGAATTAGCTGGTACTAGCCTGCTATTGGTTAAGGTTATACTTTCATTTGTCTTTCAATACCACATTTCCTCTTTGTGCTGCACACCACAATTCAATTATTTCTACAACATTCCATTGAAGTCCCTGGTTCAGAAATGTATTATACTTTTGTGTTTTATGATAGGAAGATGTTGATGGAGCATTATTAAAGTTCTACAACACAGCTCCTGTTAATATATAAAAAAGATTTTTTTTATTCCATAACTCTGTATATGTTGCAAAAACATTATGTTATCAGAATTTCCACTCAGGGGTGAAGTACAATGAATGACGATGAATGCCTATTTAATTAGACTATGTAGATTACTTCTTGTCATAAATATTTCCTGATTTATTGGGTTAAATGCAAACAGCTGGGAGGACTGAAAGTGTGGTAAAATGGATTTAGAATGTAAGGGTACTTGGGGTCAGAATGTGTGTGTACTGGGATTCTGACTGACTTTACAGTATGTTATTGTTGAATCAAATATACACCCTAAAGGCATTATAAAAATGAGCCTGGGATTAGAGGGCATTTTTTAAAAGTAAAGGATCTTCAGCTGTCCTTTGTCTATTTTGGGGGAAATTGGCTTTTTTGGAAGTTTCTTAAAACTAAACTAGAAAAAAAAATTGACCCTATCATAAAACACATCAACTGTTCTTATAAAATAATTGATATATCTTTGTTTTAAAATGTTCAAATGTAAATTAAGTTTTAGTACCTGTATGATGTTAACATAAATATTATGTGACAATTTGCCCATTTTCATGTTTTTGTGGCTTTTAAATGATTTAGCTTTTTGTATAGGAGCTCTCCGATTTGGAATTTTAGCAGCTATCTGGTGGTTATGGGCAAATGTACCCTAGCAACCAGGCAATGGTTTGAATGACAGTCTAAAATATGGATAGGAGAGGGCCTGAATAGAAAGATTGTTATAAATGTAGCACAATGTAATACCATTGTAACCTCAAAGAGGGAAAAGTTTTTTTTAATGCAGGGATTAGTTATCACCAACAACCAGACATTTCAGGCTTATTTAGAAAAGTCAGAATTGCTAAATAAATATTTACATAAAAAAAGTAGACCAAACTAGAATCCATGATTTGGCCTTATCTATTATTTAAAAAGCACTAATTAATCGGTTCGGGGAAAAATGTGAAAAAAATTGCTAAAAATCATGATTTTTCCTCGATTTTAAGGATGTTTGCCCAAAAAGTCCAAAATAGTCAGACTATTGGACTAATTCCAACGCACACCACAAATACATATCTGCCATCCACTATAAAGCCCATCCGACAGAAGTTATTGTGATGTATTCCATCATTTCTGTCTTGAGAAGAATAAATAATTAGGCTGCACTAAGTGTTCCTCAGGCTACATCCTACAAGTCTGCAAGCTTGTGCCAACAGGTAAGAAGGGATGGTATTTCAGTACAAAACACACCACTTAGGTTAATTTTGAAGGCAGTAACTGCTGGACTAAAACAAAACCTGCAACAAGGTAATTATAAATCCTTGGTCAGTACACAAAACAGGGGATGATCTATTTGGTACTAAAACCATATTCAGGTATAAGTCAGAAAAGCATGCACCTGAAATATAAAACTGAACATACAGTAAATTTTATATATTTTCCTGAACATACAGTAAATTCTAAAGGCCAGATTAATTTAATCAGATATCATTTGAAATCCCTCTGGCTTCATTTGGCTTCTGAAACCTTTTTCCAGAGCAGGTGCATTTATTGGTGCAATAAACAGGGGCTACTGACCAGAGTGACTTCAGGAGACCCACCACTTGAAACACAGACAAGATGAGGTTGGTAAATCCAATAAAGGGCCAGATTCAATTCTGACATGGGCAGGATTCAATTTAAGCGGCAATTTAATTCAGACTTATCTTATCTCACCGTTTATTATTGGAAACTCTATTGAAGTCTACAGGAAAAAACTGTAACTGAATTAGGAGAAAAGAGTTTTCTCCTTGAATTGAATCTCGTCCATGACTTTTCATGTGATTGACCATGAGATAACTTTTTCTGACTGAATTGCTTCCTTATGTGCACTATAATGCATTATGTGCCTGGTAGTGTCATGATGTTAAGGTGACATAAAAAGTAAAACATTTTTGTGCAAGGTTTACTAAGCATATGCTTTTTTACCTTGTTGTGTGCAAGCATTCAAGCTCTTGAAATCTAATTGGCGGAAGATTCTGACTTTTGAGTTTGTGCACTTGACAATTGAATCTAGCAAATAAAAATAAAAAGCCTAGAGCAAGGTAGGGCTCAGTTTCACTAAAGACTTCTGTCTGATTGTCATCAGACTGACTGTCTGCAGCACAGATCTGATGTAAGGTCTTAGATAGGCACTAGTAGCTACTGAAGTTGGATATGAGTCTCAAGTGGACCATCTAAATACATTTCCACATAAATATTAACTGGCTGTAGTGTGAAAAAGTTCTTTAAGGTTTGTTGCTAAATTGTACCAAAATATGCAAAGTTTGTAAGCAAGGTGTAGTTTAACTAAACTGAGCCAAGTTGTGCTTTTTTTTTTATAGATAATTGTTTTTATTTTTTTTGTTGAGTAAATTAATATCAAGTTACCAGGCCACACACAATTCTTCTGCACCTTTCTCGTGTCCTTTCTTATATATTTTCTATAATATTTACATCTGTTAGCTAGATTATGAATGGCAGTTGGAGAAATTGGAAATTCATGGCCAACAAAGCTTTAACCTATTTGCATTTATATACTGTAAAGTGTGACCTGATACTCACAGATACATATTTTTTAAATGCTTCAGAGACAAAACTGTGTAGAGAATTTGCATTTTTATTGACGTTTAAAACATGTGTTGATGTTGGGCTATATAAGGTAAAGGATTGTGTTTGACTCCACCTCTGATGGGGGAGGGGGGGAAGAGGGGGACGACCTAGTACATCATGGAAATATGTACCTATATGGTGTCAGATCTGTGTTTTTAAAGAACATACAGTACAATATAAAAATGTTGGATTTTGTGGTTGTGGTTAATTGGGTTGGAGCAGAGAGCTTAGTTGAAGGGGCATACCCAGAAAAAGACAGAAGCCATCAGTGAGGAGTAGGGATGTAGCGAACGTCGGAAAAAAAGTTCGCGAACATATTCGTGAACTTGCGCAAAAATGCGAGCGGTTCGCGAACCCCATAGACTTCAATGGGAAGGCGAACTTTAACATCTAAAAAAGACATTTCTGGCCAGAAAAATGATTTTAAAGTTGTTTAAAGGGTGCAACGACCTGGACAGTGGCATGCCAGAGGGGGATCAAGGGCAAAAATGTATCTGAAAAATCTGCCTGTGTGTGCTTGGAAGAGATAGTGTAGGGGGAGAGCTGTTAGTGATTTCAGGGACAGATGATAGTAAGTTTGCTGGCTAGTAATCTGCTTGATACTGCTCTGTATTGGAACAAAAAAATAAATAAAAGCAGTCCTTACAAGGACTACTGTTATTGCAGCAGTCAGCAGATGAGATCAGAAGCAGGACAGCTGCCCACTGCAGCTACATACAGAGCACTGCAGTAGAAGGTAGATTACTAGCCAGCAAAGCTACCTAAGCTTAAATGTCCCTCAAACCCCTGCAGACTTCTGTCCCTCCAATAACAGAGCAGTATCAAAACGATTACTAGCCAGCAAACTTTCAACTGTCCCTGAAATCACTAACAGGCAGCAGCTCTCTCCCTACACTATCTCTTCAGCACACACAGGCAGAGTGAAAAAAACGCTGCAGGGCTTCGGTTTTTATAGGGAAGGGGAGTGGTCCAGGGGAGAGCTTCCTGATTGGCTGCCATGTACCTGCTGGTCTGGGGTGAGAGGGCAAAAAAAAGCGCCAACAATGGCGAACCCAAAATGGCGAATGTCGCGCGACGTTCGCGAACTTCCGGCGAGCGCGAACACCCGATGTTCGCGCGAAGAAGTTCGCGCCATCTCTAGTGAGGAGAGCCCAGGCCAGAGTGGCTTGTACTGTACCTTTGTCTTTCCAAATACTTTAGAGATAAAAGAGAGAATGCATGAAACTGACAATACTCTGAAGAAATTACATTTTAAACTGTCTATAGCTTGAGGTGCTTAGGCATCTTATATACTTATACAGTATGTAATGCTATTGTTATAACATGAATTTAAAACCAATGTTATTTTGTTGGATCTTGCAATTGACAGCTGTATATACAACATTAAAACATGCACCTTGTTTGTATATACCAATCATGTTACAACACATACATGCTTGGTTACAACAGCCAATGAATGGAGGGAGCTCTGTCTGTTACTCCTATACTTTATGCTGTAGTTAGAGCTGCATTATTTCCAGTTATAACACAAACCATCAAAGAATGGTGGCTTAATGTAAAAAATGTAAAAGGGCAATATTTACTAATATATATTTGTATATACATATATATATATTCACTGCATATCGGCACTCACCAATTGTCACAGCACAGCACAGGCCGGATGCTCACCAAAAAATCATGTAGTCCAATTACAGAAAGCACTCACGGCACACAGTGTTGATAAAGAATAAGAAAACGTTTATTCCAACTACATAGCTAGGTGTTTCAGTCCATCCTGATGACAGTGTGTATATATATATATATATATATATATATATATATATATATATATATGGTAAAATTATTTAATAGGTCATTTATGATATAAATTATTTGTTGATTTACTACTTTTCCCAGAAGGTATAGTTTTCCTTTAAGTTCTTTTGAATTTTGTTGCAATTTTTCAATTAAGCGTTTGTTTATTTGGAAATTCAAAGGGGTCTGCTTCCTTCATTTTTGTTCTACCAATGAATAAACAAGTTATACTGAAGAATACTGATGTCTGTTGACATAGTAAACAACACAGCCCTTGAGATGTATTCAAGTGACTTTGATGAACAGACCTCCTACAATAAAGCCTTGGGGTCCATGGTTACTTTATAGATGTATGTGGGTATTTGTAGTTGTTTTTGTTCCATTGTGACTGTTAATACTGACATTATTGCTAAGATATTACACATAAACCATAACAAATAAAAACACCTATACATCTTAAATGTAACTGTATGGATAAAAATGCAAAGCAACCCTCCCTTTATAATGATGGCAGTATTAGTTGCAATAGTAAATGTGGCAGGGATTTCAATAAAGAATCACAGGTACAATTTTAGAAGCTAATCAAATTAGAATCGTAAGGACCACCCTTTCTTTATTTTACCTTTCAAATATGGACATACTACCTTCTCCTCTCTTATGAGAAGGACCACCTTTACTACCAGTATTTTTAGTATTTATGCAACCTGTATGTATGATGTGTGCACCTTTTATTTTCAGCTCTGCAGAATATGTAGGTGCTTTATTCATACTTGTTAATATTTATTCACAGTGGTTTTAGAAAATGTGTCTGTGAGTGTATTCATACTGTATATAATTATTATTAGCAAGAGAAGTGAACAACCACAATCTGTTTTACAGAACATTTGTTAGAGATAACTTTGAATTCACCCGGGCATTGTACCAATTTACAAACATTGTTCGTCAAAATGATCAAAATGGTTGTTTTCAGGAATCTGTGTGGTTTATTTGATTAATTCCAATGTTATTACAGCTTCAAAATCTTCAGTAGTCTTAAAAAGTTACAGCAACCTTTTGCTTTTAAATCAGTGACCAGTAATGCTACGTGCTGATTGGTTGCTATAGGTTATTAAATCTAGGGCAAAATTTCCCACGCTGACCTGCATCTACTTATGTGAGGGAAGCAGACAAATTACACAATTTGAATCACAGCATTTGGCACCATATAGTTACATAGTTAGTTAAATTGGGTTGAAAAAAAGACAAAGTCCATCAAGTTCAACCCCTCCAAATGAAAACCCATCATCCATACACACACCCCTCCCTACTTTTAATTAAAATTCTTTATACCCATACCTATTGTGGGGGTTCACTCGCTGGTAGGCTGCAAAAGAGGCGACTTCACACACCAGGAACGGTTTAAGGGCTTCCTGCCCGTGTTTATTTTCCAGTGGCAGCAGAAGTTTCCCCTCGCAGGGGGAAGGTAACCCAAAAACCAGCAGCTTAACAGAAATATCCAGCCTCCTGGCTAACACAAAATAAACGCTTTGCTTTCTCTCTTGAAGCTGAGCAATCCCAGCAGTTTTTCTCACACACATTCAGCACTGCTGCTCAGCATCAGGTGTACTAAATAGGCCTAGGGCCTCTTGAAAAACCTGGCCTACGGATTTGGGAATCCGCCCCACCCTACTCTTGCGGGTTCCCAGTAAGACCAGTCCCGGATCAGCACTTACAAAAACCTTGCAGAGAGACATAGTGTTTCTCTGCTGGTCTCACCTCAGCAACAATATCTGAGAATCCGTGGCCCAACATACATCCCATCAATCACTTTTCCCCAGAAAACCGGGGACCTTTTTGTCACCATACCACACTATACTAACTATAGAGTTTAGTATCACAATAGCCTTGGATATTATGTCTGTCCAAAAAATCATCCAAGCCATTCTTAAAGGCATTAACTGAATCAGCCATCACAACATCACCCGGCAGTGCATTCCACAACCTCACTGTCCTGACTGTGAAGAACCCTCTACGTTGCTTCAAATGAAAGTTCTTTTCTTCTAGTCTAAAGGGGTGGCCTCTGGTACGGTGATCCACTTTATGGGTAAAAAGGTCCCCTGCCATTTGTCTATAATGTCCTCTAATGTACTTGTAAAGTGTAATCATGTCCCCTCGCAAGCGCCTTTTTTCCAGAGAAAACAACCCCAACCTTGACAGTCTACCCTCATAATTTAAGTCTTCCGTCCCTCTAACCAATTTAGTTGCACGTCTCTGCACTCTCTCCAGCTCATTTATATCCCTCTTAAGGACTGGAGTCCAAAACTGCACTGCATACTCCAGATGAGGCCTCACCAAGGACCTATAAAGAGGCATAATTATGTTTTCATCCCTTGAGTTAATGCCCTTTTTTATGCAAGACAGAACTTTATTTGCTTTAGTAGCCACAGAATGACACTGCCCAGAATTAGACAACGTGTTATCTACAAAGACCCCTAGATCCTTTTCATTTAAGGAAACTCCCAACACACTGCCATTTAGTGTATAACTTGCATTTATATTATTTTTGCCAAAGTGCATAACCTTGCATTTATCAACGTTGAACCTCATTTTCCAGTTTGCTGCCCAGTTTTCCAGTTTAGACAGATCACTTTGCAAAGTGGCAGCATCCTGCATGGAACCTATAGTTCTGCACAATTTAGTATCATCTGCAAAAATAGAAACAGTACTTTCAATGCCCACCTCCAGGTCATTAATAAACAAGTTGAAAAGCAAGGGACCTAGTACAGAGCCCTGCGGTACTCCACTAACAACACTGATCCAATTAGAAAATGTTCCATTTACCACCACTCTTTGTAGTCTATCTTTTAGCCAGTTCTCTATCCAGGTACAAATACTATGTTCCAGGCCAACATTCCTTAATTTAACCAGTAACCTTTTGTGTGGCACTGTATCAAATGCTTTAGCAAAGTCTAAGTAAATCACATCCACTGCCATCCCAGAATCGAGGTCTCTACTTACATTCTCGTAAAAAGAAATTAAGTTAGTCTGGCAAGATCTATTACGCATAAAACCATGCTGGCACAAACTCATAGTATTATGATTTGCTATGAAGTCCAGTATCTTATCCTTTATTAACCCTTCGAAAAGCTTTCCTAATACTGACGTCAGACTAACTGGCCTATAGTTTTGAGGCTGAGAACGGGATCCTTTTTTGAATAGAGGCACCACATTAGCAATTCGCCAGTCTCTCGGCACAATGCCAGATCTCAATGAATCCTGAAAAATTAAGTAAAGAGGTTTGGCAATCACAGAGCTAAGCTCGCTAATTACCCTGGGATGAATACCATCTGGCCCTGGACCTTTGTTAATCTTAACATGTTCAAGTCTCTTTTGAATTTCTTCATGTGTGAACCATGCATCATTAGTTGTATTACTATAATTGGGAGTGTTAAGAAGGAAACCTTCACTTACTGGTTCTTCATTTGTGTACACAGATGAAAAATACGAGTTCAGAATCTGCGCTTTTATTTTGTTTTCATCAACCAACTGACCCCCCTCTGATAGTAAGGGTCCCACCCCTTCCTGCTTCATTTTTTTACTATTGACATATTTAAAAAATAATTTTGGATTTTTTTTACTGCTTGCTGCAATATCCTTTTCTATAGCAATTTTAGCTTGCCTTATAGCTTCTTTGCATGATTTATTGGCCTCCTTGTACCTTATAAATGTTTCGGCTGTACCAGCTAACTTGAAAGCCTTAAAAGCACGTCTTTTCTTACCCACCTCAACACCAACGCTTCTATTGAACCAAAAAGGTTTTGCTTTGCAACGACGTTCCTTGCTTACAAGTGGAATATACTGACAAGTATATTTATTAAGCAGCATTTTAAAGACTTCCCATTTTTGTTCTGTGTTTAACCCTGTGAAAAGCATTTCCCACTTAATATGTTGCAGAGATGCCCTTATACTGTCAAAGTTTGCACGTCTGAAATTTAGTGTTTTAGTTACTCCCTTATAGAATTGCTTCTGCAACAGAATCTCAAAGGAGACCATGTTATGATCACTATTCCCTAAATGCTCACCCACACAAATGTTAGAGATGAGTTCAGTATTGTTAGTTATTACAAGGTCCAAAAGAGAGTTATTCCTAGTAGGTTCTTGAACGAGCTGGAATAAAAAGTTGTCATTCAGCATATTTACAAACCTACTAGCTTTTTCTGTCTTAGCAACCCCATTACCCCAGTCAATGTCTGGATAATTGAAGTCACCCATAGCAACAACTTGACCCAGCTGTGAAGCCGCTTGTATCTGCAAGAGTAGCTCTGCTTCATACTCGACACTTATACGAGGTGGTTTATAGCATACACCAATGATAATTGTTTTTGATACCTTTTGCCCAGTCGAAATCTCTACCCAGAGTGATTCTACACCCTCACCAGTGCCAGCTATTTTTATTTCTTTAGCGCATGGCTTTAATTCAGGCTTTACATACAAACACACTCCTCCACCCTTTTGAATCCCTCTATCCCTCCTAAAAAGGGTGTAACCATTTAAATTCACAATCCAGTCACATGTTTCATCCCACCAGGTCTCAGTGATACCAATTATATCATAATTTTTAGAGCATGCAATTAATTCTAGGTCTCCCATTTTACCTGACAAACTCCGTGCATTTGCCAGCATACAGCGGATGTTATTACTTTTACTTTTGAAATGTGCATTACTTGGTAAAGAATTATACGTTAAGTTAGTATTATTCTGTTTTCCTTGTAACAGAGGGACCTCCTTAGCTGGTAAACTGTATGCCCCCCTCACTCCTCCCCCATGACCTCTTACTAACCCCACTGCCCCGTCTACACTAGCTTCCCCATAATCCTTTCTCTCACCCACCCCCCCTTGCCTAGTTTAAACACTCCTCCAACCTCTTAGCCATTCTTTCCCCTAGCACCGCGGACCCCCTTCCATTGAGGTGCAAACTGTCACGGCTGTATAAGTTGTACCCCAACGAAAAGTCAGCCCAGTGCTCTATGAACCCAAACCCTTCCTTCCTGCACCAAGACTTTAGCCACGCATTAAGCTCCCTAAGCTCCCGACATAGTTACCTGTATCCCTGATTTATAACCAAGATACTACTGAGATAACAAATAAAGAACAAAATTCATGAAACAATATCTTCTTTTTAGTCCAGTTAGCTGTATATATTCCTATTCAGGGAACCAAGTTCTAACTAAAAGAAAATGTGCTAAAGTGCCTAACAGGAAACCTGACCTCTATTTTCTTTTTTGAATATTTCTTAACTTAATCGTTTCGTAAACAATTTTGCCATTACCACCTTCCTATGTATTTCTACTCCCTCTTCTGTCTTCACGCCACTATGATCAATTGGCTTCACAGATATGTCTTGGATTCTCTCCCAGCATCAGAGGAATATAGTGTATCTATCCTGGGATTCACCAATAAACCTTTGTATGCGTAGTCTTTTTTGTACATCTGCAGTATCTATAGTTTTATTGATAATTAATACCACTTGTGTAAAGAAATACTTACAGTCTGTATATTATAAAGTCCCTAGCTTTTGCATTTTCTAAATGATGGTAAAAATTTAACTCATCTATCATAATGACTCCTTCAGTTGTGTATATTACATTTTAAAGCACTGTCACTACTAATAAACATATCTTTAACAAAGATTCTCAGAAAAATAAGGGCTGCCTTTGGCAAAATAATCCTGTCAAGATTCCGTCTTTGATAAACATTCAGCCAAACAAGATCACCATCATTCTGTCCTTTTATTATAAACATGCATGAAACCATATGGAATAAAAGGTAAAATCATTGCTTAAAAGAGATTCAATCCATGTTCCACAAATGGTTTTAGTTAGCAGAATACCTTATATCCTGAGCCAAGAGCTTGCACCCATCATAACTCCATTTCTTTTATGTGGCATTGTCCATTTTAGAATCTTCAGCAAATCTAAGAATGAAAGTGACAGTTTAGCCCATTTACAAGCTTGAAATAAAGCTGGGTTTAAACCACTATTAAACTGTGAAGAAGCAGCATAATATAATCCAGGATCAGCATGCTCTTCTAGCCATACCAGATGTATTGTCAGTTTGAGGATCACTGTTTTCACAAGGGGTCAACAACGATATCTTACTATTTAAAAAAAAGATGTGGGCACAATGGAGAAGGGAACCAGTCGTAATAGAACTACCCAAATAGACGTCTCAAAGAAAGACAGGACAAGAAAAACTACATTTGTGTGACCAGATACACAAGGCACAACAGAAGGTACTAGCCAAGTCAAGCCAAGATGCACAGTAAGAATTATTTAAATGAAGATATTGTATAATTTAAACATGAAGAAGATATGGTGGGTTATTTAGTATCAGTTGGATAACTTCAACTGAGTTATTTAATGGATACTAAATAACCTTATGTTAGTTCATCATTGACTTGCTTAGTTTATAGTATACAATGCAAAAGACACATTTCAAGAAAAGCAAAATACAAGGCCCCAGGGGACAAGCTTTGGATTGAAAACCTCTTGTGATCCCATTTTTATTCTGTAACCCTTGTTTGTTAAATTATTGTTATATATCAATATAAAGCATGTTGTTACTTGCTGGAGCTATATCAATAAATGATGATGATGATAAGTACATGGAAGGGATGTATGTCCAAAAAGCATTATTGAGCCAAACAAGGATTACAGTAACAAGTCACAGTAATGATGTCCACAACTTGGAAAAAGTAAGAACAGGGCCAAAAAAGCTAAGGCTTGATGACATTTATTCTTAAGCACGCATACATTTAGAAAAGCTTGAGGGTGAGACCAAGCAACTTGCTAATGAAAAACACGTTGAGATTGCTAGCAGTCAACACAATAAAGCAAAGCCAAATGCAAACAGACAGAATAATACTTCATATGCAAATATTGTTGATACATTTTGCCCTTGCCTGGTGATAACCTATATATATATATATATATATACAGTATATACAGTATTCAATATACAGTAGAAGGCTAGCTAAATGTTTCTTTTCAACAAAATTGTGGATTCAGTGTCAGTTATTGTCAGTATTTAATCTAAATTAAGCCATTCATGAGTCATAATATCACCTTTAAGGAACTGAACATGACACTGCATAATAAGAATATGTATGTAGTCTCCAGCTCCTGTGATATGCAGGTTCTGAATTAATCACGATCATTCACCAATAAATTATTTTAGTTGGGAAATGTTCATGTAAAGTTACTACACGTTATGCCCCCAGATGATGTCACTGCAATCCCATGCAAAATTTAGGACCCAAGGTTAAGAAACTGAGCTTTAATTGTTAGAGTGGGCCTCTCTTTGGAGAGGGATTATTCTGTCTTTAAAGCTTCATTTTAATATTATTCCTGAAGATGCATCTGAGAAGGACAAATTAATATAACCTGGACTCAGAGGATATCGTAATACTCCTGAATGTAGATAAATGCCAGGGAAAACTTCACAAAGGACGACATCAGACCACTGATGAGTTATCTGAAACTGACTTTAAATCACTACTCTAGAAAGAATTAACAATAGAAAATGTAAGTATTCCCATGAATAAATAACCGGCATTTTTTTCCTGTCACTGCTTAATAAATAACAAAAAGTGTAATGGCAGTATGTCATAAGGGGATAAGTAATACTGTCCTCATGATACCCAACTGCAGGATGCTTTTACATGAATAAAGTAAGCTTTGTTCAACTTCTCTTTTCATAAATTGAAGGGTGATTGCCTTGCATTGAATGTAGATACTGTGGACAGAAATCATATGCTCAGTCCTGGCAATGGCCAGCAGTTCTGTACAGAGAATTTTGGTGATCCTTGTTGTTTTCACATTCTCCTGACATCCCTCTCCTACATATCTGTCTGACTTTCCTATAGAAGCCTATTAGACAGAGAAACTATGCATAAAGAAACTAAAAATAAACTAAGCCATGATTAGAAATAAATCGAACCAAAGTACTGTATATTATTTTTCTGTCTGCTGTGTAAAATGTCCTTGCTGTTGTCTCTCATTCTGTGCAAGTATAGACTTCTGTCACTTTTGCTTGCCCTTTGTACAGTGCTCAGACTTCCTTAGCAGCCAAGTCACATAAATCCTGGAAACCCTTGAACTTACACCAGTCTAAGACTAATCCTTCTTTTCTGTTAATGGCATGCCTTTTAACCTTAGATCAACTTGTGGTTTTGGCATACTGCTGCTTTTTTTTTTTTTTTGCTGCAAACCTTTAAATACAGGAGCTTAGGGAAATGCAGCTAATGAGCAATAAACATCCTGAGAAAATAATCTCTCACCATTCCTTTCAGTAAATATTGCTTTTGTCATAGCAAATGATCCTATGTTATACATTTTAGTGAATGTCAAATCCTGCATGAATAAAGAGAGATCAACATGTAACCTTTTGCCTGCATGAAGGACACATATCATAGATGTTGATTTTGCAATTTATCACTATCACAGTTTCTCTGGGCTTCCTGTCTTGTGGGTTTAGACCCTTCTTAAACATCTGCAGATTTCCTATGAAAATGGAAAATAGATTACCAAGAAGGTTTCAACAGATTTATATGAAAAGACAGAGGTATATGTTAAGTGTCATATATATCTTTGATACATAGTGCCTATGGAACTATCTTTTTTCTATTTTCTATTTTCTTGCTTTTCTCAAATGTTTTAGTAAAAGCTGTAAAATTATTTGAAGCACTGTAAGCTTTTAAATAAATGGAGAAGCAAGCTGCTGAGTATAGGAGTCCACAATGATAAGCCAGTAAAGTAAAATTAGGAAAAATAACACATTACACTTAATTCAGGCTATTTCTTTCAGCAGGGTTATATGCCCTCTTTAGTTATTAGTTTCAATTGCCTTTCTAATTCATATTAATCAAGACTTATATTTATTTATCAAGACTTATAGATTTATAAACCACAAGTATTTTAGAATAATAAGCAATACAAACTTCAGAAAGGTCTAAGCAACCATCATTAAATGAAAAGCTATACGCTTGGGTTTTTGAGAGGGCCAAAGTATTAAAATGTTAAATGTTATGTTAGGACAGGAGAGTCACTACTGATCATTCTTTATTTCCTGCTGTTCCTGTCAAAAACTGATTGAATTTTAGCCCTGACATGCCTGGAAAAATCTACTTTACCCCAGGCAGTATATTAGTCATTCAGTTTCATATTTACATGTTTTGTTGTCTACTTCCATCCATACTCCAAACTAGGGATGCACCGAATCCACTATTTTTGATTCGGCTGAACCCCCGAATCCTTTGCTAAAGATTTGGCCGAATACCGCATCCTAATTTGCATATGCAAATTAGTGGTTAGAAGAGGAAAACCTTTACTACTCCCTCGTTTTGTGACTAAAAGTCACGCGATTTCCCTCCCTGTCTCGAATTTGCATATGCAAATTAGGATTCCTGTTCGGCCGGGCAGAAGGAATCGGCCCAATCTGATTCCTGCTGAAAGGCCGAATCCCGAACTGAATCCTGGATTCGGTGCATCCCTACTCCAAACTGTATATTACAGGCATTTACAAATCCCATGAACAGGGATGAAAGGAAATGATCTATCATTGCAAATATGTGTCAGGTACAGAAATAACCTTACACGATTCATACTATATCATACTTGATGCAATAAAGGATACTTTACTTTTACGCCTGTTCATAGGGATCTGGAGTGCCTGCCATATACTGTATTCTATGGAGTATGAATTATCCCCTTGTGCTCTAGGTCTGGGGAAAATGCATCCCACATTCTACCGGAGCCCTAACTTTCAGACCTATATACTATAATATATTTAATATAATTACCTACCTCCATCAAGCTTTTTAATTCAGCAATTGATTCCAAATCTCCTCCCATTTGTGTCTGCTCTTTCATAACTGGTTACATACAAACAATAATGTGTATATGTTTTGTATCTAACATTTGAAAACCCGATATCTAAAATGTTCCAAATGATAGTAAGGTAATTTCCTATAACTTTAAGAGATGATTCCCATTCTATTACCTTTCCCTATTCTATGTAATAATAAAACAGTTCCTTGTACTTGAAGGTAACTTATCTGCATGAATCTGTATTGGTGAACAAAACAGTACTTCTGGGTTAATTTTATTCAGGTCCGAAGCATTCCTGATAATAGATCCCATACCTGTACATTACTGTATATTGTGATAATGCTGTGGCAAATCTCTCTCCACCCAAACATGGCTACTGGTGCTGAAATTAACTAGATTAAATTGTGTACTGGGGATAGCATACTAGGGGGTTATTTATTAAAGGTTGAGTTATGGTTTTCCCAAAAAAATTGAGTTTTTGAGGGTAGTTTCAGGAAAAACTAAAAATAAAGAAAACCTAATTTTTTTTAAATTTATTATGCCCTGAAGCTGCAAAAAGCTAGAATCCAAAAACACGGCAGCTAAAACCTTTCAAGGTCACGTATAAGTCAATGGACCATTTAAAATGTTTTTAGCCTTCATGATTTTCTGTTTTTTTTTTCGCTGGTTTGAGCTTGAAAACTCCATAAATTCCAGCTATTCAAGGTTATATTTCACAAGTAACACAATCAATTTGAGTATTTAAGTTTCCGCCCACCCCCCCCGATTTTATTGATTCAAATTTTTTTACATTCACGTTTTTTTATAAATAAGTAAACATTTGAGTTGTGAGTTTATTCGAGTTAGAAAGACCTCACAAACTCCACCATTGATAAATAACCCCCTAAAATAACCCCCTAAAAGTACTGGGTACCTCATATTGTACTATAAAGTTGTACTCATTGAACTGATATCACTGCAAATGCTAAGTACCAAACACAGAGAGGTATCAACATTGTATTAAGTGTATTAATATCAATTAACTCACATGTCCTCACTTGCTATAAAAAGCATCCAACCCTATCTGGAAAATTGCTAAATTGCCAAACTTGAAAGCTCTATCTGTAAGAAAGAAAATAATTGCACCTTAACATAAGAACTCTATTCTTCTTAACTCAAGTGTCCTATGGAAGATCTACCCATGAATAAGGCAGCAAAGAGTTTATTATGGTTATGCATAAATTATACAGTATCTCCTTTACAGAGGTGTTTCACATTTAAGGTAACTTTTATTATGTTATAGAACAGCCAATTCTAAGCAACTGTTCAATTGTTTTTCATTATTTTTTTTTATAGTTTTATAGTTATTTGCCTTTTGCTTCTGAATCTTTGCAGCTTCCAAATGGGCATCGTTGACACCCTTCTGTAAGGCTACAAATGTATTGTTATTGTTACTTTTTGTTACTGCTCCTTCTATTTAGGCCCTCTCCTATTAGTCCTGTCTCTTATTCAAATGTATGGTTGCTATGGTAATTTGGACCCTAGTTTCTAGATTGCTTAAGATGCAAATTGAAGAGCTGCTGAATAAAAAGCTAAATAACTCAAAAACCACAAATAATAAAAAATGAAAACTAATTGCAAATTGTCTCAGAATATCACTCTCTACACTATACTAAAAGTTATCTCAAAGGTGAACAACCCCTTTAAGTGTAACAGTATAAACATTCAATTTGTACAGCCATTGCTTATACATTAGAAATTAGATCTTCCCTAAAGAGCAACCATTCACTAATGTACCTCTGAGTACTTGTCTAAGTAGAGTATAAGTAGACTCCATATTTTTAAATCTTAAATTCATAACCTCATGTGTATAGACATCCAATCTCATTTGCCATTAGTATTGTTGCTAATGGTAGATATGGGAACAACACTGAATAGTAAAAATCCAAGTTTGGCTTACCTAAGTCAACTCTTTCAGTTACATTGAGTAGGAGAAACAATAGCCTTTCTGAAAACAGTTCCATTGTGAAGTGCTGTCTCTTTCTGAAAGCACAGCATCAGATAAAATGACCTGAGATGGCTGCCTATGCACCAATATTGTAATTAATAAACAATGCATTTCATTTTAAATAAAATTTTAAATGGATGAATAAATCACGGGCAATGTACACAGTTTAAATTTGTAAAAAAACTATTCCATAAAAACATGACAGACCACCTTTAGTGGTGGAAGGTAGGTGGCACACGTGTGTCCTCAGGTATACCATATCTTTTTTGTCATTCTGAAGTTATGGGTACTGGAAGATGTAAGGCATTAACCCTGTACCATCTGTTTGTTTTCAATCTAGAACAAGTTGCAGAGCATAGCAGCATGAAGACTGAGCAGGAGCACAAGTGGAGATATATGGATCCAAGGGGTGCAGATGTGTGCCCTTTGTTTGTTGTACATGATGAGCCTTTATATGTACTGTAAAATGGTAGAAGTGGAACAATTAGCTGAAAGATGGACGTTGAAAAATAATCTTTAGCCTTGGAATAGCAGTATTTTTGTTGCTAGATGAGTCCATTGTTGCAAAGCAAAAATCCAAAACTTCTATGTAGAAAGATTATCTGGATACACACTAAATAAAAAACAAATGCATCAGCTTGCAAAGAAATGTATTTTCCACAACACGTCTTTAAGGAATTAAAATCCTTTATCGGTACATCTTGGCACAGACCACACACCACAATTTTTTAGGTCTACTCTGGCCTTTTAATACAAGCAAATCAAGACATTTCTTTTATCTTTGCTACAAATGTTTTGGGGGATTTCTCCCCCTTTGTCTATGTGCATGCCCTGTAGCTGCTAAATTTGGTTTATGTTCAGTGTGTGTTCATCCAGGTAACCTTTATCTCAAGCTATTGTTGGTATTGTTTTAATAAGTTATATACCCTAATAAGATCAATTAGATATGTATTTGAGCCACATTGTGGCTATTTAAAGGAACAGTTCAGTGCAAATATAAAAATTAGGTTAATAGATAGGTAAAATAAAAATGTTTCTAATATAGTTAGTTAGCCAAAACTGTAATCTATAAAGGCTGGAGTGACTGGATGTCTAACATTACAGAACAGAACACAACTTCCTGGTTTGCAGCTCTCTTCAGTGACTTGAAGGGGGGCCACATGAGACATAACTGTGAGTTTGCTTCTGATCTGTATCATGCAAGACACATTCAAAAGCAACACTTATGACCCATATGCCCACCCCCTCAAGTCACTGATTGGTTACTGCCTGGTAAATAGGGATGGGCAAATTTGCTGCCAGCGAAAAGTCGCCAACACCCATTAAAGTCTATGGGCGTCAAAAAAATGTTGTTGCACGGTGAAATTTTTTTGACGCGTCTTTTTTTGTTTTTATGACGGACAACGCCATACAAGTCTATGGTCGTCATTTTATCAGCAAAACAAGCCGAAAAAATTCGCCCATCCCCACTGGTAAACAATCAATGGAAACCAAGAGAGCTGCAAAGCAGGAAGTAGTGTTCTGGCTATTAAGTTAGAAATCTAGTCACTACAGCCTTTATACATTACATTTTTGCCTAACTAACTGTATTGAAAATATTTATTATTTTGCACAGCCTATCAATTTAACCACTTTTTTATTTTTACACTGAACAATTCCTTTAAACATGTAATGCTGTATACCACTTAAAGAAAATGTATTAGCTGTATAAAAACACAGTCATATGAAAAGCTTAGTTAATTGACTGCATGACACATGATATTAATTAAATTATTATATTTAATGCCTCATCCTTATGGAATAACATCTGCCAATCTGAATGCAGTCTGTTGCTTTCTCTTATAGCACAGCAGAAGAGAGAAATAGGTTATATGAATACTATATGTACATAAATCTTTCTGTTTGGCTAGAAGTGTGTCCTTACTAAGCTGAGTTGAACTTCTGCCAAAATCTACTTTATCGTCTTCAGTGAAATGTGTGAGGACAGACAAGTATCCCAGTTCCAGTGGACTCTCTGATTAACGTTATGGAACATTTTGATCTTGCAACCCCCTGCATATGGATTGTGTTTTTATTTTCTCTACTTGCATTCTGGTCAGGGAGTACTGTATTCTATGGTGGAATGGACAGACTCTGTGGAATATGAAATAACAACTCATTATGACACACATTCTTGAACAGAAATAAAATGTTCAGTGCACACAGTGTTTCCAAGGTTCTGAACTGAGTATTGTTTGTTTCACCTCTTGCCACATTACTAGTTAGCTGTCAAAATATAAATATATGTATAATTATGTTTCACGGGGAAATGTAATTACATTATATTTTAGATATCTAAAAGCTCTATTTAAAGGAATTCTACATTTCATCTGCTTTTTATTAAATATCTTTTTATTTGAATTTTATATCTCCCTCTGTGCCAATGAGTATTGCCAAGACTTTGAACTTGTGTATGAGGGGAAAAAAGTTGATGTATGAGAAAATTCACTGCTATTTTCTTTGCTGGAGAACTTTCTTGAAAAACGCTAATCTCCTAATTAAATAACTGATCGGCTCATATTCTCATCATTCCTCTTCTTTAGATCATTGTCACTCACACACGTGGAGTACTTTTAAAACTCTTTTCTTTATAAGGACCAATTTGGGAAGAAAATTTCAATGACCAGCAAAGGGAAACTAAGAGTTCTGTTTTGCTGTTAAATTATGAGATTGGTTCATGTATTCTGTAGCCAGACTAGGTGTCTGACAACCATCCTTACTTCCGTGTATTGTCTGCTGAATATGTTGCTTATTTCCCTGCTAAAAATGGATTAGCTCATGCACATTGCACTCCAGTTTCCTTTTATGTTCTCTCAGGAGGTCTAAAGCTAGTTCAGCAGCTAGCGTAAGAACAAATGCTCTTCTCATATTTGACTGCCAAATGTGACAAAGGCCACATGTTTTTTTAGTTATTTACATATTGTAAACAAATTGAAAAAATGCTTAATATTATTATGTCTGAATGTGTTATACAAGCAGGCACAGTACGCAGATATATAAAGTATAAGAATCCATATGTGTGAAAGAGGAATGGAGAGAGAGATAGAGAGAGAGAGAGAGTATGCATAAAAGTGTGTGTTGATAATTGTGAGTATGTGTGCATGTATGTTTTCTATACCATGGTTTTCTTTGCAAGACAAGTTTAAAATCTATACCAGATGTTCAGCAATGGCATTGAAGATGTAATTCAATAAGTATAGTAATATTACAATAACAGTTGTTTAGTTTATGTTTTAGTCCTGTTTTTCAACAGAAACTTTCAAGTAACGATTGTAACATGTATCTAGATTTTACCACAACTTTTAATAAAACAGTCACTCTTCTATTTCTAATATGTAACTTGACATAAACTGAAAAATAGTATTTGAAGGGTCGTAAACAATTACTGTATATGATTTTGTGCTGAACACTAAGCACTAAAACTAAATACTATGCATGTGGTTATAGAATGAAAGCAGGGAATACAGCAAATCTACCTAAAAGAAAGAGGGCTGGTGAGACGAGCAATTTAGTCTATGAATTGTGTCAAATCTTGCATACATTAAAATGCAAAATGTGTCCATAGGTGTGACTATTGTAGACTTCATCCTTTAACATAAATAGTTTGCCCTATTTAGTCTGAGAAGGGGAAACAACAATATATGAGCACAAGTACACAAGAAAATAGTTACTTAAATAAGTTGTGTTGAAGAAAGACCATCAAAAAAAAATTCCATTAAGTTCAACCCCTCCAAATGAATCCCAGTATATATATATATATATATATATATATATATATATATATATATATATATATATATATATACATACACACATATTAAGGGAGTCATTTACTAAAAACCGAATCTCACATTTTTCCATGAATGTCAAAAAAATTGTGGTTTTCTCATGTTTTTAAAGAACTCTAAAAATTCAAGATTTTTGAAGTCTAAAAACCACGAAAACCACTAATACAAAACTTTGTCAGGTAAAAGTTTTTGAAGTCCTATAGAAGTCAACGGGAGGTGCGCTAATCTTTTTGGACCACTCTAAATCAATTCCAGGCCTGGATTTGTAGCAAGGCTATAAAGGCTCGGGCCTAGGGCAGTAAATTTTAGGGGCATGCCGCCTAGCCGCATACTGTAGAAGCACTGGAGACTCAAAGCCCCCTAGTGCTCCGCTGCTTGAGATTGCGCTTGCAAGCGCATAGGGGGAAAGTTTTGCAACCTAAAGGCCTGGTATGACTGGTATGTGTATGTGTGATTTTGAGGTTGAAAAAGTTGAAGTGTTAAAAGGTGTATTTACAGGATTTGGCTACTAGATGGCAGTGGATTCTTATTAGTTATATAAAGGTTATATAATAATGTTATGTAAAATGTAATTTCTGCCCAGGCCACTAGAGGGAAGTAGTGAGACAGGGTAGAAAAGGTATAAAAGGGATGGTTCCACCTAGGGTGTGGTCAGTCAGTTTGGAGAGGTATAGACAGATAGAACTTAAATGGGGCACTAGGTGCCATAGCCAGTGAGGGCAAAGTTAGAAATGGTAGCTGGAACCATACCAAGGAGTAAGAGGCTTAGTAGCCGTGGCTCAGCCACAGACAGGGAACAGAGAGATAGACAGGGCAGTGTGGACAACCCAGGCCAGTGGTGAAAATCCTACCTGAAAAAGCTAGGGGGCGCTGCTGTGGTGGCCCACTGGCTGAAGGAGGGAGGTGGCACAATGAAAATTTCTGCTGGGGCGAGGTGGAGGGCTTGTAGGATGTATGGCGGACTGCCTGACCGGTAGCTGGTAGAAGAAAGGTCGAGAGGCTGGGTTCGTAAATCCAGTGTTGTGGGGATGGGATGAGAATATCTGTAAGACTGTATAGAAGATATACCTTATGCTGGTGGTGAGTCGATTTGGCGATTTTGCAAATAAAAGTATTTCAAGTTTTTAAAGAATTTGGTGTTGTGTGCCTTTAATCACCGGAGGGCCCCCTACAAGGCAAACAAAACCCTCATAACAGATCAGATGCTAATTCAACCTCAGGTGTGAATAGAATCCTGTAGATGGAGCAAACATATTATTATTAACATGTATTTATATAGCGCCAACATATTGCGTAGCATTGTGATACTTGACATCACAGAGCTCATATGGTGCATCACAACACTATTAGGTGGGCAATATATATTTAAATGATGTAGTGGAACATGGTAAACTGTCTAAACCAGATATTTTGTTGTAGATCTTGACAGACTATATTTAATTCTGCTTTTGACAAGTAATGAAATAATACAACATTCATGGGTGAACTGTAATGAAAGACATTAATGGAAAAAATATTGGGAAAAATGATTCCTATGTGCAAACATTTTTTCCTTTGGGGGTACTTGATTTAATTTCCAGGAACATGTAAAGTATTTAGCTGTCCCATCCGTCAGTGGAAAAAGATAAAGAATTGTATATATTTTTAACAGTAACAAGAGACTACAGGGTTTTGGAAGTGTGCAATAATGAATTGTGCAATCAAATATGAAATCATCTTTTATTATAAATATAAGTATGTCTTACAGGTATGGGGTCCGTTATCTGGAAACCCATTATCCAGAAAGCTCTGAATTATCGGAAGGCTGTCTCCCATAGACTCCATTTTATCCAAATAATCCAAATTTTGAAAAATGATTTGCTTTTTCTCTGTAATAATAAAACAGTAGCATTTACTGAACCAAGCTAAGATATAATGAATCCTTATTGGAAGTAAAACCAGCCTATTGGGTTTATTTCATGTTTAAATGATTTTCTAGTAGACTAAGAGTATGAAAATCCAAATTATGTAAAAATCTTTTATTCAAAAAATCCCAGGTCCCACGCATTATGGATAACAGGTCCCATACTTGTATTAGAACTAAGCACAGCCCAGATTTGACTGCTTAGTGATGTCATGTCAAACTTATAAAGCAATGGCAGAGATGCAATAGGGTTATGATATTAGTGGCATAATTCCAATGGTAAGAGTCCCAGCATGTCAGTGAAAAATTGAGCAATGACTTTGAAATGTATGCTTATCTATTATATTACCACAGTACTGTACTATCCCTTCCTTGAATATTTGATTTATATGTGATAGTGTTATGTCTCATCCTGTCTTGTCCAAACAGCTGTTTTCTCATCTCAGTTATGTGTCCTTTTCTGTTGACAAAGTATTTTTTGCAATATCAGGTGTAGGTGGCACATTCTGCTCTTCTGTTTTATGAATTATAAAAACACCAGTACTTAATTTAAGAAACTTGTAGATATATTTTTATGAATCCCACACTTTAGCAGCTTTGTGCTACCTTGTGGAAAGTCTGCTATACAGGTATGGGACTTGTTATGCAGAATGCTCGGGACCTGGGGTATTCTGGATATTGGATCTTTCTGTAATTTGGATTGTCTTACCTTAAGTCTAATAGAAAATCATGTAAACATTAAATAAACCCAATAGGCTGGTTTGCTTCCAATAAGGGGATGGATTACCTCTTAGTTTGGAGCAAGTACAAGGTACTGTTTTATTATTACAGAGAGAAAGGCAATACTTTTAAAATATTTGGATTATTTTTTGTAAAATTGAGTCTTTTCCATAAGTCAAAGATTTCTGAATAACGGGTTTCCGAATAACAGACCCCATACCTGTATTTAACTGCTACTGTTGTATGCCTATTGGTGGGCATCATCCGAATGTGTTCTGCGTGGCCAGCAATGATTGTTATATACACAAATGGACCTTTATGAACACGGAAAAGTTGAGAGCACAACTTTTCTTTGTTAAATCTGGTGCATTCTTTTGTGCTTAGGTCCATAGAAATGAGCTCTAATGATTGTGGCAGATGTCTAGTAGATATTCATAATAAATACCATCCATGGTACAGGGATCCCTTCTATTTAATCCTTTTACTCTGAAAAAATTAGACACGCGTGCCAAAGTTTTTACCTGTAAATGTGGGTGTTCCAATTTCAGAACTATGAAAAGTACTGATTTTTCATTTTACATGCCGGTGGAATAAAAAGGAACTGATTGTTAGATGTTAAACATTTCAGTCCATTGCAGTGCTATGCTTTAATGAACATAATTGGATTACAACTGGAACCATTCCTTAATAAAACTACAGGAGTGGCTCTAGATGGTTTCCAGAGAAAACAGTGCAAAATAAAAGTATGATGTTTACATTGGTTTGCCAGTTTAATTAGAAAAGCAAACTTCGATACGTGGAAAATGAGAAATACTTTTAAGGGCAGCTGTTTCTTCTAATCACTACAGTCAAAAATGAGCATGATATATGACTCTGGATGAACTACATCAGCAAAACATCCTAGGAACATAGGAGTTTTATATACAATGAATGTATTGGTTTATTTTAAATCAAAATCAAAAGTTTGGCCTACACCAAGCTTTTAGAACAATTCAGCCATAAAGCTGAATATAATGTCTTCCATGTTTTTATAGTTCTGCTGCTCATAAAATGCTCTAAGTTCTACTGGCTGTCTTCACATTATGCTTTGTTATTGTGTGTTACATTAAGGGGTGAAAAGACTAAGCAGCATAACAAGTTCTACACCACATTTGTATTTTTAGAGGTATTAGAGACAGGTTTAAAAAGATACTATAATAGTGAAAACTTTGGGCCAGGAAGATTTGGAATTATACACAATTACACACATCTATCACAAGATTTAAAGGGGATATAAAGTTTAAAATAGTACTGCATATACATCTTCTCCTCCATAAAAGAAGCATATTTGCAGTATACTTTATTTAGAAATTCAGTGCTGTTAAATAAAAAAAATAAACATGTTTCTGCCGGAGTTCGTATCCTCTAACTCTCAAAGTTGCTCACTGAAATCCTTTGAAAGCTTCATGGCCAGAGCAGTGTGAAACGATCAAATACTTTCCGGGCCCAGGTGCATTACGTGCTGCCGGGCCCCCCATCCCCCTCTGGACGCAGTTTTCTGTGCACCTTCGCATGAAGGGCCCCAAGGGGGTGCGGACCCTGGTGCAATCACACCCCTGGTAGTTACGCCCCTGCAGAGAAGCAGCGCGGGGATTCTTTCTCACTGAAGTTGGCCTCGATTATACATCAACACATAGATAACAAAGCAGTTCCATCCTGAAGTGCTGGCTCCTTCTCAAAGCTCAGAATCAGGCACAATGCACTGAGATGGCTGTCTCCACCCAATATTACAGCTAAAAAAAATTTGTTGGTGCAAGAATACCATTTTAAATAAAAAAGTAGAGTGAATTATTTGCAATGTAAACAGTGTAACTGAGAGATAAAAAGTAAACCATACAAATCATGACAGAATCCCTTTAATGCATTTGGAGTGAGAAAAAAAGTCGCACATAGACTCTAATATATTTTGGTACAAAAAGTTTCATGACAAAAATGTCACATGACAAAAAAGTCACCATGACTCTAATATAGTTTGCTACAAGAAACATTGCTGCATCAAAAAAGTCACCAGTAGACTTCAATGCGTTTCGAGAATTTTTCTGCAGTTTCAAAATTTTTTGGCAAAGTGAATCAAGGCAGATTAGCTCATCACTATTGGTAAGGACTCTTACATACGGGCGGTTTTTCCTGCACTCCCTTGCATTGCGCTTTCTTCCATTCAGCCGCAAGGAAGCGCATGAGTAGACACACTCAATTATTTTGAAGGGGGCTGTACTCACACCGACGGATGTTAGCCCCTTCCAGCTATAGTCAGGTGATCCCACAGGTGGCTAATAAAAGGGCAACCAAGTTTGGGAGCTTTACTTTGAAAGCAGCAAGTAAGTTGCAGGTAAAACTTAGTCCCTTTGTAAAATGTATAATGAAGCAATAGAATTCTTAATGAATCAGATGAAAGTTGACTGTAGGACTGGCCAGATATGGGATGACTTTGACGTAGTTGGCCAGCTTAAATATATTGCAATATCTATATATAAATATATTGTCTGAGGGAATGCAACATGCTGCGTCTCACCTGTGTTTGGTGCTTACATGCGTCTGTGTGAGTACAGCCCCCTTCACAATAATTTAGTGAGTCTACTCCTGCGCTCCCCTGCAGCTGAACAGAAGAAAGTGCAATGCAGGGGATCGAAGGAAAAACCGCCTGTGTGTAAGTACAGTTCATGTTATTGTAGCTCATCTTTGAGGGTTAGCAGGACTCTTTGCCATAGTTCTCATAGCACCTCTTTGAGGAAAAGCAGGACTGGATGCTGCACTTTGCAACATTTCAGTGTTAGGGTAGGACTACACAGACAATTTTGATAACATGACTGTCGCATCTACGAGCGTTTTTAGCTGTGCTCCCCTGCGTTGTGGTTTCATTCGTTCTGCCGCAGGAGAGCACAGGAGTAGACGCATTGAATTCTTTTCAATGGGGCTGTACTCACACAGATGCATGTAAGTGCCAAACGCAGGTTGGAATGCAGCATGTTGCATTTTTCTTGCATTTGGCACATGTGACGTGTCGTGTCGCCAAAAACGTCTGTGTAGTCCTACCCTAACACTGAAAGCAGTTCACCTGTATCTGTGCTGAAGAGATAAGTGGGTCATTTTAAAGTGAAATGTTGCAAAGTGCAGCATCCAGTCCTGCTTTTCCTCAAAGAGGTGTTATGATAACTATGGCAAAGAGTCCTGCTAACCCTCAAAGATGAGCTACAATAACATGAACTGGCATTAAACATAACATGCATTTGCGCACATTAATGCAATTAATTACGTTTGCTATATTTAATAAGCAATAAAGGTTATAAAAACAGTCACACAGAGCTTTCCATCTTTGATTATTTTACCTTCTAACATACCCCCTTATAGGTATGAAAAATGTGTTTTGCTAGGCTTTGCAGAAATCTCTGCAGTCCTGGGTTAGATCTAATTCATAATGGCCCACTCTTCTAACAAGAATGTTGGAAGGAATGTGCCGCCGTGTCAGACTGCAGAGGTTTCTGCTCCACCCTGCACAATATTTTTATCATAAGCTTAAATACTTAACAGGCAGTGTGAGGATGCGTGTTGGTGATTTTTCTCACAGTCCTGAAGCTGGGTCATTACATATATATCTCTAAACAGAAACTGAATAAATGTGAAGCCTGTAAGCTACCAGCTTTCCATCTTTATAGCATTTTTTTTTCTTTTTATGTGGTTCAGTGTTTCCCCTTAGAAAGGAATTTTGAAGCAGATTCAGGAAGGGTGGCTTAAACCAATCTGGATAACATTCCCACCCCAGAGGAAGGAAATTCTTTCTGCCAACGCTATTTACCTGCTGAACTCCAGAGAGTTAACAATCATGCTACCAATTCCCTTATATACTTTGTACAAGTTAAATGAGGTAATTACTTTTGCATATACTTTGCCTCTCTAATGAATGTAAGATGAACAAAGTGTTCCCAGCTAAGTCCATTCGCCAGCAAAAATTCCTAGAGGTTATGAACTTAAAATAGTAAAGTTTAGAAAAGTACCATGGCATTTTAATAACACACCATTCACAACATTATTCTCAGAAAGTGCAGCAGCTCTTGTAGGAAAAGAATGAGAATGAAATGAGAGTAGTGGAGAATTTTTTTTTAATTCACTAGATTCGGTTCACTAGTTCTATATTTATATATATGGGATGGCCATATCCCATAGAATGAATTCTCAAATAATTCTAATTCTTAGAAATGATTTCCTTTTTCTCTGTAATAATAATAACTGTACAGGTATGGGATTTGTGGAAACGCCATCTCCCATAGACTCCATTATAATAAATGAATCCAAATTTTTAAAAAGAACTTCTCTTTTCTCTGTAATAATAAAATAGTGTCTTGTACATGATCCAAATTAAGAAATAATTAATCCTTATTAGAAGCAGAACCAGCCTATTGGGTTTATTTTACGTTTTCATGATTTTCTAGTAGACTTAAGGTATGAAGATCCAAATTATGGAAAGATCCATTATCCAGAAAACCCCAGGTCCCAAGCATTCTGGATAACAGGTCCCATACCTGTACCTTGTATTTGATGTTAACTATGAAGTTGCATGAAACAATATTGGTGGCAAAACACTACTACTGGGTATATTTAATGCTTATATGATTTTTAGCAGACAAAGTTTGGTGATCCAAATTACAGAAAGTTTCCTTATCTGTATAACCCCAGGTCCTAAGCATTCTGCAAAACAGACCATATACCTGTATGTAACATTTGAATCCCCCTTTCTGTGCCATTCATAGCTCTGCAGCACAAGTACAATATGAATTTGAGTTCATTGCTGTGCTACCAGTTCATTCAAGCCCACTTGGCTTGAATGTGGTCTTCCATTTCTTAAAGGAGAAGGAAAGCCCCAGGGCGCAAAACCCCTCCCCCTCCCCTGTGTTGCCCCCCCTCCCTCCTCCCCCCTGGCCTACCTGTCCCCCTGGGCAAATGCCCCTAACTTGTTACTCACCCCTCTGCGCAGGTCCTGTCCACGGAGTTCACAGTCGCCATCTTCTCCCACGCGCGTCTTCTTCCTGCTCTGACCGGCGTTTTCTGGCGCATGCGCAGTAGGAACAGTTACCGGTACGGCTCTACTGTGCATGCGCCGAATGTCACAAAGTGAAATCGGAAAACTTCGTGACATTCGGCGCATGCGCAGTAGAGCCGTACCGGTAACTGTTCCTACTGCGCATGCGCCAGAAAACGCCGGTCAGAGCAGGAAGAAGACGCTCGTGGGAGAAGATGGCGTCTGTGAACTCCGTGGACAGGACCTGCGCAGAGGGGTGAGTAACAAGTTAGGGGCATTTGCCCAGGGGGACAGGTAGGCCAGGGGGGAGGAGGGAGGGGAGGCAACACAGGGGAGGGGGGAGGGGTTTTGCGCCCTGGGGCTTTCCTTCTCCTTTAAGGTGGCCATACGCGGAGAGATCCGCTCGTTTGCGATGTCGCCAAATGAGCGGATCTCTCTCCGATATGCCCACCTTGAGGTGGGCAATATCGGGCTGATCCGATCGTAGGCCCTACGGCCCTACGATCGGATCCTAATGAATGGGAACGGGTGGTCGGATGCGGCCGCGATCCGACGGGATTTTTTGTCCCATCCGATCGAGATCTGGCCGACTTTCGGCCAGATCTCGGTCGGAGAAGCCCGTCGGGGGGCCCCATACACGGGCCAATAAGCTGCCGACTCGGTCTGTCGGCAGCTTTTATCGGCCCATGTATGGCCACCTTTAGTTCTGAATATAAGAAGTATTTCTTTTTTGTATGAAATCCAAATAATAGGATTGATATTTGTATCACTTTATTCATCTTTCTAGCACTGTTTATACTGAAGGTCGGATTCAGACCTAGGTAGATAATAAATTATGGAGCAGGAAACTAATATAGTACAGGCTTAGGAGCCGTTATTTGGAAACCTGGTATCCAGAGAGCTCTGAATTACAGGAGGGCATCTCCCATAGACTCCATTTGAAGCAAATAATTCTGATTTTTAAAAATGATTTCGTTGATGGTAACTAAGCTGCATTAATCTGTATTGGTGGCATAACAATCCTATTGGGTTTATTAAATGTATAAATTATTTTTAGTAGACATAAGGTATGGAGATCCAAATTACGGAAAGATCCCTTATTCGGAATACCCCAGGTCTAGAGCATTCTGAATAATAGATCCTATACCTGTGCTGCAAAGATCTGGAACCTGTCAGTATCAGTTGTGTTTTTCCTCTTAATATTTATAAGTTATGGACTGGATTAAAAGAAAGGTAACGTAAATGGTATAAAGAAATGGTATAATGTTATGGTATAGTATAATCCATCTTCCAAATGTTGCATAAATTGAGAAATGTGATGGCTATACAGAAAATTCGAAGTCTTCGTGTACCTCCCTTACTTCTTTCTGTCTGTGTGTTTATAATGATTTAATTTAAATTCTTAGCACTTCTAGACCGTACCAAGCAAGTTATTACAATAACAAGAAATATGTCTGTCAGAATTACACAATCCCATCTGCATTCCTGACTGGCAATTAACTTACTGTCTACAGAATTGCGTAGTTTTATACAAATATAGTTAAGGGGATCATATATCAAAACTCTCTGAAAGCAGCGTTTAAGCATAGACTATTGGAAGTTTTTTTCATGTGCACAGAATATGCATTTTTTGTACAGCTGCCTTTAATAAATAGTTTTTATTGGATTAATTATATTGTTTTTAATGTTTATGAAAGTTGTATATTTTACTTCTTAAAAATTAATCACTGGCTTGCTTTAAAATTTCAAATTAGTTTTTTATTGCAAAAAAATCATGCTTCCCTTTTTATTTCTTCTCGCCCGGGGTGTGTACTTTTATGATTTTCTATAATATTCCTGGTGATGACAGCATTAATTGAGGAAATGAGCAGATTAGTAGAGATGGCGCGAACTGTTCGCCGGCGAACTTGTTCGCGCGAACATCGGGTGTTCGCGCTCGCCGGAAGTTCGCGAACGTCGCGCGACGTTCGCCATTTTGGGTTCGCCATTGTTGGCGCTTTTTTTTGCCCTCTCACCCCAGACCAGCAGGTACATGGCAGCCAATCAGGAAGCTCTCCCCTGGACCACTCCCCTTCCCTATAAAAACCGAAGCCCTGCAGCTTTTTTTCACTCTGCCTGTGTGTGCTGAAGAGATAGTGTAGGGAGAGAGCTGCTGCCTGTTAGTGATTTCAGGGACAGTTGAAAGTTTGCTGGCTAGTAATCGTTTTGATACTGCTCTGTTATTGGAGGGACAGAAGTCTGCAGGGGTTTGAGGGACATTTAAGCTTAGGTAGCTTTGCTGGCTAGTAATCTACCTTCTACTGCAGTGCTCTGTATGTAGCTGCAGTGGGCAGCTGTCCTGCTTCTGATCTCATCTGCTGACTGCTGCAATAGCAATAGTCCTTGTAAGGACTGCTTTTATTTATTTTTTTGTTGTTTTACTACTACTACTACTACTACTACTACTACTACTATAAGAGCCCAGTGCTATTAGTCTAGCAGTGTTGGGGAGTGGGACTGGTGTGCTAATCTGCTGCTCCTAGTAGTTCAGCAGCACCAACTTTAATTTTTTTTTTTTTAATATTCATTCTTTTTTTATTTAACTTTTTTTTATTTTACTACCGCTGTAGTAGTGTATAAGTTGACCTTTTAGGCATTATTTGCCCTGTAGGCATTTTTTGCCCAGTGTGTTATTCAACCAACTGCTATCTAGCTGTGTGACCGTGTTCACATTCTGTCTAAATATCCATAATATTACCGTCTCCAGAAAAAACACCGGAGTGACTTTTTTCAAGCAGCCATAATAAATTTTACGTAATCCGTATCCATCGCTGTAGTAGTGTATAAGTTGACCTTTTAGGCATTATTTGCCCTGTAGGCATTTTTTGCCCAGTGTGTTATTCAACCAACTGCTATCTAGCTGTGTGCCCGTGTTCACATTCTGTCTAAATATCCATAATATTACCGTCTCCAGAAAAAACACCGGAGTGACTTTTTTTCAAGCAGCATTCTTATATTTTACGTAATCCGTATCCAGCGCTGTGTATACGTTGACCTTGTAGGCATTATTTGCCCTGTAGGCATTTTTTGCCCAGTGTGTTATTCAACCAACTGCTATCTAGCTGTGTGCCCGTGTTCACATTCTGTCTAAATATCCATAATATTACCGTCTCCAGAAAAAACACCGGAGTGACTTTTTTTCAAGCAGCATTCTTATATTTTACGTAATCCGTATCCACCGCTGTGTATACGTTGACCTTGTAGGCATTATTTGCCCTGTAGGCATTTTTTGCCCAGTGTGTTATTCAACCAACTGCTATCTAGCTGTGTGCCCGTGTTCACATTCTGTCTAAATATCCATAATATTACCGTCTCCAGAAAAAACACCGGAGTGACTTTTTTTCAAGCAGCATTCTTATATTTTACGTAATCCGTATCCACCGCTGTGTATACGTTGACCTTGTAGGCATTATTTGCACAGTGTTTTCTTCAAACCGCCATCTAGCTGTGTGAGCTTGTTCACATTTTGTCTAAATATTGATAATATTATCGTCTCTAGAAAAACCACTTGAGTTACTTTTTTTCAAGCAGCATTCATATATTTTACGTAATCCGTATCCACCGCTGTAGTAGTGTATACGTTGATCTTGTAGGCATTATTTGCACACTGTTTTCTTCAAACTGCCATCTAGCTGTGTGTATTATCGTTTCCAGAAAAACCAACTGAGTTTTTGTTGTTGTTGTTTTTTTAAAAATAATGCCAGGCAAAGGCAGGCCGCCACGCAGAGGCCGTGCTAGGGGCCGTGCTGCTATGCAATCCTGTGGCCCTAGCAAATTGCCCAGTTTTAAAAAGCCAATGACCCTGAACTCCCAAAATGCTGAAGAGGTAGTTGACTGGCTTACACAGCACACCCCATCCTCTACCGTTTCTAACTTTACCACAACATCCTCCTCATCCTCCACTGCTATGGCCACCCCACGTAACACTTCCTCCACCACCGGTGCCCCTTCTTCACTGGAGTCAGAGGAGTTATTTTCCCATGAGTTTCTTGAACTGAGTAATGCGCAACCATTATTGGCAGAAGAAGATGAAGGAGATGAGGACGTTACACCAGATTTAATTCTGGCAGAGAACACGACAGAGATGGACATAATGATGAGTGATGAGGAGGAGGAGGAGGTCCCCGCTGCTGCTTCCTTCTGTGATGTGTCAGAAGAAATTGATGCATCTGAGGAGAATGATGATGAGGAGATTGATGTTTTGTGGGTGCCTAGTAGAAGAGAGCAAGAGGAGGGTAGTTCAGATGGAGAGACGGAGAGTCAGAGAGGCAGTAGGAGAATAAGACTTAGAAGAAGCAGGGAGGCCAGCCCGCAGGGATCAGTAGGGCAACAACATGTATCGGCACCTGTGTTCAGCCGGCCAACGCACCCGCCATTGCCGCCAATGCCGCCAACTTCTACTGTTACCGCCAGATCGCAGACTTCCAAAAAGTCAGCAGTGTGGCATTTTTTAATGTGTGTGCCTCTGACAAAAGCATTGTAATTTGCAATGAGTGCAGTCAGAAACTGAGCCTTGGTAAGCCCAACAGCCACATAGGTACAACTTCTATGCGAAGGCACATGAGCGGCAAGCACAAAGCACTTTGGGAGCAACACCTCAAAGGCAACAGGCAAACTAAAAGCCACACTCCTTCTGGTCCAGCATCTTACTGCTCTACCTCTGCTCTCCTTGACCCATCTGAACCACCCTCCACTCCGCCTTCCACCTTGACCACCTGTTCCCATTCCCAGTCATCTGCCACCAGCCAAGTTTCTGTGAAGGCCATGTTTGAGCGTAAGAAGCCAATGTCTGACTGTCACCCCCTTGCCCGGCGTCTGACAGCTGGCTTGTCTGCACTCTTAGCCCGCCAGCTTTTACCATACCAGCTGGTGGACTCTGAGGCCTTCCGCAAATTTGTAGCAATTGGGACACCGCAGTGGAAGGTACCCAGCCGCAATTTTTTTTCTAAAAAGGGAATACCACACCTGTACCAACATGTGCAGAGCCAAGTTACCGCATCTCTGTCACTTAGTGTTGGGCCAAAGGTCCATATGACTACTGACGCATGGTCCTCCAAGCATGGTCAGGGCAGGTATGTCACCTACACTGCCCACTGGGTGAACTTGGTAATGGCTGGGAATGGGAAGCAGGGAATGGGTAGCTCAACAACAACAACAACAGTGGAGTTGGTGTCACCGCCACGGATTGCACGCGGTTCTGCCACCACCTCTACTCCTCCATCGCTCTCTACCTCGTCTTCTTCCTCTTCTTCTTCTTACTCTGCTGCTGGGTCCTCCTTCTCCTCCTCCACACCTGTGCACCCCCAGCTCCCCCTAGGCTATTCGACGTGCCAGGTACGCCGTTGTCACGCTGTCTTGGGGATGACGTGCCTGGAAAGCAAAAACCATACCGGATCTGTACTCCTGTCATCTCTGCAGTCACAGGCCGATCGGTGGCTGACCCCACACCAACTGCAGATCGGAAAAGTGGTGTGTGACAATGGAAGCAATCTGTTGGCAGCGTTGAGACTGGGAAATTTAACACATGTGCCCTGCATGGCACATGTGTTAAATTTAATAGTCCAACGTTTTGTCTCCAAGTACCCAGGATTCCAGGACGTTCTCACCCAGTCCAGAAAGGTGTCGGCCCATTTCAGACGTTCCTACACAGCCATGGCACGCCTTGCTGACATTCAGCAGCGCTACAACATGCCAGTCAGGCGTTTGATTTCTGACAGCCAGACTCGCTGGAATTCAACGCTCCTTATGTTGGAACGTCTGCTGCAACAACAAAGGGCCGTCAACGAGTACCTTTTTGAACTGGGTGGTAGGACTGGATCTGCAGAGCTGGGGATTTTTTTCCCCCGTTACTGGGTGCTTATGCGCGATGCCTGCAGGCTCATGCGACCTTTTGAAGAGGTGACAAATATGGTCAGTCGCACCGAAGGCACCATCAGCGACCTAATACCCTTCGCTTTCTTCCTGGAGCGTGCCGTGCGACGAGTGACAGATGAGGCTGTAGACCAGCGTGACGAGGAGCTGGAAGCGCACGATTTATGGTCGCAATCACCAGAACGAACCCAGGCACCTGCTGCAACGCAGGGAGAGGTGCCAGAAGTGGAGTCAGAGGAGGAAGGTGGCTTTGTGGAGGAGGAGGAGGAGGACCAACAGGAGCAGGCTTCCCAGGGGGCTAGTGGTGACCTTTTGGGGACCCCTGGTCTTGTACGTGGCTGGGGGGAGGAGACCGTGGATGATGCAGTCCTTGATAATGAGGAAGCGGAGATGGATAGCTCTGCATCCAACCTTGTGAGAATGGGGTCTTTCATGCTGGCATGCCTGTTGAAGGACCCCCGTATCAAGAGGCTTAAGGAGAAGGACCTGTACTGGGTCGCAACGCTACTAGACCCTCGGTACAAGCATAAAGTGGCAGAAATGTTACCAACATACCACAAGTCCGAAAAGATGCGGCATTTACAAACCAGCCTGCAAAACATGTTGTACAATGCTTTTAAGGGTGATGTCACTTCAGGAACTCATCAACATTCCAGGGGCAGAGGTGCCAGTAATCCTGCCACGAGCACACCTGCAAGGACAAAGCCCTTTGGCCGGTCTGTAACATCAGACATGCAAATGTTTTTCTGTCCAAGGCAGCGCCACAACCCTTCTGGATCCACCCTCAAAGAACGCCTCGACCGGCAGGTAGCGGACTACCTGGCATTAACTGCAGATATCGACACTCTGAGGAGCGATGAACCCCTGGACTACTGGGTGCGCAGGCTTGATCTGTGGCCAGAGCTGTCACAATTTGCCATGAACCTCTTGTCTTGCCCAGCCTCAAGTGTGCTCTCAGAAAGGACCTTCAGTGCAGCAGGAGGGATTGTAACTGAGAAGAGAACTCGCCTAGGTCACAAAAGTGTCGATTACCTGACCTTTATTAAAATGAATGAGGGGTGGATCTCGGAGGGTTACTGCACGCCGGAAGACTTGTTCTGACTTCTATGCAGCTGTCCTTCTCTTCAAGCCTCATGACTCCACACACAGCTGTCCTTTAGCGTCCTCCTCCCTCCGCCACCGTTACAAACTAGGGTGCAAACCCTACTGGTTTAATTTTTTCTGGCCTCTGTGCTTCAGTGGCTGCGTCCAAAAAAACGGGGCAAACAATGTCTACAAGGTCAACGTATGGCGAAAAATTACTATTTTCAGCATTTATATGGCATATTTTTTCTGGCAACTGTGCTTCAGTGGCTGCGTCCAAAAAAATGCATATTTTCTGCATTTATATGGCATAATTTTTCTGGCCTCTGTGCTTCAGTGGCTGCAACCAAAAAAATGCATATTTTCTGCATTTATATGGCATAATTTTTCTGGCCTCTGTGCTTCAGTGGCTGCAACCAAAAAAATGCATATTTTGTCCATTTATATGGCATAATTTTTCTAGCCTCTGTGCTTCAGTGGCTGCAACCAAAAAAATGCATATTTTCTGCATTTATATGGCATAATTTTTCTGGCCTCTGTGCTTCAGTGGCTGCAACCAAAAAAATGCATATTTTGTCCATTTATATGGCATAATTTTTCTAGCCTCTGTGCTTCAGTGGCTGCAACCAAAAAAATGCATATTTTCTGCATTTATATGGCATAATTTTTCTGGCCTCTGTGCTTCAGTGGCTGCAACCAAAAAAATGCATATTTTCTCCATTTATATGGCATAATTTTTCTAGCCTCTGTGCTTCAGTGGCTGCAACCAAAAAAATGCATATTTTCTCCATTTATATGGCATAATTTTTCTAGCCTCTGTGCTTCAGTGGCTGCAACCAAAAAAATGCATATTTTCTCCATTTATATGGCATAATTTTTCTGGCCTCTGTGCTTCAGTGGCTGCAACCAAAAAAATTTATATTTTCAGCATTTATATGGCATAATTTTTCTGTCAACTGTGCTTCAGTGGCTGCGACCAAAAAAATGCATATTTTCTGCATTTATATGGCATAATTTTTCTGGCCTCTGTGCTTCAGTGGCTGCAACCAAAAAAATTTATATTTTCAGCATTTATATGGCATAATTTTTCTGGCAACTGTGCTTCAGTGGCTGCGACCAAAAAAATGACTATTTTCAGCATTTATATGGCATATTTTTTCTGGCCTCTGTGCTTCAGTGGCTGCGGCCAAAAAAACTGGGCAAACAATGCCTACAAGGTCAACGACGTTGACCTTGTAGGCATTGTTTGCCCAGTTTTTTTGGCCGCAGCCACTGAAGCACAGAGGCCAGAAAAAATATGCCACATAAATGCTGAAAATAGTCATTTTTTGCCATACGTTGACTCAACGTATATGGCAAAAAATGACTATTTTCAGCATTTATATGGCATATTTTTTCTGGCAACTGTGCTTCAGTGGCTGCGTCCAAAAAAACTGGGCAAACAATGTCTACAAGGTCAACGTATGGCGAAAAATTACTATTTTCAGCATTTATATGGCATATTTTTTCTGGCAACTGTGCTTCAGTGGCTGCGTCCAAAAAAACTGGGCAAACAATGTCTACAAGGTCAACGTATGGCGAAAAATGACTATTTTCAGCATTTATATGGCATATTTTTTCTGGCAACTGTGCTTCAGTGGCTGCGTCCAAAAAAACTGGGCAAACAATGCCTACAAGGGCAACGTATGGCAGTTGTTTAAAGAGAACAGTAGATTACTAGCCAGCAAAGCTACCTAAGCTAAAATGTCCCTCAAATCCCTGCAGACTTCTGTCCCTCCAATACAGAGCAGTATCAAGCAGATTACTAGCCAGCAAACTTACTATCATCTGTCCCTGAAATCACTAACAGCTCTCCCCCTACACTATCTCTTCCAAGCACACACAGGCAGATTTTTCAGATACATTTTTGCCCTTGATCCCCCTCTGGCATGCCACTGTCCAGGTCGTTGCACCCTTTAAACAACTTTAAAATCATTTTTCTGGCCAGAAATGTCTTTTTTAGATGTTAAAGTTCGCCTTCCCATTGAAGTCTATGGGGTTCGCGAACCGTTCGCGAACCGCTCGCATTTTTGCGCAAGTTCGCGAATATGTTCGCAAACTTTTTTTCCGACGTTCGCTACATCCCTACAGATTAGCTTTTGGTTTTGGTTTGATATTTCAAACTGATTGTGTGCTAGCTGGCTCTTTATGCACATGTTCCAATCTGAATACATTTCTTTTTCTGCTGCTCATATGACCAGTGTCGGACTGGGACACCAGGGGGCCACCCAAAAACCTTGGTACAAGGGCCCACCCAAAAACCTTAGACCAGGGGTCCACCCCAAAAACCTTAGACCAGGGGCCCACTCTCTATTATCCTTCCTCTCCTCGCCCAACCTCTATTCTCCCAGTCTCTTTTCTTTACATACTATAATCTATTATTCCTTTGTTCTCATAGAAATAGGGAATGGCCATGACATAGGCCAAACGTTTAGCAGCATGAGGGCCCACTGACACCTGGGCCCACCGGGAGTTTTCCTGGTATGCCAGTGGGCCAGTCCGACACTGCATTTGACATTATATTCCTGGTGCTTTTGTTTGTTTCATTGCTTGGTTGTTGCCTGGTGCCTCCTGAAGCCAGAAGGGTGTTTCTATGTTTTCTCTTGCTGATCTTACTTTATCTTCAAACATTGTTCACAAATTGTTTTGTAAGCTTGGTGAAAGCTTGCTGCCAACCCTTGGCCTGAGTCTGAATACCCCTAGCACCCCTGCTACTCACCTGTAATGCTGCAACCTTTTCCCTTTGCCGCAGGGGAACAAGATGGACGCATTTGAAGTCCCTCTGATATTATGTAGTTCACATCCAGCTCTATTCTTTTATATTGAGAACACTTAATTGGCATTCTTGGGTGCAGGTCTGATGTTATCCCCAGTGGAGAGCTAGTGCAAGCATATAAGGATAATGGCACATGATTTCATCAATTGCATGAAATTGGTTCTTGCGTGGGTGACAAAAATGCCCCATGTGCCAGTCACCTACTGTATAGAGTTGAAGCTTAATATAAGATTATGAGAATTGATGTGTCAGTAACAAGCCGAATAGTAGAATTACTTTAAAATGCAGTGGGATGGGAGTTTATTGTTCTTTATATAGCGCTGACACATTGCACAGTGCTTTACAGATATTTTACTCAAATCACATCAGTCCTTGCCGAGGGGAGCTTACGGTGTAGTAAGGTCCTTATCACATTCACACTATATTCATCACACAATTTAACTAGTTTATTATCAGAAAATCCTGTCATCTTCAATGAAAATTTAGTTGTAGCCAAAATGCCCCCTGTGCATTACCCCATGATAGGACAGGTGTATTTTAAAAAAGCTGTATTATGACAAATGAACACACATTTTTCCAACTTTGCCCTTTAGATTGTAAGCCTTCATGAGCAGGGGCCTATTTCTATTCTATAACCTTTGTTTGCAAAACCCATTTGTTATAAATTAATATTTAAAGTGCTCTGTCACTTGCTGGTGCTCTATAAATAAATGATGATTATGATGATAATAATTTGTTAATTGATTGTAACCAGCTATAGGGCATTTATCACTCTTACTGTTTCTTTGGCGCTTGCTGATCTTCAGGAAAGACTGAGCCCTAGTTCTGTTCAATGGAGATTGATTGAGACATGGATAAACATTCCACTCAACACATTAAAGGGGTTATTTATCAAGGTCCGAATTTATCTCAGTATTTCTAAGTTAGAAATCCGAGCAACTCCGAATGGCCGAATGGACCTTATTTATGAAGAAAAAAGCCCGAAATAATAGGGTCAGGCAAATTTTTTTTGTGCAGAAACCACAAACTCATCGTATATCGGTACAGACATCAGTGCAGACACTGGACCGTCCCAATTGACTTATACAGGACCTCGAGAGCTTTTAGATGCCTGGGTTTCGGCTTTGGAGTTTTTAGACCATCGGACTTCAATAAATCTTGAAAAATGTGTAGTTTCTTTTTCCACAGAAAACCAAGAATTATTCGAGGTTCGGATATTTGGAGCTTGATAAATAACCCCCTAAGTATGTAATGGTATACATCTTTCATACTAATTAGCAAGAATTGGAAATACCACTGCAGTAATAGTATTTCTAATCTTTATAGAAATCACAACTACTACAAAGGTAAATGCCAACGTGTGTAGTTTGAATAATTTTTGAATACTAATAATAATAATGTTTGAATAATTTTCTGGCTTTTGTTACTTTGCAGAGGGAAAATAAAGTGCCTTAATGTATAGTAATGTTTTATAGATCAGTTTCAAAGAATTTTTTTGTGAGTATTGTTCTCTTTTTAGTATTGCTTCTAGCCAATCCATATGGAACATGTAATGTAGTTTTGTTAGTGTAATAAATATTCTATTGAGAGCCATTGGAGTAGGATTGTTTTTCTAGCCCCTTCTGCCACTCTCATTGCCAGTTGTTTTTCGGATTTTGTTAAGTGTGTATAGGGAGTGATATCGCTAAACAACACCCATTTTTTTGTGTTTGGATTGGTTTTCCAACAATCTGTGTCAAGTAAGTTATAACCTCTTTCCAAAATATTAGAATTTTTGGACATGCCCATAAGATATGAATAAGATTTGCTTTTAGAGTGAGGCATCAAAGACATTTATCTCAAGGAAGTTTGCCCATTTTAAATCTACGTTCTGGGATTAGATAGGAGTTGTATAAAAGTTGTAGGGCCATTTCCTGATATTTACTGGCTCAGAGTGTTTTTGGAGTGATTTTTTAGAGCTGTGGGTAAAGTGAGGATGGGTATATCTGATAACCATGCAAACATAAATTGTATGTCTGTTTCTATGTTGATCAGTGAGAGGAGGGTTTGGTAAATGTATGTAGTTGATCTTTGTGCTGCTTTGTCTTTCCACAGATGTGTTAATGGGTTTGTTTATCTATCTCTTTCAGGTTTCTAAAGATATGTGTGGTGTAGTGATGTATTTGAAGCACTAAAAATATATGTGTGGATATGAAAAGATATTTTTTGGTTATCTCCATTGGAGTTAGTGGGGTTACATCATTTTTTAATAGATCTCTTATGATATATACTCCTATTAATTTCCATTGTTCCAAGATTGGGTTTTCTAGACCTGTTGAAAAGTCCTTATTTCCTGTCTATGTACTATATAGTGAGGTGTTTGAGGATAGTTGAGTCTGCGTCTAGTTGAGTACCATGTGCGATTAGGTATCAATAGGGGGTTTGTACACATGGCTGGTGGGATATTACCTGGGGATGTATGTAACAAATAGTTGAGTGTAAGATTGTTTGCTAGTTGTTGACCTAAATCTACTGTGGTATATAAATTCCTGCCTAATAAGCAGTCCCCTGCGTAACAGAGAAGTGCAGCTTCGTTATATTCCTTTATGTTTGTCATGTTTATACCTCCTAGTGATTTAGGTTGTTGAAGTTTAAAGCGTTGTATTCTAGGTCTTTTGTTATGCCATATGAATGAATAAAAGATGTGATGTATACACTTTAGGCTTTATTAGATATGGTAGCATCTGCAGGGGATAGGGTAGTTTGGGAAATATCATTTTTATCAGATGTATTCTGCCCAGAAATGTAAGATTAAGGTGTTTCCATTGGAGTGTATCTAATGTATCTATCTAATGTTATCATCACATCTGCAAACTACACTAACAAACTGTATACTGTATGTAGTGTGTGTCTGGGTTTGAAGGATACCAGGAAAACCCTGCCTACCTGTATGAATAATATGTATAGTATATTTGGTGGAAGAAATATGCTTTTTTGTTTTTGGCTAGAGACTAAAAATCTTCTAGCAGAGAGAGCAAAGGGGGGACAAACTTTATATTAATAAACTTTGCTTGGCATGAGATAATTTTGGCAATATAGTGTAGACTGTGGGCAGGGCCCTCCTTCCCGTCAACACATTAACATGCAGACTTTGTAATGTGCCATGTAACCTTGTTTGTTTATTACCAATGAAACCTTTTCAGGGTGGTTTTAAGAGACATTTATTTGCAGACTGCTAATATTGTTTTCTTTTTTCTAAAATAGCACTATATTGCATCTCTAAGAGAACTGCCTACTAGCACTCTCCTTTGTATTACCAGCAGCTTTATATTTGCATATATATGTACTATAGAAACCAGTCCTAGTCTCTTTAACAGGGGATGCCTTTCCCTTGTTTCTATCACCACCAAAAAGAGACGCAATTACAATTTAGTAGAATATCACTACAACAAATGCTGCCACTTTATAATCCTCTAATCCAATCTACAGAATCAAGCTCCACTTTCCTCATCTTACCCATGTACTGCATAGTGGAAATACATTTTATAGAGATGTCCTTTTACAACACCCTTACACTAGTTCTGTGTGTTCTAGTCCCATGTAAGGGGCAAGTTGTGGATTTTAAACTTAGTAGAAGATTTGTACAACTGTTTTGTTAAACAAAACAGGAGGACCACCATGTCTGTGAAATGCTTCATTATAAAGTTAATGCTTGTTTCAGTGAAGTAGGTATTCTTCCATATTTCATGACACAATTGTTTAATTACACCGATTTAAAGATATTTCATTCAGCTTCAGTAGAGATGTAGAGAAGTACTGTAGCCCTGAGTACAAATATACATACAATTTACCTTCCATTTTTGATTTTGCTTTCCTATTACAGGTATGGGATCTGTTATCTGGAAACCTATTATCCAGAAAGCTCCAAATTACAGAAAGGCCATCTCCCATAGACTATATTTTATCCAAATAATCCACATTTTTAAAAATGATTAACTTTTTCACTGTAATAAGTAAACAGTACATTGCACTTGATCCAAACTAAAATATAATTAATCCTTATTGGAAGGAAAACCAGCCTATTGAATTTATTTAATGTTTACATGATTTTCTAGTAGACTTAATGTATTATAAATTACAGAAAGATCCCTTATCTGTAAAACCCCAGGTTTCGAGCATTCTAGATAACAGTTCCCATAATTTATACCTTACATTTAATGGAGATTGTGTAAATTAGGCTATACAGTATGTATACAAATAAGCTTTCTTACATCAGAAAAAAATAATCTCATCTTGTATTCTTCTGACTCCTTATATGAGTTTTTAAAGGTGTTTTGAGATTGTTTTCATACCCATATCCTTGATTTGTCAAAATATATTTTATATGAGAAATAATATATCTTGGAAGTAAATAAAGTAAAAGAATGCCTGTTTTTTTCAGAGAGTGCCTTATGGGGGAATGGGGCCTTTGCAAGGCAATGGTTGTTTAAAGGGGAACTCCACACAAACATAACTTAAGCTTTTTGAAAAGTAAACCTAATTTCAAGCAGCTTTGCAATATACATCAATTAAAAAATACAGTATGCAGACTTGTCATGATTTTTTATGGTTTGGAACTGTACCCTAAGCCTAGCCCCCTGCTCTTTCTGACTATTTTGCTGAGCTGGCTGACTACTGTTACTTTGTATCATCAGCCATCTGTCCCCAGCCTGCATGTTCAAATAAAGAATTAGCAGCAGGAACCTCAGAACCTTGGTCAGAAAAAGAAAAACCCCTTGGGGTATATATATAATATATAAAGGAGACTACCCAGTAGAAGTATGAGTAGCATTTTTGTGGGCAAATTCAGCCCATGGAAGGAAGTCTGCCCACGAGGACTAATTAATGGAAATGTAACATCTGAGGTATTGTTCAAAAGACTGATTAGTCCTTTGCATCTGGCCATTTGTATGTGGGTGGTAGGCAGAAGAAAAGGATAGCTCGGTGCCCACAAGTTAGCAAAATGCCCTCCAAAACCTGGAGACTAAAGGTGGCCATACACTGAGAGATCCGCTCGTTTGGCAATGTCGCCAAACGAGCGGATCTCCCTCCGATATGCCCACCTTGAGGTGGGCAATATCGGGCCGATCCGATCATGGGCCCTAGGGCCCAACGATTGGATCCTAACGAGGCCTTAACGGGCGGTCGGATCGCGGGACCGCATCAACGAATAGATGCGGCCGCGATCCGACGGGATTTTCTGTCCCATCCGATCTCGATCGGTGAAGCCCGTCGGGGGGCCCCATACACGGGCCAATAAGCTGCCGACACGGTCTGTCGGCAGCTTTTATCGGCCCGTGTATGGCCACCTTTAGTTTAATGAAGCCCCATGAATTTTAAATATATTATCCACAAAAAGTTCAGCAGGGGATTTAGCAGAAGGGAGGGAGGGGAACAAAAAGTACACAATTTTTACTAAAACAAACCACCACCACCCAGATAACAGAATTCCCATTAGAGAGAATTTACCTCAGGGGTTGTTACAATCACTTCCTGGCTGTGGACACACATTTCTATGAATTCTATTGTTGATCTACCTGATCAACAATAAAATCCATACAAATAAGTTTCCACGGCCTGACAGGAACAGGAAGTGATTGTAACAACTCCTGAGGTAAAGACCTGGAAGATTTGGAATGCTGACATACAGATCAGGAATTGATATAATTATTCACATCCTGCCTCAACATTGGCCACCAAAGATTTCAACATATCAAAGAACAGGTCTTTTGGCCAGGATGGCCGGCTATCTAGGAATCATGAGTCTCTGAGAGGACAGCCTCACGTAAATGCTCTGGGATGAAGAGCTTACCAGAGGGCAAATTAACAGGTTAAATTAACAGGCAAATTAATTAGTCTGTGCTTCTGACAGAGAGGCAAACAGATCTGGATTCAGTGTAGCTACAATCATCTCCTTAGCAACAATGGAGTCAGGTTCAAGCACCTCCTGTGGGTTAGAGATAAAGCTTCTGGATAAGGTAGATTATAATGAAATTAAATCAAGTAAAAAAATAACGCTAATCTAGCTTGCCTTGGATTTAGGCAGTTTCAATATAAAGCAGATTGTTATGGTCAGTAAATACTTCAACAACATGTTAACCCCCCCCCCCCAGAAGGTGTCTCCATTTTTCAAAAGCCCATTTTATAGCTAATAACTCCTGGTTACCAATATCATAATTAACAACGGAATGAGAAAATTTTCTAGAGAAAAAGGCTCAAAGATGAACTTTGCCAGAAAGTGGATGTTTTTACGACAAAACCGTCCCAGCTCCAAGCTCTAAAGCATCCACCTGTACCAAAAAAAGGAGGGCAGAATCCAGATGGCGCAAACTGACATAACATTCTCTAGCTTGGTTTTAGCCCTTAATCAGAAAATGCTCACATAGTATATAAAATATATTTAAGTTAGAGTCAGTTATTTGTGCTTACATAAGTTCAAGAGATTATTATACAAATGAACACTTTTTGCTCCACTGCCTTTCCATTGTATAGTGGGGACAGCTGACATTACATGAAATAATGACATGTTTATATATGGCTGCAGCGAGTCTCACTTCCTTGCTTTAACGAAGCCTGCATCTTCACAGAAATCGATGCAAGAATCAGGCAATGCCAGGGGCTATAAAAGGGTCAGCACATTACTCTTTCATTCAAGCAACTTCTATTTAGGCATGTTGTGCTTAGCATTTTCATTTATTGCTCTTGAAGCCAAAATGCATTCCAGATGTGCGTTGCAGGAGCCCCTGCAAGGTCACAGCCAAGTTGAGGTGCTCTGGTTGACCCATTGTGACCTTGTGGTGTCCTGTAGAGGGAAAAGCATTTCCCCTGCTGACTTGCCCAAGCTTAGCTGTCATTCCAGATTCAGTTCAGAATTTCTGCTTAGATATTTTCATCATTGCTATGATGTACAGTACACATCACCAGTGAGTTCTGACTTTAGAACTCCATGTGCTCAGAAGCACTGTATTACATGATTACTTTTATTTTCTATTTCTATAGGGAAGCACTGTAGAGTTTTCATGCTTTTCTTTCTAGTAAAGTACATTTGCTTATTTATATGTACTACAGATATGAGACCTGTTATCCAGAATGCTAAGGGATCTTTTAATAATTTACATCTCCTTACCTTAAGTCTGCTAAAAATATATTTAAACATTAACTAAACCCAATAGTATTATTTTGCCTTCAATAAGGTTTAATTATCTCAGTTGGAATCAGGTACAAGGTAATGTTTTCTTTTTACAGAGAAAAAGGAAATCATTTTTAAACATTTGAATTATTTGATTTAAATGGATTTTATGGGAGATGGCCATCCCATAATTCGGATCTTTCGGATAACGTGTTTCCAGATAAAGGATCCCACACCAATAGTATATGTTGTTGGATATTTTATATAGACAAACTAAAAAAGAAGATGGCCAAGTAACAAAATATAAATATTAGTAAACTGGTTTGCTCTTTTAGAGTAATATATAAAATGTGCGCTATACAAATAGTTCAAAGGGAAACATTTTCAAAACACATCAGTTAATAGTGCTGCTCCAGCAAAATTCTTCAGTGAAATCAGTTTTTCAAAATAGCAAACAGATTTTTTAATATTTAATTTTGTAATCTGACATAGGGCTAGACATATTGTCAGTTTCCTGAGTGCCCTCAGTCATGTGACATGTGAACAGCATGAAATATTAAAAATTCAAGTCCCACTGCAACTCCTTCAGTTACATTGGATTTGGAGAAACAATAGTTTATCTGAAAGCAGTTCCATCATGAAGTGCTGACTCCTTCTGAAAGCACTTGACCAGGCAAAATTACCTGAGATGGCTACCTGCACACCAATATTACAACTAAAAAAATTTATACTTTTTGGTCAAGAACATTTTATATGGTAGAGTGGATTATTTGCTATGTTAACAGTGTAATTTAGAAATAAAATGACACCATAAAAATACTGACAGAATAAACACTAAAATGCTATTTTTTGTTTTACAATTCTCACTGCTTCCCCCCTAAAACAGTGGTTATTTAATAAAACATACATAACAGTGTAATCAATCACAAGCCTGTAAGCATTGAGGGTAGGAAGGATGACTTGAAATCTCCCTGTTCACACCATTTATGCAGTTTTTAAATCAGTGCTATAAATATATGAACAGGAACCCTGTGGTTTTCTTTTTCAATTATGTTTTTTATACCTACATGAAGTTTAGCTTTGATTAAAACATGTTGTCAAGCATTTTGCCAAGGACGTTCTATGCCATGAAGGCACATGCCTTCTATGTACATTTTAATAATTTGTGTAGGGGTGCAAGAGTACAAATGGAACCCTGAACTGAACCTTGAACTGAACCTTGCTGGCCAGTTTCAGTAACTGTTCAGCCAAGAGATATACATTCAGAAGGAAAACTGAGAAGTGTTCTGACATTGCTTTGCACAGAAAGGAGATGGGAAAGGGCATCTGATCTCTTTCCTGAGCAGTAACGTAACTAGAGGGGGACGGGCCCTGGCACGGGACGCGCAGCTGGGCCCCCCGTCCCCACTCCGTAAGCTGCCGGGGGTGCGTCCCTTGCCCAATTGCACCCCCTGCTCCCCCGGTACTTACGCCACTGTTCTTGAGCAGAGCAACATAAGGACACTTCTCAACACAGTTTTAAACTGTTTTAACTACAGCTCAGCAGCTCTCTGAAGGCCAAGTGCCAGTGATTCTACCTGCTTATTTATCTGTGCACTTCCTGGATTTAGTTAACCCAAGGTTTGCTGATAGATAATAATGTATGGTGCTGATTTTGCTTTTTGCCAACATTTAATTGTCTTAAAAAATGGCCCCTTTTTTGGAGCTCCTATAGATCTGCTATGGTCGATTTCCATTTTTCAAATGAGGGCTGCGCATTTCCTAACAGCTCCTGCCAGAAGCTCAGTAGGAGAGGGATAGCCAATCACAGCCCTGCAGTCACATAGTCAAAAGACAGGTTTTAATTCCCTTTAATAGGTCAGCCTAGCCTAGCTTCTGATTGGTTCCTATCCTACAGTGCAGTGTGCTTAGTGCCGACAGCTCCCCTGCACAGCCTGGGAAAGGAGGAAGCAGGAAGTGGAAAAGATGGATGGACTAGTAGAGTTTTTGCAGACATTTTCAATAAATCAACCCAAAACAGTACTTTTTTAAGCACATATCTTCTATATTTAAAAAAGCACATTCTTGTTTTTTTAAACTCTATGGGTCAGATTCAATTAATTGAGAAAATGTTATCTTTCATGGACGAGATTCAATTGGAGGAGGAAAAAAACGTTTCTCCAAATTCAGTTCCAGTTTTTTCTCATAGACTTCAACGCTTTAAACTGTGAGATAAGTTTTTCTGAATAGAATTGCATCTCAAATTAAATCTCATCCATGAGTTTTCACTTGATAAACCCTTTTCTCACTGAATTGAATCTGGCCCATAATCTCTTTATTTTTTCTTTTTGCATTTTAACAAAAGGTACAACAAAAGAGGGGCTAAAGTGCAGTCCTGGCCAATGGTGGTTTCTTGGCAGGAGGTCCATGCGTCCCACATTTTGGTGAATTTTTCAGGGCATCTTCTATCCAAGTATATCAACTTATACATGGGGAGTGCATTGTTGACCATAATCTCTTTTAATATATAATGTAACCCTGATTTTTATATTTTTCCTGGGACAGTAAAATTATCATAAATTCCTGAAAAATTTAAAATTCAGGAATAAAAGCATGGCAATTACCTGCATTTGACTGACATCATTTACAGGTATGTAAAATCTGGGTTATATAGTATTTAATGTTAAGTTGAATATTTTACATAAATTGAAAGCAGGGAAAACTATTCTTCCCTTATAGTCTGTTGTTTATTATAAAGATTTCTCTGACCTTAAATTGATTTTTTATGCCATTAAGATATAATTGTTGCTATATAAAAAGTGTTCCTTTCAATCAATCAATCAATCATAGATGCTGTAAACATATTCCTCATATGCATGTTTGTTAGACTAGTGTGTGTACACTATCAGTTAGCAACAAAAACCTTCTCATATACTGTGTTATACTGTTGTTTGTTTCTGCCAGTAGGTGTCAGTGTTCATATTGTTGTGTGTTCATAAAGTTTTATTAACATGTGCATTCTGGGAATAATCTCCATGAGGTGATGTTATATCCTGTCTTCTTCTGCATGTTGTGAGGAGAATAAAGTCTCAACCATGCTTGCAGCATCATACTGGTAAGAGTCCTGACTGTCACTGCAACTCCAGATTACCCAGTTACTCTGCTAACAGGTTATGGGCCCAGATACAGCCTGCAGATAAAAGCTGCTAGATAAAGCCTGCCGATAAGCTGACAGATACAGCTCCCAGATAAAGTCTGCAGATAGAGCTCACAGATACAGCCCACAGATACAGCTAGCAGATACAGCTCCAGCTATACATCTGAATATTGCTGCAGTTACAAGCACAGCACAGGCACCCAGCAGTCAGTCAGCATCATAAAAAAAAAAACAAAAAAGTCACAAGCATAAGTGATGGCTGCTAACAGCGCAAAGTTTTCAGTAGCTAATCTGACTAACCAGAACTACCAGTCTTGGAAGTTTAAAATAAAGATGCTGCTTATCAGAGAAGGGACATGGAAGTGTATACAGGAGGCCAGACCAAATCCACCCACAGATGAATGGCTAGAGAAAGATCAGAAGGCACAAAGCACTATTTCTCTCAGCATAGATGATGATCAGATTGTGCATATATGCAAATGTGAAACTGCAAAAGAAATGTGGGAGGAGCTACAGAAAGTGCATGAGAGGGCAAATCTCAGCAATAAACTGTACCTGATTAGAAAGCTGTACCAGACTAAGCTGATGAAAGGCCAGCATATGCAGGATTATATAAGATGCACCTTAGAAATGGTAGAACGCCTGCGAGGAATAGGAGAAGAAATTAAAGACTTTCATGTTGCAGCATTGCTGCTTAGTGGTCTCCCAGAAAGTTATGAGACACTTGTCACAGCACTAGATGCACGCCCAGATGATGAGCTAACACTGGAGTATGTTAAAGGCAAACTTGTGGATGAATATAAACGGAAAACAGAAAGTGCAAATGACAAATCTGTGACAGAAACTGTACTAAAAACTAAGGATCAAACTAAAAATCCTAATATTCAGTGTGAAACTCGTGAATGTTTTGTTTGCAAAAAGCCAGGTCATTTAAAGGCAAACTGCAGAGTCTGGAAAGCTAGAATGAAACAGCAAAAGAGTAAAGTTAACCAACAGCAAGCCAAAAGTGTTAAAGGAGAAATGGAAAACACAGATGCAGAGTGTGCTTTTCACTCCAAAGAGGATGGATCATCAAGCCACAGCTGGTGTATCGACTCAGGAGCTACAAGTCATATGACCAATGATAAGGAATTCTTCACTCAGCTTGATCAAAGCAAAGCCGAAAGAATTGCTACAGCTAATGGGCAGTTCATGGTCTCAGAGGGAGTGGGGGAAGGTTTTCTTCACTGCCCTGTCTCCAAAACAGTCACCAGGAAGATACCTGTCAAAAATGTCCTATATGTCCCAGCTCTTGAAAGTAACTTGTTGTCTGTGAAAAAGCTAACTAAGCAAGGAAATACAGTTACATTTAAAGGTGATGACTGTGTTATCACTAAAGGGAATCGCATACTCGCAAGAGGAAATATCAGAAATGAACTCTATCAGCTGAACTCTAAGGAAATGGTTAAGGCTGCCAAAGAGGAAAGACATGGTAACTGTATTCACACATGGCACCGTCGCCTTGGGCACAGAAATCCTGAAGCAATTAAAAGGCTAGTTCAGGACCAGCATGCCAGTGGTATAAAAATTGATGCATGTAGTAAGCTATTGAAATGTACTAGCTGCATAAAAGGAAAAATGACAAAGAAACCTTTTCCAAAATCCAGCAACAGCCGAGCTCAACAGCCCTTGGACCTAATTCACACAGATCTATGTGGTCCAATGAAAACTCAGACCCCAGGAAAGAAGAAATATTTTCTTACATTTATTGATGATTTCTCAAGGTACACAGTACTCCACCTGCTGTATAGCAAGGATGAAGTTCCAGAGAAGCTTGAAGAGTATCTTGCTCAAGTAAACAATAAATTTAGCAAAATGCCAAAAGCACTCCGTGCAGATAATGGGACTGAGTATACAAGTGGCAAAACACAAGCCATTCTGAGGAAACATGGAATTATGTTTCAGACTACTGTACCATACAACCCAGAGCAAAATGGTGTTGCAGAGAGAATGAACCGCACTTTGTGTGAAAGTGGAAGAAGCATGATTTTCGATGCAGACATACCAACCACATATTGGGGAGAAGCAGTTATGACAGCCTGCTATCTTCAAAACCGCTTACCCGGCAAAGCAACAGAGAAAACTCCATATGAACTATGGAATGGGAAGAAACCAGACCTGAAACACATAAAAATCTTTGGAAGCAAAGCCTATGTACATGTTCCCAAAGAAAAACGTACAAAGTGGGAAGCGTGTGCTGAGGAAGGTATACTTGTTGGTTACAGTGAATCTCAAAAAGGGTACAGAATCCTGCACCAAAGCACCAACAAAGTAACAGTCAGCAGGAGTGTGGTTATTGATGAAAACTCTGTATGTCTAAAGTTTCATGACGTGACATCAACTGCAAAATCTACAGAAGAGCCCCAATCAGTACTAGAGAGCACTGAGACTGTGGTCAGTGTAAGTGATTCAGAAACTGAAAAGGGAGAAAGTGAAACCTCCACAACTTCAGTCAGAAAGTCTACAAGAAGCAATAAGGGCATCCCAGCTAAACGTTTGTCCTATATGGTTCGTCCAGCACCACAGCCTGAACCAGCATCATGGGAGGAAATGCAAAAGTTGCCTATCCCTGAGAAGCAAAAGTGGATTCAAGCAGCTGATGAAGAGATGTCTTCACTCAACCAGCTTCAAACTTGGAAACTTACTGAGTTACCTCAAGGTAAACATGCAATTGGATGTAAATGGGTTTTTAAAGCTAAATGTGATTCTGAAGGTAAAGTCCATAGATACAAGGCAAGATTGGTTGCAAAGGGATTTTCACAAAAGTATGGAGAAGATTATGATGCTACTTTTGCTCCTGTTGCCAAGCAAAGTACTTTTAGAACTTTAATGGCTATTGCAGCTGTAAAGAATATGATTGTGAGACATCATGACATCAAAACAGCCTTTCTCAATGGTGATATATTAGAGGAACTGTACATGACACAACCAAAAGGTTATGTGAAAGAAGGAGAGGAACATCTTGTGTGTAAGTTAAGCAAATCACTATATGGGCTGAAGCAATCAGCTAGGGCATGGAACTCAAAGATGAATAAAGTCTTGTTAGATGAAGGCTTCACAAGAAGTAAAGCTGATCCATGTTTATACTGCAAACACACAGGTGAGGAGTGGATGTATTTACTACTCTATGTTGATGATTTGATAATTGCTCACAAAGAGTATGAGGAAATTTCAAAGCTCAACAGAACTCTCAACAAGCATTTTGAAACCAAGGACCTAGGAGATGTGACCTACTACCTAGGAATCCATATACAAAGAGAGCATGATGGAAGTTTTCTGTTAAATCAAAGTAACAAAGTTTGTGTTATTCTCAATCAGTTTGGCATGACAGAATGTAAAGGTGTGAGCACACCAATGGACACAGCATACTTAAAATTGGAAGGAGAAGAAGATCTTCTGCCAAACAATGAAAAATACAGACAAGCAGTGGGGGCACTCTTGTACATTGCCACCACTACACGTCCAGATATATGTGCTGCCATGTCAATTCTTTGCAGATGTGTAAGTAAACCTCGTCAAAGAGACTGGAATGCAATAAAAAGAGTAATGCAATACCTCAGTCAGACCAAAGACTTAAGTTTAAAAATATCTTCAAGTGGTGACCTAGATCTCACAGGATATGTGGACTCAGACTGGGCAGGTGACCCCAGTACTCGCAAATCTACAAGTGGCTACTTGTTCAAGTTAGGTAACAACCCAATATCCTGGTCTAGCAAAAAGCAAATCTCTGTGGCATTATCTTCTACAGAAGCAGAATACATCTCAGCAGCTCATGCTAGTCAAGAAGTAATTTGGTTACGCCAACTTCTAGAAGACCTTGGTGAGCCCATGCATCAGCCAACAGTTCTATATGAGGACAACCAAGGGTGTATAAAGCTTGCAAACAGTGAAAAGATCAATGCCAGAACCAAGCACATTGATGTTAGACATCACTACCTGCGGGATCTACTGGAACAAAATGTAATTGAGCTTGTCTACTGTGAGACTGATAATATGATAGCAGATGCTATGACAAAGCCACTACCAAGACCCAAATTTGAGAAGCTCAGAACAAGAATGGGACTATTGTGAGAAGTATTTGTTGAGTGGGGGTGTTAGACTAGTGTGTGTACACTATCAGTTAGCAACAAAAACCTTCTCATATACTGTGTTATACTGTTGTTTGTTTCTGCCAGTAGGTGTCAGTGTTCATATTGTTGTGTGTTCATAAAGTTTTATTAACATGTGCATTCTGGGAATAATCTCCATGAGGTGATGTTATATCCTGTCTTCTTCTGCATGTTGTGAGGAGAATAAAGTCTCAACCATGCTTGCAGCATCATACTGGTAAGAGTCCTGACTGTCACTGCAACTCCAGATTACCCAGTTACTCTGCTAACAATGTTCCTATGGTGTAAGTCTTTTAAAGTATTTACAAACTACTTTACATTATATAACTGTCTTGTCAGTTTGGAGAAATCTCCAGGGTCTCTCCTGGAGATGTTTACTTACAGGAATACCCACCAGCTGTCCAAATCATGCGCATAAAATATCTTGAAATAATTTACTTCAAGGGAGGAAAAATGCCATATTTGTAAAAGATCATTCTTTGCACATATGGTAGTTCAGCAGTAAAAACTAAATGTATCATATGGCCATGCTACGAAAATGTTATGTTATATCATGCGTATGTCCTAATGAGTGATTTTTGTTTTTCTGATGATCTAATAATTTCTGTTGCAACATTTTAGTAGAGTTTTCTCTTTAGCAAGCCTTTTCACTTTCAGCAAGCCTTTGTGAGTCGATGTACTGGTTTACATAAGATGTAACATTCACATATAAAAGGCCCACTAGCACCAATATTGAGGCCTTCTTGTTAGGTCGTCTTACCCATGGTAGGTGCTCTTGCTGTTCTTGAGTTTTATCTCATGTTGTTGAAATTCTGGTATTGACTCTGGTCTGCTTTAACCTTGCTTTGATCACTATCTGCTCTTGCCCTATTATTGAACTGGACAATGTTAATCTCCGGTGTGCCAACATTGCTTATGCTTACCTTGATTGCCCTGACCTGTTCCTGCCTTGTCTGTTCCAGTATCTACCTTTACTGCCTTACTTTGCTTCTTCTCATACCTACCTTACCTGTCTGTTAATCCTGCCTGTAGAAAGGATATTACAAATTGTCTTGGAGTTCCATGACAACTGGGGATTCAATTTTTTTTTATTTATGATTGGGCATACATTGTGCTATCTTGTGCTTTCAGATGGGACACCACAGATGAATGTATGGAGGATTGAGGCATGTTCATTTCATAAAAGATATAAAGAGATATGTTCAGCTTTCTTCTTTGGTTTCAGCAGAAGATACATCATATGTTATTATACATCACAACAAGAAAGAGGCAGAATAGAAACACAAATAATTTTAAAATAATTAGGAGCAAATGCAAAGTTGGTTAGAAAATAGCAATTTAAAACTAGGGATGCACAAATCCTTGATTTGGTTAGGAACCCTGTGAATCTGAGTCTTTTTCAGTAGGATTTGGGTGAATCCAAGATTCTGGCCAAACCCAATCCAAACCTTTAAACTATTTGACTTTGGTTATGTGATTATGGAAATTGAAAAATATTTCCAAGCATGTGGACGTTGTTTCCCCCCTTTGTACCCTAATACTTATATGCAAATTAGAGTTTACACACTGTTCTGGCCTAATCCTTTGTGAAAAATTTGGGGTTCGGCCAAATCCCCAAAATAGAGATTTGGTGCATCCCTATTTAAAACAAACTAAAAGTTTAGATAAGGAGATATACATATCTGTTATGCTTTACTTAAGCTGGCCATAGATGTAAAGATTTTTAAAAGATATTTTCGTTATCGTGAGACCATGATTATCTCAAAACCATTGTTTAAATGTATGATTTGTCCATCAACTAAAAAGACCATTTCAAGTGATATTGCCAGGAAAACTGAGGGTAGCTGCCTGCTTGGCCCTGCAAACATGTATAGATTACACTGAGATACAATTTTTTTTAACCAGGCCGATAAATTTTCTGACAGATGTCGGATGAAAAATCGTATGATGCACAATCATTCGATTCCCACTAATTTGACGGATTGGTCGGGTTGCACTGAAATCACCAACAAAAGATTTTGCGTCTATGGGGACTGTAAGGTCCACTCATTTTGTTTTTGAGCCTTTGAAAACATACATCTATTTGCTGCAAAGCATAAGGATCACTGCTTTGTTTTATAAAGAATGCCAGACTTTTCAAGTAGCTATAGTCTTCATATTTATCCACACACAATGATTATTGTAAAGAAAATAAAGTTATCTTGTTTTTTGTTAGTTTAGCTAATTATATCAGATAAACTACAGCAACACACAATTCGATAAATAAATAAACTATTTGAAAAATGCTAGCATTATTGGCAGGAGAATCTGATTATTGCCATTATGGAAAAATATCCTGTCATCAAAATAGAGTTGAAGGAGCAGCTTAAGAAAGATTGTTTTTTAGTTAATCTGGTTTCAGTCAACACTTTTTTGGGGGGGAATTTTATGTATGTGCCTATTTCAGAACTGTATAGAATATGATGTCACTGGAAAAATAATCAATTGATTTACTTCAAACAAAATAACATAATATATAATTATTTATAACATTATGTTTGAAGTAAATTAATATGCATGTTGCAAAAACTAGGACCCCACTGAGTGCCTTTATTTTTCATTTGGTAACAAATTAAATTTATATTTTGATGATAAAGGCAGCACAACTCATTAATCATTAAACAGCTTGACCTTTATGCACATTATGTTGTTTTCATTTCTGTTGTACTCTCATGGGACATTTTTGTTTTTATTCTCCAATATTCTCCAAGAAAAAATGTGTATTTTGCTGAAAACGAAGCATCTATACAGACAAACTCCTTGGGATCTTAACATATTTTTTACATCAGTATCAAAATAATATCATCTGATTTTTAAAACTGTAACATCTTTGTTACGTGTATATTAGGGCTGCCAGCCTGGCCTTTAAAAATGATTCTTGATGGCAATGCTATTAATAGGGAAGGAAGGTATAGGGACAGGACAGGAAGCCTGGCATTGTTTGCCAGAAAAGATGGCAATCCTAATTTTTTAGAGAAAAGAAGACAAAGCCTATCTGGTGTAGTATCCTCTATACAGTACACTATCTGGCATTCCTACTCAACAGGCGCAAAACCGTCTGGACATGCTAGCCGCACACTAACTTCAGATTGATGGCAGACGCGATCAGAATTCTTTTGTGATACGATCGTTTTATGAATGTGAGTAGATCCAATTACCTAATATCTGCTAAGGTGTATAGAGGATACTACACCAGATAGGCTTTGTCTTCTTTTCTCTATAGGTATCCCCAGCGCACCTTTCATTCCTTTTTTCTGGAATTAAACTAATTGCCCCTATGGCTGGGCGGTATGCCGCCCCTTAATCAATGCCGCCCCAGGCCCGGGCCTTTGCAGCCTCGCCGTAAATCCGGGCCTGATTATTATACTTTATTTAATGGGTTTTTATGAGCACTCTTGGAACAAGTAGATTTAGCTCAACTAGAGTTTACCTTGCAGGGCAAACATTTGACAGAAAACTAGAGTGTTTATTTACAAACAAAACGTTCTTTCTAAAATTCCACTTTCATTGCAGACACCATGCTAAGATATGTGCAGCACAATTGACCAAAGCAGACTCAAATTAGTGGCAGTTTTGGCTGAGGCCATTTCAGATGTATGCTGAGTTTGTGTTAGAATGGTGCGACGTGCAGCACATTGCATTAACAATGTCATTAGTGCCCAATTCACTTGGTGCAAGTCAATAGTGGCTCTTGATGCAACCTGCTTAAGGAAACATAGAATTACAGGTAAATCTACTTGAGCATAATTCTTCAGAGTAGCCTGAAAGGGCACATTGGTAATAGCTTCAAGGTTGAGGTGCAAATAGCTTTCTGAATTGTGTCATTGCTGCTAAATTTTGCATCCAAAATAGTATTTTGTACTTGTGGTATAACTGCCATGTTAATAAAATAAAATAATGGGGCATATGTAATTTATAAAAAATATTAAGGAAATAAAAAAATGGGCAAATCATGTCTGGAGAGACTGGGAATTCAGACAAATACCTTAAATTATTATTATAATTCATCTTTTTGTTCTAGATAGCCCAGACTGGCTAGCCAATTGACAGGTCCTGAACCATTTGTTAGGTTTGCAAAGTATTTAATATTTTTAAAAAACCTTAGCAGTTTGTATGATTTCAGGGTACCTGCACACAGATATTCACACACTTGAACAAATAGATTTATGTATTCCAGTTTTATGTATTCCAGCAATACACACTTTACCTTTGTATAGTGGTTTAGGGGTAGCCAAATTATGAAATTTAAAATTTCAGAACTTGAAAAAATGTCCAATTAAACTCAACAAAGCTATTTTTAATTAGATTTGAAAATTTAAGTTGGAAAAACTTGAAATTGGAAAAATTCTAAATTGTTTATTTTTGACCTGAATATCTTGGATGATAGAAAAATGCAATTCAATTTTCATAAATTTGGTTCACTGGCGACTGTGTGTCCACTGTCTCAGGCAATCTACTCTTCTTAATTATAATCTCTTCTTTGCTCAGGCTTTTCTGCTGGAAAATGAGGATAATTTGATAGGCCTTTCAGCTGCTTTGGAAAGAACTCATCAATGTTCTTATTTCATATGTCATTACCTTAAAGTTTGCACTACAGCCAGTAAGAACACTGAAACACTTGCTGATGACTGTATCGCTTTGGTTTCCAGGGCCCAAGAAGAAGTGGCTAAATATATCAGTGGAGATCTCCTTACTGATGGTGTCTGGGAAGCAGCATATTCAGCTTCACTTACTGGGTCCCGGTTGATCACCAGGTTTTGGGCCAAGAAAGAAAGCCTTGGGTACAGTTTGTAGTCTTAAAGTGTAAGGATTCGGACCTGTGTGTCAGTAGTCCTATGCTTTTCTGTGCATTACATAAAGTTTGACTAAAATAGGCTGACGAATATTCAGTTGCGAAACTTTGTGCTTTTATCAGGGATCTGAATTCACTAAATGAACATGATTTAGTTGTAGCCCATTGGGGATAGAAATACAAATGATGATACAATAAATAGTTTTCCTCATATAAGTCAGTAGAGAGAAAGAATGCAGAACCATCCTAAGGGGCTAGTTGCTGACAAATTTATGATGATGAAGTGAGGCTGCCCTGGGAGTGGATGACACAAAATTTTAGTTGGTGAGGTTCTACTGAGCTGGAGTGTTATATGTTATATAAATGCTAGTTTCATCCTACTCATGACCTCTAGGCTGAAGAATGAGGTGGATCCCAATACTAACATATATCATACATTCTTTTGAAAACCAGCTTAAACATTAGCTGTGTAAAGTACTAGTTGTTAAGATGTGCATGTCTAAAACATCCAGCGATTGCATAAGTCTTTGGCACAATACAACAGGTTTTGATGTAATGATGTTGTGACTAAATCCTCTCAGATATAACACAGAGAAGCCAAAAGCCTTGTTTTCATGTATTCTGTTGTTTTTCATTTTAGTGATCATTCCACATCCCGAAGTAGCAAAATATTAAGAATTATTATGTCTTTATATTACCAACAAAAAAAGGTTTCTTACTCAATATTTTAGTCTCACAAACAAACCTTCATCTAGAGTGAAAAACAAACATGAAAAAGTTTTCTGTGCGAGACTGAAACTTTCAACAATTCTTAAAATCATACAGTATATATATATATATATATATGCTGTTTTAGCACCTGTCCATGAGCGGTTTAATAACACCTCATAGCTCCAATCAAGCTAATACCATCAGCACCTTACCTTAATGAGTTCTCTGACCCCATACTGATTGTAGTAAGATTCCAGGGTATATAACCACAAATATCTTTGTACAGATCATTCTGAATAGAGAAAGCCAGTCAGATGACTAGCGAAACATCTTCAAGGAAAAAGAAAATATATGTCCAGTTGATTTGACTTATTACTATAGATATGCCATGACCTGGACGATTGAGAACCTTCACAGATGTCTGTGGGAATGGGAGTAGACTAGGTACAGGTACATAAAGGAGTGACATAATATGGAACCTGAAACTAGCTCTGTAAATTCGGGCCTCAGCAGTTTACTACAGGAAAGCAACCTTTTCAGTACCTGATAACTGTTGTTTCTAATCACCGTTCTGGCAACAGACAGAAATCATTTAAAGAAAGTTTGCCAAGTACACATCTAGCAATTCTCAAGAGCATTCAGCTAGCAAATGTACAATAAGAGATAGGATGCGCTAACAGAAATTATTTAGTTTAAATAATTTAGTCGGATCTGAGCCAATCTGTTAATTAATGCTATCTGCAGATACTTGGGGGGTTATTTATCAAAGTCTGAATGCCAAAAACACAAAAAAATTTAGTGGAAAAAAAAACTGCTTGAATTATTCATTATTTATTCAATCCTGAGGCTGCAAAAAGTCTGAATCTGAAAATCCGGCATCTCAGACCTGTCGAGGTTGTATATAAGTCAATAGGGATGTAGCGAACGTCGGAAAAAAAGTTTGCGAACATATTCGCGAACTTGCGCAAAAATGCGAGCGGTTCGCGAACGGTTCGCGAACCCCATAGACTTCAATGGGAAGGCGAACTTTAACATCTAAAAAAGACATTTCTGGCCAGAAAAATGATTTTAAAGTTGTTTAAAGGGTGCAACGACCTGGACAGTGGCATGCCAGAGGGGGATCAAGGGCAAAAATGTATCTGAAAAATCTGCCTGTGTGTGCTTGGAAGAGATAGTGTAGGGGGAGAGCTGTTAGTGATTTCAGGGACAGATGATAGTAAGTTTGCTGGCTAGTAATCTGCTTGATACTGCTCTGTATTGGAACAAAAAAATAAATAAAAGCAGTCCTTACAAGGACTACTGTTATTGCAGCAGTCAGCAGATGAGATCAGAAGCAGGACAGCTGCCCACTGCAGCTACATACAGAGCACTGCAGTAGAAGGTAGATTACTAGCCAGCAAAGCTACCTAAGCTTAAATGTCCCTCAAACCCCTGCAGACTTCTGTCCCTCCAATAACAGAGCAGTATCAAAACGATTACTAGCCAGCAAACTTTCAACTGTCCCTGAAATCACTAACAGGCAGCAGCTCTCTCCCTACACTATCTCTTCAGCACACACAGGCAGAGTGAAAAAAACGCTGCAGGGCTTCGGTTTTTATAGGGAAGGGGAGTGGTCCAGGGGAGAGCTTCCTGATTGGCTGCCATGTACCTGCTGGTCTGGGGTGAGAGGGCAAAAAAAAGCGCCAACAATGGCGAACCCAAAATGGCGAACGTCGCGCGACGTTCGCGAACTTCCGGCGAGCGCGAACACCCGATGTTCGCGCGAACAAGTTCGCCGGCGAACAGTTCGCGCCATCTCTATAAGTCAATGGGAGAGGTCCCTATTCTATTTTGAAGTTTCTGTGGTCTGCACTGGAATTAGCCCAAAAATCCGATTATTTCAAACTTCTCTGGCAAAAATCCGAAAAAATCGTTTGATTCTGGAAAAATCACAAAAAAATTGTACGATATGGTTTTTTATGCGTTTTCGGGTTTTTTTATGAGCCGATTAAGACTGTGAGGAGGCATGTGCTTATTGTGTAGCAAACTAACACCGTAGCTGTTAATACACTTAACATATAGAAAAATCACGCTGAGACAAAACTCCACCAGCGCTCCAGGATCCAGGGGGAAGAGGAAGCAGGTAAGCAAACTTCAGTATATATACACACCCTCCCCTTCTACCCCAACCTATCCTGCTCTAACTACCTCCCTGGCAACCAATCCCCAGCTCTGCCATCCCTCCTCCCAGTCACTGGCACCCTCGCTACACCCTTTGGTGCCCTCCATTCTTGCTTTTTTAATAATAAATAACGTAAAATAGCGGATTCTAGTTTGGTCGGACTTTTTTATTTAAAAACTCCGATTTTGATACCCCCTTGGTGTACCATAATCACTCGTCCAACAGGATATTATGCTTACAAGCAGAAAAATACTAAAGTTACATCAAAAACATCCTCTCACCTTCTCATAAACATCATCATAAACACGTCAAGCAGCAGGGGGCTTGGGGAATACATAGAGTAATTAATGGCACATAGGGGCTGATTTACTAATAGTAGTGCAACTGCTAGTTGCCACCAATCTGGTTTGGATTTTATTTTCTACCTTGTTGATTGGTTTCTGCACTTTGTCAATTTTATGCCTATGTTTATGAATTAGCCCCACTGTTTGCAGCTATGCCATCAGTAACAGTCATATGATTGAGGTTGGCTGAAAAAATGCTGCAGTGAATGGGGAGCCAGATCCAAAAAGTATGAAAATCTTTGCTCTACACCATTGAAACTATTTCACCAGCGGCCTCTTGTGAATGCTTTCTTTGAATCACTCTATTTAATCCATTTACACGATTCTTCTTATTAATGGGACAGTTTCTAGTTATAACACAATACAGAGATAACCCCCATCGTTTGTTTTTGTTTTTTTGTTTTTCCTTAATGCTCTCAGTGATTGTGTTGTGTTTAATTGATTGAGCAGATCATGTTAACATCAATCAATACAGTATTCATAAAAGTGAATATTTCATGTCTTTATTAGCATTTTTTTTTCAGAGGAAAAAATTAGTTCTTCAGTCATATTAATATGTAGTTGTTTAACAACTGTGGCTTTAAATGTTTACAATGTTGAACTCATTGTGCCCCATATACTGAAGTGTTCCAGTTCATATATACATCTTTAGACCAGATGTTACAAATGCATACCTATAAATGCTATGTCAATTATTAACGAGACCTCTTGACAAATGCATAATTTTTATGTTTTGAATATGTTTCATGCTTTTACAATTGGATATAGAATGTGTTTTTTTTCTTTCTGACAGAAGCTCATGTCTGGGGCCAATTTATTTGTTGACTGGCATCATTACAAAAGCGAAGTATCAATTTTTTATTCATAATATTACTAGCCTTGTTTGAATAATAAAACTTTATTTTAACTACAATGACTAGAATTTTGCTTACATTATGCAAAGATTTGTCTGGAATGCTTTAATTTAAAGGGTTTTAAGGTTGGTCTTTTAATCCAAGTGATCATTTTTGTGCCATACATAAAGGGTATTTTCAATCAACCCTTACATAGCGCAATCAAAAATTAGCAATGTTACACTCCATTTTGTGTCAAGATCTAAACGATTATACTTTATTCTCTTTCATCTAAAGAAGAAAAATGGGAGGACATGAAATGAATACCAAATCTGCTAATCAAAACAGTCTCCATTACATTGATTTGATATGTTTTTCTTGTCTTAATTGTTATCATCATTTGAAGATTAAAGGCCATGAAAGCCCATGTGTTAATCCCATTGACATACACTAGTTTTTTAAAGATATGTGTCGTACAAAATAAGTAGTATAACCTGAACAGGATATACAACATAAAAGTCTTTGTTTTTTCCAGAAGTTGTTTTGTTGGGGGGGGGGGTGTTTAAAACAGACAACATGTTGAACTTCTGGTGCAAATTCACAATAAATTTCACCACTGCCAAATCCACAAATTTTGCCACAAAACTGTACCTGGCAAAATAGTCTGTTCATCTCTAAGAATGAGCTTTTTACATTTTTTTGATAATTGTGCAAATTTTATCCAAACATTATCTTCCCAAATGCAATAAGAAATATCCTATTTATTTAGATCCATTATGTGGTTCATGTCCGAGGAGCTGGCAGGAAAACAATGATTGTCTATTGGGAGTTGATTATAGTAGAAAAATTATCATTGAATATGCCGCCATCACAGAAACGTAGTAATTTTATTGGGACGTCAGAAGAGGGTGGATTGACTGGATGGGTAATGTTTGATCTTATACATATCTCTTTAACATTGGAACATGTATATGTGTTATGCTCTTTGCTATAGAGGAAGGTTGAAGGAATTGTTCAGATTGAACCCAACTTTATTGTATCACATCTGTTTATCATTTTATTAACAAGTAAATTCTGATATTGTTGTATTGCTGCATTGTTTTCCCAATACAAAACATTTACAAAAAACAATTAATAATCCGATTACCAGTGCACAGATAATATGCCGTCATAATGGACAAATATAATGCTAATGCTAAAAAAAATGTCATAACAAAAGGGGGAAGGGAGGAAGTTGTATCCTGGTAATCTAAGTATCTTCCTATTAAGGACCAAACATGAAATGGCTTCACTTTCCTTGTTTGCCCTCTTTATCTTAAGAAATAAAAAAAATCAATAGGCTGGAAATATGTTCAGCATAAGCCCTATTCATTGAATTTATGTTGAACAAAGTTGCATACTACAGCTAAACAGGTTTAAAGAATTATCTGCCTTCAAACCAAAGGGATTTGCAGTGAGTATTTGGCTGTCTTGGCTCATGTTTAAGTAAAATTGATACTTTGAGAATTCTGTGCAATGCTGTGAAACGCTATCTACTCCCAGTCATAATATTTTTACTAATGCACCCCATCGTAGCAACCCTTGTTCCTTGCCAATACCCTAGTTCAACTCCTTTTCCTAACTCCCAAAATGTAAAAGACAAAAAACTGGTCTTTTAATAACATATGTATTATACATTTTGTTTATTTTTGTGTTTCTGGACATTGTATTTTGGTTAATGCTACTAAAATTTAAAATACCAAATGTATTAAAAGTGGTTACTATTTTCACTTTTTACATCAACAGCAAGTACAGTGGCGTAACTAGATATTAATGGGCCCCACAGCAAATTATTTTTCATGCCCCCAAAATGTCTAGAGGTTCACCTATTTTACCAATATTTATTAAACTTCTATGTGAATTAGGGCCTCATGGAACCCCTATAGCTCCTGGGCCCCCCTGCAGCTGCAGGGCTGTAGGGGGGCCCAGGACATACTGGGCATTTTCAATTATTTAACTAAACTACATTTACTAAGTACAGAAATTGGAGTCTTCTGCTAATAAGTGATTTTCCTTCAACTGGAATGTTCATTTTAACAGTTTTATGTTCAAGCATCGGCAACCAGATGTACTCGGGCTGTTAATAATGACTATCTTCACATACAGTACATGACTGGCAATGATGGGTGGAATTCTGTATGACTGAAATTGTTTACAAACTGGTGTGAGTACAAAGAAGAAGATTGGTGTTCCTGATACTTTTGAGCAAAGAAAACACAAAAGAAAGTAAATAAAAAATAAGAGATGCACATTTCTTCATTTTATCCCCCCTATACTTGTCTTGTGGGGTCCAAAAACATTCTTAAAAATGATGATGATGCTGTCACTAAAAGAAAGAATAGCTTTCCTCTGTTAATTCCAGTTCAACAGTAGACTATAGTAGTAGATTATTTCATCTGATCTTCCTTCCTTCCTCTTATATCAGTTATAATTATTTTAGCTATATGCTTAACTTTATGGTTCTGAGCCATTTCACCCTCTACTAAAATGTAACTATGAATTGCCTGTTTAGCTTCTAAGTTAAACATTCAAAATTATTGTTTTTAACAACCTCAAACAATGTATCTTCAAAATCATATAAAGAATTTCTAATGCACAGCTGTCAAAAGAGAAATTAATTATCTAAAGATATATATATATATATATATATATATATATATATATATATATATATATATATATATATATATATATATATATATATATATAAAATATAAAGGTGTGATCTCTTGGTACTGACCAACACGTTGGTAGGTAAAATGAATCCATGTACAACACATTCCCATTTTCTCTCTTTCTTGCCTAGCCTTTCTGTAAGGTTGATAGGCTTCACAGCATGGGCAATAGTCACTACAGTGTACTAGGTGCTGCTGTCGCATAAACATCATTTCAATTCACATCAATTCTAGGCTGGTGAAGCCAGTAATCTGCAAATGGCATGTCATGGACTCTGACAACCTGAATATTAATTAATGTTGTTAATTGTGATGACTGGCTTGGACTTTTACGAACCTTGCGAACAATTTACACGTTAACTAACCACAGTACATGGTATAAAGTCCCTCACAAATCCCATCAGCTTATAAAGCAAAATAATGATTTTTCCTGAATATATAAATATATATACAGGTATGGGACTTATTATCCAGATTGCTTGGGACCTGGGGCTTTCTGGATAATGGGTCTTCACACCTTAAGACTACTAGAAAATCATGTAAACATTAAATAAACCCAGTATGCTGGTTTTGATTCCAATAAGGATGAATTATATCTTAGTTTGGATCAAGTACAAGCTACTGTTTTACTATTATAGAGAAAAAGGAAATCACTTTTTGGATTATTTGATTATAATGGAGTCTAAGGGAGACGGCCATCGGCCATTCCGTAAATCAGAACTTTCTGGATAACAGGTTTCCGGATAATGAATCCCATACCTATATATATATAAATATATATATTAATAATAATAATAATAATAATAATGAGATATAAGAATAATAATTATGAAAGCTTTAGGTAGTTAAATCGAAGTGAATACTACAAATGTGAAAAATGAAGGGAGGAATTCACATAAAAATGACCTCATTAAATGACATAAGTGATGGTTTTCTAAAGAAACTGATGAAGCCTAAGCCTATGTCATGCAAAGAATAAAGAGCATACACAGAAGATGTTTGATGTTCAGTCCCACAATGTGGCTGGCAACAGACTTAATAAATCTAGAGTATGAAAATCATGTTGTGCATATTGAACCTGGTATTTTAGCTAACAATATTTGTTTAAAAAATGTGTTTATCACATCTACAGTTTTTGAAAATAAACATTAAACTAAGAAAAAAATGCAAAACCCTAGTCAGAATCCCATGTGTGTATTTCCATTTGGCTTGAATTAATGCTGAACATCTATACCCACAGTATAACTATAGAATTTCACGAAAAGAAAGTGTTTTTTTCCTCTTTGCCTAATGTTAGCCTGCACCTAATTTTAATTTGTATCTTTTCCCCGAAAGGGGGGCTGACATTTTTGCCAGCTCTGTTGAAACACCATCTGGGTCACACATGTTCAGCGTAGGGGACTTTCAGCATGTATACAGCTACAGCTTCTGTGTGGTCATAGAGTGGAGTACTCTCAATAGTTCCTCAACAAGTACTGCTCCAAAGGGGCATATATCAAAACAGTAGTAATATGAACCATATTTGGGAAACAAACTATAGAAATGTGCACATTTTCTGTATCAAAAGGAATAATTATCTAATGAAGCGGGAAAGCGTGGACAACTTGGTAACAGTTAAAGCTGGTTAAATACTAGTTACTTAAATAAAGCTAAAAATTATTTCTTGTCATTGAGCCTCTGGGACATCTGAATGTAGCTGTAGCAAATCACATTTTTTCTTGTTCCTCGGAGTATTAAGGCATTTATGAAGTGGATTGCTAATTTCTGAATTTATTTATTCCAGGTATAGATTGGCAGAAATACATTTTTCCGAGTTGTTAAGTTTCTGATATCAGAGGAATCAGCACACTGTCTAAAACTGCAGCACAAGACCCAGCTGGGTAAATCAAGAAAATAGCTTTAATAGTTACACCCAAATCTCCTCTGAGCTTGCTTAAATATTGGACTTTTGTCCAAGCACATTTGCTTTCATTAATTTGCCTTCTATTTATTTTTACTTTTTTCAAGGCACAATTACATAAACATTCCAAGTTATCTACCCATATTATTACATATAGTAAAAGCGGGAGATAAAATGTGAACATGCATGACTAACTGGGGTCAGCAGCAAACTATTTCTGATTGAAAAAATTAAAACTGTTTGTGTTGTCACTGAATACCTTTTGGAGCAAATCTCTGTCAATTATCTACTTTTAGGGGGTTATTTATTAAAATCTGATTTTTTTCTGTTTAGTAAAAAAAAAATCTGACCTAACTCGAATCCATGATTAACTTTTATTTATCATTAAAAAACACAAAAAAATCGGATCAACAAAAACCACACATTTTGATTCTCCAATTGTCGCCAGACAAGTCTAGAGTCAAGAATTATTTTGTGAAATTGGCGGAAAAGCCTGAAATGTTCAGATTATCGTACAAAACCCAGCACGGACAATTATATATTCGAATTGCAAATAGGACCTCTGCCATTGACTTCTACAGGACCTTGTTGAATAATTTAAGTATTTTTGGATTTGGCCTTTTTGCATCCTCTGGGTATTATAAATCTCGAAAAATTTTAGGTTTTTTCTGTCCACTAAAAATTCAGATTTTATAGTAAAAAACTGGAATGTTTTGAGTTTTCACCATTCAGACTTTGATAAATAACTCCCTTATAGTTAAGCATAAAAAAGGGGAAATAACACTAAAGAGCAGCATTATTCTGATTAGTACTCTACTGTTATTCAAGCATGTCCTTTAACAAAATATTTCTGGATTATAAAGGATGACTATTATAAAATAAATATATGCCTGTAGAACTTATAGAGCAGACATTCACTTTAGTTTAAAGCCCATAATGTGATCCTGGGAAAAATGTTATTTCATTGCTTGCAGTAGTCTTGTTAAATTAGGTAATTTAGATTTTTATTCAACAGAATTTGAACTTTAATTAAGTAAAACAGCAGCAGAATACATTGTGATCAAGTGTGCTTGCTTAGTTTAGAAAATAGATGCATACAAAACAACCTATATCCATTGCTATACTTTTATTGCTTGTATATAGTCACCCTGAACAATATAAAGCTTTTCAAAGAAGCTTATCAATAAATAATGTCATTAATGATAGCAAAGCAGGTGATATCCTCTGAAACTGGAGCAAAGTACACTAGCCCCCATATGTAAGCTCTAAATTTGCTGGTTGGTTGCTATGGGTTACTGCTCCTGGGCAAACTTAGTGCGTTTTATTACATAACCCCTATATGGCCAAAAGTATGCAGACACAGGTCTGCCAACATCTATTGCTAAAATTAAGGGTATGAAGCTGGTCCTCTCTTTGCTGCTTTAAACAACCTCTACTCTTCTGGGAAGGGTTTCCAGTAGACTTTGGAACATTGTTGGTTGGATTTGCTTCTACCAAGCTAGAGGAATATTACTGACGTTGGGCAATGATGATGACAATCCTAGCTTCAACATTCCAATTCATCCCACAGGTGTTCAGTTGAGTTGAAGTCAGAGCTCTGTGCAGGCTAGTCAATGTATCCACTTTCTTCTTAGGAAAACCATTCCGTATGGAGCTTATTGTGCTGAAACAGGAAAGTTCCCCAAACTGTTGCCAAAAAGTAGAGAGCACAACCAAGGTTCAGAAAAACTCCAATAAAGAGCATAAAAAAGGGGCACATTCAGTTATATCTCTGAACTATGGTCAGATGTATTTTTGTGTTGTTCATGGCCCCAATTTTTTCCTAGGTGTCCACAGCACAGACTTATCTCACTCATCTTATGATGAAGAAGACTGGCCCAGGGAAAAAAATGTGACTGTATTCACTGAGGGTGCCTTAAGTATGTCATCATTTAATACACTGCTAAAAGAAAACCCCTCTCTATTCAGTTCCTGGCATGTGCAATAGCATGTATTCTTTCATTATTTTGAAAATAGAGTTAAACATTGGAAATATGTAATCAGGCCCGGATTTGCGGCAAGGCCGCATAGGCCCGGGCCTAGGGCGGCAGAAAAATAGGGGCGGCATGCCGCCCAGCCGCATTATGGGGACGCGTGCGTCCCCATTCATTTACAGCAGCTGCGCCGGCGTTTTTTCGCCGGCGCGCTGGTAAAGTGAGGTGGGGTGGGCGCTAGGACCGTGCGGCCGCCTGTTCGGACCGCGCGGCCTAGGGGCGCGCCTCTGTAAAATCCGGCGCTGTATGTAATACTAAAAATTTAATTTTTTTCACTAAAGGGAGTGCTGGATTGGAAACTATTGGTATATATATATATACCTTGATAATGGGTCTTGATAAAGGTCTTAGGAAAAGACCGAAACGTTGACCTGCTTTTAAACATGTATTAAATAAAATTTGGATGTTTTATCTTTCTAAAGGTTCCTAGTGTGCACCATTTTTTCTGGATTTTTATATATATATATATATATATATATATATATATATATATATATATATATATATATATATATATATATATATCCTATGCTCCATTGTGGATCAATGTGCTGAATGATCTATGTACTATTGTTTAGTAAATATAGTTCTATGGTCAACCTTTAAAGAACTACTGGCGCCCATCATTGAGCTATTGCACCTAGTTACAGTTACACTACACCCTGCCTCCACCCCGCTGCGAGGGCTTGCCCCTGAGAAAGAGAGCTCCCTTGTGGTATCAGCCCACTGCAAAATACAAAGCAGTTTACTATAGCGCTACATATAGAAAAGAAAAAGCTAGCACTCTCAGGTCTTAGCAATGAGTATAAAGGTGTTTTAGAAAACTAATATCGACTAACGTTTCGGCAAGCACTCAAGCCTTTCTCAAAGTGCAAATACAAACAATCACCAACCTTTTAAACTGCTGGATGCCAGGCTGGTAATTACTGTACGCTACCTTGCTCCTCGTTCATGTATATTTTGTGTAACTGAATGTGAATACGCTCTGCAGTGGGGTCTGAAATAATATATGATGATTGAAACTACAAACGCTAAGCGCAGGATGAACACTTATCAGCAACTGACTTTTGCCCTGTAACTGTTACTAATATGTGAATATTATACATTGTTGCAAACTTGATAGAATTGAGACAGTTCTACTGAGACTCGTGGTTATGACTTATCCTTATGCTGCGCTGATATATTTGTTCATAGTTTTTGTTTTTTGATCCCTTTCCGTTTTTTTACCAATGAATGTTTATTTACCCCCACCCACGCCACTGTGACATCACTATCATCATTTTCCCGCCACTGGGGGTTTAAAAGGTTGTTGATTGTTTGTATTTGCACTTTGAGAAAGGCTTGAGTGCTTGCCGAAACGTTAGTTGATTTTGTTTTCTAATAAACACCTTTATACTCATTGCTAAGACCTGAGAGTGCTAGCTTTTTCTTTTCTATACCTAAACCTTTGGCTTATTGCACCCAGGCAATCGTGACTGTTATACGAGTTGTGCCGGCTTCCAGACTTCTTTTATATATATATATATATATATATATATATATATATATATATATATATATATATATATATATATATATATATATATATATATATTTATTTATTTAATGTTAAGGATATATAATGTATGAGTTTGCCCAAGTAACATTGAAAATGTGTCAGAATATAGTTCAGGCAAAATTGTTTCTTGCTGAATAGTGACAGGTGGAAGAATCAAATCCAAGCTTTCTCAGCCAAACTTCCGAAGTTACTATAAACGTTACTTAATGTTGTGAGCCAGTAAAGGGATGACTCACAATATAAACGGTGTTTTATTACAAATATATAATCACTTCAGTTAGAAGAAATTCCAGTAAATGACTATTTTGTAGTACATTCTACATCATTTTAAGGGATGAGTTTTATTAGTCATGAATATACATAACTGGAAAAAAGTAATGTCTGACCTAACAAAAACATAGAACATACATAACGAAACATATGTTCATTTCCTGGATCAGCTTATCAGTCAAGTAATACTTGTTTGAATGTTTGTATTGTGATACACAACATTTTCCTAAACTTACTCACCAAAAACTATCTTAAGTCACCTACTAATTCAGTGAAGATTCCAAATGAAGATATTCCCTTTCAAAAGGGTTAATGTCATTGTGCATGCTCTTTTGCATATATAAGCAAACACTGCAAGCGACAGAGACGAGAGTCCAAGGGACAAAGTAAAGGGTAAAGATTTGGAAAGCTTACTTTGCTTCAGCTAAATCGATTAAAGGGTAACTCGACAAAAACATAACTTTAGCTTTTTGAAAAGTAAACATAATTTCAAGCATCTTTGCACATTTAAAAAATATGCAAACTTTTCATGATTTTAAATGGTTTCTTACAGTTCCCTAAGTCTAGACCCACTCTCCTGCTGATCTCTCTGACTACTTTGCTGAGCGGGCTGACTACTGTTACCTTGTATCAACAGCCAGCTGTCCTTAGACTGCATCCTCCAAATCCCACAATTTCCACAGAAAGCGAAGAACTATTAAACAGCTTGATTTCAGCATAAAAAATGGTATTTATTCATATATTCATATTCATTTGAAGAAACAGGTAACTGTGATGGGTATATTAGGGGCTTCTGTCTTATGTGGGCCTCTTTCTCAAATTTTGGTTTGGAAGCCGGTGTTCCCCTTTAAATTAATCTATTAAATCTATTAAATTAAAGTTAAGAGCTGTATCCTGCTTGTTATTACTCATGCTTTAGAGTGTACCTGTGAAACAGCCACAAAACGATCTTTCAAAGGACTAGTACTATAATACAGGTATGGGATCCATTATCTGGAAACCCATAATCCAGAAAGCTATGAATCATGGAAAGGCCATCTTATATAGACACCATTTTATACAAATTTTTAAAAATGATTTCCCTTTTCCCTGTAATAATAAAACAGTAGCTTGTACTTGATCCCAACTAAGATATAATTAATCTTTATTGGAAGCAAACCAAGCCTATTGGGTTTGTTTAATGTGTACATGATTTTCTAGTAGACTTCATGTTTGACGATCCAAATTACAGAAATATCAATTATCCAGAAACCCCAGGTCTTGAGCATTCTGGATAACAGGTCCCATACCAAAAAAGGGTTTTCTATTCATTTAAATATAATTTACTATTACCATTCACTGGTACAAAATGTGAAATTGCTTCAGATGCTTGAATATACCTATATAAATAAGGTATAAATCAGTCAGTCAGCAACCGGGATACAACTGTTCAGCTTTTGATCCTGACCTGTGTTCACAGTAAACTGACCACAGATATGTCCCCCCTTTAAGTTGTTGACTAAATAACAGGTTAGAGATGCAAAGAGAAAGTTAGATTCTTAATAGTGATGGGTGAATAAATTCACCAAGCATGGATGTGCTGTGAATTTCCGTGATTCGCCACCTGCAAATATTTTCACTAAGCTGCAGTGAAACTAAAAAATCGAAAAATACGCTATGGCAAAAAAAATGCAAAAATATTTGCAGCGCGTCAAAATTATTTGGACAAAATAGTTGAACATATAAAAATTGTTGCTCGAGTCAAAATTGTTGCACATCAAAACTATTTTGGCGCCCATTGAATTACATAGTTACATAGTTACATAGTTAAATTGGGTTGAAAAAAGACAAAGTCCATCAAGTTCAACCCCTCCAAATGAAAACCCATCATCCATACACACACCCCTCCCTACTTTTAATTAAAATTCTATATACCCATACCTATACTAACTATAGAGTTTAGTATCACAATAGCCTTGGATATTATGTCTGTCCAAAAAATCATCCAAGCCATTCTTAAAGGCATTAACTGAATCAGCCATCACAACATCACCCGGCAGTGCATTCCACAACCTCACTGTCCTGACTGTGAAGAACCCTCTACGTTGCTTCAAATGAAAGTTCTTTTCTTCTAGTCTAAAGGGGTGGCCTCTGGTACGGTGATCCACTTTATGGGTAAAAAGGTCCCCTGCCATTTGTCTATAATGTCCTCTAATGTACTTGTAAAGTGTAATCATGTCCCCTCGCAAGCGCCTTTTTTCCAGAGAAAACAACCCCAACCTTGACAGTCTACCCTCATAATTTAAGTCTTCCGTCCCTCTAACCAATTTAGTTGCACGTCTCTGCACTCTCTCCAGCTCATTTATATCCCTCTTAAGGACTGGAGTCCAAAACTGCACTGCATACTCCAGATGAGGCCTCACCAAGGACCTATAAAGAGGCATAATTATGTTTTCATCCCTTGAGTTAATGCCCTTTTTTATGCAAGACAGAACTTTATTTGCTTTAGTAGTCACAGAATGACACTGCCCAGAATTAGACAACGTGTTATCTACAAAGACCCCTAGATCCTTTTCATTTAAGGAAACTCCCAACACACTGCCATCTAGTGTATAACTTGCATTTATATTATTTTTGCCAAAGTGCATAACCTTGCATTTATCAACATTGAACCTCATTTTCCAGTTTGCTGCCCAGTTTTCCAGTTTAGACAGATCACTTTGCAAAGTGGCAGCATCCTGCATGGAACCTATAGTTCTGCACAATTTAGTATCATCTGCAAAAATAGAAACAGTACTTTCAATGCCCACCTCCAGGTCATTAATAAACAAGTTGAAAAGCAAGGGACCTAGTACAGAGCCCTGCGGTACTCCACTAACAACACTGGTCCAATTAGAAAATGTTCCATTTACCACCACTCTTTGTAGTCTATCTTTTAGCCAGTTCTCTATCCAGGTACAAATACTATGTTCCAGGCCAACATTCCTTAATTTAACCAGTAACCTTTTGTGTGGCACTGTATCAAATGCTTTAGCAAAGTCTAAGTAAATCACATCCACTGCCATCCCAGAATCGAGGTCTCTACTTACATTCTCGTAAAAAGAAATTAAGTTAGTCTGGCAAGATCTATTACGCATAAAACCATGCTGGCACAAACTCATAGTATTATGATTTGCTATGAAGTCCAGTATCTTATCCTTTATTAACCCTTCGAAAAGCTTTCCTAATACTGACGTCAGACTAACTGGCCTATAGTTTTGAGGCTGAGAACGGGATCCTTTTTTGAATAGAGGCACCACATTAGCAATTCGCCAGTCTCTCGGCACAATGCCAGATCTCAATGAATCCTGAAAAATTAAGTAAAGAGGTTTGGCAATCACAGAGCTAAGCTCGCTAATTACCCTGGGATGAATACCATCTGGCCCTGGACCTTTGTTAATCTTAACATGTTCAAGTCTCTTTTGAATTTCTTCATGTGTGAACCATGCATCATTAGTTGTATTACTAGAATTGGGAGTGTTAAGAAGGAAACCTTCACTTACTGGTTCTTCATTTGTGTACACAGATGAAAAATACGAGTTCAGAATCTGCGCTTTTATTTTGTTTTCATCAACCAGCTGACCCCCCTCTGATAGTAAGGGTCCCACCCCTTCCTGCTTCATTTTTTTACTATTGACATATTTAAAAAATAATTTTGGATTTTTTTTACTGCTTGCTGCAATATCCTTTTCTATAGCAATTTTAGCTTGCCTTATAGCTTCTTTGCATGATTTATTGGCCTCCTTGTACCTTATAAATGTTTCGGCTGTACCAGCTAACTTGAAAGCCTTAAAAGCACGTCTTTTCTTACCCACCTCAACACCAACGCTTCTATTGAACCAAAAAGGTTTTGCTTTGCAACGACGTTCCTTGCTTACAAGTGGAATATACTGACAAGTATATTTATTAAGCAGCATTTTAAAGACTTCCCATTTTTGTTCTGTTTAACCCTGTGAAAAGCATTTCCCACTTAATATGTTGCAGAGATGCCCTTATACTGTCAAAGTTTGCACGTCTGAAATTTAGTGTTTTAGTTACTCCCTTATAGAATTGCTTCTGCAACAGAATCTCAAAGGAGACCATGTTATGATCACTATTCCCTAAATGCTCACCCACACAAATGTTAGAGATGAGTTCAGTATTGTTAGTTATTACAAGGTCCAAAAGAGAGTTATTCCTAGTAGGTTCTTGAACGAGCTGGAATAAAAAGTTGTCATTCAGCATATTTACAAACCTACTAGCTTTTTCTGTCTTAGCAACCCCATTACCCCAGTCAATGTCTGGATAATTGAAGTCACCCATAGCAACAACTTGACCCAGCTGTGAAGCCGCTTGTATCTGCAAGAGTAGCTCGGCTTCATACTCGACACTTATACGAGGTGGTTTATAGCATACACCAATGATAATTCTTTTTGATACCTTTTGCCCAGTCGAAATCTCTACCCAGAGTGATTCTACACCCTCACCAGTGCCAGCTATTTTTATTTCTTTAGCGCATGGCTTTAATTCAGGCTTTACATACAAACACACTCCTCCACCCTTTTTAATCCCTCTATCCCTCCTAAAAAGGGTGTAACCATTTAAATTCACAATCCAGTCACATGTTTCATCCCACCAGGTCTCAGTGATACCAATTACAGATGCAGCCACTTTGGTTTGTCTGTTTGACACAGAATATCTAAACACAGATATCCCATTTATCTCATTTAACACAGAAAACTGCGTCACAACATCCCATCTAATTACAGCATTCACCATTGTGAACAATGGAGCTTTGGTATGCTGATGGAAAGGTTAAATGCATTAAATGAGTTAAGATGACTTAAGATAACACAGTTTCTTCAATTACCCCTGAGTCATGACGCATTTAACTCACAAATCCAAGTGGCTTCATCTGTATATCATAATTTTTAGAGCATGCAATTAATTCTAGGTCTCCCATTTTTTTTGAATGTGTTTCGAAAATTTTTGTGAAACGAGACAGATTCACCCATCACTAGTTCTGACAATTACCCAGTTTTATTTTTACATTGAATGGTTCCTTTTAGGGGATATTATGCAGATGTATATATCTGAATGCACTGCAAGGTCAGAAACGTTTAACAGTAATATGGTTAAATATCACCAGTTTCCAAACAAACATATAGACAATGCTTGTGTTTGCCAGATGATCACTCCCTGTATAGTTCTCCTACGATGTTTATTTTATTTTCCACCCTTTCCACTTTTTTATTTGCAGAAACAGCTGATAATGAGTTACTAGCAAAGTAAACATGGTAATGAGTCACTTACATTTTATGGTTAAATAAAATACAAGTTGCTTTCTTAACAAATAACAAAGATATATATATATATATATATATATATATATATAGATATATATATATATATATATATATATATATATATATATGGGTTAAGCGCTATGCTATGTGCAAACGTAAATTAAGAGTACAAGACTGGGCACATTGGTTTGTAACCTTTCTAATTATATACTTTGATCCTCCTGAAGCCAAATATAGTGTTCTTAAAGTTCACAGTTAAAACGGGGTCCAAAGAATACAGTATGTGTATTATTAGTATGTGCCATTACACCTGGAGCACTTACGTATGTGAACTTATTTGCAGTTGGAATTCCAGCTGGCTCACCCTGCTTTTAACCTTAGCCTTAAAAAATATAAGTTTTGGAAAAAATATCTCACATTGTTGTGGCACTAGTCATTTTGAAAGACTAGGTTTGGATGGGCTGTTCAAATTAAAATGCTGTAGGTTCTCTTCAATTTTTTGAATGTTACAATAGAGTTTAACCTGTTGCAGTAGGAGAAACTACGTTTTTGCTCAGACCAAAATGCTGTGGAAGCACTTTAAAATCAAGGTCACTAATGGTGTACAATAAAAGGCTAAACTTTCACCACTTAAGAAATGATCAGTGTAATGACAGATCAGATAGCACCGACACATTTAAAGGGATTCTGTCAGGCTTTTTGTGATATCATTTGTATTACTAAATTACACTCTGCACATTGTACCATTAACTGTGTGCATTACTACAATTTAAAAATGCATTCTTGAACCAATAAATGTTAGTTGTAATATTAGTGTGTAGGCAGCCATCTCAGGTAATTTTATCTAGTCATGTGCTCTCAGAAACAGCCAGCACTTTCAAATAGGCTATTGGGAATTGCTAGTTGGGTTAGCCGGATTGTTATTATTGAGTGCTGTTCTCATATCTACCACTAGGTGCTAGAGCATGGGAGTATTTCTAGCAATGGGGGTGTCAAGAAACTGTTATCAGGTTACCTTCTCATAGTTCTGCTGATGGCCTGCTGGGGGGAAAGGGAGTGGGGTGATTTCACTCTAACTTGTTGTGCAGTAGTAAAGAGCGACTGAAGTTTATCAAAGTACAGGTCACATGACTAGGGGCACCTGGGAAGCTGACAATATGTCTAGCCCCATGTCAAATTTCAAATATAAAAAAATCTGTTGAAATCTTTTGAAAAATGGACTTCTGGTGGAGGATTGCTATCAACTGATGCATTTTGCATTAAAAAAGATTATGAACCAGTCAATGCCCAAGTTGGTCTTATAGACCTGATCACATACAGTAGAGCTAAAATTATCAAGGGCCAATTAATCTGCCTGCATGTTTTTGAATCAGTGGGAATAAAGCAGAGTCATTCATGCAGACATGGGGAGAACATGCAAGCTCCTTACAGATAGTTGTCAAGTGAATCTAAACCTAGATCTCCATTACTGCAAGCAGAGTTGCTACTCACTGAGCCACCATGATGTTGACTATTAGTTACATTAATTGCTTAGTTATGATTTTATTTTGGTATTGATTAACATCAAAATATACCTCGAATTCATAAAATATTATGGACACTCAAAACTGCCACTGAGCTTTATTTTTTGTCATTTCTTGAAGGTATGGCACCAGGACATTGACAGCTCAAAGCTAGAAATTATCTGTAGCAACAAATGTCCTCCATGTTCTCTTGTCATTCATTTCTGTAGTAGAAATGCAGGACAGGGTACCCTGTACATTGTGATATAAGGATGAATTGTTAAATAGCATTAAGTGTGCTTTTATGTATCTTATAAGACTTGTAATGGCTTGCTTATAAGCCATGTGTTATTTCTGATTTGCTTTGAACTTCCAGTGTAATGGTTCTTAACTGCTCTGATTGGAAGTCATAAAGTGCTAGAAAATAAAATAGAAGCTGGAGGCTGTTAGGGTCTCATAAATGAAAACATGTATTTCTCTTCAATCACTTGAGCTCACAGGGTCATATTGTTTTTGCAATTGCCCGTTTGCACAGGGTCTAACGTAATATTTAACCCTTCACCTATACTGCAAAGTTTAACGCTGATGATGAAGCACTTGGTTAACAGAGTTCATTTTAATCATTTCTGTACAAGATAATGAGTACTGCTGATCAGGACAGGGAACCTAATCTAGCTGAAGGGTACAGAAGGGTCATGTCTGTTATAGCATAGAGGAATGTGTTTGCACATTTGCACCATTCTAGGAACTATCCAGATGGGTTATCATGTATCTTGTACTTTACCTAACATAACATCTTAGTTTGCACCTTAAAATCAAACTATATATGACAACATCTGAATAAATTAAACAAATAGTGTATTCTATATATTAACTAACTTTTTAATTAATTGGTGACAATGCAAAATAAATACTGAAGGATGTTAGGTTAGGGGCAGATCTGGTTTTCGACATAGTACAGTACAGGTATGGGATCCGTTATCCAAAAAACCCATCTCACATAGGCCCCATTTTATACAAATAATCCAAATTTTTAAAAATGATTTCCTTTTTCTCTGTAATAATAAAACAGTACCATGAACTTGATCCAAACTAAGATACAATTAAACCTCATTGAAAGCAAAACCAGCCTATCAGGTTTATTTCATGTTTACATGATTTTCTAGTAGACTTTAGGTATGAAGATCCAAATTATGGGAAGATCTGTTATCCAGAAAACCCCTGGCCCTGAGCATTCTGGATAATAGGTCCCATAACTGTACATAGCAGACTCATGGATTGCATTTAGAAAAAGCCTGCGGTGACCTATCAGAGCAATGCACAATAGCACTGTTGGGCTTGTCCGTTCTCTAGCTGGTGTGTCTTGCTTACTGGGAAAATTAGCAGTTATGCAAAAGACAGAGGTCATAACGCTACACCTTGCGAAAATGGGAACTATTAGTTTAAGTTAACATGCAAAGTATTTTATGATCAGGAAGAACAACTAAAATGTGTTTTCCTTTTTCTGGTTGAAAATAATCACAGTATAAATGATAGAATGATAGAAAGTTGCTGAAGAAAATGAATGCAAGCACAGCTGAAAGGAAATAGCTGACATTTCTAAAGACAATAATTGTGTACATCAAAAGAATGGTCTAAGAATATATTCAGAATACATATTTTAGTTAATTTCCTTTTAGATTTAGATGATAGTTGATATTGCTTGCGCCTTATAATAAGGGTTTATTTATGGGTGAAGTTTGGCGAACTGGAGGTGGTTTCCCCCAAGTCACACTTGTCAATGATTGTTCACTAATAAACAAAAAATAGAAAAAACATCCCATTGCAGTGATCCTCCTTGTTACATTACAGCTGGTAAACTGCTTCCCTCTCAACTATGTGTGCCAAAAAATTATTTTGTTTGCAAAAACTGAGTGGTGAGGCCAGAATAAATATAAAATTGATGTTTACACACAAAATTAATTGTGCGCACTGCAATTTGTGGTGTGTGCTGGGACAAGCGCACAACTTAGAGGGAACATTGACTGTAGGTAATGTAATGATAGGGGGTCTTCATAAAAAGGAGGATTCAGTACTGTAATCTTTAAACCAATACCACTGCTTCTGTCCAATGAAGCCTTATAGTACAGCAGGAAAGGAATGTGGCAAAAATACTCATAAACAGATAAGGTACTGCAAAAATAGCAGAGCTGAGAATTTTTCTCTGCAAATCCGGCTGAAAAATTTTAGTCACTGTTAAACCTGTTAAAGAGAAGAGGGACATTTTACATCATTAATTTTACATCATTAATATCCACAGACGTTAATAAATATTCAGACGAGGAATATATATATATATATATATATATATATATATATATATCTACATAATACATTTGCTCTACTAAACTAGACTGATTATTTTTCTTTAATTGTATTCACAATTGTGAGCTACACCTGATTATACTGTAATGCTGATGTTATGCAGATGTATTTATAAATGACTCAGCAGTTAAGATTTTCACTTTAAAGCACCAAGTTTGTCTCTAGCAAGTTTCAGTGCACTGTTGAAGCAGTGTTTCAGGACAGGAATATAAATGATGCCATGTTCACAGATTTAAGTTAAAGGGGCATTATATGAATCAGTTTAAGGTTTAGAAAAACAACACATGCCTTAATAAGTGAAGTATCAAAGTTCAAACTCAGGTATGGACCTCTCTCACATTTATTTGACTGCATTTGCTGTTATCTGGATGCAGGCCAACCCTGCCTAGAGCTTATTTTTACAACATGTTTTAACTCATCTTTATATAGATTTTTCATGGCAACCACCAAATTGCATAAATCGCCTTAAATCTATATGCAGGAGAAGCCTTTGGGTTTAAAAGCAGTAACAGACATGCAGACTAACCACAGTAGGTGACGGATACTGAACAAGGTACTGAACATATAGGGAGTTGTTTACTAAAATCTGAATTTGTCATTTTTTTTATTAAACAAAGCTCAACCAAACTCCCATCCTCGGATCACCAAAAGACTTGATAAAATAGAGTGAAAACTGGAATCGTACAATTTTTTCAGACTTTATTCATGAATCGCTCGATTTTAGGAGGTTATTACCCAAAAACCCAAAATTTTTCAGATTATCAGGCTAAACCCAGCGCAGACTACGATATCTTCAAATTGCGATAGGGACATCTTCCATTGACTTATACATGACATTGACAGGTTTGAGATGCCAGGGTTTTCAGATTCACGCTTTTTGAAAAATGTACGAAACGGCGCCAGCGTCTCATTTTTGACACCAGCTTCAGGTGCAAATTTGCTGGCGGTTTAGCAAATTTATTCGCCAGGCGGCGAATTCGGGGAATTCAGCGCAAATTCGCACCTGCTGAATGAATGCGCCCATCACTAGTCATCTCATTTACCCCTACTGCATCTACTATGTGCCACTGTACTATGTACCAAGTCCAGCAGATTTGCTGAGAGATCTCTGCCATTTTTGAAGTAGTGGATATTTTTCCCACACAGTAAGTGGATGCACAGAGCTATTGCATTTTACATTCAAGTCTCTAGTCGAAGGAATTACATTTACATCCCTTCTTAGAGCCTCTGTGCATTTTGAAGGCACGCTGCTAGTGCCAAGCACTTCATTGGTTTGGAGTAATGTTTCTTGTATTTACAAGACTGCACAGCACAGGTACACATTTCAAACTATCCCTTTTTTTTACACCTGATTACTAGTTATTATTTAATTAATTTCATCAGTGTGATATATTAGTGTAATTAAATATGTGTTTATAAGCTTTGGATCTCGATATGCGGCAGTTAATAAATTTGTGGATTGTAAACAGTGACTGTTTTGTGTCTTGTAAACATCTGAAGCTTAATCCTTCTCAGTAGCTACAATTTTTCAATGCAATTAACACTGTCTACAAAAATATTTGCATTTACTATAAATTAGTAGAAGTTTGAATGGGCCATTATTAAACATTACAGCTATGGCCTAGTATAGAGTGGTATAGACCCATGCTTTATGAAGTTTTAGTTTAGCACATTTACAGACATTTGAAGAGTCATGCAAATGTTAACTATTTTGGTACACAGAAGAGAAAAGCAAATGTTCTTGTTATTTATTAGGTAGCCATTGCACATAATCAAAACATTATTGCAAAGTCACTTAATGCATTTTAAGTGAGAAAAAAGAGAGAAAACACACATTGACTTCAATACATTTTATGTGGAAAAACACCCATTTCACGTTTAGCAAATTTCTGTAGTTTTGCACATTTTTAACAAAGCATAACTTGATATATAATATATAACAAAAGTAGTCAGGTTTCTTTGACTACTTCAAAACTACTAGACTTCAAATTAGGAGATGTTTGTGTTTTTTGTTCAGATGACCAGCACCACAATGCAAGATAATTCATTCCTTAGTCTGGGTACAGTTTCAGACATAATATGTGTTTGTCCATATTTTCTTGATCAGCTGGTACAGGATTATGGCATATTGTAAATATTAGGAATGCACCAAATTCTATATTTTGTAAATGAGCCAAATGCTGAATACTCACAAAAGAATTTTTAAAATCCAAAGAATTTATAGGTAGGTCCATAAATATTACCATAAAACATATGAACATAATGAATTTTATAAATTTGAATACATTTTAAATGAAACAACTCAGATGCAGTTGAACTGCAGACTTTCAGCTTTAATTCAGTGGGTTGAACAAAAAGATTGCATACAAATGTGAGGAACTAAAGCCTTTTTTTAACACACTCACTTAATTTCAGGAACTCAAAAGTAATTGAACAAATTAAAAAGTGAAAATAAAATGTTCATTTCTAATACTTGGTTGAAACCCCTTTGCTGGCAATGACAGCCTGTAACCTTGAACTCATGGATATCATTAGATTCTGGTTTTCCTCTAATGCTCTGCCAGGCCTTTACTGCAACGGCTTTCAAGTGTTGTTTGTTTGTTTTTGGGCCTTTCGGTCCGAAGGTTTAATCTTCAACAAGATAAATGCAGCTCAATTGGGTTCAGATCAGGTGATTGACTTGGCCATTCAAGAATATTCCACTTCTTTTTTAAAATATTTTTATTTCTGAGAATTTTGTAGATATATATAATGCAAAAAAGTACATATCCATTTCAAACATTTGACTGATTTTTCAATTGTTAACCATGCTTAGTAAACATTTAGAATATATTGAATTAACAATAGGATAAGTGTGTTAACATTGCAGGAATTTGTCCCCTAATATCAACCTAAATCCGTTAGAATATTCCACTTCTTTGCTTTAATAAGCTCCTGGATTGCTTTGGCTGTATGTTTTGGATCATTGTCCATCTGTATTATGAAACACCTCCCAATCAATTTGACTGCATTAAGCTGGATTTGAGCAGACAGTAAGTCTCTGAACACCTCAGAATTAATTTGGCTGCTTCTGTCCTGTGTCACATCATGGATAAACAATAGTGTCCCAGTGCCACTGGCAGCCATGCACGCCCAAGCCATCACACTGCCTCCACCATGTTTTATAGAGATGTGGTATGCCTTGGATCATGAGATGTTCCACGCCTTCTCCATAATGTTTTCTTGCCATCATTCTGGTTGAGGTTTATCTTGGTTTCATCTATCCAAAGAATGTTTTTCTAGAACAGTGCTGGCTTTTTTAGATTTTTTTTTTGCAAAGTCCAATCTAGCCTTTCTATTCTTGATGCTTATGAGTGGCTTGTACCTTGCAGTGCACCCTCTGTATTTACTTTCATGCAGTCTTCTCTTTATGGTAGACTTGGATATCGATACGCCTACATCCTGGAGATTGTTGTTCACTTGTTTGGCTGTTGTGAAACCATGGAAATGATGGAAATGATTCTGCAATCATCCACCATCTTCCATGGATGTCCAGGTCTTTTTGCATCACTGAGTTCACCAGTGCTTTCTTTCTTTCTCAGGATGTACCAAACTGTAGATTTTGCCACTCCTAATATTGTAGCAATTTCTCAGTTTTTTTTTTTGTTTTTGCAGATTAAGGATGGCTTGTTTCACCTGCATGGAGAGCTCCTTTGACCACATGTTGTCTGTTCACAGTAAAATCTTCCACATACAAGCACATCCCTTCAAATCAACTCCAGGGCTTTTATCTGCTTCATTGATAATGACATAACAAAGGAATAGCCCACACCTGCCCATGAAATAGCTTTTGAGTCAATTTCTTTTGAGCACCTGAAATGACGGGATTGTGTTAAAAAAAGGCTTTAGTTCCTCACATTTTATGCAATCTTTTTGTTCACCCCACTGAATTAAAGATGAAAGTTTACAGTTTAACTGCATCTGAGTTGTTTCATTTAAAATTCATTGTGGTAATGTACAGAACCAAAATTAGAAAAAAAGTTGTCTCTGTCCAAAGATTTATGGACCTAACTGTATACATGCAAATACTCGGATAAAGCCTAGCAAACAAATAAATTGAATAATGTAAAGGAGCATAACTATGTCACAATATTATACCTTTTTTTAATGTACTGAAACCATGAATGTGGAATTTTTAACTGATGAATGAGTGGTAACAAGGGAACAAGAGAAGCACATGTGAGGAAGGGTTACTCTACTGTATATTCCCAGATTTCATTTCTCTTATACAAATTTGTATAGAATACCATATATTATCCCATATATATATATATTATCCAGAAAACTTTGACTTATGGAAAGGCCATCTCCCATAGGGGCATATTTACTTATGTGTGAATTTTCACTTTGGGAAACTCTGCCATACTTCGTGCAACAATCTTGCCAAAATATTGCCCTTTTACATCTCTTACCTTGCGTTATCATTTTGTGATGGTCTGTGCACTGCCTCAGAGATCACCAGACCAAAAATAATACATCTCTAACTGTACAGCACATATAAGAATAAGGAAAGTTGAAAAGCATGAAAAAGTGTGTAACCTTGCCTAATGACCCTTTATCTAGGGGTAAAGCAACTGATCCTGAAAACAGGCGTTTTAAACAGTATATAAATTCACCTTCAACCACTTCTTAAAAGTGGGCAATGAGCAATGAAAATTCACAATGTGTAATGAAAATGCACAATGCAATAACAGTTTAAGAAAGAGTATTACATTGCAAAATACAGAATTTTAGTCTTATCTGTGCAAATTGTTTTGCTCTTTGCAACTTTTATTACATTCCACCATATATCTCTAACACCCTCTCTAAATAATTTAGACATTTCTTATTATAGATATTTTAATCGAAGGTGACTTTTGTTTTAAACAATCCAGTTCATTTAAATATTTTGGCGAAATTAGTTCCAACAATAACTCATAAAATGTCTTAATACGTTCTAATTGCTGCATTACATTTACAACTATTTATTTTAGCTGTACCATAAAGCTATAAAATATATATGGTTAACAGTCATGTTAATACAAATCTCTGTGCAAAATCCTAGGCATTTTCTACATCATACAGAGATATCAGCTTTTCTGTAATTAGACTTGTTGTGCAATTTCAAGCCACTTATCGAGTAGTTTTTTTTTACTGTTTAGAAACTTGTTCAAAACTTCCTGTGGTTTCTACCATCCCACCCAACGCTTGCTTAATTAATCTGGGTACCGTATTTAGTCTACAATTAAATTGACTGAAAAGTCTCATTTCAGAGAAGCAGTTGGTACTGTATATACTGTTTCAACACACCAAACCTGGATATTATTACTATTCTATCCACCATGAATTCTAGATTTCTGCTAACTTTGCCCACAATATGGTTATAAAAGTTTACATTTCTGACTTTTCCTTTACTCATATATCTAACTTCTCTCTCCAGTCCCATTCAAATCACTACCCCTTTCCTATAGAAAATAAATTCAGTCCAGATCCCACTTTCCTTGTGGCATCCTCAGTGCCTGTACTTATCAAAACTAGAAAAGCCAGGCCTGTGTTGGAGGAAGGAGGCCCCCAAACTATAAATAAATGTTATACTGGAATCATTTTCTTAATTAAAAAAAGAGCTCAACATATACACCATACAAAACCCTTCATTATGCCATATCCATAGAAAATCAGGGGCATTGGTATTTTATAAGGAATTGTAGCCTCAGGAATTGGATTTAATTTTGTTTTGTATTCTGCCATGTAAGTATTTTCCTTTAAAAGGCATAAAACAGCTTATGGAAATCTGAGTGTTTACAGAGCAGTTGAAGGCAGGAACCATTCATTTTGAAATCATGCAAGCTGGATTAGAAGCATCATCTGCTTTCGTCAGCAACTCTTTAACAACTGCAAAGGGGTACAAATGTAAACTTATGCCAATATTCTTTTAAATATAAATGAATCAAGTGGTGTCCATTTGGCGTTTATTACAGGGTCCCTTCCTTCTCACCGTGAAGGAAATCATACTTCATTTCTCTCATTAAGTAAAAATGTAACCCATTTTTCATGTGCCAGCATATTGTTGCATAAATTATGAGGTCTCCTTTCTCTTTATATGGAATGTAGTAATGTTATCCAAAACTCCAAACACTCCTGGGCTCTGCAAATAAAAAGCAGATGTTTTCACTTCTTCTTTGGCTGCAGCTCATCTTAACTTGTTAACCCTTTGCGCTCTGTTTCCCAAGTATTTTGCACACATTTGTGCCCGTGGCAAAAAACAGACGGAAATCTTAAATGTGACACGTGTCAGAATGCAAGTCTCTGATAATATCTTATATTTTATTTATTTATTTTGGTAAGAGAATAGAAGGTTTAATTTGTAAGGGGTGTGAGCAACATAGCTATGGGTCATAACACTGACCCCATTAGCAGTTACAGAAAACATGTTTTTTCCCCACTGCAGAAGTTGAGTATATCTGTACAGTTTATTGGAATTTGTATTGGATGATCTCCATAAGTGGTCTTCATTCTGTGTTTTTATTATGCAGCTGGTAGAGTGGGTTTTCTTATATTCTCTGGTCCTAAAACTAACTGCACACATGGGGTAATCTTTGGTGCTGTGTCACCATTAGCGCTACAGGATAAGCTAAAACTGCCCCTCCTTGACTGCTACTGAAATTGCCTGGAAGTACCAAAGACAACAATTATGATGTAATCTTCACTTCCAAATGTGGTAGTCTGTGTTGCCAATTGAAGAATGCCTGATAAGTGATTGCTTAAGAATTTCAGGGGATTTCTGTAGTAGTCAACAAGGTCTGTTTGGGACATTTTGTCACCACCTCACAAGCCAAAAAATATTTTGTGTGCCAAAACTTCTGAAATTGCTATGCTTGTCATAAAAGATACAGTTGAATGCAAGGGTTTGAGCACTACTTGCCAAATTAAATTTTTGGTTAATGTTAAAGCAAAAAGTACTAAACAACTACTGCAGGAATCAGTATGTTAAAAAAACAACATATTTGCAAAGGTTAATACACAGTTAGATTTTATTTCACAAGCTTTAAAACATTGGACAAATAAAATATTAATTGTGGCAAGTGCAACATTTTAGACACCCTAATAAGTAACACCCCCTTTGGCACAGATCACAGCTTGTAAACACCTTTTGTACCTAGTTAAGAGTCCTTCATTGTTGTAAGGATTTTTGCCTATTGTTCATTGCAGATCACTTCTTGATCTTCTTGGGCCATCTTGCCCACATCTTACCTACAGCTTTTCAGTGATGTTTAATTTAGGAGGTATGTTTAGGGTCATTGTCTTGCTATAGGAGACTCCCCCTTTTCAGTTATCCATTCTCCCTTCTACATGTGCATTATTTCATTGTGTGACACAACCCAAAAGCATAATGGATATCCCCCCATGTTTAACAGTTAGTGAGGTGTTTTTTTTATTTTTTAAAATCAAATGCTTCTCCAAACTTGATTCTTTTGTGTTCAAACCTTTGCATATGCCACAATTTTCTTCCTATGTTTTGAAGTTTGTGAAATAATATGTAACTGTACATCTGCATTTGAAAATAAGTTGTTTTATAACAAGTAGTTGTTTAACAGTAGTTGTTTGGCAAGGGGGCCAAAATGTTGCATTCAGTGGTATGTTATAGGGAATCTTGAGCTTAGACATGCATCAGCGGTTGCAGATACAGTAGTTCAACTGTAGGGAGCCCTGTGAGGTGGGGCCCTAAACGATAGTATTTAGCGGTATGTCACAGAAGAGTAAATTGTCTCACTTGTACTGGCCACTGGGCAAAAACTGGGATTTTGATGGCAGTCCTGCTGTCACTTGAAGCGTTGCAGCTGTAGTCATCAACAGTCTTTACGATAGTTATGTTTGAATGATAAATATATGCATATAGTGAATCATTAAATGTATTTTAATCTGTATTCTGTCCTAAAGAAATGCAAAATATCTGAAAGAGTATCAAGTGGAATTAATGCTGAACTATTATATATAATATAAAAAAAGGAATGCTGTAGTTTTAAAGCAATTGCTTTTTATGCTACATCATATGATATTTGCTTACGTTTAAAGTCTCAGTGTACATGTATGTTAAAGAGTTGTTTTCTGTCCTTGTATGAAGCCCGCTGTGAATCTCTGGGAGTGGTCCCTTATAGAAAAATTTATCAAATTGCTCATCTTTCAGTATGGGAACAATGGAGATCAATTATTAAAAAATAGGATAATGTTAACCATTGTGCATATGCTAAGCTTCAAAACAAAGTACTGAGAAACAAAAGGTTACAATCCCTTTCAGTTACCATAAAATATTACTTTGTTCATTATGAACAATCAACTTGCTTATTAGTTGCCCTTTGTGGCTAAAAATGGGTTCCTCCTCTTTAATACTAAGTTAAAAAGGGCAAATGCCCTGGATTGTTTAGATAGATTTTTTTCCATATATTGCAATATATTCAAGCTGGCCAATTATGTCAAAGTCATTCAAAGTGTGACCAGTCCTACACTTACTTTTATCTGATTCATTAATTTACTGCTTCATTATACACACAGAGACAGGGACTAAATTTTCCTTGCAGCTTTGTTTTCAAAGGTTAATACCCCCAAAGTGTTTCCATTTTTATTGGTCGCCTGACTGTAGTTGGGGAATGATGGAAGCTACAACATGGGGCTTGCCACTGCTTCTGTATAAACTATAGCAAAAAAGTAAAATTGTGCATACCACTAAAATGTTTTTACAATTAAGTGTGGCAAGGGGTGGTGACCATAAAATGTATACATACACAAGAGATCCTTTGCAATCACCCTTATAAAGACATTTTTTAGCATTTAGCTGCTAAAAAATGCCTTGTCGTTTAAACAAATTGGAGATTGTTCATCCATTTACCTTCTTAATGACATAACACAAGATTATGTGATAATGTACTGTTTATTCTGGATCTAGTACTTGATAGCATCTAATACATTCATTCAAACAGCAGACCAGTAAATGCTACCTGGTTGTTTGCAAAGGGTCACTGCAAGTGAAGTAAACGTTCCTTCCATTATAACATTTTATACTTCAGCTCAACTTTTTCTCCTAATCTCTTATTATGCTTTTCCCATAATCACTTTACCACTGTACCACTGTATCCGCATATGCTCAAGTTCAGGCAATCTCTAGAGTATGTCTTAAATTCTGTTCTATATTCCAATAGTGCTCTTATTATATCATATAATTATAGCATATATCTTAATGTTATAATGCACTACAGCCATATGAACTCCACAGTAGATCCGACGCGCTATGCAAAAACACAGGTGTTAAGTTGGATAAACACTGCACGCTGCGTCTGCATCCTATAGTTGTGCTGCGTCAGATGAACACTGCAACTTCATCCGGCATTTCCATCTTTTACCTTTTTCCATCGCATCTGACTTGATGCCTGCGTTTTTGCCCAGCACGTCGGTTTGCGCCAAATCACCTGTGGAGTTCTACCCTTTTGTTCTTCCCAGCGGCATAAATAAAGAAGCTCAGGCCGGGAGCATGATGTGCACCCAGGCCCTTCACCGGACCCCACTCCCACCAAACCTGTACTTCTTGCCCTTGCCAGACGCTTGCTCTCAAATTCTCCAGCCCTCCAGCCTGCAAATGACCATTTCTGTGGCTCCGGTGGGTCCCAAGTGTGCTGTGGGCTCGGGTGCGATTGCACCCCTGGTAGTTATGGCACTGGTTCTTCCCTTTCTCCTCCATTAGCACTTAATTATTAGTTCCAATCTTTATATATATACTTCAACTATCAGTCCAAACATTAATATAGAATAACATAGCAATATACAAAGAATAAAGTAATTCAGACAACAACATACAATCAAAGTGTTGCATAATGATGCTAATACATTTTTGTTAGAATTAGCCATGAATATTTTTCTAATTGTTTTATGGGGTTATTCTTTATTATTAACATATGTCATCAACTGTTGCTTTGATATATTGTAACTAGTTTATATATAACAAACCAACTGTGTATTTCATAGACTCAAAAAACTGCATAACAATATGACCAAAATGACAAGTATGCTTATGTAGCATGAATTTGCAGACATTTTTGGCATGAAACAGGTTAATAATGTTCTGTTTGTATTTTAATATCCAGCTAAGCCATTTATACATATATAGTCATATTGTAATGATATTCTTTTGTCATTATGCACAAGTCACCAGTCTTTTTTCCATATTCCAAAATCTTTACATGTTTACATGTGTATATTTTCTGCTTTTTTAGTAACGTGACCTCAAAGAAAATCAACACAAGAAAATCAACATGTTTGGCATCCCCAATACTGAAGTACAGAAAAAAATCCTGGTGGGCTCATTCCAGATGTATCTTTTTTCATAACGGACAATTAAATTCTATAGTTTCTGCTCATAAAAACGACAAAACTAGCCATCTTTCTCATTTAGCAGAATTTTAAATTTAGTGAGAGACATAATGAAAATGAAAACCATTTAATTAATATAATTATATGAAAAAAATATTACTGTAGCTAGAATATACTCAAAATCACCTTTAAATTGTCACATAACCATAGTGTCTTCCTAGTAAATTGGACTTAATACATGGGTGTATCAAAGGTAGACATAGTTTAATAAAGGGACTTATTCCTACTCCTTTGCTTGGTATTGCTAGGTTCTTTGGATACTAGACATTGCCCCCTAATAACTTACTATAACTGTAGGTAGTTTACTGACAAAAGATAAGCCATAGATCAGGAGAGCTTTTGACGTGCAACAATTTTGACACGTGCAACAATTTTTATAAGTGCCCATCACTATATTAGTTTCAAAAGATAAATTTTTCTAGTTTCAGTAGATAATATACAGAATTCTTTTTCCTTCTAGTAACAGGATTTTAGATGTTTATATACTAGAAAATTAGGCATGATGAACAGTTGTATTTAAATCACATATCTATTACCTCCACTTTTCTTTCTTGCTTTTGGACCACTTATTCTTTTTGGGATAAGACTAAATTTGAATCATATTACTTGAAAAAGCCTATAAGTCCATGTGTAAATGTTCATGCAGAAATATGGCTACAACTTTATGTAAAATGTAAGTAAATCAGTCAATGCTACTATTATTCACCAAACTGCACTGTTTTCAGGCATGTAACAAAGCTTTTTATTCATTTTCCTTAAAAACATCTCATAGCATTCCAAGTTGCACAATTTCATACAGACATTCACATCACTACTGACCAAGAGACAAGTTGACAGAATTCATTATGTTTTTGAAATGTTGAGTATGTATTTATGCAGCTTAGTTAGGATCAACTAAAAGGAACTGTTTTATTATTAAACAGATAAAGGAAATAATTTTTAGAAATTAGAATTATTTGTTTAAAATGGACTCTACGGGAGAGGGCTTTTCTCCTAATTCTGATCTTATCCTGGATTTCACCTCTGGCTTCTGTGAAAGTACTAACAACTCAGCTTTTTCTTCAGTTTTTAATCTTGCCCAGCCTCTTACTAAAATCCTTTAACCCTATAACAAAAAAACATAATCCCATTAATGGGTGTGATATTACTAGATGTGGACAACCATCTTGGGTCATAAATGGAACTCTTCATTATAATGGCAACATTGCAGTTTTTTTTAGCCTGTGCAATGTAATTAAACTATAATATCTATAACATTCCTTTAAACTATGCAGCAGGAAAATGTAAGATTCTCGTGGCCCTCAAAACCTTTACGTGCCAGCAGAATTTTGCAGTTCTTTTGCTCTTACTGCCAGATGTTTTTTGAACATTTTGTGTTCTCTCATTTTAGGGAGTAGATTTTTAGTTTACCTAGGAAAACTATACATTGTTTTTGAACCTGAGCTTTCTAAATCTACTTGAGTTTTTGTGTACTTTTACTTCTGGAACAAAATTTAGAGCTCTAAAAATTGTGGGGGTTCACTCGCTGGTAGGCTGCAAATGAGGCGACTTCACACACCAGGATCGGTTTAAGGGCTTCCTGCCCGCATTTATTTTCCAGCGGCTCCAGAAATTTCCCCTCGCAGGGGGAAGGGAACCGAAAAATAGCAGTTCAACAGAAATATTCAGCCTCCTGGCTAAAACAAAATAAATGTCTTTCTTTCTCTCCTGAAGCTGAGAACACCAGCAGTTTGTCTCACACACATTCAGCACTGCTCAGCATCAGGTGTACTAAATAGGGCCTAGGGCCTCTTGAAAAACCTGGCCTATGGGTTTGGGAATCCATACCACCCTACTCTTGCGGATTCCCAGTAAGACCAGCCCCGGATCATCAATTATCATCAATCATCATCAATTACAAAAACCTTGCAGAGAGACACTGTGCTGTTAGCAGAGAAACATTTTGGGGCTCATTTATAAACACTGGGCAAATTTGCACCTGGGCAGTAACCCATAGCAACCAATTAGATGATTGCTTCCAGTGTTCCACCTACAGCTGGCTGAAAAAAGCTAATCACTGATTGTTTGCTTAGGGTTACTGCCCAGGGGCATTTGCCCAGTGTTTATAAATGAGCCCCAAAGTGTTTCTCTGCTAACAGCACTACTGGTCTCACCTTAGTAACAATGTCTGAGAATCTGTGGCCCAACATACATTCCATCAATCAGTTTTCTCCAGGAAACTGGGGACCTTTTGGTCACCATACCACAATAAAAAAAAAACAGTTTTTCATGATATAAGGATTTATACCAGAATTATTTTATTTTATGCACAAAAATCCAACTGATTTGGAAAGCCTCACGTGTCTCGAATGTTCTAATACCAGATATATATAGTTTTATGAAGATTTCTGCAACATTAGGTTTACCCCAGGAAACCATATATCTTTGAAAAGTACACATTCTGCCAAATCCAAAATGGGTAACTATGTTTTTCTACTTCTAATTACAAAACATCAAAGCTTTTCTGAACTTAGCAGTTTATATAAAAATTTATGAAAGCTCTGAAAAATCACCTAAACATTTTGCAAGTTTATATCTCCCACACAGCATTAGGTACCAAAAAAAAACATGCTAAATATGAATGCCAGAGGTTCACTGAACAGTTTGATGCCCATTGTGCATTGGATTACCAAAGTACAGTATCTGGCACTTAGAGACCCCAAAGTGAAGTTAACACATAGAAATTGTCCTGGTAGTCACTTCAGCTACTGAATAATCATCACATTTACTGCATTTTTCACTGGGTAAAAACACCAAAAAATACATTGACCCCCCCAAAAACATATATTTTTGGAAAGTACACATTCAGCCAAAATGGATAATCATATATTTCTACTCAAAACTTCTAAGTTGCAATGCTTTCCAAATTTGTTGGTTTTGATGAAATACCTGAAAATTAGATCAATGCTTCCGTTTTCTAACATCTTATCTCCCATATAGCATTAGGTACCAATTAAAAACATCCTAAATATGAATGCCAGTGGTCCACTGCATAGTTTGATGGCAATTGTGCATAGGATTACCAACGTACAGTATCTGACATTTAGAGACCCAAAATGAAGTTAGAGCATATAAATTGTCTAGGAAGTCACTTCAGCTACCAAATAAATAACATATTTACAGCATTTTTTTTGCAGGGTAAAAATGTCTTTCTACTCCAAACTACTGCGTAGCAATGTCTTTCCAAAAGCATTGATGAAAAACCTGAAAATCACCTCAAAGCTTCAAATTTCTAGCATCTTATCTCCCATTATTATGTACTAAGAAATTATATCTACTGAACAGTTTGGTGCCCAATATGCATATATTTACCAAACTATGTGGTGTACAGAGACCCCCAAATGAAAATAGTGCATATAATTTTTCACAGCTGACTGCTACAATACAAGCACTCGGTGTGTATTATGTGCCATAACAGTATGGAGACTCAAGAAAACAATATATTTTCACTAATTAAACATTCTAACAAATTCCAAATGGGTAACTATGTCTTTCTACTGCAAACTACCAAACTGCAAAGCTATGCTAAACTTTTTTATGCAATTCCTGAAAATGGCCACAAAGCTTGCAATTTACCCCAGTGTATGCCCAACATTTTGAAAAATATCAGCAGAAAACTTCCTATATATGAGCGCTGGGTTTCTAGTAAACACATTGATGCCCTATATGCATAGATTTACCAAATTATATGGTGTACAGGGGCACCCAAATGAAAATAGTGCATATGAATTTTCACGTATAACACTCTGGCTGCTGCAATATAAGTGTTTATAAGTGTTTATAAGTGTGTAGTGTCACTTACCTGTGCATGCAGGCATGTATATTTCACATGTCTGCTGCTTTTTAGGGGTCCCTGGGCGATTGTGCACAAGGGGCCACTAAATCCCCACTTCTGTTCTTTGCCTAGGGGCAGGGGAATGAGTTAATGCCTATAAGAATGGCTTGGATGATTTTTTGGACAGACATGATATCAAAGGCTATTGTGATACTAAACTCTATAGTTAGTATAGATATGGGTATATATAATTTATGTGAAAGTATGAAGGGGTGTCTGTATGGATGATGGGTTTTCATTTGGAGGGGCTGAACTTGATGGAGTTTGTCT